>CM068839.1:39173005-39877995 GCA_028554795.2 Sinohyriopsis cumingii
TAAGTTATTTTCAAGTACCATTTTGGTTTTACCCATCTCAGACAGTGTAGTATCATCTGCATAGAGGTCAGATGAACACATTGAAGTTCCAATCTTAAGAGATAAATTGTTGATAAATAGAATGAATAACAGAGATCCAAGGATAGAGCCCTGTGGTACTCCACAATTAATATTTTTACTTTCAGAAGGTTTACCATTTAAAGATACTTTTTGCACTCTATCTTTTAAGTAAGAAGTAAAATAGTTTAGGGAGTTTTCAATGCATTGATAGATTTTTAGTTTATAAAAGCAAAATTTCATGGTCTACAAGATCAAAATCTTTACGAAAATCAACCATAATAGTGCCTACCATTTCTCCTTGATCTAATGCTTTCAGACATTTATCAATCAAAGATACAAGTGCAGTTTAACAGGAGTGATTCTGGCGAAAGCCAGACTGATTATCATGAATAAGATTGTAAGTGTTCAAACAGTTGAGAAAAGAATCATGTACGTGTTTCTTTAGTAATTTGGAGAGACAAGGAAGGATAGAGATGGGTCTGTAGTTATTCACATCATCTTTTGTTCCTGCTTTATGCAATGGTATAACCTTGGCAGTTTTCCATGTTTGTGGAAATTTATTAGACCTAATGCTTGCATTGCAAATGAAAGCTCTACAATTGCAGGTGAAGCTACCTTTAGTAGCCTTGGTCCAATCATATCAAGTCCTGTAGCTTACAAACATCCATTTTTTAAAATATATTTCAACACAAATTCTGGACTCATTTCAGGAATTTCAGACTTTGTGTTGTTTGGAGTTTTTTAGCACAAGTGTTTGAGTTCCAGATGATCAGATGAAGTTCTGGGTTCTTTAAGTTTATCAGCAATTTGAACAAAAAGTTGTTAAAATATTTGAGATGTCAAGCTGAATTATCAGTATTAATGCCCTCATGATTGATGGATAAAATTTCAGTTTCACTCTTACATTTGCCTGCACCAAACCATGTAAACACTTTCCAGATAGCTTTTGGGTTATTTTGTTTTCATCCAGCACTTTTTTGTAGTGCACTTGTTTGGCTTGGCGTATCAGTTTATTAACATTATTCCTCCAAACTCTATATTTAGTTTGATTTCCTATTGAGTTCAGTTGGTCTCTTTGTTTTATTGCTTCTAATGAAAATGCTATCTTGAACTATTTGGATTTGTTAATACCAAGTATGAAAAATTTATGTGTTAAATATATTGTGTAATGATGGCTTCAAACACGTAACCTACCTAGACCTTGCACAAAATGTGATAATTTGTTAAGTCCAGTTATAATTACTAAATAATCATATGAGTAGCTTTGATCAGCTGTTTATGAGTGTTTAATTGATGGACACATGGAGGATGCACCAGGTCTGTACACAAATCCTAAAGATTGATTATACCTAACTATAGGGATAATATCTCTAGTATATAGATAGTATGTGTATATAATAAGCATTATGTTGTATTGTAGATATTGATGAGTGTGTAGAAGACCTTGGAGTGTGTCAACACAACTGTACTAACACAGTAGGATCATACCAGTGCCAGTGTCCACCAGGTTACTCACTGTCCCAGGATGGACACACATGTCAGGGTAACTATTCACACAGCTGTACTAACACAGCATGCCACACCATTGTAACATCCCACAGGCTGCACGCTGCTCCAAGTGTACACATATGCCAGGCTAAGTGTTCACACAACTGTACTGACACATTTTGGTGATGCCATTGCCTTACCCCCACCACACCCCTTCCATTGATAATGGGTCCACTTGCACAAGTGAAATAACACAAGAGTCATACCATTGCCAGTGTTTCCATGTTACATATTGTTTCAGTTGGACACACTCATCAGTAAGTGTCCTCTACACAGCAATATTAACATAGTAGGTCATACCTTTGTCAATGTCCCCTAAGTTATGCATTTTCCCAGGATGGAAACACTCATCACTAAGTGTCTACACAACTGTATTCACACAGGGGATCAGTGTTCCCTAGGACACATTAATTTGGGGTAATACCTTTTGTCAGTGTCATACATGTTACACAGCATTCCAGATGGAGACCCTTATCTTAGTAAGTGTTCATGCATTTATTATAATACTGCAGTCATACTGGCATGACTCAGGTTAAACAAGGTTCTGGGGCATATATGCCTGTCAAGGTAGGTGTTTTCCCAAAATGGATATACTTTTCAGGGTAAGTTCACAAAAATCTATTTAAATATTGGGTAATGCCAGTGACACAAAGGTTACTCATTGCTCCAAGATGGGGACAATTTCCAGGGTAGGTGCTCAGCTCAGACAACTGCAGTAATATTGTGAGTTGTACCAGTATCAGTGTCCACATGTTAATGCTGTCCCAGGATAGAGATAGTTACCATGGTAATATAACTAATATAGTGGGTTATATAAAGGGTTCATCACACTTGTGTCAGTGTAGTGTCCATGCAGTGGGTTATATAAATGATTTACACTTGTGTCATTGTAGTGTCCATGCAGTGGGTTATTTAAATGATTTACACTTGTGTCAGTGTAGTGTCCATGCAGTGGGTTATATAAATGATTTACACTTGTGTCAGGGTAGTGTCCATGCAGTGGGTTATATAAATGATTTACACTTGTGTCATGGTAGTGTCTATGCAGTGGGTTATATAAAGGGTTTACACTTGTGTCATGGTAGTGTCCATGCAGTGGGTTAATGGCATTGTCTTCGGACTCCAGGATATACACCATCTTAACATAGATGGGGCCCCGAGTGGCCAAGTGGTCTAAAGTGCTCTCCATTACAGATCACTGCCTCTCACCACTGTCTGCGTGGGTTCGAGTCTAGGATGCAGCCAATGTGGGTATGTGAGAAAGCTTGCCAGTAGCTTCTTGTGGGTCGGTGGTTCTACCTGGGGTTTTCCATGGTTCTTCCTCCACCATTAATACTGGCCGCCATACATAGCCTATTGTGTGCTGAAAAATGGCATTAAACCCAACAACAACAGCAATCTTAACATAGACACACTTGTCGGGGTAAGAGTTTGTTCATCCGGGGTAACAGTGAAATTTGTTTATCAAAATAATCTTTTGAGAAAAGCAAAAATGGATGATTCTCTAATTAATTGGAATGTAATTAATATCTAATTATATTAGGAGAGAAAAAATCTCAAATCTGATTTTGTTAAAAGCAGGTTTCACTTTATTCATTCACATTTTCAGAGCAAAACATGTCTTGAGCAGTCACACATAAGAAAAGGCCAAAATGACCTTTGTACACAGTTACCTTTCTATATAGGTTCACATTTCAAACTTGGTTGTTGATCAAAGACATTGCACCAATTTTCAGTATTTTCATTATTATTATTATTATTATTATTGTTGTTTATTTTTTTAGTTTATTTTTTTAGGCATATTTTCCTTTTGAAAGAATTCACCATGATATTAATTTATAATTAATAAATTCAGGTAGAAATGGGTTTTCATTGATTGATTTCTACATGCTTTCCCTCAGACTATTTTGTGTGTAATATGTTTTGGTTTATATCACACAATCTGACAGAATAGAGAGGTTAGCCTAGGACAGATTAAGAGATTTGCAAACATTTGTTCAGGAGTTTTTACTTCAGATCAGGAAGATTTTCATTGACCCAATTATTAGGATGGTCAAAAATGACAAAATTTCCCTTCTTTTCTGAATTACTTCTGACCAGACATAATATAATCCATCTTGACAAACTTGAATCAATGAAGCCAGCTGACCCTGCTGAAAGAATCATAATAATGTTGATTGTTTTGTACTGTTTTGTTTTTTTCTGATAAAAACATTTAGTATGGTCATCATCAGAAACACACACTGAAAGAGTGGGTAATAAGGATGACAATTTAACTTGACTATTTAGGGTAGCTTTGTCAGTGACCATTAGGGTAGCTTTCACACTAACAACTAGGGTAGCTTTCACAGTGACAATTAGAGTAGCAACTGACCATTATGGTAGCTTTTTACAGTGATCATTAGGGTAGTTTTCAGACTAACCATTAGAGTAGCTTTCACAGTGACCATTAGAGTAGCAACTGACCATTAGAGTAGTTTTGACAGTGACCATTAGGATATCTTTCATAGTGAACATTAGGGTAGCTTTGACAGTGACCATTAGTGTAGCTTTCACACTAACAATTAGGGTAGCTTTCACAGTGACAATTAGAGTAGCAACTGACCATTAGGGTAGCTTTGACAGTGACCATTAGGGTAGCTTTGACAATGACCATTAGGGTAGCTTTCATAGTGACCATTAGGGTAGCTATGACAGTCACCATTAGGGTAGCTTTGACGTGACCATTAGGGTAGCTTTGACAGTGACCATTAGGGTAGCTTTCACATTAACCATTAGGGTAGCTTTCATAGTGACCATTAGAGTAGCAACTGACCATTAGGGTAGCTTTGACAGTGACCATTAGGGTAGATTTGATAGTGACCATTAGGGTAGCTTTGACAGTGACTATTAGGGTAGCTTTGTCAGTGACCATTAGGGTAGCTTTCACACTAATGACTAGGGTAGCTTTCACAGTGACAATTAGAGTAGCAACTGACCATTATGGTAGCTTTTTTATAGTGATCATTAGGGTAGCTTTCAGACTAACCATTAGGGTAGCTTTCGCAATGACCATTAGAGTAGCAACTGACCATTAGAGTAGTTTTGACAGTGACCGTTAGAAGAGCTTTCATAGTCACCATTAGCATAGCTTTGACAGTGACCATTAGGGAAGTTTTTACACTAACCATTAGGGTAGCTTTCACAGTGACCATTAGGGTAGCTTCGACAGTGACCATTAGGATAGCTTTCATAGTCACCATTAGGGTAGCTTTCACACTTACCAATAGGGTAGCTTTCACAGTGACCATTAGTGTAGCAACTGACCAGTAAGGTAGCTTTTGTAGTGACCATTAGGGTAGCTTTGACAGTGACCAGTTTAGTAGCTTTCACAGTGACCATTAGAGTAGCAACTGATCATTAGGGTAGCTTTGATAGTGACCATTAGGGTAGCTTTGACAGTGACTGTTAGGGTAGCTTTGGCTGTAGTTATGGTATCAGAAAAGAATATGCTGCATAACAGTTTTGTTATAGAATCAATCCTCGGATGCCTGGGACTGTTGACCTTAGATTATATATGTGTATCGACCCTACATGCAAAGCCCAGTAAAACCTCACTTTACACAAATAGAAAAGCAGTCCTGTGTACATAGGCCAGTAAAGCTTCAGTTTATATAAGTAAAATGGCAATCCTGTACACATAGGCCAGTAAAGCCTCACTTTACATAAATAGAAAGGCAGCCCCATGTACATAGGCCAGCAAAGCATGACTTTACACAAATAGAAAAGCAGTCATGTGTACATAGGCCAGTAAAGCTTCAGTTTACACAAATAGAAAAGCAGTCCTGTACACATAGGCCAGCAAAGCCTCAGTTTATAAGATAGAAAAGCAAAGTTTGACAGCCTTGGTATTTAGAGATATCAAGACTGGGACAAGTGTCATATTGTATTTTCAGTAAGTTTTACACATTTTATTAAGATGATTACAAGTCTGAGTTCTGCTGATTTATGTAAGTCATATTACTTGATACCAGGTAATGTTTATTGGGTTTTATGTCACACTGTGATACATGTTCCTTATGACATTTAACATTATATATTTTATGTTACATTGTGATAGTCCTTATGATGTAATGTTCAGATGCATAGTGGAAAATGTTTGTTTATGCTATGATGTATTATATGGCCCATATCACATGATGTATTATATGGCCCATATCACATGATGTATTATATGGCCCATATCACATGATGCATTATATGGCCCATATCACATGATGTATTATATGGCCCATATCACATGATGTAATATATGGCCTGTATCACATGATGCATTATATGGCCCATATCACATGATGCATTATATGGCCCATATCACATGATGTAATATATGACCCATATCACATGATGTATTATATGGCCCATATCACATGATATATTATATGGCCCATTTCACATGATGTATTATATGGCCCATATCACATGATGTATTATATGGCCCATATCACATGATGTATTATATGGCCTGTATCACATGATGTAATATATGGCCTTTATCACATGATGTTATGATGCTTGTTTCAGATATAGATGAATGCATTGAGTTCAGTATTGATTGTGGTCCAGAGAAAATGTGCTTCAATACTCGTGGAGAGTTCACATGTATTGATATACCATGTCCAACAAATTACCAGAGGGACCCAATCACAAAGTAAGTTGAAATATACCAAAGTTTTTATGCCCAGTTTCTTTCTATCAATCCATTAGTACATTCACCTGTCCATCTGCCCAGAGGAATTATTTGCATGATTATGCAAAAGCAAACTGACCTATAAAAAAAATCTGTTGGCATGTTTCTGTACAAGTAGAAGGCCTGTCTAGATTTTCACATTATTTAAATGATTTTTAAAAATTCTTCTAAGCATTTTTTAAATATATATTTTTTATACTTTTACTTTTCTATTCCACACCGTGTGCAAATATTGTTAGCACAAATGTACAGTAAATGTTTGATCAAGGCGAATAAGGTTTTGTTATGCATAGTTATGTGCTCAGTAAAATAGTATAGTAAAATATATGTGTACCTTATTTATTCTGAGCTTTATCAAGCTAGTATTAAACTTTCTGGAGGTGGCATTTTACTATTACAGTTGGAACAATATCTGTAGCATGGTACACAGAGTTTAAATAAACTCTGAAGTAACCACCTCAGGAAAGTGAAAAAAGTGACCCCACAAGAAAGGTGCTTGCTTAATTGAGATTGATGGATGTCTCACCTGCAAATCTTAGGGAAACATAGGGATCACTGTTCTGCTGGCTTTGTGTCCACCATAAGTTTTTGCATTTAGGGAGCTGTGGTAGCTGAATTGCTAAAGTGTTGGACTCCTAAACAAGGGTCATGGGTGTGATATCCACCCAGGTGGTGTGGATTGCTCCCTATCTGTTGTTGATTTCCTAATGTGTTATCGATCAAAGCACATGCATACAACTGAAAGACAGCTACAACAAATATGAACAAGATTAAAATTGGGTCAATGGCAATGGCTGCAAATTCTAAAAATAAAACAATAGTATGTATGCATTTTTGTCAGTTATGAAGATATGATAATAAACCTAAATTCATGCTGGACAGAACACCTATAGCAGTTGCTGAGGAAACAAAGTTTTTAGGCAGAAAAATCACCTTTATTCTACACATAAAGAACTTGAATACTAAATGCTTGAAATCTCTAGATATAATAATAATAATAATAATAATAATAATAATGACTTTATTTAAAGAAGAAGCTCATTTGGTCAACTGACCAATCTTCCATGAGGCCTTCTACAATGGCATTTGTATAAATATATATATATATATATATATATATATATATATATATATATATATATATATATATATATATATATATATATATATATATATATTTATATATAATGTTCAGTTTGTACAAGATGTGTCTTTAGACAACAAATTCTGTTAAAAACTCAACAATTGATATACTGCTACAATAAAATATGTACAAGGCTTCAAGGATGAGTACATACAGGATTCATATAAATAGTAGTAGCAAACGTGTAAAACATTATAGGTGAGTAAATGATAACAACGTTGTAAAAAGTAGTAGTATTGAATTAAATAAAATCATACAAATTATTGTTTCTGTAGATGTTGACTAAGAATCTTTTTAGAAGTTTAGCATGTGTCAGCTGACTTTATATAAGGTGGTATGGAATTCCATAGTTTGGTTCCAGAAAAAGCAAAACTATTTTTATAAAACTCTGAATTTGGTTTAGGTCAATATAACTTGTTTGTTGAGATGAATCTTAGTTCATACATATGTACATTTTTAACAAATGTTAACAAACCATGTAAGGATTTATAGACTAGTAAACCCTTCTGAAATTGAGTTCTTGCTGAAATTGAAGCCACTTTAGGGTTTTAAAAAGACTTGTTGATGGTATATCTAAATCAGCATCAAGAATAACTCTAGCTGCTCTTTTTCAAATTTTCAGTAATCTTTCCAGATTTTCTAAACCACTATTACCCTAGATAGAACAACAATATTCTAGGTGTGTAATGATATATGCATTGTAGAATATCTTTCTCTATTCTTGAGGGAGATAAGATTTTATTCTGTTCAAGCAGTGAATTAACTTTTCTTAATGACCTTATCAACTTGTATTTTTCAGCACAAGATATTGTCTATCATAATGCCAAGATGTTTTTCATTTTCAGGCTGTTGTATATCCATACCTTTTATCATTAGATTTACTTAAGGTAGTAGAACACATGTACAGGTGCTGGTAGAAAAGTCATCTTCAATTTATATAGAATTTGTATTCGATCCAGACTGGACTATGTTTGTGTTGTTTATGGTTCAGCCAGAAAGTGATACTAAACTTGCTTGACCCAATTTACCATCAAGGAATTCGCTCTGGAAGCATTTAGTACATTCCCATGCAAAAGTCTTCTCACTGAAGTGAACAAGCCACCAATGTTGATCAATAGAGATCCATGCTTTCTATATAGTATACTTTGAAATAAGTTCAAACCCTTTGAACCCTGCTTTTTCAACTGTATTCCAATCCATATACAAAACAGTATACTAAAACAAACCAAATGCCATACCTACCTTTGGCATTAGAATCTCATCCAGCCTTGACAATAAAGAAATTGTCCTTTCTAAAATCCAGACAATGTCCATTCTCGAAACACCTCTCTGGCTACTTAAACAACCAAAAATACTTTTTACGATAAACGATGGGAAAATATCTTAGACAAACCCTTCCACCATTCTCAACTCTTATCCTGGACTCCTAACCGAATCTAATAATTACTCAAGAATTTATAGTGATGGGTCAAAGGATGAGGAAAAGGCTGCAGCAGCCTACATAGGTTCATGTGCCAGATGGTGCATTGATTTTTTTAGCCAAAATTAGAGCAATAGAACTTGCCCTTAAATATGTCAAAAGCAAACGTATTTTAACTCTCTGATTTACTCTCAGTACTCCAGTCACTACACAAGTTGAAAAATTCATGAATGACTGATACTCTCATACTCTCAAGAAACATTCCGAGCTGTGTACCTCCCACAATATTGATGTTTACCTTGCCATGTTGGTATTAAAGGTAATGAAAAAGTAAATTGCACTGCTAAAATGGCTCTATCCTCAAAACCATCTGATTTTGAAATACCATACACTGATGAGGTATAAGGTAGTCATTTCAAGAATTCAAATTGGTCGTACTTATATAACCACTCCTGCATACTAAAAGGCGACGACCCAACTGAGTGCATTTCTTGCAATGAACCATTGACTTTTAAGCACTTCATGATTGTTTCAATCTCCAATCTACACACAATCATTACTATAGCGTTCATCACATTTTTTATACAGTAAACTTGTCTTGCATCTTAAATATCTTGAAAGAAATAAGCATCTATTCTAAAATAGAACATTTATGTTCTCACTTTGGGTATTATTATGTAACATCTATGTCATCATATAAAATACCTTTTTTTAAATCTAATTATTCTTTGACACACACCATTTACATTCCCCATTAATTAAAAAATCCTCATATATTACCTTCACTATCTCATCACCTTGCCTTTAATGCATTTATTGTCACGGTTAATATTGAATCATGCATCTTACATATAATCTGTTATGTGGTACTTAAAAGCCTTACACTGCTGGTGCAGTGTACAATCAATCGGTCAATCAATCAATCAATCAAGCAAGCAAGCAATCAATCAACTTGTACATTAAGTTTATAGCATTTAGCTCTGCTTTTCTCAAATAGTTGTATATATATATATTTGTGAACCCTAATGAGTGTGTTCATTTTGGAGGCTACTACTCATGCTGGGGAAAAAGCAGGTCACAGTGACATTTTCATGCTTATGTGAATTTTGAAGTTTTTGAATTATGCTACATTGGAGCAGGTGAGACATGATATTTAGAGAATTTTCGCTAGACTTGTGCAAGGAAGCTTGTTGAAAATGGTTGCTTTTAGACATTGTTGCTAAATATATGTGTTTTCAAGGCCAGGCTTGAATATATTGTACATTTCCAGCCAACACTGTGATGTGAGACAAAATACTATTTTGAGCTTGGTGTTTATAAAAGTATTTTTAAAGTTACATACAATTTATAACTCAATAAGTAACAGATGGTCAAAATTACATTTCATCATTGATATGGTTTACTTTTTATCATGCAGTTACTGCGTTCTAGAGTGTATCGATGCTGATGTAGCTTGCCCTCCCAGTGCAAAGTATGCAGATGTCATTGAGTTCCGTACTCTAGCACTTCCAAGTGGAATACTTGCTCATCAGGACCTTCTGCGACTGATAGCATACAATCAAAATAATGTAATCTTGCGAAAAACAGAGTTCAAGATAATGGAAAATGAAGAAGGGATTCCCTTCAGAATTCGATTAGATGATGGAATAGGAGTTTTGTATACTGTGCGACCACTTGAAGATAAGGATGTTTACAGGATCAAAGTACGTGCTCGCTCATTTGACAATATTGAAAATACTATACAGTATCAGACCACTTTTATCATTCACATTTCAATATCAGCATATCCATATTGACATTCTGATGTATAACTGGTAAATTATTAATTATTGTACCTTCTGGGCCAATTGACTGAGTAACTGTATTGGAGAAATGTTTTAATGTGTGAACCAAAATTGACTGATGAATAAAATTTCTAGTGTATTAACTGAAAAATTGTGATGAATGTTTAGAATATATTTCTACTTGTGATGATATGTTACAGACATTAATGTGTATAAAACACTTAACAAAGCAAAATATGTTAAATGTATGATGATATATGATTGTTAAAATAGTTAAATATTTCAACAAAATAGTTAAATATTTCAACAAGTTCTCATTAAATTCATATATATCGGATATGAAAAATATTATAGGCCATGCAGGATTCATTTATATATTCGCATGCAAATAATTATATTGGGACAGAATGTTGAGACATTCTGTGAATAAGAGAACAAATTCATTTATGCATACTCTTTGATTTCTATTTTAATATGCAATAATGTCTTGATGTGTCATCCATATATATATATATATATATGACATTGCCATATATATCTATCAACATGTCTGCCATTGCCAATTCATCATTTGAAATGTCTTCTACTTCTCCAAATGCACTACTCTATATACACATTTGCATGGAATATTAAAAAATAATAGTTGTATAAAAATGTAGATTTTATATGTACAAAAATAAAATAAATCTTTTTTAACTTGTGTTTTTTTCTGCATATTTTCCAAAGAACTGTTATTTTGGACTTGAGTATGTTTCAAGCAATCAGTTCACCACATCACAAAAAAGTCACATTTTTATCTCTCAACCGAATATTTTTGTCTTGCCTGTGAAAACATTGTTAGTTGTCACTTTTCCAGCAACATTAGAACCAAGAATAATTTGCATACAAGTTGTCCCCTCCCATGTTTGCAACAACCTGCAGAAAACTCTGCAGGAATTTTCACATTGAACTTTGTTTGGCAGGCTGTTTCAGACAAGCAGAGCAGTAAACCTAAATGAAACTATTGCCATACCTTTCTGTTCTCACATTAGGTAGATTCTCATTATTGTTTGTACCTGAAATTATAACAAGAATTGGGGGGTTGGCCAGTCAAGTTTTCATAAATGTCTATGTGCCATGATTTTATAAACTTAAGAGGCCATAGTGTAATCCAACCATCATCATACAAGCCATTGTAGTCATCATAGATTAAAGGGAGGGCTCATTATTCTTATTTTTCTGCATCAAGAGTAAAATACTGTCCTAAAGGACAGTAGTTAAATTTAGAACCAAAAATGAGTGAATATACAGTGAAACTAATTTCCATTTAAAGTTAGACACCGACCAATGAGCTGTAATAATACATTCAGTTGTCTTGAAGGTTTTCTTCGTATTTCACTTATACGCTCATCAGATTTCATAAGGAAATCTATGTCAACTCCAAGCAGTCAATCAATGTTGTCAATCTGATTTCCCCCCATGGAGAAACAAGTGTAACTCCCATGCATCATTTGGCAGATGGCACGGAACATGTCTGTATTGGCTTTTCTTCCACACTGGACCTGCAAGTTGACAATGGCTTCACTCTAAAACTGCAGCACATCCTTATATAACTCCTGGAGTATTATCTTCTGCATGGTTGTAAAGTGTTGTCTTTTTGACAAAGTAAAATGTATATTTTATGATGATATTAAATAGCTGAGACCCAAGAGCAGAACCTCTGTGAACCCCCTATATGATGTCTAACCAGTCACTGAATGGTAGTGTTACATATTGTTTTCATTGTGACAGGTACAGTAGTTTGAAATTAGATTACAGATTGTATTGCCTATTCCATAAACTCCAATTCTTTAAAATTAAAATCTCATGGGACAGGCATTTACATGCCATGGATAGCACCATTAAGACTGCTGCCACACATTTGTTTTCATCAAGACTGGATGCCAATCCTCACGGAGACAAAGCAGTGTGACATCCATATCCTGGTTGAAAACAGATAAGGATGGATTGATAACTTTTGAGATGGAGATTCTTTTATCAACATTTTCAAACAAAGAATGCTTACAGGTCTATAATTTTCAGTACACAAAGGAATAAAGAATGGATATTTTTCTGATCTTCTGTTACATTAACTAATCTTTCAATGTATTATCCGCCACATGGACAGATTCATTTTCTCATATATATATATATATATATATATATATATATATATATATATATATATATATATATATATATATATAAAGCAAATATAGTTTCCATAAGATGGTTAGGAAAAGCATCTTGTAAGAAAGTAGGATTAATAAGTTTGGATAGGAGTCCAGACAAAGTAAGTTCACCATAGTCTACAAGTTTTACAGGAATATTGTATACTCCATTGACTTTATAGAATTTACACTCACTCATTGATTCTAGAACATAATTAATGAGAATTCATGAATATCTCACTTGTTTACTTTAATAGCATCAAAGCATGGATGGGTCACATTAGAATCCTGATTCCACTCTATGCCTTTCGCTACATAAAAAAATAATTGAAAATTGAGCATACATTATTTTGGTCAGATATGATTTTGCTTCATTTAATTAGAATCGATGCGTGATCAAGAGCTTTTCTTTGGACAGAAAAAGTTAAACAGCTGAAGACTAGTCTTTTGACTTCATCCAGAAATGGCATCAATAAAATAAATGTAACTTTAATATTACTCCTCATTAGTTTTGTTACTTTGTTCCACTGATTTTATCAATCATCTTCCCAGTTGGTTATTTATACATTTTATAAAACAATTGAACATTCTCTTCTTAAAAATAGCTTGCAATATGAGCTAATCTTGTATGGGGAAGGATCTTTCTTAGGAAAATTTTGCTTAGCTTGAGCATGTTCCTCACTGATTCAAAGACAAGCAGCTAGTGTGTATGTGTTATGTACATCATCAAAATTCACATGAAACAGAGCCCTACTTTTATCATAAACAATATGCTTATTAATCAAAGCTCTCTTATGAATGTAATTTGCTATTTTTGTTAGGGTTCACTTCCTCCCCAAATAAAGTACAAACTGAACTAAACTATTCATTCAAACAACAGTTAAAATTAACTGTTTTAAAAATAGTTTGGGACTTTTGGTAAGTATAACATCATTAAAAGTTGATTTTTGGTCTTTAACAAGATTACTTAGATGAAACATATCACTAAAAGTGTTTGAAAGATTTAACATTTTTTAATATTAGGCAGATCATAATTATGGTCACCTATTGCTACTATTTGGTCACAATTCAAGAGAGATTTGTCTAAGGCTTCACATGGGTTCCCATTAAAAATGGGGTCGGACAAAGATGGTGCTCTATTTAGACCAAAATTCCCCATTTGCTAATCATCATTATTCAGTTCAATACAAATATTCTGAATGTGTTTGCATTCCATTTCTGACCTTGACCTGACAGAAAGATCTGATTAAATGAACAATGCCAGTCCTCATCCCAAATGTTCTATCCTTAGATAGCCTAGAGCAAGGGAATGTAAACAGATAATACCTGAAGCACAAGTGGAGTTTAGTATCAGTTCTGCAACATGTCAACAATTCAATCAGCAAAAGAGAGAAAATAATTCTCCATATTTTTATATGAGACTACTTATATTCAATACCTATGGTAATTATAAGTCATTTCCAATTTGCAACTTTAGAGCTTCTGAGCCTGGTGAGGAGAAAATTCATGCTTGTACTGAAAACTTTAGTTTTCTTGATCATCACTTCCAGCTGGTGGAATGAAAAAGAAAAAAGTATCTTGGCTTTGCTCGAATGAAAAATAGCAACACAAAAAGCTAATTTTAATGCTTTAGTCTACCATGTCTGGTCCTTTTATTTCAATTATTTTTAAGCCTCCTTCCATTTGCATGGACATGATGGCATGCAAACATGATAGATATACAAAATATTCTATTAAATGAAATACAAGAAAAGTAATGTAGGCAAAAGTTTATTGAAATACTGATTCCACATACACAGATGAATTAAGTAAATCAAAATGACAATGTGAAAAATGAAAAAATGAGAATGACAATAGGCCTTAATAATGAAAAAAAGTTACTTATTATAATTTTTAGAACTCTTTCACGTAAATCCACACATTTCCACCTTGACTCATTCAAATATACGAAATAATTATAATCTTCCACACAATACAAATATAGCTTTGAACACATCTGGCATATAAAAGTTCTATACAAGATTATTTTCAGTTAGCATATCACAGCTATTTTAAAAATTAAGTCAGAGCTTAAAGATGATAAATCTAGTTACTAACACAAAATCTGGAAAACAAGTGGTTCTTATAAAAGGATAAACATGCATAAAAAATAATGGTGTAGGAATAAATGACTCAATAAATGGTCCACTCTCTTTCCATCAAAAATATGCTAATCTTGATATTATTTTAATCAAAATGCCATGAAACAGATTATTTTCTTCCGTTAGACAAAGTGAGGCACCACAAATCATGTAAAAAAAACAAACAATGCAGACAAAATTAAATATAAAAAGCTCATATTCTGTGAGTATTGGAAACAATGTTTATAGAGAACTTTCATGGTTCCCGAGTTATCTCAACCTCTAGTGAAAATGGACAAATTCAGAAGAAAACCAACGTACCACCAGTACTTATAGGCCTAATTTTGCTTCCTGAGAGCACTACTTTAATGAATCCAGATGTGGGGAGTGGAACCATTGTGCAGGTTTTAAATACAATTCCATTATTTTCAATCATCAATCGGCAACTGCTGATACAATGTCTACCAGTGTCTTGTGCATAACACTAAAATTATTTTATCCACAAGTATTAACACCCCTAATCGCAATAGATTTGGTCTAAAAGATAAATAACAGTTCAAATAGAATTAACCATTACCAATAAGATTATGAAGAGTATCAACATACAAAAGATATGAGCAATACTAATTTTAAATTTCATCTTTCAGTATTGTTAGTGACAAACATTTTGCACATTTGTTAAATGTAAATAGCAACTTCTACTTTTCCCAGTATTAGTGAATCAATATTAAATTCAACATCCTGATTCAAACAGCAAAGTAAATTTGCTAGATGATAAATACCAAAGCTATAATAATCTGGGTAAGATCTTATCACTTGTATTAGAACATGCAATTCATGTCTCCCACAGTTTGGAAACCACAGTGGATGAGAATTTGCCAACATACCAAATTTGAATGAAATCATGTGTTTTAAAAAATGGAATTAGGCAAGGAAATTAAACTGTGTGTATGAAGAAAACTGAGGCCAGAGCTCTACCAAAAAGACTTAAAACCTGAACTCTTCTGAAAAGTCCAATAAAAGTTATCTTGTGGAAACAAGGGTTGGAGTCTTCAGTGTTCAGGCTGTAGTGTTGCTAAAAGATAATTTTAAAAACTGACAAGTAAACAGTGAGGTATCAACTGAAGTTGGGCACCCAATTTGGTTTAAATCTAGTGATAATAAATAGTCATTATGTTGAGTAACATAAAACCCACTTGATACTGGCAATCAGAGGTCATAACTCTACCAAAATGATGACTGCACACTGAATATGGCTGAAATTCAATAATGATCACAAAAGAGTTGGTGTGTAGAAACAAAAGGGGAGTTAATCCAAAAATTTGGGTCAATAACTTTGCAAAAACATTGATAACTAGTAACCTCATTTGAGATGTTGTCATTCTGAAACTGTAGATCAAATTAAGCTGAAATCCATGAAGAAGAGCCCAATATTGTGTAGAAATAAAGGATTGATTTACATAATTTGGGGTAAAAAATTATGACAAAGAACACTTAAAACTGAACTCATCTAAAATAGGCAGTACATAAAATCTTGTTCGAAATTCAAATAATAATAATATAAATGTGCACACAAAAAATTATATGCATAATTTAGACATTTTTAACTCAGCCAAATAATGCTTGAAATCTAATAATAATTAAAAAAGTAACTGTGCCAAACAAAAGTTGGACAGTTTCAGACATAATTTAGTAAACTGATGTTCTGGTATGAAGATCATAAATCACATCAGCAGCTTTCTGGGTTGAAAGCACTGGTAAATAGTATTATCTACTATCATTATATATTTTTTAAAGAAATTTATATATTTTTAATAATACCAGAACCAAAAAAAGTACTATTAATCCAAACAGACCTTGATGTCTTTAAGCTAGCCGGTTTTAGGAGGGTGTTTTATCTCTACTTTCATTGATACATGTCTGTTCCACTTTTGTTTCTGCACAATTACTATTTTATGTATTATTGGATTTTTATTTATAAAAGAATCTTCTGTGCAGCTTTATTGACAAGGCCTCAAATGACTGTGATTTTTAGCATACTACATCATTTTATGGAGTGACAGCTGCCAATTGTCCACATCGCTCTCTATGATTCTGCATAATAAAATGTATTTAGTGTTTTTGAATTTGAATAAATCTGCTTTGAAGTTTAATTCTGATAATGTATTGCCTACAAGAGATGGCTAGGAGTAATCTAATGTATCAACCAAGCATGGCAAGGCAGGCAGTTTTAAAGCTAATGTATTGCCCTGTAAGAGGTGGTAGGCATTGCCCAGAAAGACACAGTAGTTAGTACATCTTCTACTGTATCACCAATTTAGACACAGCAGGCAGTTTTACAGCCAGTGTATTGCTCTACAAGTGGTGTCTGGCAGTTTTACTTACAATGTTAGTTATTGCCCAGAAAGCCATGACATGCAGTACATCTACCAAGTTTGACACGAGTGCTGCTGGTTTTACCTCAAATGTATTACCTTGCAAGTGATGGCAGGCAGTAGATCCTGAATGTATCACAAGTAAGACATAGCAGGCTTTATTACATCCATTCTACTGCTTGGCAAGAAAGTGCATATTGATGGAAGGAAAGATAATTTAGTAAACTCATATTCTGGTATTAACTCCACAAATCACATCAGCAGCTTTCAGAATTGAAAGCACTGGTAAATAGTATTACATACTATCATTAGGTATTTTTTTTAAAAATAATACCCAAGAATACTTACAACAATACCAGAATAAAATAAAGTACTATTTATACTAATTGATGTAGTATTGTTGCTAGCCTGTTTTAGGAGGGTGCTTTATCTTTTCCTTCCATTATTATGTCTGTTCCTACCTTTATTTCTACAAAATTACTCTCTTCACTATTATTGGATTTCAACAAAATCTGATGTACAGTTCTCTTTTGGTATGACCTCAAATGTTAGTAATTTTCAGCATTCTACATTGTCATTTTATTGAGTTATGGCCTGCAAATCATCTAAATCACCCACTGTAACTCTGCACAATGGCTCTATTTAGTAATATCGGTTTCAACAATTGACTGTCCATAGAACTGCATTACAACATGATACTGGATCACCTCTCATTCCTACATACATTAATACTCAACCTCTGAGCAGCTTTGTACTCAGCTCCCTCAACACAAGCACAACACAATTCATTTTAAAATTTCAGCCACCTGACCTTTAAAAAAAAATTCTTCATCCTGATAATATTTCAGAAAGATTTCTCTAATGTATATGTTCCATCCTCATAAAGCACAGTATTTGCATAATTGATGACTGAAATTAAAAACTTCGTTGCATAATTATAAAAAAAATATGATAACATATTTATCAAACGACAAACCATAAACAAAAAAATACACAAAGAATTATGATGCTGAAACATGTCAAAGATCTGTTTTTAAAAAGGATGTATTTTCATTTTTCTGGGAAAACATACTCATTGGTGTTACAGATAAGAAATTAATGTTGGTATATTTTAGAAACAAATGTGTGCCAGTTGTTTGGATGGGAAGGTACTTGGTAAGGAGACACCTGACTTAGAAATAAGTGATTTTTTAAAATTATTATATATTTGTGAGAAATTGACAGACAAGAAGGGAAAATTAAGTTCTTCCCATACACATTTGTATGTTTCTGTACTAAAATCAATAAATGTTTGACCGACTGAAAATTTCATACCTAAAGAAACATGCATTTGAGACATTAAAGTTTTATAAATTTTTATACAAGTTATGATTAAAGCATGAACTATCCACTGAGCTCTTTTTCAAGAATAATGAAAAATACCTCCACAGCTGAATGAAATTAGAATACATTCAATTCATTGGAATCAAAAGCGTAATTGGTCCCAAACACAGCTACTGACATAGCTTTAAAAAATCCAAAGTTATCTATATTTAAATTTGTTTGATGTTATAATTCTTTGCAAAAACATGGAATCTGTCAAAACCACTGTGAAACCCAATGAGTCAAAATCTGATCCCAAATGATAAATAGCCATTTTCTTGAAACTTTCTGAATGTTTAAAGAAAAAAAAGTTGTAAAATATTTAAAAATTGTTCATGAAAAAAATACATCTGCAAGAAATGTTTTAAAAATACATTTTTAACTAAAGAGGCCACAATGAACATTATAGATACATTTTTATAAAAACAATTGCACACACATAGACAATAAAACTGCAAGAAATGTATTTATACAAATTTCAATCATGAAAGCCAGGAACATTAGGAGCTCTGAGTTTATATCTCCTTCTAAGATGTGATGCAGATGAGGCTGAGGTGACTGGTGTTGAGGGTGGATGTGGCTGATGAATCTTAGGTGATGGAGTGGGAGGAGGATGTGGATAATGGATATATGGCTCCTCCTCATCTGGTGTCATGGTGTGATCATCAATACCCCAGGCACCAACTTCAACTTCGTGTATGACATTTCTCTCAGACCAAGCCTGGCGAGGCAGTGGTGGTGCTTTTGGGACTGGGTAGGAATGAGGTATGTTTCCTCTTAACAAGACATCATGCAGAACAGGACTTGGTGATCTCCCATTAATTGGAGCCAATATTTCTTTTAAATTTTTCTTCAGTGGAGGCTTAGGTAGGCTAGCAGGCTGAAAAAGTACATCATAAGCTTTACCCAGTTTCCTACCCTGTATTGGATCAAATGGTCTGTTTATGCTTGGTATGGTTGTAGGAATTCTGGCACTCTCCTTTGCAAGGTCATGGCTGATATCTGAAATTGGAGTTTTACTCAAGCTGATGGACTTTCCCTTGATTCTGCCAAGATCTGATATTGTTGTAGCTTGCATGGGGGTCTGAAGGGGTGGTCCTCTAACAACAGGGAGGCTGTTCCCTCTTCTTGGGAAAGGGTTTGGGGCAAGCAGGTCAGGTTTGGGAAGAGGGGGAGGCAGATTGGTTCTCCAGAGTTCCCTCCCATCTTGGCCCTCATCTGTTTCTCTGAAATTAGCACAATATATGGTGATGATATTAAAAGTATTTGACAGCAGCTTGGGTTACTTGGTGGCTGGGTCTATTTCTACTACCAGCTCTGGCATATATCTAGTGATTTTTAAATCAAAGTAACATACTTGTATCATATATGTCTTATCTACTACTGCTACCATAAAAATTCATCTTATATGAGTAGATGGACAAGTCAAAGCACTGTTGATTAAACTTCTGGGGTCAAAGTTTACAATAGTTTGAGTTTTCCATGGTCACAGACATGAGAATATGTTACAATGTGTTAGCAGACATGAGAAAGTGTTACAATGTGTTAGCTGATATGAGTATGTGTTACAATGTGTTAGCAGATATCAGAATGTGTTACAGTGTCATAGACTAGAGTCATCTGAGTGATGATGAGTATCTGAGTGATTGACATTTGAGTTATTACACGTTTACATTATATAAACTAATAAAAGTATAAATGAAGGACCATTCCTAATAGTTAAGTACAAATATATTCATTTTAAAGACTTCTTTTCATCGTGAGTAGTATCATGCTTTTATTTAATCATTCAAAAGGAAATGTATCCAGATATTGACATATGTAAAAGACAAATGGATCTGTAAACAGGTAGCATTCAAGATGATAGTGAAATTATATCAAGAGCAAGTGTTTCTTATATCTCTGAGTTTAACATAATGCATTCTTAAATAGTCGTCAAATGAATGTCGTGTTACATGGACAGCCTCCTCTAATGTTGCACATTCTCTGTGTTTGATTTTGTTGATATTACAGCGTTGGAGATTTGAAATGTGACATCCAGGATAAACATGTAACAGCTGCTATTGAAACCCTAATAAATATTTATATATTACACATTTCTAGTCTATAATATTTGTAAACATTTATTTAAAAAAAACTTTGAATAAACTTAAAGAAGAAATATCATGCAATAAAAAAAATATTAGGTTAAATAGATTCATCAATTAAACATTCAGCTCTAAAAGACAGAAGGACTATAATAAGGTTTAAATATTGGGGCAAAACTTGTTAAAAATAAATTATGAACTGCATGCTGTCTGATTATACCCCAATATATACCTCTGTTGTGCATCTTCTTTCAAAGTAGTGGATCCCTTATACATTCCCAGCTGGTCATCCTGATCATTATCCAATGGCAGAGTTGTATTCCTAACAGGCACTGTGCCATCATATGGTTCTCTGGATTTTGGAGAGCTGGGATACTGCACAGAACTTGCTGCCTGAATGGAACCTGATTGACCAGTGGTCATCTCAGAATCTCCTAGTTCCTTGGGCCAAATCGGGTCACTGTGACCCGATGGGATAGTAACATTATCATCATCCTGACCAACAGCAGCACTTCTTATATGGAGGTTTTCATCCCCAGGATATTTGCTGGAACCTGATTAGAATAAACAAACATGAATTTTATTTTAACTCTAGTGCAGTCAAATATCAAGAAATATAAAAATTACTATTTCAAAACACAGACTGAAGACTTACTATTTTCTTAATTTCTTTGTAACGTTTTATTTTTTATTGTTTATTCTTTATTTTCTTGTCATGTTATTCTTTATTTATTCTTTGCATTTTTAAAGCACATATTTATTTTCTGTTCATGTATATGCATATTGTACTTGGTTCTTTATCTCTTTTTGATTTAAAACTTGCACTGTTCAAGTCTAGTGTGCTGCACAGTGCATACACAGCAGAAGTAGAAGAATGATTATTCTTGGGTGAAAGGGTATGTGGCCTGGACCTATTGTATTTGGAAAACTAGAAATGTATCCATATTTAACAAATGTCTCTCTAATAAAATGGAACTAAATAGAAAAATTCTAATTCTAGAACTGTCAAAACTCCATTACAAATTCTGTCAGAAAAAAATGACAATCAAACTTGCCCTTGGTCTTTCAAACATAACGCATCATGTCCAAATTGTGCTTCTGTTCATGCAGTATGTTAAAAGTTACAGAGTGCAAACAAAATTCATGATGAAAAGAAACGGGTAATATTTTATATCAACTCCATAAACACATCATGGGCATACCAAACTGATTACTTGGGAATAAACTTCTCAGGACTGAAATGTTGTAGCTGGGAATTCTGCATAATCCTATCCACTACTACATAGGAAATTTGGTAGGGTATCTTTTTAAAATTTAAATAATGAATCAGTTAATGTGTTATATATTTTGTGATGGCCTACAGACTATTACAGTTATTTTGCAATCACTTTCATCTCAATATAACTTCAACTTCATAATTAGGTAATTTAATTAGCTGCCAATTATAATGTAGATAATCCTAATGAATTGTGCTACACTTCAAGGATTTTGGCCAGGTTTTAGCCACAGTATGGGGCCAATAGCTATGGAACTCATAGTACCATAAGGTCAATAATTTTTACCTTTGTGACCAGATGATGTGTTATAGTCAGCCTTCTCTTCCTCCTCCTTCTGCTCCTCCTCCTCATACTCATAGCCTTTTTGATCATCCTTATCTTCATGAAAAACCATGTCCAGTTTGTTTTTGTGCAGACCTTTATCTTTATTCACAGGCTCCAATGCCTTGCTGACAACACTCTGAGCTTGCTTCCAGCCATTCTGATTCAACAGGCTGACAAATTTTTGTGTGATTTCTAAAATGGCCTGAAAGTAACAAGAGCACTGTTAATTGTTCAACTGATAGGTACAGGTCCCTCACTATGAAGACCTTCAGTGTATCATTGTCTTCTTTATCACCACCCTCAGTATATCACTGAAGTATATGTAGATATGTCCATGGACCTTATAGATCAATAAAAGTTTAGGACGGCTATTTAATTTACATCACTTCAATGTAGTTCTATGCTGATGGTAACTGATCATACTATGATTTCACATCATTAAAAGCCTGTTTAATTTTGATGAATTATTGTGGTATATTTTTATTACCATTATATGCACTGTCATGACACAATCTTTACGTAACAAAATACAGTCTTTATCACTTATTAAAACCATTTGTCTAAACTGCTGTTTTACTTGATACTTTGCCATCTACATATATATATATATATATATATATATATATATATATATATATATATATATATATATATATATATATATATGAAAGAATTCCTGCTAATTACTGCTCTACCTGATAGTGTATGTCCTGCTTGCTGGTGGCAATATCAACTGGCTTAAGCACTGGTGCTGTACCAGCAAGGTGGCTGAGAGTCTCTGTGTGGGTTGTATCAAATGGAAGGTTTTCAACAGGCTGACTTTCATTCGTAGAGATGTTGCTGTTCATCATAAAGTCATCCTGCCCATCTGTTTGATTTACAAAATATAAAATATTTCAAATGAAATGATCCTTTTTATGTTTTAAATCTATATACTTTTCCTTGAAAAAAACGCCAAGGTCAGTGAGTGGTTTGTTAATAAAATGTATATCCTAAAAATCATATTTATGACAAAGTGTCATTACTGACTGACCATATTGTATCATACTTTTGCATATGGATTGTTTGCTTGCCTCTTCCCTTGAACTTATCACCCCATACCGTAAACTACAAATCAGCTTTTCTTCAACATCAAATTTTTAAGTCTGGTTAAAGCTTTTCATGTACATGTTTTGTAATAAAAATCACTTAAACTAACATGTCACATGGATTCTTATTTGGCTTTACTTTAATAAAGCTCTAGTGTCCTATGTAAATATGGTAAAGCCTGTCTTCAGAAGTCACCTCTGCAGTGGAAAGAAGTGGCCACAAAAACAGATGATTGCTTAACACAGGATCATTTTTGCAACAACTGGCATATGGGTTTTTGCAATCTGAATATAATCAAGAGCCAAGTAAAATTAGTAGATTTGACAGGTACTAGTAAAGAATCACTCTCTGGTGACCTTTGTAATTCCAGGTCTACTTATTTTTAGTAACCTATCAGATAAGGATTTCATCTTGAATTAGGGAGTCATCATTAGAAATGTCATGTTCTAAATGGCATTTTCTACATTTTAAAATATTTAAAGTCTAAGCTAAATTTTGAATGAATGGTCAGCAAAGCATAATGATGTATTTGTGTCTTTCTAATCTCTGTTGGAGATCTCAATTTTGATCAGACTGTGGTTCCTGTGGATGTTATTTTGTAAGACAGGTGACTGCTTCACAAAGGTTACCTTCAAGGCAAGTTGACTGTAAAACATTATGATAGTGGTAAAATGTAGATTTAAGTAACAATACACAGGTAGATATCCAGTTTACTAAAAGGTGTTGAAATCAAAACTTTGATCATGAAGTTTAATTTTAAATGTATATGTGATATGAGTCTCACCTGGAAATTTCCTCCATGTTCGGTTTTCCTGTGAAAAAAGAATTTTTTGTTCAATAAATATGAGCTAAGAAACAGTTTTATAATGTCAACACAAATTATGCAAAACATAACAGTATCTTAACTTGAACATTTATTCTTAAAGCGTGAATCTATAACTCATTAAACTGAGAGATGTAATTTTGCATCAAGAGGTAATACCCTCTCTCCATGGCTTGCAACGTCAAGAAGGTTCACAATAGACTCACGCAGATGCTATTAGAGATGAAAAGGAGGATGTAGTTTCACAATGATGTCAAGTAACACAGACATTCTCCACACTAAAAAATATATCTGAAGAAAGAAAATGTAGTTTTGAGGCCCAATTTTCTTACCAAAAGAAATCTGCAGGTGCAAGAATGGTTTCTGTCTGGATTTCAGACTTCCACCCATAATATTTAAAGCAGACCTGATCAAACTGCGCATGGGCAGATGAACCTTAGTGAAAAAATTAGGTAACTTTGAGATTGGGCTAAAATGAGGCAAGCATGAAATATATAATGGATCCAATAAAAAATGAAAGTTCAATTTTCACCCATCTAGCTCACGTATAGGCTTGAAAGCCAATCCTAAACAATCTCTATTACATATCTTGGCAAATGTCAACAGGAAAATCCCTATAAATCAGACATACATGGATTCCACTGGAAATAACAAGAAAAACTGTCTTATACCTCCGTTTTAAGTGGAAATGAGAAAAAGCTCACGGTTTCAGCACTTCAAATGTAAAACTGTCTACATGAGCATAAAAGTTGTACTCATTTTCAAAACTTCAAATCTGATCACATTAAGTGTGCCTTCATATTGTTACAGCATGCAGGAGAGCGCACTGAGCCTGTTCCACATCCCTGAGCTTTGCATTCACTGTTTAGAACACAACAAACCTTCATAAGCATATGATCTTTATAACCTTTGTTGCCAAAACTCAATATATAATATATGTGCTCTGGGTTAGTTATTTTAGAACATCAAGCAACAGCCTTAATATAAATTATGCTGAGAGAAGAAAGATTCTTTTTTGCTAATGAAAATAAAAATACACAGTTCTGACTGAAACAATGCTTATAATGCATTTTAAATAATAACAGGTCTTGTGATATGTTTATACAGGCAGAACAGAAAATACAAATATTAAATTAACCTGGTATGAGCTGTATTCTGAATTATATGGTGCAAATAAATGTATCTTGGTGATGTTGGTATCAAAGGTGACACTCTTTCTCTTCTTGATGGTGGGACTTGCATTCACTGTTTTAACTGGGACAGGACCTAAACCAGCCATCATGCTTAAGGTTTCATTAGAAAGGTGAATCACATCCACTGAGGAAACATCTGATTCTGATGGCTTGTCTGCAGCTTTTTCATTTTGTTCACCCAGATCTCCTTCTTTAGATTTTATCTCAAAGGTTGGATCCTGGCCAGGCACTTCAGCTGCTTCAAGGGACTCCTTTCTGGCTTGATCTCCTTTTAGCTCAGCATTGTTAGCCTCATCTTTACTCCTCTCATATTCAGCTTTGCCAACCGATGGAATCTCAACACTTTCTGAAGATTTATTCGCTTTTAGCTGATGCCAACTGCTCATCAGCTTTTTATCTGTCAAGACTCGGCTAATGACATCATGGACCAGTGCATAGGCTTCATCTTTAAGAAGTTTCTCAAGTTCTTGGTCCACATTGGTACAATTTAAGTTTTTCTTGATCTTGCTACTTGTTTCTCTTTGCTCCTCTTCATGGATGTCAGCTACACCAGATTCTTCTTGTTTAGAAACAACTGGACTTTCTTGATCAGACAAAACATCAACATTGTTTTTAGCCTGCAATCTTGCTTCATTGTCAATCAGAGATTCTTTTGCATCTTCAAACTCTTTTGAAGGTTTGTTCCTTTTGGATGGTTCTCCTCTTTCCCTTTCCTCATTTTCATTTCCAACTTTTCTGCTGATTATTTCCATTATCTGACCCTTAGGATCTTCTATAGTCTGTTCCTCATCTTTATTACTATTGATCTCCTTTTCTGAGCTGTGTCTTCTAGATGTTCCCTCCTGAAAAGAAACAATATCTATATTAGCTTTCCCACTTTTTAGGACCTTAATGTTTTCTCCATTGTTTGAATCCAAATGGTCTGCTAAAGATTCTCTTTATTTTTTTTCCCATGATTCATCTCTATTTGATTTTTGTTGAAAACCACATCATCCATAACTGAGTTTGCTTTTTGATGTATTTGATTTGCCCATGATCTGCGTTAAAGGTTTCATTTTCTTTCCTTCTCAACTACTTTCTCTCTCTATGACCTCTTTGCTTTTTAATAACTAGAATGCCCTGAATTTCCGATTTTTCTTGGATATCTATGTACTGTTTATCATCTACATCTAATGTTATTTCTTTCCCTTTACAAATTTTCTCTCTGTCATCCCTTTGCTCTTCAATATTCTATTACAATTTTGATTTTCCTTTAATGACCATTTTCTGCATATTATCTACTTGAGATGATGTTCTATCTTTCCTATCTCTACATTTTTTCTCATTTTCATCCCTTTGCTTCTTCCTACCATCAATATCCTGCACTTGTGATTTCACTGTGCTCACCTTGTCTTCATTTTCATCCTCAAGCTGAGTCTTGCTCATGGCTTTCCTTGATTTTCTCTCATGCACATCAGATTCATTAATGGTGTTAAGCTCACTCCTGAAATCAGAAGAAGCCTTCTTCTCTGGGACTGCCTCTATATCAAGATCTGCTGGATTTCCTTCATCTTCTTTTTCCACACTCTTGAGAACAGAAGTCCTGGATTCTTCCTCCTCATGCTTGTCCATCCCAGCAACTTCTCCAAAGAGTCTCTTTTCTTTTACCTTCTCCACATTCCCTTCAGCTTTCTTCTTCTCATGTTTATCTCTCCTTGAAACTCTTCCTTTAGATCTCTTTTCATTGGAATGGCCACTGCTCTCCTCATTTTCCCCATCTCTCCTCCTTCTGGGCTCCTCATTTTCTTTTACTGTGATGATTCTGTTATATCTTTCCCTAACATCCTTACCCTGTTTGCTGCCTCCTGCAAAATTATTTTCTCCAGCAACAGCATGATTTTGTCTGTAACCTGGTTCTGCAATAAAACGTACAAGCCAGACTAGGTACACGTTGAAGTATTTTTTGAGAGTAACTCTATTTTAAATGTACACAAAGAAAAAACTGTTGAAAAAACACCGTTCACCAAAAATAATACTGGACAATATTGATGAGGTACTTGCAGACATTTTATGGTAAGAACGTCCAACATTCTCATGAGGCAAACTTTGAAAATAAGAGAAAATTTATCAAACTTCACACACATTTCCTGAAAGCAGCTTTTTAAATATAATCGGAAATGAATCTCCTATGATCTTTGACAACAATTCAATCACGATTCAAGATACCAGCCAGCATAAAAAAGATTTGCCAGTAATTGTTTAAACTTATTTATGCATAAGTGCATGTTGTAATAAAGTGTAACAAAATCAATAGATCCATTAATTTATTTCAACATTATCAAATATATATGTGCAGCTAGCAAATACATGTACATATTGTATACAATATGATGACATTATAAAATAAAAATGATTCAATTATCAGGAAAACTTATTAAACTGGAAACACATACACTAAAAATGAAGGTGTCCATATTAATGAGGTTCCACTGTATATAATACGGGACTGTCCAACTATTAACTAAAATGAAGCTATTCAACTGAAATGATGAGAAACTCAAACATTTCCTTGTCCACCCATTATGCTGACAGCTATTATAATGTACATTTCATACTTCACTCAACTTTGTTATATCTGTTGATCATCATTTACTTCATGATTTAGTTTGTAAAAAAAGTCTTTGTTGAATATATCTTTGAGTTTCAATAAAACATCACTAACACTGTCATAATAACATTTCCTACCGTAACATAATAAAAAAAATTATACTGAAACCGAACATACAAATGAGCTGCTTTTCAAGGATCTACAATAGTTAACAAGCTGCCATATTTTCTTTACAATAACATGTTACCAAAGGTTATAATAAAAACATGTTTAAAGGTAAACACTATAGTTTTAAGAAATTTGTATCAGCATTTAATACCACCATATAATTAAACTGCCCTATAATTAAAAAAAAAATTAAATGACTGTACTAGCATATAACATGAACTGTGTTATAATGAGGGTGCCTTGTAGTGATGAAGTGCTGTATATCAATCATCTTTAAGTCATTCTATAATTCTTATGAATTATCTTACTTTTGGACTTTTGTGGCTTCTTAAACTTGCATCCAGTACAACTACAGCAACAAGTTCCATCTGTAAACAAATAAATGAAAAAAAAAAAAAATATATATATATATATATATATACACATGCATACACACATGTATTAAGTAATAACATGCAAGTCAAATTAATAAATAAAATCACTGAATTGAAAAAGATATATACATGTAGTTTTAAAGAAACATGATTTGTGAAAACTTCTGTGCCAATCTAAATATTTATATTACTAATTCAATTAATGTAAAAACAATTAAAATTACATTATTTTTGAAGAATGATTTTTATTCCTTCCTTAGTAATGGGGAATATATTTATATTAGCAAGTTAGTAGCCTGATATATAACTAAATTCTGCTTTGCTTCATCTTCTTGTGTCGTTTCAGCAAAATGTCATTTAAATGCTATTTATGCAACTTCAGAGCATGGAAGTCTACACTGTCTATGATATGCAGCATCTGTAATACGTGGTGGGAGGAAGTCTGGGCTACCATATTAGCTAGTTAGTCACATAATGATTTACTAATTTATGCTTTTAACTAGTTAGTCACATACTGATTTGCTAACATATACTTTATTCTCTTCTTAAATCATATCAGGATAAATGTTTACTAAATACATGAAATGCACATTCAAAGCCATAGTCCATTTAGCATTGAAGGGAAGGAAAAAGAGAGTCAGTGAAGGAAGCCCCCTGCATGTCTGAGGTCAGAGCATGGCATTCATTGAGAACATGGCCTAGCCAACTCCATCTCATTGTGGCAGTGTGTGTAAGTCTCTATGCATCGGCACCTTTTAGACTCAATTGTGACACCCAGCAATCACCGTGTTATGAAGGCGATGGCCAGGATTGACAGAGTCACTGAACAGGGCTGCTTACTATACCATGGCCAGGCTTTGACGGGTTCAGCCAATTTACTCCTGTTATGATGTGTCACGTGTGCGAGCCACGTCTCTCAAACCTTGTCATACCCTCCCTTTCTGGATGACCCAGTTAGGTCCATTGTTACTTTGGAGAAAAAATAGAGAAAGTTTAGAGGCAGACAGCTCAGGAACTGCGCATCCACCTTTCCGCTCAACCCACATAGGTGTTTGGAACCATTCAGACCCTGCCAGAGTGAAGGGATGTTAAGCAGCCTCAGGACAATGGATCTTCTCAGTCACATGTGCACCAGCATTGATTCCTAGGAGCAATTGTGCAGAGGTGGTTGAACTTAATTTTGAGCTCACTGGATCTCCCTATCTCCTCAGAAAGGAGGTAGGGGGAAGCCAGGTAATTTGGAAGGGCTTTAGGTTTTGTTAATCAACAATCCCCTCCCCTCTCTTCATCTCCCCTCTTCACAGAGGCACTGTCAGATCACAAGAAGAAGAATGCCTTTCTACAATAGGAGATATGATCACTCACCAAAAAAGAAACAGAAAACTTTGTAAAAAGTCGGTGGATATTGTGAAAAAATCACAATCCCCAGGGTGTTATTCAAGGCTGTTTCTTTTTCTGAACGCCAACCAATTCAAGATGAACATGGTGACTTCAATCCTCCTCTCCATCTGATGGAACAAGCATGCCATCAGTCTCAATACGACCAAAGCATACTTTTACATCCCTATCCACTCTGTGTCACAAACTTATTCTCCATCTTTTTGCTTACTGCAACACAGTTTGTCAGTTCAAAGTTCTCATTTTGACCTTAACATTAGCCCTTGGGCTTTTACCGAGATTATGGATTACATTGGCACCTTGTTCAAAATGACGTCATCTACAACAACAGCAGTGTACCTGATGATATCCTCCAGAAACATTTGGTAAGTTCTATTCTACCCTGAGGCAGGAATGATTTCTCTTTTACATCATCTAGGCTTTCTAGTGACTTGGGAAAAGTCAGCCCTTCTTCCATCCCAGAATTGTTGTCTATCTGGACATGGAATTTTTAATCAACTGGAATCTAGTGCAACTTCCTCCTGTTCGATCATTCCAGCATCAGTGTAGTCTGATAAATCAACCCCTCAAATCTGTGTTGATAATGATGGACAATATGTGGGTCTGATATCACCTATTCATTCAAATGTTCAATTTTGCTGCACACTTTAGACACTTACCAGTATTTGGTAACAGCCACATCTAGTGCAAAATTCAAAATGGCCATAGGACACTGGTGGTCTTTTTTTACCCCAACCCTCCTCTTCTTCTACATGCTTGGCCTGTATTCAGGCAACCTTGTCAGACAAAGTATTCAATCCTTTGATTGTCGAGAGAATGTTGAGAGCAAGAAAGCCCTCCAATCTGAAGGCTTACATCATCCCTCTGTGTGCCTCAATCCCTGAGCTGGCTGCCTTTTTATTGATAGCTTTAACGTCTGCATGGTGGTTAAGCAAGCTGTATGCCCTTTATGTTGACCCAACCTCTCTTCAGTTCAGATCAGATGGTTTAATGGGTCTCTTGACACAACCATTCTTTGTAACCCAAAAACAGCTACTACTGTCAGCAAACAGAGAGTCATCTCTAGCTCGCTTTTTTCCATTAGACAGGTTGAGAAAGCAGCCATACAAGATCCTGTTCATGCTATCAAGTATTACATGAAATGCACAGAAACCAGTAGTGGCACATGCAAACACCTCTTCCTTCCGATGTGACAAAGATTACTGCTCAGAAGCTTCAAGCCATCTCTGAGTCTTGTGTGCAAGTGCAACGTTTTGATCCAAGATATAATAGAAGCTGTTGGCTGGCAAGCAGAGTCAACCATTCTTGATCATCATCTCAGAGATTTAGTGCTCACAGAGGCAAACTTTGAATCAAGTAGATGACAGGACACATGGCCACTAGACCCAAATAGATCAATCATAATAACCTGTTAGCTTCAATGGATTTGCCAGTGAAACTATGTAGGTAAGAAGATTTCTATATTTATCTTCTTAGCCATTTGTTAGGGTCACAGGTCAAGTGACCCCAAGTTGTTGCGATCTAATTAGGTGAATGGGTTATCATTCACATGAGGATACAGTGATCCTTCCCTAGAAGGATACCCAAGGTAGAGGTCAGATGCTCTGCATCTCATCCTCATATTACTTATTCTCCTAATGTATTGTGATTGGAAAAATGTAATCAAAGGAGAAAGAAACTTTTTAAGTAAATTATATTACTCCAAAAATATTTACCATTATCCAATTACATTATTTAAAAACCCTCCCAACCACACCACCATGTGAACATCCTCATTAGTATTTCACTCAGCTAAAAACTAGTGACACCTTGTGGTGCCAAGGGGAGTTAATGGCCAAGAGTTATTGCCATCTATCTATTGATATATACAGAAAAAGATGATTTTCATCTTTTAGTAGGGCTGGATTCAAGAGGTAGCAGGCTACCATTCCTAATGTAATGTGATTAAGGATTCTCAAAGAAAACATAATTTTCCTAAAAATGTGCTTTCTCTCCCTCTTTCTGTGTGTGTGTGTGTGTGTGTGTGTGTGTGTGTGACATACACAGTGAAAATTCCCTGTACGTCTGCAAAATCAAAGCAGTGAAGTAGTCCCTATTTAAATCAGAGTTCCATGTATCACGGGTCTAAAAGTTAGTGATTGGTGAACATGTAAATTGTTATATATTTAACTTGTATTTGTTAGTTTTTCTCTATGATTACAGATTATGCATAATTGTATTTTGGACTTGATGTTGTCCAAAATCAAGATCACTGTGAACCTGACTAGGGACATTGATGTTTTTATTCTGTAAACAAATAGTGCATAGCTAACATTTCTCAAAAAAGTTTGGCTAAATATTAGGACAATAATAATAATAATAATGAGGACTTTGTATAGCTAATAATCTTTAGAAGCTCTAAGCCCTGTCCAACATTAGACAACACCTATAAGAAAAAAAAAAACATATAATAATATTATTACAAAAACAAACAACATGAAATTAGAAAAACTTAAAAAAATAAAAAAACATGCTGAGAATATTTCAGGTAGGAAACATTATTAGGTCTTTAAGTTTGTTCTTGCAATCGAAATAAGTGTGTTTTGAGAGCCCTCTTGAATGTGATCACTGTGTCTTTGTGTCTAAGTTCAGTGGGCAATTCATTCCACGTTGCTGGGCCCTGGTATGCAAAAGAACGCTGTCCATATGACTTTGTTTTCATAGTGGGAATAATGAGTATACTATTGTCAGAAGAGGAGCGTAAGTATCTTGCTGGTGTGTACACAAGGGTGAGGTCGGATAGGTATGTTGGACTAGAGTCCAACAGTGAAACGTAGCACAGAGAACAAATTTTATGTTTGATTCTCGATCGAATGGATAGCCAGTGTAGGGTACAGAGCAGCGAGGAGGTGTGCTCTGATCGTGGTACTCTAAGTATGATCCAAGCAGGTGTGTTTTGAACTTTTTGAAGTTTCTGGAGCAGATATTGAGATGAACCAGATATAACTGAGTAACAATAATGCAAAATTTAACTAAAATAAATATAACCTGACTGCCGCCTTTCTGTCGTTTGAGTGTATGAAAGAAGATATTTGTATGGGAAATATAGGTATTATGTACGAATTGAAATATAAGATACGACATACCCAGGGCCGGCGCTACCATATAGGCAAACTAGGCAGCCACCTAGGGCGCTGATTTCAAGGGGGCGCATTTTAAAAAAAAATGTATCGTTTATAAATTCTGAAATTGATATTTCCGGGGTGGGGGGCGCCAGAATCTAACCTTGCTTAGGGCGCCAGATAATCTGGCCGGGTCTGGCGCCGGCACTGGACATACCATACATGAGATGTATACGAAGTTACTTAGTTACCTCCAACTTAATATGCTTGTGTGCCGAACTGAGTATATTTCCTGTCGGTGTTTTCCCAAGCTTTGTTTATAAATGACGACACAGTCGTGGTTTTTTTAAATTTATAGTACAAGGTCTTCCCAACAGCAATCGCTCTCCCTGTTAAATCATAGCGCGCGACAGAAACCGGTGGTTGCGTCTAAAAATGTATGTCATCAATGAATTTGCGTTTAGCATTTCTCCAGAAATTTATACAATAATATTCAGTGTAATTTTTATGCACAAGGAGCGAAATAAACTGAATAAACCCAATTTAGAGGTATATGTAATCAGATTCTCCAAAATTACACCAATTACTGCAAAAAGCGACTCAGAGCGCGTACATGACATGCGAGTTGTACTACATACAGTACTGTATTGCGGAATACCACCAATTTCACATTGATGCTACTGCAATGTTTAAATTCTTACCTTCTCCCCTGCAAAGTATGATGTCTCTGAAGCGCCTCAGGTGTTCGATCGCAGTGACTGCGGTGTTTTCTACATTTATTTGATTTTCATTCACATAACTCATAATTTAGATCGAACGTTAATAAAGTTTCCATCTTGGCGGATGAGAATCGGTTGACTTGTACAGTAGTACAGACGATATTATGACGTCAGAGAAAGACGGCTTTACTTTCTCTCAGTATTTGTTGCCAATGAAAGTAAAATAGATTAGATACCCAGTCTCAAATATTAGTTTCTGCTTTGTTTTTACCGACTAAGCCGATTGTGGAATAGTCTGGTTCCCTTACCTCTCTCCACTCTGTTACCCTTTGTTCTAACGAGTTTGATATGTTTACCTATTCGCCTGTGGATACTGTTAATTCGCTATATAAATAAAATAAATAAATAAAAATAAAATTTTTAAAAAATTTAAACTAATTCAAATGTTGATTTGCCTAGTTCACGTATCAAACAAAATGTACTGCAATGTTTATGGAAAACATTATTTGCAGATTCTATTCTGTGATAATGACATTAATGTAAGCATTAACATTGATGGGAAGATGACCCAAGTTGTAGAGAGTGACATGCAATTAATTCACGTGTTTGATGTGGATACATGTCTAAATTTGAATTCAACTAAATTTACGATACAACGCAAAGATGTCGTCAGCTTTACCAGGTCAATATACAACCATTTCTCAGACACAGTTTGTGGTGAATAAAGATACATACAAACCATTTTTATAGTGTGATTTGTGTATAACCGCTGTTTTCCTTTTTCTAGGTTTTCACATTTTCATTTTGATGTCTGTTTTCTTTATTTCATTTCTTAATGTACTCTTTTTAACGATGTTTCTAATCTTCAGAAGTGTTGCTGAACTCGGTTACTTCTTTATCCTCTCCACACATGGCCTATATCTAGTTAAATTTCAATATTTTTCATTATTTGCAAGCAGCATGGTATGTCTTACTACACTTAATATTTCTAACAACTTCACATCATTTTATCTTCCAAATTGCAAAGACCAAAAAGAAGATGAAACTGAGAATTGAGCAGTTCCTGGACATGTCACTTTACAAAAGACAAAAGATCCGCATAACTGGCTGGCATCTTGGGAAATGTTCACAGCACCTAAAATAATACAGTCAGGAAGAAATTAAATGAGCTCAAATAACACTATGTATTATTTTATTGGTTATGGAGTGCTTATTTTTTTATTTTTTCCTTTGGTCAGAAGGTCAAAAGTATTTCTTCCCCAAACAGTGGTAAAAGATGTTGAAAATAACAATGAACAATCAACCATGCCACAAGGGAACATTACCATTACTTTATCTTGCAACGGCGACGTCTAGACTGCGTCTAACCCAATAACCCAAAAACAAAAATATTATGACAGTCTTTCAATTGGTGTCAATTTGGCAAAATATTTTGATTGATGAATGATTTCGAGAGAAATAAAAATATAACCAACACAGGAGACCACTTTAAATGCAACATGCTTTTAACAGCTTTTTTTTTAATATAAAAAAAATACAAATTGTTCCCTGTTGTCACAGAATTAGGCAAAAAATAACTTGGTTTTGCCTTAGAACTATTTGACTATTTCTCGTTGTACGTGCGTACAACGTTATCTAGGGTGAATAAGTGTTTTTCCAGGTAAGCGACTGTCTTAACATGCATCTCGCCAGAAATTACTTGCGACCAAGGGACATTAATAACATGATATGCACGGGTATTTTACCCTGACTTTTGTTGACTCTCCTACGGATTTAAGTAAGATCGATTTCTAAATCGACACTGGTAGTTTTGGATTACATCAAGAGTGTACACTCTCGATTGTTCTCCAGCCATAAGAGGCAGGGGCGGATTAAGGCTCACTGGTGCCCTAAGCACTGACAAATCTTGGTGCCCCCCTCCTTTCCACGTACACCTGGGAAGATAACCCTAGGGTGCACCATGATCAAGAAACAGAATATTATGATCAATTTGCACTAGTTTTATCAATTTTTTTTCACAAATCTTCATTCTTTTTTTTCCCCACCCTTTTCTCAACTTTGTGGTGCCCCCTTTGGCCTTGGTGCCCTAAGCACGTGCTTAGTCTGCTTAATGGTTAATACGCCAATGCATTGGGGTAAGTGTTAAATTTACATTTCATTTGATATGCGAAGCTTATTCGGTTTGTAATGTCTTATCGCGTAATTATTGTTCCAATTGCATTTTTATGTTCATAAGATTATTTTGAATCTTAGTTCTGTTCATCGGACTTCATATTCGAGATTATGTGAATCTCTCTTGTAGTGTAATAGTGTTTGAAGCGTATCTGCAGTCCATGAGGCTTCTTGGATCTGTACTTCATATTGATTTCATATTTTTGGTTTATTTTCAATGTGTGAATGTTGTATAGAGTGATTTAAGTAAATCGTATGTTGACAGCGTTTGAGAATCATTGTATTTTTACATCATATATTTTTCTTCAATAATTCATTTCATAAATTTCCATCTTTCTCACATTGTGTTTGTCTTATTCATTTAGTCCAAAGACCCACTCGGTTTCTATCCTGCGACAATGGTGTCAGAAGTGGCATCTTTGGATTAAGTGAATCGTCATCATATTGTTTGTGAAAGTCTACACCTATTGTTTATATTCGATTGTGACCTTCTTGACAAGATGATCTTCAAGTAGGTGTTTATTTTGTTTAGTTGTTCTAGGTCTGTGGGTCTAGTATAAATACATATTCATTTTGTTTTGCTTGCCTTCATCATGAATATAAGGTTAGTTTCTTTTGTAAAATTTGATTTGTTTTATTGCTATTAATGATGTCATCCCTTAAGAACTTGGTCGCTTTAGGTAAAGAGCTTGGGTATGAGGGAGAAAGTTTAAGGGAATTTATTAAGGAAGAACAAGCACGGGAGAGGGATGAAAGGGTAAAGGCGTGGGAATTGGAAAGGCAATTAGAAAGGGGAAAAAAGGAAGCTGAGAAGGAAAAGATAGAACTAGAAAAACAGGCCGAAAAGGAAAGGATAGAATGGGAAAGGGGAGCTGAGATGGAGAAGATAGAGTTAGAAAAAGAAGCAAGGTTAGAAGCTTTGGAGATAGAAGAAAAATTAAGGCATCGAGATCATGAACGTAAGGTAGAGTTATCAACAGCTAGAAAAGGAGAACACTATTCTGCCTCTAGTAAATTAAAGGGTCCCAATTTACCCCCCCCCCCTTTGACGATGAAAAAGATAACATGGATGGTTATCTTCATCGGTTTGAGCGGTATGCCGAGAACCAGAAGTGGAGTCGAAATGACTGGGCACTGCATCTCATTGCTTTATTAAAAGGTAAAGCGCTGGATGTGTACTCGCGATTTCCTGGAGATGGTGTGTTCAAATACGACGTCCTGGAGGGAGCACTTCTTAAAAGGTACGAGCTGACTATACAGGGTTTCCGTAAAAAGTTCAGGTGTAGCAAGCCCGAGAAGGGAGAAACCTTTGATCAGTTCATCGTTAGAATAGCGAACTATTTTCAGCGGTGGATTGAATGCGGCAAAGCGGTGAAAACGTTTGAAGGGTTGACTGATTTCTTGCTCAGAGATCAATTGTTGAACACAGTTGGGCGGGAACTAAGTCAGTTTCTGAAAGAGAAAGTCTTCTCAAACGTACAGAATATGGCTAAGCAAGCCGCTTTCTATGTCGAGGCTCATGGGGGAACCCAGGACGTGGTTTCAAAAGATTTTAAGTCTGGTTTCCAGTCTACGAGACCGATGCCTAAGGAGCTTGTGAAATCAACTGAGGCAAGTAGGTCAGTTAGGGATACAGGTCGTCAGGGTATACAAAGTTACTTGTGTAAGGAATAGGGTCATGTTCAAGCAAAATGTCCTAAAAGAAAGGGACCGATACATAAGGTAGCCGTATCTATACAGAATAAAGGTGTATCTGATAATCTTGTGCAGGTAGAACCAGGTATTCATAAACTTGGCACGTGTCTTTTTCCCAAAGTGCGAGTACCAACCGCGAGAGGTTTCGTGAACGGTCGAGAAGTCGTAGCATTACGTGACACTGGTTGCACGGGTGTAGTGATCAAACGTAGTCTCGTGCAGGATAACCAAATGCTTGGGTGGGAGTCCCCATGTATACTACTCGATCAGACGATCGGTCGCATTCCCGTAGCAAGGATCGCGGTAGAAACACCTTTCCTAACCGGAACTGTTGATGCCCTTTGTATGGAAAACCCTATTTACGATCTGACGATCGGTAATGGTGAAGGTTCCCGTCTTCCAACCATGGCAGATTTCAGGATACCAGGCAGTCGAAACGTGAGCGGAACCAGACGAGAGAAAAACGCGTTTCAGAATTTAATAGTCCCTGAATCGATCTCCTGAATTTCGCGTGATGAATTCAAACGAGAACAAGAACGTGACGCATCCATCAAAACGCGTCCGGCACAATTAAACACTGCAAGGGTGGGGGCAGCTCGAAATTCGTTCGGAGGAACGAGCTAATTCACAGGAAGTTTATCACTCCGGAGGGTAAGAGGTATTGGGAAGTGGTCGTACCCCAGAGATACAGATCTCAAAATACTTATGGTGGCACATGAGTCTAGCATGGCAGGACACCTAGGTAAGGCGAAGACCACCAGCAGAGTAGTCGCTGAATTCTACTGGCCTGGTGTTAATGGCGATGTCACACGGTTCTGTAGGTCTTGTGACGTATGCCAGAAAACCGTATGTAAGGGAAGGGTCACAGGGGTACTCTTAGGACATATGTCATTAATAGATACACCGTTTAAAAGAGTGGGGGTGGATATTGTAGGCCCAATACAACCAGTTACCGAAAGGAAGAACCGGTATATTCTTACTCTTGTGGATTACGCAACCAGATATCCCGAAGCCGTAGTGTTACCAACTATTGAAACGAAACGGGTGGCTGAAGCATTGGTTGACATCTTCAGTAAGGTAGGGGTGCCAGAAGAAATCCTTACGGATTGTGGTGCCGAATTCACCTCCGACCTCATGGGTGAAATAAGTAGGCTGTTATCCATCAAACAGCTAAACACTACCCCATACCATCCGATGTGCAATGGACTGGTAGAGAAATTTAATGGTACCCTAAAACATATGCTACGAAAAGACTGGGACCGCTATTTGAGCGCGGTTCTGTTCGCGTACCGTGAAGTACAGCAAGAACGTTTAGGGTGTTCACCCTTCAAATTGCTGTATGGAAGAACAGTTCGAGGCCCGATGCGGATACTACGCGAACTATAGACAGGTGACGTCGCGAGCGAGGAAATAAAAACTACCTACCAGTACGTGTTAGATCTGCGAGAAACTGGAAAGTACATGCCATATAGCACGTGATTATTTAATGAAATCGGGAGGCAGATATGCCAAATATTATAACCGCAGAGCGCGAAATAGGAAATTTCTTGTAGGAGATCAGGTTCTATTGTTTCTTCCTACTAGCACAAAAAAGTTACTAGTCCAGTGGAAAGGTCCCATCGAAGTTAAAGAGGTCAAGAATGACATGGACTATAAAATTGACATAGACAGTAATTTAAAGACATTTCATGCTAACATGCTTAAGTTGTACATCAAGAGACATAGGGACAATGTAGAAAAATGGGTCTTACATGTCGTACGGCAGTCATCGACGACGACGTGGGAGAATCAGAACACGAAGTTTCCCTTGAGTGTCCCTTGGGTGTTGCAAGGGAAGGGGTAGATCAAGTCGATGTGAGTGCGGAGTTGACAAAAGACCAGCGTCAGCAAATTAATGCGCTTTTGGTTAAATACTCGGATGTATTCACCGACAAACCAGGTTGTACAACCTTGATAGACCTCAAAATTAAACTGAATACATCTGACCCCATTAGAATCAAAGGTTATCCGGTACCATACAACGCACGAGAAGCTGTGGAAGAAGAGGTGAGTAAAATGTTAGATCTGGGGTGATCGAACTCTCCAACTCGCCATATTCTTCTCCCGTAGTGCTAGTCAGAAAAAAAGATGGGACGAACTGATTCTGTATCGACTTCTGACAGTTAAATAAAATTACGGTGTTCGATGCCGAACCAGTGCCAAATATGGAGAGCCTATTTGCGAAGTTGTCGGGCAACCGATGGATTTCCAAATTATATTTGTCCAAGGGATATTGGCAGGTTCCCATTGTTCAAGAGTCCCGTACATTGACAGCATTTGCGACCCAGAAAGGATTATATCAATTCAAGGTAATACCATTCGGTTTAGTAGGTGCCGGTGCATCCTGTTGTCGTTTGATGCGCAAGTTGCTAAAAGGTTTAGCAAGAGTTGATTGCTTTGTAGACGACATATTTGTGTACACGAATACTTGGAGTGAGCACGTGTCCGTCTTGGGGGAACTCTTCGATAGACTCCGCAGAGCGAACCTCACAGTGAGACCCACTAAATGCAGTATTGGCTATACAGATTTAGATTGTTTGGGTCATAGGGTCAGTGGTTCGGGTCATTTGAAACGTCACTCCAAGCAAGTGGAAACGATTAGAAACGCACCTAAGACGGATAACAAAATGCAAGTTATTTCTTTTCTCGGTCTAGTAGGGTTTTAAAGAAAGTTTATACCAAACTTCGCAGCCATTGATAGCCCACTGTCTGATACGACAAAGACGGGGCAACCCAACAAAGTAGAGTGGGGACCGCCACAAGATAGAGCTTTTTTGCGCGCTGAAGGAGAAATTAATCAGTGCACCTATATTAAAATTGCCATATGTTAGCAAACCTTTCTTTTAAGAACAGATGCCTCTGAAACTGGGTTGGGAGCAGTTTTACTGCAAGGGCAAGATGACAATAAGTTACCCGTGACTTACTCGAGTAGGAAATTGCTACCCAGGGAGAAAAACTATTCCGTTATTGAGAAAGAGTGTTTGGCCGTAGTGTGGGGAATTGGGAAGTATCATGCGTATCTTTTTGGGAGACTTCGTTTTTGAGACTGATCACCAGCCCTTATTGTATTTAAACAAGGCCAAGGTCACCAACGCTCGATTGATGAGTTGGGCGCTGACACTACATCATTATCGCTTCCGTGTAGAGGCAATAAGAGGAGTTGAAAATATAGTGGCAGACAACTTGAGTAGGGCATGATTGGAAATTTGGATAAATTTTTACCCAGTATAGAAAATCCAGATTGCAGTATAACTAGTGTAAATATTGTAACATATCATTAGTAATTATTTTTCTTTTATTCTGTGAGGGGTTTTAAAAAAAATGAGTACATTGTGTTTCTCTTGAGGGGAGGTATTGTCACATAATTAGGCACAAAAAAATAACTTTGTTTTGCCTTAGAACTATTTGACTATTTCTCGTTGTACATGTGTACAACGTTATCTAGGGTGAACAAGTGCTTTTCCAGGTAAGCGACTGTATTAACATGTACCTCGCCAGAAATTACTTGCGACGAAGGGACATTAATAATATGATATGCACGGGTATTTTACCAGGACTTTTGTTGACTCTCCTATGGATTTAAGTAAGATCGATTTCTAAATCGACACTGTTCGTTTTGGATTACATCAAGGAGTATACACTCTCCATTGTTCTCTAACCATAGGGGTAAGTGTTAAATTTACATTTCATTTGATATGCGAAGCTTCTTCGGTTTGTAATGTCTTATCGCGTAATAATGCATTTATTACAACGCAGATTTGAACTTTGAATTACAAGTCACTATTAGAAGTTAATGTATTAGCATATATCTAGAGATTTTACAGAAACTATTATTATGACCAATTTGGTTTTATTGTAGCTGATTGTGATGTCGCTGTGATTGTGACTGTAAATATGACCAGAGCTGTCTGAAGCTGTCTGAAGCTGTCTAAAGTTGTTTAGAGCTGTCTGGAGTTTCCAGAGTATTTAAGGCTGCGTGTCGATACGTATGTATGTACGTATGTCTGTGCCACGGACGTAGACGTAGCAAATTCAAAAGGGTGCTGTATGCTGTCTGTACGTGTGTATACGTATGACTGTACATGTGGTGGACCCATAAAGGGTGCGAGCGGCCGATAAGAGTGTGGGCCAACCCAAGGAATCGTGCGACTGTACAAGGGGTCTAGAATCATACGTTTGGTTCAATTATTGTTCCAATTGCATTTTTATGTTCATAAGATTATTTTGAATCTTAGTTGTGGTCATAAGATTATTTTGAATCTTAATCGGAGTTCATATTCGAGATTATGTGAATCTCTCTTGTAGTGTAAAATACTGTTTGAAGCGTATCTGCAGTCCATGAGGTTTCTTGGATCTGTACTTCATATTGATTTCATATTTTTAGTTTATTTTCAATGTGTGAATGTTGTGTAGAGTGATTTGAGTCAATTGTATGTTGAGAGCGTGAGAGAATCATTGTATTTTTACATCATATATTTTTCTTTATTAATTCATTTCATAAATTTCCATCTTTCTCACAGTGTGTTTGTCTTATTCATTTAGTCCAAAAACCGGTTTCTATTCTGCGACACTTGTCAGTAATAGACACATGAAAATGCAATACGGACGATTCCATTTTGACTCAGTCGGTTCACTTTTGGCTATCTTATTACACATAGACTTTAACATAAGAAAGTTTTTAATTTAAAAACAAATCGACATTGCTTAGAGAGCTTAACATTTGGGTTACATAAATAACATGTCGAGCGTAACCAATAACATCACGAACACAATTTCCCACTCGATATTAGAACGCAGAACGTAATGAATGTTTGAATTTAGAATTACTCCAAATCAATACAAAATATTACAATCATGGCTAGTATTCGTGTTTTCCCAAATCTTTACCAGTGTTATGCATGTGCAGATACAGAGAGATAAAGGGAAATGCAATATATATATATATATATATATATATATATATATATATATATATATATATATATATATATATATATATATATATATATATATATAATAATAATAATAATAATGAGGACTTTGTATAGCGCCTAATCTTTAGAAGCTCTAAGCGCTTTACAACTTTAGAAAACACCTATAAGATAAGAAACATAATAATATTATTACAAATACAAACAACATGAAATTAGAAAAACATTTAAAAAAATAAAAAAACATGCTGGGAATATTTCAGGTAGGAAACATTGTTAGGTCTTTAAGTTTGTTCTTGCTGTCGAAATAAGTGAGTTTTGAGAGCCCTCTTGAATGTGATCACTGTGTCTTTGTGTCTAAGTTCAGTGGGCAATTCATTCCACGTTGCTGGGCCCTGGTATGCAAAAGAACGCCGTCCATATGACTTTGTTTTCGTACTTGGAATAATGAGTATACGATTGTCAGAAGAGGAGCGTAAGTATCCTGCTGGTGTGTACACATGGGTGAGGTCAGATAGGTATGTTGGACTAGAGTCCGACAGTGAAACGTAGCACAGACAACACATTTTATGTTTGATTCTGGATCGAATGGATAGCCAGTGTAGGGTACAGAGCAGCGGAGAGGTGTGCTCTGATCGTGGTACTCTAAGTATGATCCAAGCAGGTGTGTTTTGAACTGTTTGAAGTTTCTGGAGTAAATATTGAGATGAACCAGACAGAATTGAGTTACAATAGTCCAGTCTTGAAAGTACTAATGAACACACAAGTGTTTTAGTGGCATCAACTGAAAGATATTTGCGAATTGAGCTGATGCGTCTCAGCTCAAGATATGCAGCCTTGCATATGTTCATTACATGTTGGTGCAATGTGAGAGTACTGTCCAGAGTAACACCTACGTTTCATACTGATTGTGTGAATTTAATGTTGGCGTTGCTGATATTTATTGTTTTAGGTAAAGGATGTAAATGAGAAAGTCTTTTTGTTGTGATCAGAATGGCCTCAGTTTTGTCATCATTCATCTGCAGCTTGTTACAAACCATTCATGATTTCACATCAGAAATGCACCTCTCTACACCTTGGATGGTAGCATTAACTTCAGTTGGGTGGCTAGATTTGTATATTTGGGTGTCATCAGCGTACAATTGGTGAGACACTGGATGATGATCTATGACACTTGAGAGCGACTGAATGTACAGAATAAAGAGAACAGGTCCAAGAACAGACCCCTGTGGAACGCCACAGCATAGATCAACTGGGTAGGAGTGTATTCCATTTGCAGATACAATTTGTGTCCTGTTGACCAAGTAGGACTTGAACCACAGTAAGGCTGTATCATGAATGCCAAATACATGCTGGAGACGGTGAAGTAATATATCATGGTCTATTGTGTCAAATGCTGCAGACAAATCAAGGAGGGTGAGGACTGTAGAATGTCCTTAACTACTTTTAGAAGAGTAGTTTTAGTACTGTGGCAAGGGCGATATGCAGATTGTACATTGCTAAGAAGACTGTTTGAATTTAGATGAGATACAAGCTGGGATAGAACAACCTTTTCTACGATTTTTGAAATGAATGGGAGATTAGAAACTGGGCGGTAGTTCTTTAAATCGTTATGGTCTAGTGTTGGGTTCTTCAGCAGAGGCTTTACAATGGCAGTTTTGAAAAATGATGGGAATTCCTTAGATGAGAGAGAGGTATTAATAACGTCAGTTAGTGAAGGCAATACTAGATCTAAGTACTCAAGCAGCAGTGATGTTGGAATTGGATCAAGTTCACATGACTTTGGTGCACTCTTCCTCACGATTGTACGTACGAAATCCATAGAGACAGATTCAAATGCTGCTAATTGTTGCCGCTCAAATTATGTATCCCAACTGTATGGTGACGACGAGTCAATTGAAATTGTAGTGTCAAGCTTATCTCTAATGGTTTGTACTTTGTCACGGACAAAATTTGCAAACATGTCCGGAAGGTCGACTGGAGAGAAGGTAGTTGGAAGTGGTGTTGATTTGTTCCTTGACATTAGCTTGTTAGTAATCTCGAAGAGCTCTTTGCAGCTGGAACTTTCCAAGATCTTATTAGTGTAGTGGGCTGATTTTGCTGCATGGACTATATTTGTGACATTCTTTTTAGCGACTTCATAGATTTGCTTATGAATAGTGAGTCTGGTGGAAAGCCAGAGCCTCTCAGCTTTACGGCGGTCTCTTTTAGCAGTGCGAAGCTGGTCCCTAACACTGCTATACCATGGAGAACACTTTTGAATTGATACTCTGCACTTGGTAGCTGGGGCATGTTTGTCAAGTAATGAACGCAGACAGTTATCGAGTTGTTCTGCGGTAGGAGGTAAGCAAGTCGTTAGGTTACCTTGGATGTCGTGCATTAATTTGGTTCTATTTATCATACGGAGGTTTCTTTTAGTAGCAGATAAAGGTGGAGGGTTAGGGACTGAAAAAAAGAAGAAAAAAGGTCACGTCCGGATGAAAAGAAAGTAACAATATATATATATATATATATATATATATATATATATATATATATATATATATATATATATATATATATATATATATATATATATATATATATATATTAAAAGAACTGTCAATGGGGCATTCTCTAAAGGCCACCCACCACCTTTACAGACAAGTTTAGCTTTTGAGATTACCCAAAATATTAGGTTAGTACCACCTTTTTCAGGAAAATGAAGTAGATAAATACTTTTTTTGCTTTGAGAAAATTGGTAAATGGTCAAGAGAGCGTTAAACTTTATTCTTACAATGTGTACTTCTTGGCAAAGCGCATACAGTCTACACTTCACCATCGGTACAGCTGCTTATGATGGAGTTAAGGAATATATCTTGAACGGTTATGAGTTGGTAAATAAGGAATTGTAGAAAAGAAACTGGACAACCCCATGGCAAATTTGCAGAGGAAAAAGAACCACTATTAAGACAGGTGGTGCTCAACCAAGAAGATTGATGAAGATTACGATAACTTCACGCAGCTCATATATAATTGAAGAGTTTAAGAAGTACATCCATAGGGGTGCAAGGTGGAAACTTTGGAAAATGCTGCTCACCTAGTTGATAACTATGCATTCTCACATTTCACTTCTCCTTTCAGCGGTTGTTTGGCAAAATAATCAAAACAGTCTCATATGAGTACTTCCAAATTACAATCCGGCACAGCATTTAGAAATCAAACATCTGATATGACTGATCGCAAATCTTTATCTCTTCATACATGCACTTATTGTAAAAAGAAAGAGCACGGCATTTATGATTGCTAAATGTTGGAAAGTAAGGAACAGAAATATCTTAGAATGTGCACTTTAAAAAAAAAGAAGAAAAAAGGGCACGTCCGGATGAAAAGAAAGCAACAAAATGAAAGCTATTCCAAATTTTAGTGTTTCAAAGAGGTCAAAGTCAGAGTTTTGATTTTAACAAAATATTTTGCCCGTCGGAGAAAAGCAACTGATGTGATATTTGGGTATGACTGGATTCTATCGGAAATTAAATTAGGGAGTCTTATGTTAAACTCAGTGCCACATTTAGAGGTGCACCATTTCTTTCATCTCCATATTTTCAATCAATCATTTAAAATGTCTGTTTTGCAAGTGTTGTTGGGGATGGCAAAGTATTGATTCAAGAAGACAAAAATGGTGTGGATCATCAAGTTTGATTATTTATTTTTTAAATCAAACAAACACCAGAGAAATTATTCTGTAATCGAGAAGTGATGTTTGACTTTGATATTGGCTTTGCAACAATTTGAAGTGTATATTATTTCAGCTCTTTCTCCGATTATTGTATCTAGTGATCACAAACCCATTACTTTAATTAATTTAAATGAAGAACAAAGATCAGATAGTACTGTGGTAATGTCTGATGTTGTAAGAATACAACATTGTTATTGGAACTCCATTGGCTCAGATTATCTGACTGTAGATGCAATTTCGCGTGTATAGAAGCAATATATTGCTTTTTTGTGTAAACTCTGTATCATTCATAAGACATTTACATATTTCCTATTTTAACGTGTATCCCTGATTGTTGCTTGTAGTTTACGCCACTGTTCATTTTTAACTAACCTATTTAGATAGCGATCCTTTGTTCATGATTGCTGATTGCACTTTAAGATAATATTTGTAAACATGCTTACATGTCCTCTTGACATTAGTAAATATTAGAAGTGAAGTTGATGATAAATTTGAAGGGGAAATGACCCACATCATGACCATCTTATTGTATAATAGGTTTTTATACAAACACATTGTGGTCAAAATTATTCATTACGTTTTTATATAAGTCCGTGTATAGTCACTTTTAGTAGTATTCAGATATAATTTGAGGAATTATTTAACCCCCTATAAGATGTCTAACCAGTCACTGAAAGGTAGTGTTACATATAGTTTTCAGTGTGACAGGTACAAGTAGTTTGAAATTTGATTACAGAATGCATTGCCTATTGCATAAATTCCAATTCTTTAAAATTAAAAGCTCATGGGACAGGCAATTACATGCCATGGATAGTGGATAGCACCATTAAGACTGCTGCCACAAATTTGTTTTCGTCAAGACTGGATGCCAATCCTCACGGTGACAAAGTAGTATGACATCCATATTCTGGTTGAAAGCAGATAAGTATGGATTGATGACTTTTGAGATGGAGATTCTTTTATTAACATTTTCAAAGAATGCTTACATATCTATAACTTTCAGTACACAAAGGAATAAAGCATGGATATTTTTCTGTTCTTCTGTGACATTAACTAATTTTTTTATGTATTATCCAACACATGGACAGATTCAATTTCTCATATATATATATATATATATATATATATATATATATATATATATATATATATATATATAAAGCAACTACAGTTTCCATAAGATGATTAGAAAAAGCAGCATCTTGTAAGAAAGTAGGATTAATAAGCTTGGATAGGAGTCCAGACAAAGTAAGTTCACCATAGTCTACAAGTTTTACAGGAATATTGTATACTCCATTGGCTTTATAGAATTTAAACTCACTCATTGATCTAGAACATAATTAATGAGAATTCATGAATATCTCACTTGTTTACTTTAATAGCATCAAAGCATGGATGGGGCACATTAGAATCCTGAATCCACTCTATGCCTTTCGCTACATAAAAAAAATAATTGAAAATTGAGCATACATTATTTTGGTCAGATACAATTTTGCTTCATTTGTTAAAATAGATGTGTTATCATGAGCCTTTCTTTGGAAAGAAAAAGATCAATATCTGAAGACTAGTCTTTTGACTTCATCCCCTAATGGCATCAATAAAATAAATGTAATTTTAATATTACTCCTCATTAGATTTCTTACTTTCTTCCACTGATTTTATAATTTTCCCAGTTGGTTATTTATACATTTTATAAAACAATTGAACATTCTCTTCTTAAAAATAGCTTTGCAAGATGAGCTGATCTTGTATGGGGAAGGGTCTTTCTTAGAAAACCTTTGCTTAGCTTGAGCATATTCCTCACTGATTCAAAGACAAGCAGCTAGTGTGTATGTGTCATGTACATCATCAAAATTCACATGAAACAGAGCCCTAATTATACCATAAACAATATGATTATTAATCAAAGTTCTCTTATGAAATGTAATTTGCTATCTTGTTAGGGTTCACATCCTCCCCAAATAAAGTACAAACTAAACTATACTAGTCATTCAAACAACAGTTAAAACTAACTCTTTTAAAAATAGTTTGGGACTTTGGTAAGTATAACATCATTAAAAGTTGCTTTTTGGTCTTTAACAAGATTATTTAGAACAAACATGTCACTAAATTTGTTTGAAAGATTTAATATTTTTTAATATTATGCAGATCATAATTATGATCACCTATTGCTACTATTTGGTCACAACTGAAGAGAGATTTGTCTAAAGTTTCACTTGGGTTCCCATTAAAAAATGGGGTCGGACAAAGATGGTGCTCTATTTAGACCAAAATTCCCCATTTCCTACCATTAACATTCAGTTCAATACAAATGCTCTGAATGTGTTTGCATTCCATTTCTGGCCTTGACCTGACAGAAAGATCTTATTAAATGAACAATGCCAGTCCTCATCCCAAAAGTTCTATCCTTAGATAGCCTAGAGCAAGGGAATGTCAACAGATAATACCTGAAGCACAAGTGGAGTTTAGTATCAGTTCTGCAACATATGTCAACAATTAAATCAGCAAAAGAGAGAAAATAATTCTCCATATTTTTATCCAAGCCTACTTATATTCAATACCTATGGTAATTATGAGTCATTTCCAATTTGCAGCTTTAGAGCTTCTGAACCTGGTGAGGAGAAAATTCATGTTTGTACTGAAAATTTAGTTTTCTTGATCATCACTTCCAGCTGGTGGAATGAAAAAGAAAAAAGTATCTTGGCTTTGCTCGAATGAAAAATAGCAACACAAAAAGCTAATTTTAATGCTTTCAGTCTACTATGTCTGGTCCTTTTATTTCAATTATTTTTAAGCCTCCTTCCATTTGCATGGACATGATGGCATGCAAACATGATAGATATACAAAATATTCTATTAAATGAAATACAAGAAAAGTAATGTAGGCAAAAGTTTATTGAAATACTGATTCCACATATACAGATGAATTAAGTAAATCAAAATGACAATGTGAAAAATGAAAAAATGAGAATGACAATAGGCCTTAATAATGAAAAAAAGTTTTTTATTATAATTTTTAGAACTCTTTCACGTAAATCCAAACATTTCCACCTTGACTCTTTCAAATAAAAGAAATAATTATAATCTTCCACACAATACAAATATAGCTTTGAACACATCTGGCATATAAAAGTTCTATACAAGATTATTTTCAATTAGCATATCACAGCCTTTTTAACCATTAAGTCAGAGCTTAAAGATGATAAATCTAGTTACTAACACAAAATCTGGAAAACAAGTGGTTCTTATAAAATGATAAACATGCATATAAAATAAAGGTGTAGGAATAAATGATTCAATAAATGGTACACTCTCTTTCCATCAAAAATATGCTAGTCTTGATATTGTTCCCAAGTTATCTCAACCTCTAGTGAAAATGGACAAATTCAGAAGAAAACCAACGTACCACCAGTACTTATATGCCTAATTTTGCTTCTTGAGAGCACTACTTTAATGAATACATATGTGGGGAGGGGAACCATTGTGCAGGTTTTAAATACAATACCATTATTTTCAATCATCAATCGGCAACTGCTGATACAATGTCTACCAGTGTCTTGTGCATAACACTAAAATTATTTTATCCACAAGTATTAACACCCCTAATGACAATAGATTTGGTCTAAAAGCTAAATAACAGTTCAAATAGAATTAACCATTACCAATAAGATTAAGAAGAGTATCAACATACAAAAGATATGAGCAATACTAATTGTAAAATTTCATCTTTCAGTATTGTTAGTGACAAACATTTTGCACATTTGTTAAATGTAAATAGCAACTTCTACTTTTCCCAATATTAGTGAATCAATATTAAATTCAACATCCTGATTCAAACAGCAAAGTAAATTTGCTAGATGATAAATACCAAAAGCTATAATAATCTGGGTAAGATCTTATTACTTGTATTAGAACATGCAATTCATGTCTCTCACAGTTTGGAAACCAGTGGATGAGAATTTGCCAACATACCAAATTTGACTGAAATCATGCATTTTAAAAAATGGAATTAGGCAAGGAAATTAAACTGTGTGTATGAAGAAAACTGAGGCCAGAGCTCTACCAAAAAGACTTAAAACCTGAACTCATCTGAAAAGTCCAATAAAAGTTATCTTGTGGAAATAAGGGTTGGAGTCTTCAGTGTTCAGGCTGTAGTGTTGCTAAAAGAAAATTTTAAAAACTGACAAGTAAACAGTGAGGTTTCAATTGAAGTTGCACACCCAATTTGGTTTAAATCTCATGATAATAAATAGTCATTATACTGAGTGACATAAAACCCACTTGATATTGACAATCAGATGTCATAATTCTACCAAAATGATGACTGCACACTGAATATGGTTGAAATTCAATAATGATCACAAAAGAGTTGGTGTGTAGAAACAAAAGGGGAGATAATCCAAAAATTTGGGTCAATAACTTTGCAAAAACATTGATAACTAGTAACCTCATTTGAGATGTTGTCATTCTGAAACTGTAGATCAAATTAAGCTGAAATCCATGAAGAAGAGCCCAATATTGTGTAGAAATAAAAGATTGATTTACATAATTTGGGGTAAAAAATTATGACAAAGAACACTTAAAACTGAACTCATCTAAAATAGGCAGTACATAAAATCTTGTTCGAAATTCAAATAATAATAATATAAATGTGCACACAAAAAATTATATGCATAATTTAGACATTTTTAACTCAGCCAAATAATGCTTGAAATCTAATAATAATTAAAAAAGTAACTGTGCCAAACAAAAGTAGGACAGTTTGACACATACTTTAGTAAACTGGTGTTCTGGTATGAATTTCATAAATCACATCAGCAGCTTTCTGGGTTGAACGCACTGGTAAATAGTATTATCTACTATCATTATATATTTTTTAAAGAAATTTATATATTTTTAATAATACCAGAACCAAAAAAAGTACTCTTAATCCAAATAGACCTTGATGTTTTTAAGCTAGCCTGTTTTAGGAGGGTGTTTTATCTCTACTTTCATTGATACATGTCTGTTCCACTTTTGTTTCTGCACAATTACTATTTTAAGTACTATTGGATTTTTTGTTTGTTTTAAAAAAATCTGCAGTGCAGCTCTATTGCCAAGGCCTTAAATGACTGTGATTTTTAGCATACTCTATCATTTTATGGAGTGACAGCTGCCAATTGTCCACATTACTCTCTGTGATTCTGCATAATAAATGTATTTAGTGTTTCTGAATTTGAATAAATCTGCTTTGAAGTTTAATTCTGATGTACTGCCTACAAGAGATGGCTAGGAGTAATCTAATATATCAACCAAGCATGGCAAGGCAGGCAGTTTTAAAGTTAATGTATTGCCCTGTAAGAGGTGGTAGGCATTGCCCAGAAAGACACAGTAGTTAGTACATCTTCTACTGTATCACCAATGTAGCCATAGCAGGCAGTATTACATCCAGTGTCTGGCAGTTTTACTTACAATGTTAGTTATTGCCCAGTAAGCCATGACATGCAGTACATCTACCAAGTTTGACACGAGTGCTGCTGGTTTTACCTCAAATGTATTACCTTGCAAGTGATGGCAGGCAGTAGATCCTGAATGTATCACAAGTAAGACATAGCAGGCATTATTACATCCATTCTATTGCTTGGCAAGAAAGTGCATATTGATGGAAGGAAAGATAATTTAGTAAACTCATATTCTGGTATTAACTCCACAAATCACATCAGCAGCTTTCAGAATTGAAAGCACTGGTAAATAGTATTACATACTATCATTAGGTATTTTTTTAAAAATAATACCCAAGAATACTTACAACAATACCAGAATAAAATAAAGTACTATTTATACTAATAGATGTAGTATTGTTGCTAGCCTGTTTTAGGAGGGTGCTTTATCTTTTCCTTCCATTATTATGTCTGTTCCTACTTTTATTTCTGCAAAATTACTCTCTTCACTATTATTGGATTTCAACAAAATCTGATGTACATTTCTCTTTTGGTATGACCTCAAATGTTAGTAATTTTCAGCATTCTACATTGTCATTTTATTGAGTTATGGCCTGCAAATCATCTAAATCACCCACTGTAACTCTGCACAATGGCTCTATTTAGTAATATCGGTTTCAACAATTGACTGTCCATAGAACTGCAATACAACATGATACTGGATCACCTCTCATTCCTACATACATTAATACTCAACCTCTGAGCAGCTTTGTACTCAGCTCCCTCAACACAAGCACAACACGATTCATTTTAAAATTTCAGCCACCTGACCTTTAAAAAAAATTCTTCATCCTGATAATATTTCAGACAGATTTCTCTAATGTATATGTTCCATCCTCATAAAGCACAGTATCTGCATAACTGATGACTGAAATCAAAAACTTCGTTGCATAATTATAAAAAAAATATGATAACATGATTATCAAATGACAAACCATAAACAAAAAAATACACAAAGAATTATGATGCTGAAACATGTCAAAGATCTGTTTTTAAAAGGATGTATTTTCATTTTTCTGGGAAAACTCATTGGTGTTACAGATAAGAAATTAATGTTGGTATATTTTAGAAACAAATGTGTGCCAGTTGTTTGGATGGGAAGGTACCTGGTAAGGAGATACCTGTCTTAGAAATAAGTGATTTTTTAAAATTATTATATATTTGTGAGAAATTGACCGACAAGAAGGGAAAATTAAGTTCTTCCCATACACATTTGTATGTTTCTGTACTAAAATCAATAAATGTTTGACCAACTGAAAATTTCATACCTAAAGAAACATGCATTTGAGACATTAAAGTTTTATAAATTTTTATACAAGTTATGATTAAAGCATGAACTATCCACTGAGCTCTTTTTCAAGAATAATGAAAAATATCTCCACAGCTGAATGAAATTAGAATACATTCAATTCATTGGAATCAAAAGCGTAATTGGTCCCAAACACAGCTACTGACATAGCTTTAAAAAATCCAAAGTTATCTATATTTAAATTTGTTTGATGTTATAATTCTTTGCAAAAACATGGAATCTGTCAAAAACCACTGTGAAACCCAATGAGTCAAAATCTGATCCCAAATGATAAATAGCCATTTTCTTGAAACTTTCTGAATGTTTAAAGAAAAAAAAGTTGTAAAATATTTAAAAATTGTTCATGAAAAAAATACATCTGCAAGAAATGTTTTAAAAATACATTTTTAACTAAAGAGGCCACAATGAACATTATAGATACATTTTTATAAAAACAATTGCACACACATAGACAATAAAACTGCAAGAAATGTATTTATACAAATTTCAATCATGAAAGCCAGGAACATTAGGAGCTCTGAGTTTATATCTCCTTCTAAGATGTGATGCAGATGAGGTTGATGTGACAGGTGTGGAGGGTGGATGTGGCTGATGAATCTTAGGTGATGGAGTGGGAGGAGGATGTGGATAATGGATATATGGCAACTCCTCATCTGGTGTCATGGTGCGATCATCAATACCCCAGGCACCAACTTCAACTTCGTGTATCACACTTCTCTCAGACCAAGCCTGGCGAGGCAGTGGTGGTGCTTTTGGGACTGGGTAGGAATGAGGCACGTTTCCTCTTAACAAGACATCATGCAGAACAGGACTTGGTGATCTCCCATTAATTGGAGCCAATATTTCTTTGAAATTGTTCTTCAATGGAGGTAGGCTAGCAGGCTGGAAAAGTACATCATGAGCTTTACCCAGTTTCCTACCCTGTATTGGATCAAATGGTCTGTTTATGCTTGGTATGGTTGTAGGAATTCTGGCACTCTCCTTTGCAAGGTCATGGCTGATATCTGAAATTGGAGTTTTACTCAAGCTGATGGACTTTCCCTTGATTCTGCCAAGATCTGATATTGTTGTAGCTTGCATGGGGGTCTGAAGGGGTGGTCCTCTAACAACAGGGAGGCTGTTCCCTCTTCTTGGGAAAGGGTTTGGGGCAAGCAGGTCAGGTTTGGGAAGAGGGGGAGGCAGATTGGTTCTCCAGAGTTCCCTCCCATCTTGGCCCTCATCTGTTTCTCTGAAATTAGCACAATATATGGTGATGATATTAAAAGTATTTGACAGCAGCTTGGGTTACTTGGTGGCTGGGTCTATTTCTACTACCAGCTCTGGCATATATCTAGTGATTTTTAAATCAAAGTAACATACTTGTATCATATATGTCTTATCTACTACTGCTACCATAAAAATTCATCTTATATGAGTAGATGGACAAGTCAAAGCACTGTTGATTAAACTTCTGGGGTCAAAGTTTACAATAGTTTGAGTTTTCCATGGTCACAGACATGAGAATATGTTACAATGTGTTAGCAGACATGAGAAAGTGTTACAATGTGTTAGCTGATATGAGTATGTGTTACAATGTGTTAGCAGATATCAGAATGTGTTACAGTGTCATAGACTAGAGTCATCTGAGTGATGATGAGTATCTGAGTGATTGACATTTGAGTTATTACACGTTTACATTATATAAACTAATAAAAGTATAAATGAAGGACCATTCCTAATAGTTAAGTACAAATATATTCATTTTAAAGACTTCTTTTCATCGTGAGTAGTATCATGCTTTTATTTAATCATTCAAGAGGAAATGTATCCAGTTATTAACATATGTAAAAGACAAATGGAGCATGTGGGCGTTCTCAGGTGATTTCACTTTTAATGCAATTATAATTGTAAACAGGTAGCATTCACAATTGATACTGAAATTATATCAAGAGCAAGTGTTTCTTATATGTCTGAGTTTCACATAATGCATTCTTAAATAGTCTTCAACTGAAGGTCGTGTTACAATGACAGCCACCTCTAATGTTGCACATTCTCTGTGTTTTATTTTGTCGATATTACAGCTTTGGAGATTTGAAATGTGACATCCAGGATAAACATGTAACAGCTGCTATTGAAACCCTAATAAATATTTATATATTACACACTTCTAGTCTATAATATTTGTAAACATTTATTTAAAAAAAACTTTGAATAAACTTAAAGAAGAAATATCATGCAATAAAAAAAATATTAGGTTAAATAGATTCATCAATTAAACATTCAGCTCTAAAAGACAGAAGGACTATAATAAGGTTTAAATATTGGGGCAAAACTTGTTAAAAATAAATTATGAACTGCATGCTGTCTGATTATACCCCAATATATACCTCTGTTGTGCATCTTCTTTCAAAGTAGTGGATCCCTTATACATTCCCAGCTGGTCATCCTGATCATTATCCAATGGCAGAGTTGTATTCCTAACAGGCACTGTGCCATCATATGGTTCTCTGGATTTTGGAGAGCTGGGATACTGCACAGAACTTGCCGCCTGAATGGAACCTGATTGACCAGTGGTCATCTCAGAATCTCCTAGTTCCTTGGGCCAAATCGGGTCACTGTGACCTGATGGGATGGTAACATTATCATCATCCTGACCAACAGCAGAGCCTCTTATATGGAGGTTTTCATCCCCAGGATATTTGCTGGAACCTGATTAGAATAAACAAAAATGAATTTTATTTTAACTCTAGTGCAGTCAAATATCAAGAAATATAAAAATTACTATTTCAAAACACAGACTGAAGACTTACTATTTTCTTAATTTCTTTGTAACATTTTATTTTTTATTGTTTATTCTATATTTTCTTGTCATGTTATTCTTTATTTATTCTTTGCATTTTTAAAGCACATATTTATTTTCTGTTCATGTATATGCATATTGTACTTGGTTCTTTATCTCTTTTTTATTTAAAACTTGCACTGTTCAAGTCTAGTGTGCTGCACAGTGCATACACAGCAGAAGTAGAAGAATGATCATTCTTGGGTGAAAGGGTATGTGGCCTAGACCTATTGTATTTGGAAAACTAGAAATGTATCCATATTTAACAAATGTCTCTCTAATAAAATGGAACTAAATAGAAAAATTCTAATTCTAGAACTGTCAAAACTCCATTACAAATTCTGTCAGAAAAAAATGACAATCAAACTTGCCCTTGGTCTTTCAAACATAACGCATCATGTCCAAATTGTGCTTCTGTTCATGCAGTATGTTAAAAGTTACAGAGTGCAAACAAAATTCATGATGAAAAGAAACGGGTAATATTTTATATCCACTCCATAAATACATCATGGGCATACCAAACTGATTACTTGGGAATAAACTTCTCAGGACTGAAATGTTGTAGCTGGGAATTCTGCATAATCATATCCACTACTACATAGGAAATTTGGTAGGGTATCTTTTTAAAATTTAAATAATGAATCAGTTAATGTGTTATATATTTTGTGATGGCCTACAGACTATTACATAATAATAAATAATAATAATGACCTTATTTAAAGAGGGTAACACAATTAGCTAAAAACTAATCTACCTTGAGGCCCTCATACAAAGGAATTTATTTATTTAAGCTGCATCTCTGAAGCCACTGAATATATTGGGTTTGGAAGAAGGAAATAGAGTGGGCATTTCTAATCTCAGCTGGAATACTATTCCAGAGCAGAGTTCCAGAGTATTGGAAACTGTTTTTAAATAACTCCTTATTTGGTTTGGGAATTTTATACTGTTTGGTAGACATGGATCGCAGGTGGGGAGTATTACCAGGTAGCCTATACTGGAATAGTGATTGTAAATATTCAGGAGCACTATTCTGAGATATCCTGTACATTAATTTGGCTTTTCTCAAACAGATTTGGTCTTTAATAGGTAATATTTTTAACCTACCAGCTAAACTTTCCTTGCTTTCTTTCTGGATTGATATTAGCCCAAATGCTCTTTTTTGAAGATGTGCCAGCTTTGCTATGTTTTTATCATTTGAATTACCCCATACTGTACTACAGTAGTCCAAATAGGGTTGTATGTAACTGTTATAAAATAGTTTCCTGTGCCTTTCAGGGAGAAAATGTCTTATCCTACTGAGAAGCCATAAACTTGAATTGACTTTTTTACTGGTATGTTTGATATGTTCAGTCCATGATAGGTTATTATCTACCAGAACACCAAGTAGCCTATCATGACAGACTATTTGCAGATTTGTATCCTTCCATGTCAGACATAGTTCATCACTATCAAGATTTGTCCTTCTTTGCCGTGTTGAGATAAGTAATATTTTAGTTTTACCAGTATTTACCACCATGCCATTATATGTGCACCAGTTTTCCAGTTTGTTTAGTGCATTCTGTAAAGAAATTTCGAGCTCATGCTTTGTGTTTTGGATGTCTGACAATGTTGTGTCATCTGCATAGAGATCTGTAGATGATATTGAGTCTCTTAGTAAAAGTGGTAGGTCATTAATAAATAAAATGAATAGTAGTGGACCTAGAATTGAGCCTTGTGGTACTCCATATCTAATTGTTTCAGGTTCAGACGGAACATTATTTATGTAAACATGTTGTGTTCTCTCATTTAAGTATGAAGTAAACCATCTAATTGTTCTTTCATCACACTGGTAGATTTTCAGTTTCTTCAAAAGGATTTCATGATCCACCATGTCAAAAGCTTTCCTGAAATCTACAAATACAGTTCCTATTATTCTACCTTGGTCAAGTGCTTGAAGCCATTTATCAGTTAGGGAGATCAAGGCAGTCTCACAGGAATGGTTCTGTCTAAAGCCTGATTGATTAGGGTGTAACAGCAAGTGTTTGGTTAAATATGACATGAATGAGTCATGGACATGTTTTTCAATCAATTTTGACAAGTTTGGTAGTATTGAAATTGGTCGGTAGTTATCAGCATCATCCTTAGAACCAGATTTGTGAATAGGAGTTACTTTTGCAGTTTTCCATATTTTGGGGACAGATGAGGTTGCAATACAGTTATTTTGCAATCACTTTCATCTCAATATAACTTCAACTTCATAATTAGGTAATTTAATTAGCTGCCAATTATAATGTAGATAATCCTAATGAATTGTGCTACACTTCAAGGATTTTGGGCAGGTTTTAGCTACAGTATGGGGCCAATAGCTCTGGAACTCATAGTACCATAAGGTCAATAATTTTACCTTTGTTACCAGATGATGTGTTATAGTCAGCCTTCTCTTCCTCCTCCTTCTGCTCCTCCTCCTCATACTCATAGCCTTTTTGATCATCCTCATCTTCATGAAAAACCATGTCCAGTTTGTTTTTGTGCAGACCTTTATCTTTATTCACAGGCTCCAATGCCTTGCTGACAACACTCTGAGCTCGCTTCCAGCCATTCTGATTCAACAGGCTGACTAATTTTTGTGTGATTTCTAAAATGGCCTGAAAGTAACAAGAGCACTGTTAATTGTTCAACTGATAGGTACAGGTCCCTCACTATGAAGACCTTCAGTGTATCATTGTCTTCTTTATCACTACCCTCAGTATATCACTGAAGTATATGTAGATATGTCCATGGACCTTACAGATCAATAAAAGTTTAGGATGGCTATTTAATTTACATCACTTCAATGTAGTTCTATGCTGATGGTAACTGATCATACTATGATTTCACATCATTAAAAGCCTGTTTAATTTTGATGAATTATTGTGGTATATTTTTATTACCATTATATGCACTGTCATGACACAATCTTTATGTAACAAAATACAGCCTTTATCACTTATTAAAACCATTTGTCTAAACTGCTGTTTTACTTGATACTTTGCCATCTACACATATATATATATATATATATATATATATATATATATATATATATATATATATATATATATAAAAGAATTCCTGCAAATTACTGCTCTACCTGATAGTGTATGTCCTGCTTGCTGGTGGCAATATCAACTGGCTTAAACACTGGTGCTGTACCAGCAAGGTGGCTGAGAGTCTCTGTGTGGGTTGTATCAAATGGAAGGTTTTCAACAGGCTGACTTTCATTCACAGAGATGTTGCTGTTCATCATAAAGTCATCCTGCCCATCTGTTTGATTTACAAAATATAAAATATTTCAAATGAAATGATCCTTTTTATGTTTTAAATCTATATACTTTTCTTTGAAAAAAATGCCAAGATCAGTGAGTGGTTTGTTAATAAAATGTATATCCTAAAAATCATATTTATGACAAAGTGTCATTACTGACTGACCATATTGTATCATACTTTTGCATATGTATTGTTTGCTTGCCTCTTCCCTTGAACTTATCACCCCATACCGTAAACTACAAATCAGCTTTTCTTCAACATCAAATTTTTAAGTCTGGTTAAAGCTTTTCATGTACATGTTTTGTAATAAAAATCACTTAAACTAACATGTCACATGGATTCTTATTTGGCTTTACTTTAATAAAGCTCTAGTGTCCTATGTAAATATAGTAAATCCTGTCTTCAGAAGTCACCTCTGCAGAGGAAAGAAGTGGCCACAAAAACAGATGATTGCTTAACACAGGATCATTTTTGCAACAATTGGCATATGGGTTTTTGCAATCTGAATATAATCAAGAGCCAAGTAAAATTAGTAGATCTGACAGGTACTAGTAAAGAATCACTCTCTGGTGACCTTTGTAATTCCAGGTCTACTTATTTTTAGTAACCTATCAGATAAGGATTTCATCTTGAATTAGGGAGTCATCATTAGAAATGTCATGTTCTAAATGGCATTTTCTACTTTTTAAAATATTTAAAGCCTAAGTTAAATGTTGAATGAATGGTCAGCAAAACTTAATGTTGTATTTGTGTCTTTCCAATCTCTGTTGGAGATCTCAATTTTGATCAGACTGTGGTTCCTGTGGATGTTATTTTGTAAGACAGGTGACTGCTTCACAAAGGTTACCTTCAAGGCAAGATGACTGTAAAACATTATGATAGTGGTGAAATGTAGATTTAAGTAACAATACACAGGTACATATCCAGTTTCCTAAAAGGTGTTGAAATCAAAACTTTTAACATGAAGTCTAATTTGAAATGTACATGTGATATGAGTCTTACCTGGAAATTTCCTCCATGTTCGGTTTTCCTGTGAAAAAAGAATTTTTTATTCAATAAATATGAGGTAAGAAACAGTTTATAATGTCAACACAAATTATACAAATCTTAACAGTATCTTAACTTGAACATTTATTCTTAAAGCTTGAATCTATAACTCATTAAACTGAGAGATGTAATTTTGGCTTGCAATGTCAAGAAGGTTCACAATAGACCCATGTAGGTGGTATTAGAGACAAAAAGGAGGATCTAGTTTCACAATGATGTCAAGTAACACAGACATTCTCCACACTAAAAAATATATCTGAAGAAGAAAAAAAATGTAGTTTTGAGGCCCAATTTTCTTAGCTGAAGAAATCTGCAGGTGCAAGAATGGGGTGTCTGGATTTCAGACTTCCACCCATAAGATTTAAAGCAGACCTGATCAAACTGCACATGGGAAGATGAACCTTTGTTAAAAAATTGGGTAACTTTGAGATTTGGGCTAAAATGAGGCAAGCATGAAAATGTAATGGATCCAATAAAAAATGAAAGTTCAATTTTCACCCATCTAGCTCACGTATAGGCTTGAAAGCCAATCCTAAACAATCTCTATTACATATCTTGGCAAATGTCAATAGGAACATCTCTATAATCAGACATACTTGGATTCCACTGGAAATAACAAGAAAAACTGTCTTCTACCCCCGTTTTAAGTGGAAATGAGAAAAAGCTCACGGTTTCAGCACTTCAAAGGTGAAACTGTCAACATGAGCATAAAAGTTAAACTCATTTTCAAAACTTCAAATCTGATCATATTAAGTGTGCCTTCATATTGTCGAACTAGTATCAATATTACAATGTTCTGCTATTTACAATCTGAGTGAAAACAGTATGAAAACTTTAATGCTAATTCAGGCAAAACACTCGGGCAGGCAGTAGACATCCAGTGTTCAAATGCTACCATTCAATACCATACAGGTTTAAATCTGCATCAAGACCTTGTTGAGTGGATGGCTGCTGATTTCTGTACTTTCATATTTTTACAAATCATAATAGCAGAGGCATCCATATGTATGGACATATTTCTACTTGGGTCTTCTTTGTATCCTGAAACTTATATTTAGGCACTTTATAGTTTGGTTTGATGTTTTACAACATAACAACGTAAGCAGGTTATTTAGTACTGAAGGAGTAAGTGCCTTGTCTACAAACACACCTTGGTAACATTTTGGGTGGGAGTCCAGCACACGAGCCACTAAGCCACTGTGGCTCCTACCTCCATTACCTCTTACAGCATGCAGGAGAGCGCACTGAGCCTGTTCTACATCCCTGAGCTTTGCATTCACTGTTTAGAACACAACAAACCTTCATAAGCATATGATCTTTATAACCTTTGTTGCCAAAACTCAATATATAATATATGTGCTCTGGGTTAGTTATTTTAGAACATCAAGCAACAGCCTTAATATAAATTATGCTGAGAGAAGAAAGATTCTTTTTTGCTAATGAAAATAAAAATACACAGTTCTGACTGAAACAATGCTTATAATGCATTTTAAATAATAACAGGTCTTGTGATATGTTTATACAGGCAGAACAGAAAATACAAATATTAAATTAACCTGGTATGAGCTGTATTCCGAATTATATGGTGCAAATAAATGTATCTTGGTGATGTTGGTATCAAAGGTGACACTCTTTCTCTTCTTGATGGTGGGACTTGCATTCACTGTTTTAACTGGGACAGGACCTAAACCAGCCATCATGCTTAAGGTTTCATTAGAAAGGTGAATCACATCCACTGAGGAAACATCTGATTCTGATGGCTTGTCTGCAGCTTTTTCATTTTGTTCACCCAGATCTCCTTCTTTAGATTTTATCTCAAAGGTTGGATCCTGGCCAGGCACTTCAGCTGCTTCAAGGGACTCCTTTCTGGCTTGATCTCCTTTTAGCTCAGCATTGTTAGCCTCATCTTTACTCCTCTCATATTCAGCTTTGCCAACTGATGGAATCTCAACACTTTCTGAAGATTTATTCGCTTTTAGCTGATGCCAACTGCTCATCAGCATTTTATCTGTCAAGACTCGGCTAATGACATCATGGACCAGTGCATAGGCTTCATCTTTAAGAAGTTTCTCAAGTTCTTGGTCCACATTGGTACAATTTAATTTTTTCTTGATCTTGCTACTTGTTTCTCTTTGCTCCTCTTCATGGATGTCAGCTACACCAGATTCTTCTTGTTTAGAAACAACTGGACTTTCTTGATCAGACAAAACATCAACATTGTTTTTAGCCTGCAATCTTGCTTCATTGTCAATCAGAGATTCTTTTGCATCTTCAAACTCTTTTGAAGGTTCGTTCCTTTTGGATGGTTCTCCTCTTTCCCTTTCCTCATTTTCATTTCCAACTTTTCTGCTGATTATTTCCATTATCTGACCCTTAGGATCTTCTATAGTCTGTTCCTCATCTTTATTACTATTGATCTCCTTTTCTGAGCTGTGTCTTCTAGATGTTCCCTCCTGAAAAGAAACAATATCTATATTAGCTTTCCCACTTTTTAGGACCTTAATGTTTTCTCCATTGTTTGAATCCAAATGGTCTGCTAAAGATTCTCTTTATTTTATTTCCCCATGATTCATCTCTATTTGATTTTTGTTGAAAACCACATCATCCATAACTGAGTTTGCTTTTTGATGTATTTGATTTGCCCATGATCTGCTTTAAAGGTTTCATTTTCTTTCCTTCTCAACTGCTTTCTCTCTCTATGACCTCTTTGCTTTTTAATATCTAGAATGCCTTGAATTTCTGATTTTTCTTGGATATCTATGTACTGTTTATCATCTACATCTAATGTTATTTCTTTCCCTTTACAAATTTTCTCTCTGTCATCCCTTTGCTCTTCAATATTCTATTACAATTTTGATTTTCCTTTAATGACCATTTTCTGCATATTATCTACTTGAGATGATGTTCTATCTTTCCTATCTCTACATTTTTTCTCATTTTCATCCCTTTGCTTCTTCCTACCATCAATATCCTGCACTTGTGATTTCACTGTGCTCACCTTGTCTTCATTTTCATCCTCAAGCTGAGTCTTGCTCATGGCTTTCCTTGATTTTCTCTCATGCATATCAGATTCATTAATGGTGTTAAGTTCACTCCTGAAATCAGAAGAAGCCTTCTTCTCTGGGACTGCCTCTATATCAAGATCTGCTGGATTTCCTTCATCTTCTTTTTCCACACTCTTGAGAACAGAAGTCCTGGATTTTTCCTCCTCATGCTTGTCCATCCCAGCAACTTCTCCAAAGAGTCTCTTTTCTTTTACCTTCTCCACATTCCCTTCAGCTTTCTTCTTCTCATGTTTATCTCTCCTTGAAACTCTTCCTTTAGATCTCTTTTCATTGGAATGGCCACTGCTCTCCTCATTTTCCCCATCTCTCCTCCTTCTGGGCTCCTCATTTTCTTTTACTGTGATGATTCTGTTATATCTTTCCCTAACATCCTTACCCCGTTTGCTGCCTCCTGCAAAATTATTTTCTCCAGCAATAGCATGATTTTGTCTGTAACCTGGTTCTGCAATAAAACGTACAAGCCAGACTAGGTACACGTTGAAGTATTTTTTGAGAGTAACTCTATTTTAAATGTACACAAAGAAAAAACTGTTGAAAAAACACCGTTCACCAAAAATAATACTGGACAATATTGATGAGGTACTTGCAGACATTGTATGGTAAGAACGTCCAACATTCTCATGAGGCAAACTTTGAAAATAAGAGAAAATTTATCAAACTTCACACACATTTCCTGAAAGCAGCTTTTTAAATATAATCGGAAATGAATCTCCTATGATCTTTGACAACAATTCAATCACGATTCAAGATACCAGCCAGCATAAAAAAGATTTGCCAGTAATTGTTTAAACTTATTTATGCATAAGTGCATTTTGTAATAAAGTGTAACAAAATCAATAGATCCATTAATTTATTTCAACATTATCGAATATATATGTGCAGCTAGCAAATACATGTACATATTGTATACAATATGATGACATTATAAAATAAAAATGATTCAATTATCAGGAAAACTTATTAAACTGGAAACACATACACTAAAAATGAAGGTGTCCATATTAATGAGGTTCCATTGTATATAATACGGTACTGTCCAACTATTAACTAAAATGAAGCTATTCAACTGAAATGATGAGAAACTCAAACATTTCCTTGTCCACCCATTATGCTGACAGCTATTATAATGTACATTTCATACTTCACTCAACTTTGTTTTATCTGTTGATCATCATTTACTTCATGATTTAGTTTGTAAAAAATGTCTTTGTTGAATATATCTTTGAGTTTCAATAAAACATCACTAACACTGTCATAATAACATTTCTTACTGTAACATAATAAAAAAAATTATACTGAAACCGAACGTACAAATGAGCTGCTTTTCAAGGATCTACAATAGTTAACAAGCTGCCATATTTTCTTTACAATAACATGTTACCAAAGGTTATAATAAAAACATGTTTAAAGGTAAACACTATAGTTTTAAGAAATTTGTATCAGCATTTAATACCACCATATAATTAAACTGCCCTATAATTAAAAAAAAAATTAAATGACTGTACTAGCATATAACATGAACTGTGTTATAATGAGGGTGCCTTGTGGTGATGAAGTGCTGTATATCAATCATCTTTAAGTCATTCTATAATTCTTATGAATTATCTTACTTTTGGACTTTTGTGGCTTCTTAAACTTGCATCCAGTACAACTACAGCAACAAGTTCCATCTGTAAACAAATAAATGAAAAAAAATATTATATATATATATATATATATATATATATATATATATATATATATATACACACACACACACATGTATTAAGTAATAACATGCAAGTCAAATTAATAAATAAAATCACTGAAGTGAAAAAGATATATACATGTAGTTTTAAAGAAACATGATTTGTGAAAACTTCTGTGCCAATCTAAATATTTATATTACTAATTAATGTAAAAACAATTAAAATTACATTATTTTTGAAGAATGATTTTTATTCCTTCCTTAGTAATGGGGAATATATTTATATTAGCAAGTTAATAGCCTGATATATAACTAAATTCTGCTTTGCTTGATCTTCTTGTGTCGTTTCAGCAAAATGTCATTTAAATGCTATTTATGCAACTTCAGAGCATGGAAGTCTACACTGTCTATGATATGCAGCATCTGTAATACGTGGTGGGAGGAAGTCTGGGCTACCGTATTAGCTAGTTAGTCACATAATGATTTACTAATTTATGCTTTTAACTAGTTAGTCACATAATGATTTGCCAACATATACTTTATTCTCTTCTTAAATCATATCAGGATAAATATTTACTAAATACATGAAATGCACATTCAAAGCCATAGTGCATTTAGCATTGAAGGGAAGGAAAGAGAGAGTAAGTGAAGGAAGCCCCCTGCATGTCTGAGGTCAGAGCATGGCATTCATTGAGAACATGGCCTAGCCAACTCCATCTCATTGTGGCAGTGTGTGTAAGTCTCTATGCATCGGCACCTTTTAGACTCAATTGTGACACCCAGCAATCACCATGTTATGAAGGCGATGGCCAGGACTGACAGAGTCACTGAACAGGGCTGCTTACTATACCATGGCCAGGCTTTGACGGGTTCAGCCAATTTACTCCTGTTATGATGTGTCACGTGTGCGAGCCACGTCTCTCAAACCTTGTCATACCCTCCCTTTCTGGATGACCCAGTTAGGTCCATTGTTACTTTGGAGAAAAAATGGAGAAAGTTTAGAGGCAGACAGCTCAGGAACTGCCCATCCACCTTTCCGCTCAACCCACATAGGTGTTTGGAACCATTCAGACCCTGCCAGAGTGAAGGGATGTTAAGCAGCCTCAGGACAATGGATCTTCTCAGTCACATGTGCACCAACATTGATTCCTAGGAGCAATTGTGCATAGGTGGTTGAACTTAATTTTGAGCTCACTGGATCTCCCTATCTCCTCAGAAAGGAGGTAGGGGGAAGCCAGGTAATTTGGAAGGGCTTTAGGTTTTGTTAATAACAATCCCCTCCCCTCTCTTCATCTCCCCTCTCCACAGAGGCACTGTCAGATCACAAGAAGAAGAATGCCTTTCTACAATAGGAGATATGGTCACTCACCAAAAAAGAAACAGAAAACTTTGTAAAAAGTCGGTGGATATTGTGAAAAGATCACAATCCCCAGGGTGTTATTCAAGGCTGTTTCTTTTTCTGAATGCCAACCAATTCAAGATGAACATGGTGACTTCAATCCTCCTCTCCATCTGATGGAACAAGCATGCCATCAGTCTCAATACGACCAAAGCATACTTTTACATCCCTATCCACTCTGTGTCACAAACTTATTCTCCATCTTTTTGCTTACTGCAACACAGTTTGTCAGTTCAAAGTTCTCATTTTGGCCTTAACATTAGCCCTTGGGCTTTTACTGAGATTATGGATTACATTGGCACCTTGTTCAAAATGACGTCATCTACAACAACAGCAGCGTACCTGGATGATATCCTCCAGAAACATTTGGTAAGTTCTGTTCTACCCTGAGGCAGGAATGATTTCCTTTTTAGATCATCTAGGCTTTCTAGTGACTTGGGAAAAGTCAGCCCTTCTTCCATCCCAGAATTGTTGTCCATCTGGACATGGAATTTTTAATCAACTGGAATCTAGTGCAACTTCCTCCTGTTCGATCATTCCAGCATCAGTGTAGTCTGATAAATCAACCCCTCAAATCTGTGTTGATAATGATGGACAATATGTGGGTCTGATATCACCTATTCATTCAAATGTTCAATTTTGCTGCACACTTTAGACACTTACCAGTATTTGGTAACAGCCACATCTAGTGCAAAATTCAAAATGGCCATAGGACACTGGTGGTCTTTTTTTTACCCCAACCCTCCTCTTCTTCTACATGCTTGGCCTGTATTCAGGCAACCTTGTCAGACAAAGTATTCAATCCTTTGATTGTCGAGAGAATGTTGAGAGCAAGAAAGCCCTCCAATCTGAAGGCTTACATCATCCCTCTGTGTGCCTCAATCCCTGAGCTGGCTGCCTTTTTATTGATAGCTTTAACTTCTGAATGCTGGTTAAGCAAGCTGTATGCCCTTTATGTTGACCCAACCTCTCTTCAGTTCAGATCAGATGGTTTAATGGGTCTCTTGACACAACCATTCTTTGTAACCCAAAAACAGTTACTACTGTCAGCAAACAGAGAGTCATCTCTAGCTCACTTTTTTCCATTAGACAGGTTGAGAAAGCAGCCATACAAGATCCTGTTCATGCTATCAAGTATTACATGAAATGCACAGAAACCAGTAGTGGCACATGCAAACGCCTCTTCCTTCCGATGTGACAAAGATTACTGCTCAGAAGCTTCAAGCCATCTCTGAGTCTTGTGTGCAAGTGCAACGTTTTGATCCAAGATATAATAGAAGCTGTTGGCTGGCAAGCAGAGTCAACCATTCTTGATCATCATCTCAGAGATTTAGTGCTCACAGAGGCAAACTTTGAATCAAGTAGATGACAGGACACATGGCCACTAGACCCAAATAAATCAATCATAATAGCCTGTTAGCTTCAATGGATTTGCCAGTGAAACTATGTAGGTAAGAAGATTTCTATATTTATCTTCTTAGCCATTTGTTAGGGTCACAGGTCAAGTGACCCCAAGTTGTTGCTATCTAATTAGGTGAATGGGTTATCATTCACATGAGGATACAGTGATCCTTCCCCTGAAGGATACCCAAGGTAGAGGTCAGATGCTCTGCATCTCATCCTCATATTACTTATTCTCCTAATGTATTGTGATTGGAAAAATGTAATCAAAGGAGAAAGAAACTTTTTAAGTAAATTATATTACTCCAAAAATATTTACCATTACCCAATTGCATTATTTAAAAACCCTCCCAACCACACCACCATGTGAACATCCTCATTAGTATTTCACTCAGCTAAAAACTAGTGACACCTGGTGGTGCCAAGGGGAGTTAATGGCCAAGAGTTATTGCCATCTGTCTATTGATATATACAGAAGAAGATGATTTTCATCTTTTAGTAGGACTGGATTCAAGAAGTAGTAGGCTACCATTCCTAATGCAATGTGATTAAGGATTCTCAGAGAAAACATAATTTACCTAAAAATGTGCTTTCTCTCCCTCTTTCTGTGTGTGTGTGTGTGTGTGTGTGTGTGTATGTGTGTGACATACACAGTGAAAATTCCCTGTACGTCTGCAAAATCAAAGCAGTGAAGTAGTCCCTATTTAAATCAGAGTTCCATGTATCACGGGTCTAAAAGTTAGTGATTGGTGAACATGTAAATTGTTATATATTTAATTTGTATTTGTTAGTTTTTCTCTATGATTACAGATTATGCATAATTGTATTTTGGACTTGATGTTGTCCAAAATCAAGATCACTGTGAACCTGACTAGGGACATTGATGTTTTTATTTTGTAAACAAATAGTGCATAGCTAACATTTCTCAAAAAAGTTTGGTTAAATATTAGGACAATAATAATAATAATAATAATAATGAGGACTTTGTATAGCTAATAATCTTCAGAAGCTCTAAGCCCTTTCCAACATTAGACAACACCTATAAGATAAAAAAAACATATAATAATATTATTACAAAAACAAACAACATGAAATTAGAAAAACTTAAAAAAATAAAAAAACATGCTGAGAATATTTCAGGTAGGAAACATTATTAGGTCTTTAAGTTTGTTCTTGCAATCGAAATAAGTGTGTTTTGAGAGCCCTCTTGAATGTGATCACTGTGTCTTTGTGTCTAAGTTCAGTGGGCAATTCATTCCACGTAGCTGGGCCCTGGTATGCAAAAGAACACTGTCCATATGACTTTGTTTTCATAGTGGGAATAATGAGTATACTATTGTCAGAAGAGGAGCGTAAGTATCTTGCTGGTGTGTACACAAGGGTGAGGTCGGATAGGTATGTTGGACTAGAGTCCAACAGTAAAACGTAGCACAGAGAACAAATTTTATGTTTGATTCTGGATCGAATGGATAGCCAGCGTAGGGTACAGAGCAGCAAGGAGGTGTGCTCTGATCATGGTACTATAAGTATGATCCGAGCAGGTGTGTTTTGAACTTTTTGAAGTTTCTGGAGCAGATATTGAGATGAACCAGATATAACTGAGTAACAATAATGCAAAATTTAACTAAAATAAATATAACCTGACTGCCACCTTTCTGTCGTTTGAGTGTATGAAAGAAGATATTTGTATGGGAAAAATAGGTATTATGCACGAATTGAAATATAAGATACGACATACCCAGGGCCGGCGCTACCATATAGGCAAACTAGGCAGCCACCTAGGGCGCTGATTTCAAGGGGGCGCATTTTAAAAATAAAATGTATCGTTTATAAATTCTGAAACTGATATTTCGGGGGGGGGGGGTGCCAGAATCTAACCTTGCTTAGGGCGCCAGATAGTCTGGCCGGGTCTGGCGCCGGCACTGGACATACCATACATGAGATGTATACGAAGTTACTTAGTTACCTCCAACTTAATATGCTTGTGTGCCGTACTGAGTATATTTCCTGTCGGTGTTTTCCCAAGCTTTGTTTATAAATGACGACACAGTCGTGGTTTTTTTAAATTTATAGTACAAGTTCTTCCCAACAGCAAGCGCTCTCCCTGTTACATCATAGCGCGCGACAGAAACCGGTGGTTGCGTCTAAAAATGTATGTCATCAATGAATTTGCGTTTAGCATTTCTCCAGAAATTTATACAATAATATTCAGTGTAATTTTTATGCACAAGGAGCGAAATAAACTGAATAAACCCAATTTAGACGTATATGTAATCAGATTCTCCAAAATTACACCAATTACTGCAAAAAGCGACTCAGAGCGCGTACATGATATGCGAGTTGTACTACATGCAGTACTGTATTGCGGAATACCACCAATTTCACATTGATGCTACTGCAATGCTTAAATTATTACCTTCTCCCCTGCAAAGTATGATGTCTCTGAAGCGCCTCAGGTGTTCGATCGCAGTGACTGCGGTGTTTTCTACATTTATTTGATTTTCATTCACATAACTCATAATTTAGATCGAACGTTAATAAAGTTTCCATCTTGGCGGATGAGAATCGGTTGACTTGTTACCAGTAGTACAGACGATATTATGACGTCAGAGAAAGACGGCTTTACTTTCTCTCAGTATTTGTTGCCAATGAAAGTAAAATAGATTAGATACCCAGTCTACCGACAAAGCCGATTGTGGAATAGTCTGGTTCCCTTACCTCTCTCCACTCTGTTACTCTTTGTTCTAACGAGTTTGATATGTTTACCTATTCGCCTGTGGATACTGTTAATTCGCTATATAAATAAAATAAATAAATAAAAATAAAATTTTAAAAAAATTTAAACTAATTCAAATGTTGATTTGCCTAGTTCACGTATCAAACAAAATGTACTGCAATGTTTATGGAAAACATTATTTGCAGATTCTATTCTGTGATAATGACATTGATGTAAGCATTAACATTGATGGGAAGATGACCCAAGTTGTAGAGAGTGACATGCAATTAATTCACGTGTTTGATGTGGATACATGTCTAAATTTGAATTCAACTAAGTTTACGATACAACGCAAAGATGTCGTCAGCTTTACCAGGTCAATATACAACCATTTCTCAGAAACACAGTTTGTGGTGAATAAAGATACATACAAACCATTTTTATAGTGTGATTTGTGTATAACCGCTGTTTTCCTTTTTCCAGGTTTTCACATTTTCATTTTGATGTCTGTTTTCTTTATTTCATTTCTTAATGTACTCTTTTTAACGATGTTTCTAATCTTCAGAAGTGTTGCTGAACTCGGTTACTTCTTTATCCTCTCCACACATGGCCTATATCTAGTTAAATTTCAATATTTTTCATTACTTGCAAGCAGCATGGTATGTCTTACTACACTTAATATTTCTAACAACTTCACATCATTTTATCTTCCAAACTGCGAAGACCAAAAAGAAGATGAAACTGAGAATTGAGCAGTTCCTGGACATGTCACTTTACAAAAGACAAAAGATCCGCATAACTGGCTGGCATCTTGGGAAATGTTCACAGCACCTAAAATAATACAGTCAGGAAGAAATTAAATGAGCTCAAATAACACTATGTATTATTTTATTGGTTATGGAGTGCTTATTTTTTTATTTTTTCCTTTGGTCAGAAGGTCAAAAGTATTTCTTCCCCAAACAGTGGTAAAATAAGTTGAAAATAACAATGAACAATCAACCATGCCACAAGGGAACATTACCATTACTTTATCTTGCAACGGCGACGTCTAGACTGCGTCTAACCCAATAACCCAATAACAAAAATATTATGACAGTCTTTCAATTGGTGTCAATTTGGCAAAATATTTTGATTGATGAATGATTTCGAGAGAAATAAAAATATAACCAACACAGGAGACCACGTTAAATGCAACATGGTCTTAACAGTTTTTTTTATATAAAAAAAATACAAATTGTTCCCCGTTGTCACAGAATTAGGCAAAACATAACTTGGTTTTGCCTTAGAACTATTTGACTATTTCTCGTTGTACGTGCGTACAACGTTATCTAGGGTGAATAAGTGTTTTTCCAGGTAAGCGACTGTCTTAACATGCATCTCGCCAGAAATTACTTGCGACCAAGGGACATTAATAACATGATATGCATGGGTATTTTACCCTGACTTTTGTTGACTCTCCTATGGATTTAAGTAAGATCGATTTCTAAATCGACACTGGTAGTTTTGGATTACATCAAGAGTGTACACTCTCGATTGTTCTCCAGCCATAGAGGCAGGGGCGGATTAAGGCTCACTGGTGCCCTAAGCACTGACAAATCTTGGTGCCCCCCTCCTTTCCACGTACACCTGGGAAGATAACCCTAGGGTGCACCATGATCAAGAAACAGAATATTATGATCAATTTGCACTAGTTTTATCAATTATTTTTTTTACAAATCTTCATTCTTTTTTTTTCCCGCCCTTTTCTCAACTTTGTGGTGCCCCCTTTGGCCTTGGTGCCCTAAGCACGTGCTTAGTCTGCTTAATGGTTAATACGCCAATGCATTGGGGTAAGTGTTAAATTTACATTTCTTTGATATGCGAAGCTTATTCGGTTTGTAATGTCTTATCGCGTAATTATTGTTCCAATTGCATTTTTATGTTCATAAGATTATTTTGAATCTTAGTTCTGTTCATCGGACTTCATATTCGAGATTATGTGAATCTCTCTTGTAGTGTAATAGTGTTTGAAGCGTATCTGCAGTCCATGAGGCTTCTTGGATCTGTACTTCATATTGATTTCATATTTTTGGTTTATTTTCAATGTGTGAATGCTGTATAGAGTGATTTAAGTAAATCGTATGTTGACAGCGTGAGAGAATCATTGTATTTTTACATCAAATATTTTTCATTAATAATTCATTTCATAAATTTCCATCTTTCTCACATTGTGTTTGTCTTATTCATTTAGTCCAAAGACCCACTCGGTTTCTATCCTGCGACAATGGTGTCAGAAGTGGCATCTTTGGATTAAGTGAATCGTCATCATATTGTTTGTGAAAGTCTACACCTATTGTTTATATTCGATTGTGACCTTCTTGACAAGATGATCTTCAAGTAGGTGTTTATTTTGTTTAGTTGTTCTAGGTCTGTGGGTCTAGTATAAATACATATTCATTTTGTTTTGCTTGCCTTCATCATGAATATAAGGTTAGTTTCTTTTGTAAAATTTGATTTGTTTTATTGCTATTAATGATGTCATCCCTTAAGAACTTGGTCGCTTTAGGTAAAGAGCTTGGGTATGAGGGAGAAAGTTTAAGGGAATTTATTAAGGAAGAACAAGCACGGGAGAGGGATGAAAGGGTAAAGGCGTGGGAATTGGAAAGGCAATTAGAAAGGGGAAAAAAGGAAGCTGAGAAGGAAAAGATAGAACTAGAAAAACAGGCCGAAAAGGAAAGGATAGAATGGGAAAGGGGAGCTGAGATGGAGAAGATAGAGTTAGAAAAAGAAGCAAGGTTAGAAGCTTTGGAGATAGAAGAAAAATTAAGGCATCGAGATCATGAACGTAAGGTAGAGTTAGCAATAGCTAGAAAAGGAGAACACTATTCTGCCTCTAGTAAATTAAAGGGTCCCAATTTACCCCCCCCCCCTTTGACGATGAAAAAGATAACATGGATGGTTATCTTCATCGGTTTGAGCGATATGCCGAGAACCAGAAGTGGAGTCGAAATGACTGGGCACTGCATCTCATTGCTTTATTAAAAGGTAAAGCGCTGGATGTGTACTCGCGATTTCCTAGAGACGGTGTGTTCAAATACGACGTCCTGGAGGGAGCACTTCTTAAAAGGTACGAGCTGACTATACAGGGTTTCCGTAAAAAGTTCAGGTGTAGCAAGCCCGAGAAGGGAGAAACCTGTGATCAGTTCATCGTTAGAATAGCGAACTATTTTCAGCGGTGGATTGAATGCGGCAAAGCGGTGAAAACGTTTGAAGGGTTGACTGATTTCTTGCTCAGAGATCAATTGTTGAACACAGTTGGGCGGGAACTAAGTCAGTTTCTGAAAGAGAAAGTCTTCTCAAACGTACAGAATATGGCTAAGCAAGCCGCTTTCTATGTCGAGGCTCATGGGGGAACCCAGGACGTGGTTTCAAAAGATTTTAAGTCTGGTTTCCAGTCTACGAGACCGATGCCTAAGGAGCTTGTGAAATTAACTGAGGCAAGTAGGTCAGTTAGGGATACAGGTCGTCAGGGTATACAAAGTTACTTGTGTAAGGAATAGGGTCATGTTCAAGCAAAATGTCCTAAAAGAAAGGGACCGATACATAAGGTAGCCGTATCTATACAGAATAAAGGTGTATCTGATAATCTTGTGCAGGTAGAACCAGGTATTCATAAACTTGGCACGTGTCTTTTCCCCAAAGTGCGAGTACCAACCGCGAGAGGTTTCGTGAACGGTCGAGAAGTCGTAGCATTACGTGACACTGGTTGCACGGGTGTAGTGATCAAACGTAGTCTCGTGCAGGATAACCAAATGCTTGGGTGGGAGTCCCCATGTATACTACTCGATCAGACGATCGGTCGCATTCCCGTAGCAAGGATCGCGGTAGAAACACCTTTCCTAACCGGAACTGTTGATGCCCTTTGTATGGAAAACCCTATTTACGATCTGACGATCGGTAATGGTGAAGGTTCCCGTCTTCCAACCATGGCAGATTTCAGGATACCAGGCAGTCGAAACGTGAGCGGAACCAGACGAGAGAAAAACGCGTTTCAGAATTTAATAGTGCCTGAATCGATCTCCTGAATTTCGCGTGATGAATTCAAACGAGAACAAGAACGTGACGCATCCATCAAAACGCGTCCGGCACAATTAAACACTGCAAGGGTGGGGGCAGCTCGAAATTCGTTCGGAGGAACGAGCTAATTCACAGGAAGTTTATCACTCCGGAGGGTAAGAGGTATTGGGAAGTGGTCGTACCCCAGAGATCCAGATCTCAAGTACTTATGGTGGCACATGAGTCTAGCATGGCAGGACACCTAGGTAAGGCGAAGACCACCAGCAGAGTAGTCGCTGAATTCTACTGGCCTGGTGTTAATGGCGATGTCACACGGTTCTGTAGGTCTTGTGACGTATGCCAGAAAACCGTATGTAAGGGAAGGGTCACAGGGGTACTCTTAGGACATATGTCATTAATAGATACACCGTTTAAAAGAGTGGGGGTGGATATTGTAGGCCCAATACAACCAGTTACCGAAAGGAAGAACCGGTATATTCTTACTCTTGTGGATTACGCAACCAGATATCCCGAAGCCGTAGTGTTACCAACTATTGAAACGAAACGGGTGGCTGAAGCATTGGTTGACATCTTCAGTAAGGTAGGGGTGCCAGAAGAAATCCTTACGGATTGTGGTGCCGAATTCACCTCCGACCTCATGGGTGAAATAAGTAGGCTGTTATCCATCAAACAGCTAAACACTACCCCATACCATCCGATGTGCAATGGACTGGTAGAGAAATTTAATGGTACCCTAAAACATATGCTACGAAAAGACTGGGACCGCTATTTGAGCGCGGTTCTGTTCGCGTACCGTGAAGTACCGCAAGAAAGTTTAGGGTGTTCACCCTTCAAATTTCATTTGATATGCGAAGCTTCTTCGGTTTATAATGTCTTATCGCGTAATAATGCATTTATTACAACGCAGATTTGAACTTTGTGGTCATAAGATTATTTTGAATCTTAATCGGAGTTCATATTCGAGATTATGTGAATCTCTCTTGTAGTGTAAAATACTGTTTGAAGCGTATCTGCAGTCCATGAGCAGCAGAGAGGGCGAACAGACCAAATGATTCCGACAAACAAATAAAATAAAACAAAAAATAAAATCTGTAGAAAGGTCCAGATTTTCATAAATAAACGTTTCCTTGAGATGATTTTATTTTTTGTTGAAACCAACCCCATCAATAAAACCCTATCGAAAAGGTAGCTGAAAAATAAAGTACTCTACGTGTTTATTTATTTTTTTTGTTTAATTACTGGACGACCAACATTGGTAGGCGCCCTCTCTGCTGCTATTAATTAAAAGATTGTTATATTAAAAATAATGGTACATCCAGAATCTCATACTGCAAGAACAGCACGAGAACGATTAGAAGCAATTAAAAAATTTCTTCCCGTGCGAGATTCATTTAGAAAAAATCTACAAGCGCAACAAGAAGCACAAGTTGAGTACGAAGAAGACACTAAAAAACTGTTTAAGCCCGTCACTGCAGCTACTGAACAAGTTACAACAGTCACCAAAGAGGATCTTCTTCCGGTATCAAAACAAACAGCAGAACAAGCTGAAAAATTAGCAAGAAGAACTAAACAGACAAAGAAGATTTTACGAGATCTTCCACCTGGCATAGCCAGGGAAATAGCTGCGGCTCAACCTCCACCTGTTGGTGAGGAAATACTTGAAAGTATTGGAAAACTTCGTGCTGAAGTCGCCGACGTGCAAAAAAAACATACACCTGAACCAAAACCAATAAAAAAAGAAAACGTAGAATTGATTGCAAGATTTAAGGAAGGTTTCATCGAAGATATTAGAAATACTAGAAGAGAAAAACTACCTGAAAAAATATTAATTAGTATATTTAATAAATCTATAATTTTAAAACCTAGTTATGAAAAAGTAAGTGATGATGATCTTATTAAATGGATATATCGTGTATATAGAAATAAAAAACAAGTTAGAAAGGATGATTTTGAATATAGAAATCTTCATCAAGAAATAAGAAGACTTTATGGAGAGCAAATAAAACAACTAGAACAAGGAGAACTCTTCCAGTATCAACTTCCTCCACCTCTGCAACATATAGAACAACAGCAATCTTCTTCACCGCAAAAACCATCTGGAGAGAAAAGGAAGCAGATGGCAAAAGAAATGAAGCGAAAAGCAGAAGAAAAATGGAAACAAGAAGAAGAAATATTAAAAAATATAGAAACTAAACAACGGGAGAAATTACGTTCCCTGGGTAAAGAAAGAGATCCTGGTGATGATACTCCGAGCGCTGTAGGAAGTGGTTTTCTGACTACGTCGGGAGAAAACAATTTTATTTGTCCTGATAATATCATTAATGATGTGTCACGGTTAGAGGTTCTCATAGGAGGAAAACGTGCCGGAAATAATTCACCAAAAATAATTAATGAAGCATCTGATATTTGTCGGCGATTATTTCAGGATGGTATCATGGATATCGGCGTTTACCGAGAACTTATCGATGAACTTGCTGATGACTAGTTGTTAAATAAATGGTAAATAAAAATAAGATGATCATACATAATAATCATCGTAAACCCATGCAGGTCAGAGCGGTAAACTCACGATTACCAATCTACAGAGCTACTTACGGAGATGGACTTGGTGATGTTATTCAGGGATTATTTACAAGGATAGCCCCAAAAGTAGCACCTATTGCAAAACAATTATCGATGAAAGCTATTGATATTGTTCGTGATAAAGCGCCTGGTGCAATTGTCAATGTTGCTGTTAAGGCGTTCTCGGCAATCAAAGAAAGACTAGCACGATTATTGCGACGAAAACAACAACCGGTGAAACTGGCAAGTACTGAGGTGATGCCAGCAGACGTAAGTAAAATAATAAATCAGGCTGCAAATCAAAAACTAGCGGCGATATCTGAAGAAGCAGAAAGAAATTTGATAGCAGATCAAAGACTCAGTGAACCAGGGAATAATATTTCAAGCATGATATCAGGGAGTGGAATTTCTAAACCCGGTTTTCGTGTTAGACGAAAATAATTATAATAAAATGTTTAAGCGTGAATCAGACACAGCATTTGACATGGAAGCACCTGTCCTTAAAGATGAATCGGTACGTGATTATCAGTTTTATTCTTATGAAGCACGAATACCAAATCAACGTGGAAGAATTGAACTACAAGTTCATGATACAAGTAGATACTTTTTACCCGCTGAGGTTTTTCTTGAGGTAGAAGGTACAATTATAAAAACGGATGACACTAATTATGCAGATGCAGTAAAAATTGGTTTTGTCAACAACGGGATCATGGCACTGTTTGATAGCGCCACTTATATGATCTATGGAAAAAATATCGAATCGATCCAGAAAGATGTCGACGTTGCTACAACAATAATAGGATTAGCAAGATATTCTGATGATTATACAAGATCAGCAGGCCCTGCAATGATGTTTGTGAAAGATAACTCCAATAACCCTGAAAGCGATCCGTATAATATAAGACGACCAAGAAATTTTGCCGATAACGCTGATGCTGATGTGTGGCCAGTGGTTCATGGTGCTAGCGAAAATTTCAACCTGGGATTTGCAGCACGTAGAAATATGTTGTCTACTGGCAATAGAAGATTCTCATGTGCAATTCCACTATCGCATACTTTTTGATTTTGTAGAAATTTTAGGAAGGTTATTTTTGGAGCTAGACACACGGTTGTTCTTGTGCGAAAAGGTGATGATAACGATGCTCTGTGGAGACCTGCTGGTGATGCTGGTAAAGTAATATTGTCTAAACTTTCATTATGGATGCCGGTAATGACTCCAACGATCGCAGTAGAACAAAAATTAATTTCTTTCATGGACGCTGGTGGTAAATCCTTGTTGTCATGGTTAACAACAAGCACAGACAGTATGCAAACTAACGTTAACGGTCAGTTTACATGGCATATAGCATCACAACAGGGGTTTTTGCACCGCGACATATTTTTATTGCGTTTCAGGAAACTAATCGATTAGGTTCACAAGTTCGCTCTCATATGATATTTGATAAATTAGGTGTCACAGATATTTCTTTGCGGATAAACGGACAACAAGAACCAACGGAGAATATACAACTAAATTATGAACAAAATCACATAGCGCATGCATATCATCGTTTAATGTCGTTCATGGGACGTGATCAAAATATAGATACTGGGTTGCAAATATCACGATTAGATTTCAGAACTTTATATCCGATTTATTATTTTTCATTGGAGCATCTTGATCTTTCAAAACAATCTGTCGCTGATATACATCTTAAAGCAACACTGAATACAGGTGGTGTTGATTATAGAGCAATCGCGGTCATACTTAGCGATAAGGCCATGTTACTTGAAGGCGGTAGTGGTCGAATGAGGGTCGTTGATGCACCGGTGGAAAATCTTTAATCGTGTTATTTAGAAAAATATATTTTATATAAAAATGTCGTATGGTCATGTTAATGTTACTCTGACTCCTGGTCAGGTCAAAAAGCTTCAATCAAAAACCGCCAACAAATGCGGAACTAAAATATCACTAAAACGAGATCAAATTGGTGGTGGTCCAAACAAATTATCGTTGACAAATAATCAGATTAAACATTTCAATAAAGCCCTGGAATCAAAAACTGGAGTTCAATTTCATCTTTCCCCGAGCGCCATCAAAGACATGTTTAAAACCGTTGGTATATTTCCACTTCTTGCGGCTATTCCAGCGTTAATAGCTGCTGCTGCTGCTCCAGCCGTAGCAAAAGCAGCCGCGTTAGGTGCTGTTGGAACAGCTGCTGGAATGGCTCTAAAGAAAGCAACTGGAAGTGGATACAAAAAAAGGACGCGGTCTGAGATTACCGGGATCTCGTTGGGGAAGAGGTCTGAGGCTTCCACGTTAGATACTCCAGCATCAAATTTTGATTTACTTGATGCCGCTAAAAAATTAAAAATAAAAGCCTTTAGGGGTGTTTTTTATGCGAGATCAATTACCAAAACAACCGAATAAACTCGAAACAGGTATTATTAATCTCGATGAACGTTCTGGACCCGGTACTGATTGGGTATCATACGCGGTTGATCCACGTGGAATCGTTTATTTTGATTCGTACGGGTTAGCTCCACCTGCTGAATTTATCAAGTATGTCGCACCACTCCACGCGAAAGTTTGGTATTCAACTCTACCCACACAAACAATGACAGATCCGCCAATATGCGGCCGTGAAGTAATTAATGTATTCGACGCTATATCAAAATCATCCAAACCACCACATAAGGTCGTGCATGATTATACAAGTAACAGATTCGTTTCGCGTAAAGCGTTTTAAACAACATGTCTTATTATAATGGTTGATATTTACGGAAGAAGATCTTCACGCGTTAAGAACAAACCGGCGATGTTGATCTGTCGAAGTATGCGACTAAGGATGACCTCGCTGATATTATGAACCTGGCTGGAGTTGACCCAGATGAGGTTATTTTTCAAGATCGATATGGTAAACTAAAAACGAGCAATATTAAATGGAATGATATAGTTCGACGAGTACTAGGTGCGGTAACAGATAATATTCCTGTGTTCACTGACGGCGGCAGAATCAGAGATTCGAGTGTATCATTTACAACCATTAGAGATGAAATTGGAAGAAGCGTTGCTAATCGCGTGAAAAATACCGGCGACACAATGACGGGTGAACTCAGCATGAACGGAAATAAAATAGTAGTTTTAAGAGATCCAACATCCGACGAAGATGCTGCAACGAAAAAGTATGTTGACATTAGCTATGGTACCGTAGATGGTAAATTATCCACGTTACGGGCTGAGTATGATGTTCACGTGGGCGCTTTTGGAAGATTTCGCAGAAACCATCAAAAAACCACAGAAGAATTCTTCGGCACTCCGCACTCCGTTGACATAAAACTCGTTGATATCAAAACCAACATTGACACGATCAAACAAACACAGCAAGATATCAAGACCAACATTGACACGATCAAACAAACACAGCAAAACATCGTAGCGGGAATTCCTGAGATCGTTAACAAAACCGGTCTGATTAAAATTCCAACCGGAATAACTCCCGGACATATCACAAACATCGTATACACAGTATCATCGGGATTTGCAACGTGGTCGCAGCAAAATAATACTATCAAATATACCGCAACAGTCACTGGCGTGTACAGGTTGTCCGTGTTCAGTGCTGCGCGATTTGAGATCTTCACAACGTTTCCATGGCGTCATTCCACCGACAGGTTTTCCGGGGTTGTATCTGTTATATTAAATAACGGAACCGAAGAAATATTTATTCTGGAAGCAGCTGACAAGAAATTAACCGCAACATCTTACTGGTGGTGTTTGGAATTTGTAGCTGAAACACCTCAATTGGTTACTGCATAAAAATATATGGACGGTGCACAATACAGATACAATCAAGCGCGTGAATGGCAGGCGGCGCTAAAAGATCAAGTCGAACAATATACAGTAAAAGTAAAAAAATATTGACGACGATTAGTTATCGTTGATGTAATTGTTTATTCAGTATCCGCTGCTGTTGCTGAAACGGGTGTTATATTATCAGCGGTGACAATGATGGCACCAGTAGCTGTAACTATTTGTATTTCAGCGGCAACAACGATTGCAGGTGTGCTCAATATCATCGCAAAAAAAATATGTACTTGCACGAACGAAAAATTATCCGATTGCATGATAAAATTACACACAGCGACGGTAGCATACTCGAAATTATCCTCGTTGTTATCAGCGAGTCTCGGTGATGGAATTATATCCGATTTCGAGTTTTCAATGATGACTAAAATATACGACGAAGGTATCGGTATTAAAGATACAAATACTAATAATGACAGAATTACTCCAGCAGATCGTGACTAACACAACTCCGCCAAAGATAACGATGATCTCGGTAAGTTCATCTAATCCTGAATTTAGTATTAATTTTCCTACTGCAATTCCAGTAAAAGAAATAGCGTTAGCTCAATTACGGGTATATTACAGCTGGCCAAATATCAGATCAAAATCATTTCATGGTACACCAGCAAATAATTCGCTCGTATTTGCTAACAAGAACAAACCAGATGGTACTCCTGACTGGATAGATGTTGGAATACCCACTGGTAGTTATGAGATTGAAGATATCAATGAGGAATTTCAGCGTAGAATAAAATCAATAACCGGAAAAGAAGCAAAAATATCAATTAATGTTCACGAACCGACGCTATCTTCGACGGTTGAGATACATTCTCCTGATTACGTCGTTGATATTTATCAATCCACGATAAGATCCGTACTAGGTTGGCCGGATGTTCCCCCGGTGTATGAAGGACCACCAGAACCGAAAAAATCTGATTATGTCACAGATGGACAATCATATCACGAAATTGATATAGTGTATAAAAAAAACGTTAATCGATGTAAAAAAAAACAAGGGCTGGTGATGATGCGGTTTTTTATTTGCCTGATGGAGATATATTTTCTTGGACATTTTACTCTGAAAAAACAAAATCCAGAATAGTTGCCTTAATTGGTATTAGCAAAATTGAACTTACTAAAATATTTACAGAAATTAATAAACATCATAAACAACAACTAGAGCAACTACAACAGTACTTTCAAGAACATCTTTTTAATATAACAAGCTCACTCAAAGAAATCATTACGCGTATAGAAATATTAAATCAACTTGTTTCCGACATGGAATATCTCAACCAGCGATTAATTAATGCAGTAATTAATGCTGAAGCAGACCACCATAGCAAAAAGCTTTCTTTAGATAAGTATAAAATAAAAGAAGCTGATCTACCAAATTTTAAATTCTCCGGATATAACGCGAATGAACTAAAAAAATCTGTCAATGATGTCATTGATGAATATTTTCCTAAAATACTCGATGCATGGAAAAAACTAGCACCACCTCCAACTGTTTTAAGATATAATAATGATCCACATGGCGGCGGCAGACACGTTTCTCCGGGAATCGTTAATATAACCAGCACTATCGTGGTCAATCTGGTTTGTGACGTAGTCGATGGCAGCTATCAAATAGATCTCGGAAAATCAAATCAGGCTCAACAAGGATATATTTTATATACATTTACACCACAAGTTTCCTCCGGAAGTTTAATCGTGCAAGAACCAACTAATCCTGTTTATCTGCGGTGTCACAATAATATGTTAACACGAATAAATTTTAAGCTCACAGACCACCTCAATCGCTTAATTGACATACGTGGAGAGGGGCTTGTGATAAATCTGTATGTGAAATCGTAGATCTTTGATCTCGAATTAATCAAGTAAATATTATATAATGTACCAGCACGTGAGGGTTTTTATACACGACAAAGAAGTACTTGAAAACGCTGTTCTGATGGCGTTTTCACAAAACATGGAGCAATTTAACGTTAATTTAGTTATTGATGAATACGGAGGTGAGGATTTCTTATTAACACAAGAACAGTTAGATGAGCTCCGTCAAAAACATATTATCGAGATCATTTGTAGCAGAGATCAGATTCTAAATTATGCACACTCCTGCATTAAAGTCGATCAACTTAAAAAATAATATTCCAGAATGAATAAAATAAGGAGCGGATTAAGAAATATTTTATTTTATTTTATTTTATCAGAAATATTTTATTTTATTTTATCAGAAATATTTTTTTTCTGAATTTCAGTGAAAAATCAACAAATTTCGTGTTTTTGATGGGTATTTTACCCACTGCGTGATTTTGTCCATTAGATCGTCGGGGTAAGTTGCTTGATTCTCTAATTGATTTCAATTGAATAAAATATCAAAACCAGTAAAAACCAATAAATCAGTAAAAAATTACATATTTTTTTAGATAATTTTACTGATATTTGAGCTAATTTTACTGATATTTGAGCTAATTTTACTGATTTTTTCTAATTTTTGTTGGTTTTGGTATTTTATTCAATTGAAATCAATTAGAGAATCAAGCAACTTACCCCTACATCTGATGGATAATTCAGAAAATAAAATAAATAATAAATCTGAGTACCAACTAACCCATCAAAATTACGAAATTGATCATTTTACATAAATCTGAGTACCAACTAACCCATCAAAATTATGAAATTGATCATTTTACATAAATCTGAGTACCAACTAGCCCATCAATTTCAGAAAAAAATAAAATATTTCAGAATATAATGCCAGAATAAATATAATATTTCAGAATAAATACAATATTTCAGAATAAATATAATATTTCAGAATAAATACAATATTTCAGAATAAATATAATATTTCAGAATATAATGTCAGAATAAATATAATATTTCAGAATATAATCTCAGAATAAATATAATCTCAGAATAAATAAATAATAATTTAGAATAAATAAATAATAATTCAGAAATAAATAAAATATTTCAGAATAAATATAATCCCAGAATAAATAAATAATTAATTCAGACAGGGGTGCTTTGGTCGTTACCCGCTGACATAATTTTTCTTAAGTATCTTATGCGGGTACTGATTGTTTTATTCGTTTCGTACTCGTGTGATAACAGCGATCTGACCTTTTCTACTGCGACAGAAAGAGGAACAAATTTATTTACTTGATCATCGCTCACCATAGCCAGTGACTGAAACATAGCTGACTGAATCCGCTTTATGAACTTATATTGAGATGATAGAACGTACTTATTTTCGTTCTTAAGCTCTCCTAATGTTTCAAAATCAGATATTATTTTTTCAGGATTTAGTTCATCAGATATATTAATTCTGTTTTCTTCTAGTTTTTTGATAGCAGAAATAATGTCATTGATATTTTCATGGTTCATTATATAATATATAAATCTTTAAAATAAAAAAAATTATCCCTAGAACCCCTATCGAGTCTTTAGCGAGTTCGTCGGGATGTTTCAAGGACGGCACAGCCAAGAACTCGCAGATTGCCATCGCATTCTACCAGGTTCACCAGGCACACAGAACATTTAATTAATGAAGAGCCCCTATCGAGTCTTTAGCGAGCTCAGATTATGCATGGACGGCACATATATTATGAAATGGAACCTCCATTCGAGTCTTTTAGCAGGTTCATTATGCAATGAATGACGGCACAAACATATATTATGAAATGGGACCTCTATTCGAGTCTTTTAGCAGGTTCATTAAGTATGTAATGAAATATATATAATGAGATGAAATATATGTAACGAGATGTAATGAATGAATGAATGAAATGAGATGTAATGTAATGAGGCCATTTTCTCCGCGAGAACACCCCCCCCACAATAATCAACCCGTGGGAAATACAAAAACATGTATCTACCACGTTTGACATGATAGGATGGTGTTCTCGCGGAGAGGGGCTGGCGGTGCCCCAATTAATTATAAAAATCGCTAATATGCGTAACCACCCGACCAATTGTCAGTCATGGGATTCGATCCTGGACCGCGAGCATCACAGTCCAATACGATACTGATTGAGCTATCAAATCTTGTTAGAAACATATGTTTCGAAAGTTAATATATAACATCGGAACTAATTTCAAATATATTTACACTGAAATAGCGGTTTCTGAATAATAATAATAATTTCTACATTTAAATAACTACCCTGCATTAAAATAACGGTTTCTGAATTATAACAGCGGTTTCTGAATATATCTGTATTATGCAGAATGTAAATACCTGCGAAATCAATAATGGATTGTGAAATGCACCTGTACACCATAACAACGGTTTCTAAGCTGATTGCATATAGCTACCTGCGGATCAATAACAGCGGTTCCAAAATTACTCTGATTTCTCGTAATGTTGTATGATGGGAAATACTTAAAAAACATAAATATACTTCTACGAGTAATTAATTACGACGTAATTAGTTCAACTGACCAATTACGATCATAAAAAATCAGAAATCTACGAAGAAAACTATATATTACAAAGTAATCTCCCTTTTGCATAATCAAAAATTCAGTAGTATACGATTATACAGTACTGGGTCTCCTCAAATAATAATGTAATTCAACGTGGTGATGATAATTATTGATACTGAAAGGTGATTCTCTGTTTATATTTTTTTGAGAAAGCAGATCTGGTTATATTTTCTGCGATAAATTGTACCAAACGCGGATTAATATTAAAGTATTTCGCAGCTGCGTTCATAGACTGAAATGTAATTTCTTCACCGGTTTCTATGTTTGTGGACTTTACTACCCTTCTAGAAACTGTCTTACATCTTCCAGTATTACCACGTGTATTATTCTCGCTGTGTGAGATAGCTTGTAAATTGGATAAATTATTGTTTTGAGTGTTCCCGTCAATGTGATCGATCACAAAACCGTCTTTGATCACTCCGAAGAAACATTCGTACGTAAATCTATGACAATGATACCCTTTCCCTCCAGCGTTGAACCTTAGATAGCCAATATTAGAAACATTACCAACCGGTCTCTTCAACCTGCAATTTCTAATCATTCCATTACGATCTGATTCATAGTTTGTTATTGTGGGATGTGGGACAAATATATCTTGCTCCATTATAACAATACTATTTGTTTAAATCATTGTTTGTCTGAAATCTTGATATATAATCCTCCACGGATTTTATAGCGTTTTCACCATTATTATTTTTTTTGTCATAATATCTTTTAAGCTCTCTGAACCGTTTTACCCCGCACCTTCCACATAATTTTGTTTTTCCTCGCACTCCAACACCACACCGCAGACACGGTATTGGTCCTAGACTTCCTCGCCGTATGCCCTGTAAGTGCATCCAACAAAATTCACCTCTACAGGATTTATTGCATCTATTTACTGAACCGATCATCAACCATCTGCATTGAGACATTGTATACATAATATTTTTTATTTAAATATTTGTTTTAATTATATGAACGAGTTTGAGAAATTATCCCAAGCTAGGCCTGTTAAGCATAAATTCAACCTCGACAGATTATCTTCTGACTTGCCAGTACGAGATCTGGTTGATCCGAAAAATAAAAGTCTGATCTCGAAAACTCACGACGCCAAGAAGGAATTTTACACAGATGGTGCATCTCACACATGGTCAACGTTCAAGATTATTCGCAATACTGTCAAGGACGCCACAATGAATGACAAGCGAGCGGCTACTATCATTAACTATATCACTGAATACGAGGGCAATCAAAAATATTTCCTCAAAGTAAAATTTATTGTATTAACAGAAACAGGTAGTTGGATTATCCGTGACAAATATGATCCTGTTCTTGGTAATAATAAAACTGTTATATTAAGTAAAAATTCCAGACCGGGTCTACTGACGGGTATTGACAAACCGTATTATGAGCAAGCGTATCCTGTAACAGCGGTTATTTATGGAATCTATGAGATAAATAAAAAACCCAACGTTGATAAACTGGCACCAATGAAATTTTCAAGGTTAAATTGTGTAGCCGAACGAGTAATAGAACACTTTACAAACGCGATGCGTGGAAATGGATTAACTGATTTAAGACGTAAAAAAATAAACTCGTGGGCTGATTCAGTTAAGGATGCCGGTGCTACAATAAAAGATGTTGCTGAACTAGGAAAAATATTAAAATTTCCAATAACTGTAGCGACAATAACGGGGGAGGTACTGTACGAATCTAAATATAAATCAAAAGGAGCTTCAATAAATATTATTGATCACAACGCGCATGCATGGACTAGCGCAGTAACAATATTTCCACGTGATCGAACTGTTAGATTTTACCCCCCAGATATGGGGGCAGACAGTATGTTTGATTTTATCAACGAAATAAGTAAAAACGACCCTGTATCGGTATGGTTATTTAAAAGTAATGAGGAAGGTGAATTTGATCAGTTTGTTAGACCAAATGGTGAAATATATCGAACAGAATCTCTCCATGACGAGATGAAAAATCTCGCGAATAAGTTTTTCGCGGAAAATACTGAAAAATTACTAACTAATTGTTTTACCGTTCCATCTGTTGCGGCTCATTTCGCCAGAGAACGAAATTCATGGAAACCAACACGATTTGATTTACTCGAGGACGTACGCGCAAGTTGTGTCGAATACGGACATGGCGGATTATGGAATACCAAGTATAATTACAATGATGTTATTTCGGTTGATATGGTTGCATGTTATCCGGGAAGTTTCCTAGGATACGGAGATTGTTCTGTGTATTTTAAAAGATTCGGTCACCCCACAAACGAGATGACTCGAGTGGCAATTAATGGACCATTACCTGATTTTGATCTGACTGGATTTGCTTGTGTTGAATCATTCGAGTTTAACGAAAATCTTCACAAGATTTGTTATGTTTGGTTTGGCAGACATTTTTGTGAAAAGCGCTGGGCACCCATAGTTTTATTACGATATATGCTAGATTGTGCGATACTGACATCGTTGGTGGTCAGTGAGGCAATTATATCATATCATGCACAGATCGAAGTTTGGTTGCCCATGCCAGATTATATCAATCTCGATGAAGTTATTAGCGAGTTTAAGGAAAAATGTCCTGATGTTTCCGAAGATGATATCATCAAAGAAGCTCCTAAAATTCTCGAGATTAAACTCAAAACCGCAAAAGATCTCGGTAGAAAAATTATAGGTAAATTTACTCAAGGTGGTGCATATGATCATAAAAGACATCACGCACGATTAATTTTAGATGATGCCGAGTACGATTTTATAATCGCTGATACAACAGCGAGAAATATATTTGTAAATCGAGAAAATGTTTATTTATCCAACGGAACAAAATTGGGCACGATCGTTAGTTACATAAATGACGTCTCCCCACAGTATACTCATCTAAGATCTTCCATGTTGGCTTATGTTTCCATAAATTTATTATCGATGATTAATAGATTTCCCAAGACCGCAGTCAGAGTCGCAACAGATTCGTTTTATATTTCGAGTAAATATTTAAAATCTGTTATGAAATTCACAAGTAATGATGAACGATGGGGTTCGTGGAGGATAAAAAAAGAAATATTACACAATTACACAGAATCAGCAGATGTTCCAATGAGAGATTTTTATCGTGAGGGTAATAAAATATCAGAAATGTCGAAAGCGCCGCCGGTGAGTGATCCAATAACCAGATATAAGACAGTATATCTCAATGGACCTGGTGGATGCGGCAAAACGACTCGAGCAATTAATGTTTTTAGAAATTCAGATATGATCGTGCTGACACCCACACATAGACTTGCACGCGAGATGAAACAACGGCAAGTACAATCGTGCACGTATCATAGTTTCTTTCGGTGGCGCGGGGATACATGGACTCCTGAACGAATGGGAGAAAAATATATACCTAAAATAATTATTTGGGATGAGATATGTACGGTGTCATTGGATACATTTAAAACGTTTCTTGATTGGTTGTTGACGAAAAATACCGCTATAATAATGTGTGGCGATCATGGTCAACCACCGCCTTTTGTTGGACCATCTCCACATGATTGGTTAAAAAATTTCGTTGATTATTACGAAGAAATAGATGATGATCATAGAGCTCTCGATGCAAATTTAAAGGAGTTTAAAAAATTAATCAGATTACAATCAAACAAAATTCAGTGTGAAATATTACGCGGAGTGATCTCAGAAACCTCAATGAGCGATTTTTTAAATTTATGGAGACCCAACGATTTGATAGTAGGAAGCAGAAAAATAATCAGAGACGATTTACAACAGCAGTTATTTCAACTACATAAAGAAAAATATTCAGAATTACCCGTACCGTTGTGTTATAGACCATCAGATACACGAAAACAAAATATTAATGTTGATATTCCAGGACAGACTGAAAAACAGAATCTCGTATTAAATGATATTGTCGCCGTTGATATCAGTGTGGTCGAAGATGCATTGCGCGCTGACAAATCTCCATGGGTATTGGGATACGCTATGACGATCCACTCGTCTCAGGGATTAACTATTTCTGATACACGAGTCTGGATTGTGGACGATCACATCGAGTGGTCAAATTTAGTCTATTTAGCCGTATCGAGGGTCAGAAAGATATCTCAATTACGTAGAATTATAATTCCTGAAATCGTTGATAAATTTAACATCATCGATGATGATATAATAAGAAAAAAATTAATCGGATATAAACAATCTGATAAAAAAAATAAACGCGACTTTGATCTTGATGTTGAATTTATTATTGAGTTAAAACAGCAGCAGAATAATCATTGTGCAAGTTGTAATTGTATAATGTTATGGCGGTATTCGAGTAATGATTCAAGACAATTTACCGTAGATAGAAAAGATAATAGTCGCGGTCATACACGAGAAAATACCATGCTGACCTGTCTCGAGTGTAATCGACGTAGAGGCGCTAGTGCTAGTTAAGTGATCGCGGTGGTAGTTGTGTATCCGTGGGGATTATTTGTAATTGTTCACGTACAAATCCACGTTGAGGAGCAGCCGAATCTAATCTGTAGATTGCAGGTCTGCATGACGATCTTGTCACGGTGGATATTTTGTGTGTGGTAACACTCCAAATAGGATCAGTCGCTCTCGCTTTACCACCTTCAAGTTCACCAGGCTCATATAAATATCTGACTGTGACATCACCCAATATTTTCTGTTTTTCAACATCTTTTCGTTGTGTTTGTATATTTTTTTTCGTAATTGCATTAATGGGTTTCATGTTGGTTGTTCGTGTGATCTCCTATTTAATGCAGCTATCACGTTTGGTAATCTTGCAACCCATTCGCGAGATCTTTTATCCTGAATAAATTCCCTCGCGTATTGATATCCAAATAACCGCTCGGCAAGCGTTCGATTAAATCGCTCAACAATTGCCTGATCACGTTGAATTGCAGTATGTCCTTGTCGTATTTTGGTATTATGTTGTTTCATCAACGATGCTACTGGACCAAGAAATTCCTTTCCAGGATCAACCTGTAGTAGCTGTGGCCATCGTAGACCACCTCGTGGTCCACCACCTCGTTGATAAATTCGTTCAAACGCATCGGCTACTTCAGATGATGTTTTCGTCGATAACGGTTCTGCTTCTTTATATCTACTTGCAACATCAACTACGGTTAACGCGTATTTGTACGTTTTTCCACGCACAGTATCATGCGGTAAAAACAGAATATCAGCTTGATGAACTTCATTAGGAACACTGACATCGAAATACGCGTACTGAATTTGTTTAGGACGTGGTAGATAAATTTGCCATATTGCTTGTTTGGATAACCACGTTTTAGCAGTGGAATGTTTAACCGCTGCTGCATCAGCAAATTTACCAATTGCTGCTTTGCCTCTCCAGTATCCTCTGGGTGAATAATAAATAGATTCCATTTATATATCACCAGCCCCAAGCGCTAATTTACTTTTCATCGCGGATGTTACTAACCAATTAGCTAATTTTTCTTTGATATTTGTATTTTTTATAGAATCTAGCGCGTGAATTAATTTCACATCTGCAATATGTCTATCTTGTAGATTTTTACTTTTATACGCAACATCATGAGCGTGACAAGCTCGATCAATAGCGTTTATTGGTTCCTCGCCTGGTTTTGGTTGATCTTGATTATCGAGCCTGATATCAAGTCTGGTACCAGGACCGCAATAATTATATCCTGGTAGATGTTTTTCTTCGCTGTATTTAGCCCAAGGAGTACCTGGAAACTTTGACATCAAATTAGCAATATCACCACCGCGCTTATTAGGTAAAAACGAAAATTTCTTCCTACCGCACACAGAACATTTTCCACCATACGCTATTTTTTTATTTTTTGTTGTAACCGTAGCTAAATCAACAGTTGGAGTTTTAAATCTACAGCGTAAACAATATAAACTCATGATATAATATATATGGATATAATTGATTTCTCAGCAACAAGAAAACGAGAGCCAGTTAAACATCATCCTGCGCTACCGAACTCCATCAGAATGATTATCATAGGACCATCTGGATCGGGTAAGACGCAGTTATTACTTAATCTGATAATGAGATGGTTGAAATGGGATAAATTGTATTTAGTAGCACCATCCGCAGATGATCAACGATGTTATGATGTACTTAAAGATTTCAGTGAAAACGCGCGATTACTGAACGAAGATAATGATGTTATAGAGTTTATAACCGATATTGATGAAGCACCGTCCGTAGATGTTTTATACGGATTTATCTATAATTTAGTTGTATACGACGATGTGATGCTAGATAAACAATCAAATCCAGCTAGAATATTTTCCCGAGGTAGACATAAAAATACAGATGTGATCTATGTTACTCAACGATATACACAAATTCCGAAAGTAATCAGGGACAACTGCAACATTTTAGTTGTGTTTAATGGTGTAGACACACACACGCTGCGAAATATTCATCAAACTTGGTGTGGTGGTGACATGGATATAATTAAATTCAAAAATTTCTTCTCACGAACGCAAGCTACTCCGCATGGATTTATAACAATAAATTTACATGATCCAAGAACAAGATATCGTGTGGGTCTTGATAAAATCTTTTAATTAATAGCAGCAGAGAGGGCGCCTACCAATGTTGGTCGTCCAGTAATTAAACAAAAAAAATAAATAAACATGTAGAGTACTTTATTTTTCAGCTACCTTTTCGATAGGGTTTTATTGATGGGGTTGGTTTCAACAAAAAATAAAATCATCTCAAGGAAACGTTTATTTATGAAAATCTGGACCTTTCTACAGATTTTATTTTTTGTTTTATTTTATTTGTTTGTCGGAATCATTTGGTTTGTTCGCCCTCTCTGCTGCTCCATGAGGTTTCTTGGATCTGTACTTCATATTGATTTCATATTTTTAGTTTATTTTCAATGTGTGAATGTTGTGTAGAGTGATTTGAGTCAATTGTATGTTGAGAGCGTGAGAGAATCATTGTATTTTTACATCATATATTTTTCTTTATTAATTCATTTCATAAATTTCCATCTTTCTCACAGTGTGTTTGTCTTATTCATTTAGTCCAAAAACGGGTTTCTATTCTGCGACACTTGTCAGTAATAGACACATGAAAATGCAATACGGACGATTCCATTTTGACTCAGTCGGTTCACTATTGGCTACCTTATTACACATAGACTTTAACATAAGAAAGTTTTTAATTTAAAAACAAATCGACATTGCTTAGAGAGCTTAACATTTGGGTTACATAAATAACATGTCGAGCGTAACCAATAACATCACGAACACAATTTCCCACTCGATATTAGAACGCAGAACGTAATGAATGTTTGAATTTAGAATTACTCCAAATCAATACAAAATATTACAATCATGGCTAGTATTCGTGTTTTCCCAAATCTTTACCAGTGTTATGCATGTGCAGATACAGAGAGATAAAGGGAAATGCAATATATATATATATATATATATATATATATATATATATATATATATATATATATATATATATATATATATATATATATATATATATATATATATATATATATATATATATATAATAATAATAATAATAACAATAATAATAAAATAATAATGAGGACTTTGTATAGCGCCTAATCTTTAGAAGCTCTAAGCGCTTTACAACTTTAGAAAACACCTATAAGATAAGAAACATAATAATATTATTACAAATACAAACAACATGAAATTAGAAAAACATTAAAAAAATAAAAAAACATGCTGGGAATATTTCAGGTAGGAAACATTGTTAGATCTTTAAGTTTGTTCTTGCTGTCGAAATAAGTGAGTTTTGAGAGCCCTCTTGAATGTGATCACTGTGTCTTTGTGTCTAAGTTCAGTGGGCAATTCATTCCATGTTGCTGGGCCCTGGTATGCAAAAGAACGCTGTCCATATGACTTTGTTTTCGTACTTGGAATAATGAGTATACGATTGTCAGAAGAGGAGCGTAAGTATCCTGCTGGTGTGTACACATGGGTGAGGTCAGATAGGCATGTTGGACTAGAATCCGACAGTGAAACGTAGCACAGACAACACATTTTGTGTTTGATTCTGGATCGAATGGATAGCCAGTGTAGGGTACAGAGCAGCGGAGAGATGTGCTCTGATCGTGGTACTCTAAGTATGATCCGAGCAGGTGTGTTTTGAACTTTTTGAAGTTTCTGGAGTAAATATTGAGATGAACCAGACAGAATTGAGTTACAATAGTCCAGTCTTGAAAGTACTAATGAACACACAAGTGTTTTAGTGGCATCAACTGAAAGATATTTGCGAATTGAGCTGATGCGTCTCAGCTCAAGATATGCAGCCTTGCATATGTTCATTACATGTTGGTGCAATGTGAGATTACTGTCCAGAGTAACACCTACGTTTCATACTGATTGTTTGAATTTAATGTTGGCGTTGCTGATATTTATTGTTTTAGGTAAAGGATGTAAATGAGAAAGTCTTTTTGTTGTGATCAGAATGGCCTCAGTTTTGTCATCATTCATCTGCAGCTTGTTACAAACCATTCATGATTTCACATCAGAAATGCACCTCTCTACACCTTGGATGGTAGCATTAACTTCAGTTGGGTGGCTAGATTTGTATATTTGGGTGTCATCAGCGTACAATTGGTGAGACACTGGATGATGATCTATGACACTTGAGAGCGACTGAATGTACAGAATAAAGAGAACAGGTCCAAGAACAGACCCCTGTGGAACGCCACAGCATAGATCAACTGGGTAGGAGTGTATTCCATTTGCAGATACAATTTGTGTCCTGTTGACCAAGTAGGACTTGAACCATGAATGCCAAATACATGCTGGAGACGGTGAAGTAATATATCATGGTCTATTGTGTCAAATGCTGCAGACAAATCAAGGAGGGTGAGGACTGTAGAATGTCCTTAACTACTTTTAGAAGAGTAGTTTTAGTACTGTGGCAAGGGCGATATGCAGATTGTACATTGCTAAGAAGACTGTTTGAATTTAGATGAGATACAAGCTGGGATAGAACAACCTTTTCTACGATTTTTGAAATGAATGGGAGATTAGAAACAGGGTGGTAGTTCTTTAAATCGTTATGGTCTAGTGTTGGTTTCTTCAGCAGAGGCTTTACAATGGCAGTTTTGAAAAATGATGGGAATTCCTTAGATGAGAGAGAGGTATTAATAACATCAGTTAGTGAAGGCAATACTAGATCTAAGTACTCAAGCAGCAGTGATGTTGGAATTGGATCAAGTTCACATGACTTTGGTGCACTCTTCCTCACGATTGTACGTACGAAATCCATAGAGACAGATTCAAATGCTGCTAATTGTTGCTGCTCAAATTATGTATCCCAACTGTATGGTGACGACGAGTCAATTGAAATTGTAGTGTCAAGCTTATCTCTAATGGTTTGTACTTTGTCACGGACAAAATTTGCAAACATGTCCAGAAGGTCGACTGGAGAGAAGGTAGTTGGAAGTGGTGTTGATTTGTTCCTTGACATTAGCTTGTTAGTAATCTCGAAGAGCTCTTTGCAGCTGGAACTTTCCAAGATCTTATTAGTGTAGTGGGCTGATTTTGCTGCATGGACTATATTTGTGACATTCTAATTAGCGACTTCATAGATTTGCTTATGAATAGTGAGTCTGGTGGAAAGCCAGAGCCTCTCAGCTTTACGGCGGTCTCTTTTAGCAGTGCGAAGCTGGTCCCTAACACTGCTATACCATGGAGAACACTTTTGAATTGATACTCTGCACTTGGTAGCTGGGGCATGTTTGTCAAGTAATGAACGCAGACAGTTATCGAGTTGTTCTGCGATAGGAGGTAAGCAAGTCGTTAGGTTAGCTTGGATGTCGTGCATTAATTTGGTTATATTTATCATACGGAGGTTTCTTTTAGTAGCAGATAAAGGTGGAGGGTTAGGGACTGAAAAAAGAAGAAAAAAGTCACGTCCGGATGAAAAGAAAGTAACAATATATATATATATATATATATATATATATATATATATATATATATATATATATATATATATATATATTAAAAGAACTGTCAATGGGGCATTCTCTCAGGAAAATGAAGTAGATAAATACTTTTTTTTGCTTTGAGAAAATTGGTAAATGGTCAAGAGAGCGTTAAACTTTATTCTTACAATGTGTACTTCTTGGCAAAGCGCATACAGTCTACACTTCACCATCGGTACAGCTGCTTATGATGGAGTTAAGGAATATATCTTGAACGGTTATGAGTTGGTAAATAAGGAATTGTAGAAAAGAAACTGGACAACCCCATGGCAAATTTGCAGAGGAAAAAGAACCACTATTAAGACAGGTGTTGCTCAACCAAGAAGATTGATGAAGATTACGATAACTTCACGCAGCTCATATATAATTGAAGAGTTTAAGAAGTACATCCATAGGGGTGCAAGGTGGAAACTTTGGAAAATGCTGCTCACCTAGTTGATAACTATGCATTCTCACATTTCACTTCTCCTTTCAGCGGTTGTTTGGCAAAATAATCAAATCAGTCTCATATGAGTACTTCCAAATTACAATCCGGCACAGCATTTAGAAATCAAACATCTGATATGACTGATCGCAAATCTTTATTTCTTCATACATGCACTTATTGTAAAAAGAAAGAGCACGGCATTTATGATTGCTAAATGTTGGAAAGTAAGGAACAGAAATATCTTAGAATGTGCACTTTTTTAAAAAAAAGAAGAAAAAAGGGCACGTCCGGATGAAAAGAAAGCAACAAAATGAAAGCTATTCCAAATTTTAGTGTTTCAAAGAGGTCAAAGTCAGAGTTTTGATTTTAACAAAATATTTTGCCCGTCAGAGAAAAGCAACTGATGTGATATTTGGGCATGACTGGATTCTATCGGAAATTAAGTTAGGGAGTCTTATGTTAAACTCAGTGCCACATTTAGAGGTGCACCATTTCTTTCATCTCCATATTTTCAATCAATCATTTAAAATGTCTGTTTTGCAAGTGTTGTTGGGGATGGCAAAGTATTGATTCAAGAAGACAAAAATGGTGTGGATCATCAAGTTTGATTATTTATTTTTTAAATTAAACAAACACCAGAGAAATTATTCTGTAATCGAGAAGTGATGCTTGACTTTGATATTGGCTTTGCAACAATTTGAAGTGTATATTATTTCAGCTCTTTCTCCGATTATTGTATCAAGTGATCACAAACCCATTACTTTAATTAATTTAAATGAAGAACAAAGATCAGATAGTACTGTGGTAATGTCTGATGTTGTAACAATACAACATTGTTATTGGAACTCCATTGGCTCAGATTATCTGACTGTAGATGCAATTTCGCGTGTATAGAAGCAATATATTGCTTTTTTGTGTAAACTCTGTATCATTCATAAGACATTTACATATTTCCTATTTTAACGTGTATCCCTGATTGTTGCTTGTAGTTTACGCCACTGTTCATTTTTAACTAACCTATTTAGATAGCGATCCTTTGTTCATGATTGCTGATTGCACTTTAAGATAATATTTGTAAACATGTTTACATGTCCTCTTGACATTAGTAAATATTAGAAGTGAAGTTGATGATAAATTTGAAGGGGAAATGACCCACATCATGGCCATCTTATTGTATAATAGGTTTTTATACAAACGCATTGTGGTCAAAATTATTCATTACGTTTTTATATAAGTCCGTGTATAGTCGCTTTTAGTAGTATTCAGATATAATTTGAGGAATTATTTAACCCCCTATAAGATGTCTAACCAGTCACTGAAAGGTAGTGTTGCATATAGTTTTCAGTGTGACAGGTACAGTAGTTTGAAATTTGATTACAGAATGCATTGCCTATTGCATAAAATCCAATTCTTTAAAATTAAAAGCTCATGGGACAGGCAATTACATGCCATGGATAGTGGATAGTACCATTAAGACTGCTGCCACAAATTTGTTTTCATCAAAACTGGATGCCAATCCTCACGGTGACAAAGTAGTGTGACATCCATATTCTGGTTGAAAGCAGATAAGTATGGATTGATGACTTTTGAGATGGAGATTCTTTTATTAACATTTTCAAAGAATGCTTACATATCTATAACTTTCAGTGCACAAAGGAGTAAAGCATGGATATTTTTCTGTTCTTCTGTTACATTAACTAATTTTTGTATGTATTATCCAACACATGGACAGATTCATTTTCTCATATACCTATATATATATATATATATATATATATATATATATATATATATATATATATATATATATATATAAATATATATATATATATATATATATATATAAAGCAACTACAGTTTCCATAAGATGATTAGAAAAAGCAGCATCTTGTAAGAAAGTAGGATTAATAAGTTTGGATAGGAGTCCAGACAAAGTAAGTTCACCATAGTCTACAAGTTTTACAGGAATATTGTATACTCCATTGGCTTTATAGAATTTAAACTCACTCATTGATCTAGAACATAATTAATGAGAATTCATGAATATCTCACTTGTTTACTTTAATAGCATTAAAAGCATGGATGGGGCACATTAGAATCCTGAATCCACTCTACGCCTTTCGCTACATAAAAAAAACAATTGAAAATTGAGCATACATTACTTTGGTCAGATACAATTTTGCTTCATTTGTTAAAATAGATGTGTTATCATGAGCCTTTCTTTGGAAAGAAAAAGATCAATATCTGAAGACTAGTCTTTTGACTTCATCCCCTAATGGCATCAATAAAATAAATGTAATTTTAATATTACTCCTCATTAGATTTCTTACTTTCTTCCACTGATTTTATAATTTTCCCAGTTGGTTATTTATACATTTTATAAAACAATTGAACATTCTCTTCTTAAAAATAGCTTTGCAAGATGAGCTGATCTTGTATGGGGAAGGGTCTTTCTTAGAAAACCTTTGCTTAGCTTGAGCATATTCCTCACTGATTCAAAGACAAGCAGCTAGTGTGTATGTGTCATGTACATCATCAAAATTCACATGAAACAGAGCCCTAATTATACCATAAACAATATGATTATTAATCAAAGTTCTCTTATGAAATGTAATTTGCTATCTTGTTAGGGTTCACATCCTCCCCAAATAAAGTACAAACTAAACTATACTAGTCATTCAAACAACAGTTAAAACTAACTCTTTTAAAAATAGTTTGGGACTTTTGGTAAGTATAACATCATTAAAAGTTGATTTTTGGTCTTTAACAAGATTATTTAGAACAAACATATCACTAACTTTGTTTGAAAGATTTAATATTTTTTAATATTATGCAGATCATAATTATGATCACCTATTGCTACTATTTGGTCACAATTGAAGAGAGATTTGTCTAAAGTTTCACTTGGGTTCCCATTAAAAAATGGGGTCGGACAAAGATGGTGCTCTATTTAGACCAAAATTCCCCATTTCCTACCATTAACATTCAGTTCAATACAAATGCTCTGAATGTGTTTGCATTCCATTTCTGGCCTTGACCTGACAGAAAGATCTTATTAAATGAACAATGCCAGTCCTCATCCCAAAAGTTCTATCCTTAGATAGCCTAGAGCAAGGGAATGTAAACAGATAATACCTGAAGCACAAGTGGAGTTTAGTATCAGTTCTGCAACATGTCAACAATTCAATCAGCAAAAGAGAGAAAATAATTCTCCATATTTTTATCCAAGCCTACTTATATTCAATACCTATGGTAATTATGAGTCATTTCCAATTTGCAGCTTTAGAGCTTCTGAACCTGGTGAGGAGAAAATTCATGTTTGTACTGAAAACTTTAGTTTTCTTGATCATCACTTCCAGCTGGTGGAATGAAAAAGAAAAAAGTATCTTGGCTTTGCTCGAATGAAAAATAGCAACACAAAAAGCTAATTTTATTGCTTTAGTCTACTATGTCTGGTCCTTTTATTTCAATTATTTTTAAGCCTCCTTCCATTTGCATGGACATGATGGCATGCAAACATGATAGATATACAAAATATTCTATTAAATGAAATACAAGAAAAGTAATGTAGGCAAAAGTTTATTGAAATACTGATTCCACATACACAGATGAATTAAGTAAATCAAAATGACAATGTGAAAAATGAAAAAATGAGAATGACAATAGGCCTTAATAATGAAAAAAAGGTTTTTATTATAATTTTTAGAACTCTTTTACGTAAATCCAAATATTTCCACCTTGACTCTTTCAAATAAAAGAAATAATTATAATCTTCCACACAATACAAATATAGCTTTGAACACATCTGGCATATAAAAGTTCTATACAAGATTATTTTCAATTAGCATATCACTGCCTTTTTAACCATTAAGTCAGAGCTTAAAGATGATAAATCTAGTTACTAACACAAAATCTGGAAAACAAGTGGTTCTTATAAAAGGATAAACATGCAAATAAAATAAAGGTGTAGGAATAAATGATTCAATAAATGGTACACTCTCTTTCCATCAAAAATATGCTAGTCTTGATATTGTTCCCGAGTTATCTCAACTTCTAGTGAAAATGGACAAATTCAGAAGAAAACCAACGTACCACCAGTACTTATATGCCTAATTTTGCTTCTTGAGAGCACTACTTTAATGAATACATATGTGGGGAGGGGAACCATTGTGCAGGTTTTAAATACAATACTATTATTTTCAATCATCAATCAGCAACTGCTGATACAATGTCTACCAGTGTCTTGTGCATAACACTAAAATTATTTTATCCACAAGTATTAACACCCCTAATGACAATTGATTTGGTCTAAAAGCTAAATAACAGTTCAAATAGAATTAACCATCACCAATAAGATTAAGAAGAGTATCAACATACAAAAGATATGAGCAATACTAATTGTAAAATTTCATCTTTCAGTATTGTTAGTGACAAACATTTTGCACATTTGTTAAATGTAAATAGCAACTTCTACTTTTCCCATTATTAGTGAATCAATATTAAATTCAACATCCTGATTCAAACAACAAAGTAAATTTGCTAGATGATAAATACCAAAAGCTATAATAATCTGGGTAAGATCTTATTACTTGTATTAGAACATGCAATTCATGTCTCTCACAGTCTGGAAACCAGTGGATGAGAATTTGCCATCATACCAAATTTGACTGAAATCATGTGTTTTAAAAAATGGAATTAGGCAAGGAAATTAAACTGTGTGTATGAAGAAAACTGAGGCCAGAGCTCTACCAAAAAGACTTAAAACCTGAACTCATCTGAAAAGTCCAATAAAAGTTATCTTGTGGAAATAAGGGTTGGAGTCTTCAGTGTTCGGGCTGTAGTGTTGCTAAAAGAAAATTTTAAAAACTGACAAGTAAACAGTGAGGTATCAATTGAAGTTGCACATCCAATTTGGTTTAAATCTCGTGATAATAAATAGTCATTATATTGAGTAACATAAAACCCACTTGATATTGACAATCAGATGTCATAATTCTACCAAAATGATGACTGCACACTGAATATGGTTGAAATTCAATAATGATCACAAAAGAGTTGGTGTGTAGAAACAAAAGGGGAGATAATCCAAAAATTTGGGTCAATAACTTTGCAAAAACATTGATAACTAGTAACCTCATTTGAGATGTTGTCATTCTGAAACTGTAGATCAAATTAAGCTGAAATCCATGAAGAAGAGCCCAATACTGTGTAGAAATAAAAGATTGATTTACATAATTTGGGGTAAAAATTATGACAAAGAACACTTAAAACTGAACTCATCTAAAATAGGCAGTACATAAAATCTTGTTGGAAATTCAAATAATAATAATATAAATGTGCACACAAAAAATTATATGCATAATTTAGACATTTTTAACTCAGCGAAATAATGCTTGAAATCTAATAATAATTAAAAAAGTAACTGTGCCAAACAAAAGTAGGACAGTTTGACACATACTTTTGTAAACTGGTGTTCTGGTATGAATTTCATAAATCACATCAGCAGCTTTCTGGGTTGAAAGCACTGGTAAATAGTATTATCTACTATCATTATGCATTTTTTAAAGAAATTTTTATATTTTTAATAATACCAGAACCAAAAAAAGTACTCTTAATCCAAATAGACCTTGATGTCTTTAAGCTAGCCGGTTTTATTAGGTGCTTTATCTCTACTTTCATTGATACAAGTCTGTTCCACTTTTGTTTCTGCACAATTACTACTAATTTAAGTAGTATTGGATTTTTGTTTTTAAGAAAAATCTGCAGTTCAGCTCTACTGACAAGGCCTCAAATGACTGTGATTTTTAACATATTCTATCATTTTATGGAGTGACAGCTGCCAATTGTCCACATCGCTCTATGTGATTCTGCATAATAAATGTATTTAGTTTTGAATTTGAATAAATCTGCTTTGAAGTTTAATTCTGATGTACTGCCTACAAGAGATGGCTAGGAGTAATCTAATGTATCAACCAAGCATGGCAAGGCAGGCAGTTTTAAAGCTAATGTATTGCCCTGTAAGAGGTGGTAGGCATTGCCCAGAAAGACACAGTAGTTAGTACATCTTCTACTGTATCACCAATGTAGACATAGCAGGCAGTTTTACATCCAGTGTCTGGCAGTTTTACTTACAATGTTAGTTATTGCCCAGTAAGCCATGACATGCAGTACATCTACCAAGTTTGACACGAGTACTGCTGGTTTTACCTCAAATGTATTACCTTGCAAGAGATGGCAGGCAGTAGATCCTGAATGTATCACAAGTAAGACATAGCAGGCATTATTACATCCATTCTAATGCTTAGCAAGAAAGTACATATTGATGGAAGGAAAGATAATTTAGTAAACTCATATTCTGGTATTAACTCCACAAATCACATCAGCAGCTTTCACAACTGAAAGCACTGGTAAATAGTATTACATACTATCATTAGGTATTTTTTTAATTTAAATAATACCCAAGAATAATTACAACAATACCAGAATAAAATGAAGTACTATTTATACTAATAGATGTAGTATTGTTGCTAGCCTGTTTTAGGAGGGTGCTTTATCTTTTCCTTCCATTATTATGTCTGTTCCTACTTTTATTTCTACAAAATTACTCTCTTCACTATTATTGGATTTCAACAAAATCTGATGTACAGTTCTCTTTTGGTATGACCTCAAGTGTTAGTAATTTTCAGCATTCTACATTATCATTTTATTGAGTTATGGCCTGCAAATCATCTAAATCACCCACTGTAACTCTGCACAATGGCTCTATTTAGTAATATCGGTTTCAACAATTGACTGTCCATAGAACTGCATTACAACATGATACCAGATCACCTCTCATTCCTACATACATTAATACTCAACCTCTGAGCAGCTTTGTACTCAGCTCCCTCAACACAAGCACAACACGATTCATTTTAAAATTTCAGCCACCTGACCTTTAAAAAAAATTCTTCATCCTGATAATATTTCAGACAGATTTCTCTAATGTATATGTTCCATCCTCATAAAGCACAGTATTTGCATAATTGATGCCTGAAATCAAAAACTTCGTTGCATAATTATAAAAAAATAAATATGATAGCATGATTATCAAATGACAAACCATAAACAAAAAAATACACAAAGAATTATGATGCTGAAACATGTCATAAATCTGTTTTTAAAAGGAATGTATTTTCATTTTCCTGGGAAAACATGCTCATTGGTGTTACAGATATTAAGTTCTTCCCATACACATTTGTATGTTTTGTACTAAAATTAATAAATGTTTTACCAACTGAAAATTTCATACCTAAAGAAACATGCATTTGAGACATTAAAATTTTATAATTTTTTATACAAGTTATGATTAAAGCATGAACTATCCAATGAACTCTTTTTCAAGAGTAATGAAAAATACCTCCACAGCTGAATGAAATTAGAATACGTTCGATTCATTGGAATCAAAAGTGTAATTGGTCCCAGACACAGCTACTGAAATAACTATAAAAAAATTATCTATATTTAAATTTGTTTGATGTTATAATTCCTTGCAAAAACATGGAATCTGTCAAAAACCACTGTGAAACCCAATGAGTCAAAATCTGATCCCAAATGATAGCCATATTCTTGAAACTTTCTGAATGTTTAAAGAAAAAAAATTGTAAAATATTTCAAAATTGTTCGTGAAAATAATACATCTGCAAGAAATGTTTTAAAGAAAAATTTTTAACTAAAGAGGCCACAATGAACATTATAGATACATTTTTATAAAAAAACAACTGCACACACATAGAAAATAAAACTGCAAGAAATGTATTTATACAAATTTCAATCATGAAAGCCAGGAACATCAGGAACTCTGAGTTTATATCTCCTTCTAAGATGTGATGCAGATGAGGTTGATGTGACAGGTGTGGAGGGTGGATGTGGCTGATAAATCTTAGGTGATGGAGTGGGAGAGGGATGTGGATAATGGATATATGGTTCCTCATCATCTGGTGTCATGGTGCGATCATCAATACCCCAGGCACCAACTTCAACTTCATGTATGACATTTCTCTCAGACCAAGCCTGGCGATGCAGTGGTGGTTGTTTTGGGATTGGGTAGGAATGAGGCAATGTTCCTCTTAACAGGACATCATGCAGAACAGGACTTGGTGATCTCCCATTAATTGGAGCCAGTATTTCTTTTAAATTGTTCTTCAGTGGAGGCTTAGGTAGGCTAGCCGGCTGGAAAAGTACATCATGAGCCTTACCCAGTTTCCTACCCTGTATTGGATCAAATGGTGTGTTTATGCTTGGTATGGTTGTAGGAATTCTGGCACTCTCCTTTGCAAGGTCATGGCTGATATCTGAAATTGGAGTTTTGCTCAAGCTGTTGGACTTTCCCTTGATTCTGCCAAGACTTGATATTGTTGTAGCTTGCATGGGGGTCTGAAGGGGTGGTCCTCTAACGACAGGGAGGCTGTTCCCTCTTCTTGGAAAAGGGTTTGGGGCCAGCAGGTCAGGTTTGGGAAGAGGGGGAGGCAGATTGGTTCTCCAGAGTTCCCTGCCATCTTGGTCCTCATCTGTTTCTCTGAAATTAGCACAATATATTGTGATGATATTAGAAGTATTTGACAGCAGCTTGGATTACTTGGTGGCTGGGTCTATTTCTACTACCAGCTCTGGCATATATCTACTGATTTTTAAATCGAAGTAAGATATTTGTATCATTTATGTCTTATCTACTACTGCTACCATAAAAATTCATCTTATATGAGTATATGGACAAGTCAAAGCACTGTTGATTAAACTTCTGGGGTCAATGTTTACAGTTTACAATAGTTCGACTTTTCCATGGTCACAGACATGAGAATGTGTTACAAAGTGTTAGCAGACATGAGAATGTGTTACAATGTGTTAGCAGACAGGAGAAAGTGTTACAATGTGTTAGCAGACATGAGAAAGTGTTACAATGTGTTAGCAGACATGGGAATGTGTTACAATGTGCTAGCAGACATGGGAATGTGTTACAATGTGTTAGCAGACATGGGAATGTGTTACAATGTGCTAGCAGACATGGGAATGTGTTACAATGTGTTAGCAGACATGGGAATGTGTTACAATGTGCTAGCAGACATGAGAATGTGTTACAGTGTGTTAGCAGACATGAGAGTGTTACAATGTGTTGGCTGACATGAAAAAGTGTTAAGCAGATATGAGAATGTGTTACAGTGTGTTACACTACAGAGTCATCTGAGTGATGATGAGTATCTGAGTGATTGACATTTGAGTTATTACACGTTTACATTATATAAACTAATAAAAGTATAAATGAATGACCATTTCTAATAGCTAAGTACAATATATATTCATTTTAAAGACTTCTTTTAACTGTGAGTAGTATCATGCTTTTATTTAATCATTCAAAAGGAAATGTATCCAGATACTGACATATGTAAAAGATAAATGGAGCATGTGTGAGTTCTCATGTGATTTCACTTTTAATGCAATTATATCTGTAAACAGGTAGCATTCAAGATTGATAGTGAAATTATATCATGAGCAAGTGTTTCACATAATGCATTCTTAAAAAGTCTGCAATTGAATGTCGTGTTACATGGACAGCCTCCTCTAAATGTTGCACGTTCTCTGTGTTTTATTTTGTCGATATTACAGCATTGAAGATTTGAAATGTGACATCCAGGATAAACATGTAACAGCTGCTACTGAAACCCTAACAAATATTAATATATTACACATTTTTAGTCTACGTTATTTGTAAACATTTATTTAAAAAAAGAAACTTTCAATAAACTTAAATAAGAAATATCATGCAATAAAAAAATATTATTAGGTTAAATAGATTCATCAATTAAACATTCAGCTCTAAGACAGAAGGACTATAAGGTTTAAATATTGGGGCAAAACTTGTTAAACATAAATTAATTTAACTGCATGCTGTCTGATTATACCCCAATATATACCTCTGTTGTGCGTCTTCTTTCAAACTAGTGGATCCATGATACATTCCCAACTGGTCATCCTGATCATGATCCAATGGCCGAGTCGTATTCCTAACAGGCACTGTGCCATCATATGGTTCTCTGGATTTTGGAGCGCTGGGATACTGCACAGAACTTGCTGCTTGAATGGAACCTGACTGACCAGTGGTCATCTCAGAATCTCCTAGTTCCTTGGGCCAAATCGGGTCACTGTGACCTGATGGGATGGTAACATTATCATCATCATCCTGACCAAAAGCAGAGCCTCTTATATGGAGGTTTTCATCCCCAGGATATTTACTGGAACCTGATTGGAATAAACAAAAATGAATTTTATTTTAGCTCTAGTGCAATCAAACACTAAGAAATATAAAAATTACTATTTCAAAACACAGACTGAAGACTTACTATTTTCTTACTTTCATTGTAACATTTTATTTTTGATTGTTTAGTTCTTTATTTTCTTGTCATGTTATTCTTTATTTATTCTTTGCATTTTTAAAGAACATATTTATTTTCTGTTCATGTATGTGCATATTGTACTTGGTTCTTTATCTCTTTTTGATTTAAAACTTGCACTGTTCAAGTCTAGTGTGCTGCACAGTGCATACACAGCAGAAGTAGAAGAATGATTTTCCTTGGGTGAAAGGGAATGTGGCCTGGACCTATTGTATTTGGAAAGCTAGAAATGTATCCATATTTAACAAATGTCTCTCTAATAAAATGGAGCTGAATAGAAATATTCTAATTCAAGCACTGTCATAACACCATTACAAATTCTGTCAGAAAAAAATGACAATCAAACTTGCCCTTGGTCTTTCAAACATAATGCATCATGTCCAAATTGTGCTTCAGTTCATGCAGTATGTTAAAAGTTACAGAGTGCAAACAAAATTCATGATGAAAAGAAACGGGTAATATTTTATATCCACTCCATAAACACATCATGGGCATACCAAACTGATTACTTGGGAATAAACTTATAATGTAGATAATCCAAATGAATTATGCTACACTTCAAGGATTTGGGCCAGGTTTTAGCCACAGTATGGGGCCAAAAGTAAGTCTCCACTTCCCCAAATCTTACTTTTCGGGGGGTCTTCTTACGAACTATTTTGTTATAATATAGACCTTTTAAGTTATGCACTGTCAATACATCACATCATCGCATTGTCTAAACCTTCCACTTATAATAGCTATGGAACTCATATTACCATAAGTAAGGTCAATAATTTTACCTTTGTGACCAGATGATGTGTTATAGTCAACCTTCTCTTCCTCCTCCTTCTTCTCCTCCTCCTCATACTCATAGCCTTTTTGATCCACATCTTCATGAAGAATCATGTCCAGTTTGTTTTTGTGCAGACCTTTATCTTTATTCACAGGCTCCAATGCCCTGCTGACAACACTCTGAGCTCGCTTCCAGCCATTTTGATTCAACAGGCTGACAAATTTTTGTGTGATTTCTAAAATGGCCTGAAAGTAACAAGAGCACTGTTACTTGTTCAACTGATAGGTACAGGTCCCTCACTATGAAGACCTTCAGTGTATCATTGTCTTCTTTATCACTACCCTCAATATATCACTGCAGTATATGTAGATATGTCCATGGACCCTACAGATCAATAAAAGTTTAGGACTGCTAATTAATTTACATCACTTCAATGCAGTTGTATGCTGATGATAACTGATCATATTGTGATTTCACATCTTAAAAGCTTGTTTAATTTTGATGAATTATTGTGGATTATTTATTTTACCATTATATGCAGTGTCATGACATAATCTTAATGTAACAAAATACAGTCTTTATCACTTATAAAAACCATTTGTATAAACTGCTGTTTTACGTGATACTTTGCCATCAATATATATATATATATATATATATATATATATATATATATATATATATATATATATATATATATATATATATATATAAAAGAATTCATGTTAAATAGCGCTCTAGGTAGCTAGCTTAAATCCCTAACATTGCATCAACACAAAATGTCAAGACAGCTGGGTTTTTTTTCAGTCCACGAAACATGTTTTAGTTTATTCACAAACAAATTTAAATAACCACAACGTAAAGAGCCTCTTACGCGAGTGTATATGATTTGTTTACAAATCAAAAGTGCTGGTGTCTGTGTCATTGTTTGTTTACAATAGAAAGTAGTTCCTTTATTCACGTGAATGCTACATGTGCATTGTCGCGCGTGTTCAGTATCGGTGAATACTGAATGATTCAGACAATGTAAAGTTAACGGGGAAAAAAATGAGCATATAATAATTCATGTTAATTAGTGCTCTACCTGATAGTTTATGTCTGGCTTGCTGGTGGCAGTATCAACTGGCTTAAGCACTGGTGCAGTATCAGCAAGGTGGCTGAGAGTCTCTGTGTGGGTTGTATTAAATGGAAGGTTTTTAACAGACTGACTTTCATTCACAGAGATGTTGCTGTTCATTGCAAAGTCATCCTGCCCACCTGTTTGATTTACAAAATATAAAATATTTCAAATGAAATAATCCTTTTTTTTCAAAAAAATCTATATACTTTTCTTTGAAAAAACGCCAAGGTCAGTGAGTGGTTTAATAATAAAATGTATATCCTAAAAATCATTTATGACAAAGTGTCATTACTGACTGACCATACTGTATCATACTTTTGCATATGGATTGTTTGCTTGCCTCTTCCCTTGAACTTATCACCCCATACCGTAAACTACAAATCAGCTTCTCTTCAACATCTAATTTTTAAGTCTGGTTAAAGCTTTTCATGTACATGTTTTGTAATAAAAATCACTTAAACTAACATGTCACATGGATCCTTATTTAGAATTACTTTAATAAAGGGGACTCCGAGTGGCCGATGTGGTCTAAATCGCTCTCCGTTATGCATCAATGCCATCTCACCTCTGTTTGTGTGGGTTTGAGTCTTGGATTCAGCCAATGTGGGTATGTGAGAAAGCTTGCCAGTAGCTTCTCGTGGGTTGGTGGTTCTTTCCGGGGATTTTCCCAGGTTCTTCCTCCACCATTAATACTGGCCGCCATTTGTAGCCTATCATGTGCTGAAAAATGGCGTTATACCATACAACAACAACAACTTTAATAAAGCTCTAGTGTCCTGTGGAAATATGGTAAAGCCTGTCTTCAGAAGTCACATCTGCAGAGGAACGAAGTGGCCACAAAAACAGATGGTTGCTTAACACAGGATCATTTTTGCAACAATTGGCATATTGGTTTTTGCAATCTGAATATAATCAAGAGCCAAGTAAAATTAGTAGATCTGACAGGTACTAGTAAAGAATCACTCTCTGGTGACCTTTGTAATTCCAGGTCTACTTATTTTTAGTAACCTATCAGATTAGGATTTCATCTTGAATTAGGGAGTCATCATTAGAAATGTCACGTTCTAAATGGCATTTTCTACTTTTTAAAATATTTAAAGCCTAAGTTAAATGTTGAATGAATGGTCAGCAAAGCTTAATGTTGTATTTGTGTCTTTCCAATCTCTGTTGGAGATCTCAATTTTGATCAGACTGTGGTTCCTGTGGATGTTATTTTGTAAGACAGGTGACTGCTTCATAAAGGTTACCTTCAAGGCAAGATGACTGTAAAACATTATGATAGTGGTAAAATGTTGATTTAAGTAACAATACACAGGTACATATACAGTTTCCAAAGGTGTTGAAATCAGAACTTTTATCATGAAGTCTAATTTGAAATGTACATGTGATATGAGTCTCACCTGGAAATTTCCTCCATGTTGGGTTTTCCTGTGAAAAAAGAATTTTTGGTTCAATAAATATGAGCTAAGAAACAGTTTATAATGTCAACACAAATTATACAAATCTTAACAGTATCTTAACTTGAACATTTATTCTTAAAGTTGAATCTATAACTCATTAAACTGAGAGATGTAATTTTGGCTTGCAATGTCAAGAAGGTTCACAATAGACCCACGTAGGTGGTATTAGAGACAAAAAGGAGGATGTAGTTTCACAATGATGTCAAGTAACACAGACATTCTCCACACTAAAAAATATATCTGAAGAAGAAAAAAATGTAGTTTTGAGGCCCAATTTTCTTAGCTGAAGAAATTTGCAGGTGCAAGAATGGTTTGTCTGGATTTCAGACATCCACCCATAAGATTTAATGCAGACCTAATCAAACTGCACATGGGAAGATGAACCTTTGTTAAAAAATTGGGTAACTTTGAGATTTGGGCTAAAATGAGGCAAGCATGAAAATATAATGGATCCAATAGAAAATGAAAGTTCAATTTTCACCCATCTAGCTCACGTATAGGCTTGAAAGCCAATCCTAAACAATCTCTATTACATATCTTGGCAAATGTCAATAGGAACATCTCTATAATCAGACATACTTGGATTCCACTGGAAATAACAAGAAAAACTGTCTTCTACCCCTGTTTTAAGTGGAAATGAGAAAAAGCTCACGGTTTCAGCACTTCAAAGGTGAAACTGTCAACATGAGCATAAAAGTTAAACTCATTTTCAAAACTTCAAATCTGATCACATTAAGTGTGCCTTCATATTGTCAAACTAGTATCAATATTACAATGTTCTGCTATTTACAATCTGAGTGAAAACAGTATGAAAAATTTAATGCTAATTCAGGCAAAACACTCAGGCAGGCAGTAGACATCCAGTGTTCAAATGCTACCATTCAATACCATACAGGTTTAAATCTGCATCAAGACCTTGTTGAGTGGATGGCTGCTGATTTCTGTACTTTCATATTTTTACAAATCATAATAGCAGAGGCATCCATATGTATGGACACATTTCTACTTGGGTCTTCTTTGTATCCTGAAACTTATATTTAGGCACTTTATAGTTTGGTTTGATGTTTTACAACATAACAACATAAGCAGGTTATTTAGTACTGAAGGAGTAAGTGCCTTGTCTACAAACACACCTTGGTAACATTTTGGGTGGGAGTCCAGCACACGAGCCACTAAGCCACTGTGGCTCCTACCTCCATTACCTCTTACAGCATGCAGGAGAGCGCACTGAGCCTGTTCTACATCCCTGAGCTTTGCATTCACTGTTTAGAACACAACAAACCTTCATAAGCATATGATCTTTATAACCTTTGTTGCCAAAACTCAATATATAATATATGTGCTCTGGGTTAGTTATTTTAGAACATCAAGCAACAGCCTTAATATAAATTATGCTGAGAGAAGAAAGATTCTTTTTTGCTAATGAAAATAAAAATACACAGTTCTGACTGAAACAATGCTTATAATGCATTTTAAATAATAACAGGTCTTGTGATATGTTTATACAGGCAGAACAGAAAATACAAATATTAAATTAACCTGGTATGAGCTGTATTCTGAATTATATGGTGCAAATAAATGTATCTTGGTGATGTTGGTATCAAAGGTGACACTCTTTCTCTTCTTGATGGTGGGACTTGCATTCACTGTTTTAACTGGGACAGGACCTAAACCAGCCATCATGCTTAAGGTTTCATTAGAAAGGTGAATCACATCCACTGAGGAAACATCTGATTCTGATGGCTTGTCTGCAGCTTTTTCATTTTGTTCACCCAGATCTCCTTCTTTAGATTTTATCTCAAAGGTTGGATCCTGGCCAGGCACTTCAGCTGCTTCAAGGGACTCCTTTCTGGCTTGATCTCCTTTTAGCTCAGCATTGTTAGCCTCATCTTTACTCCTCTCATATTCAGCTTTGCCAACCGATGGAATCTCAACACTTTGTGAAGATTTATTCGCTTTTAGCTGACGCCAACTGCTCATCAGCTTTTTATCTGTCAAGACTCGGCTAATGACATCATGGACCAGTGCATAGGCTTCATCTTTAAGAAGTTTCTCAAGTTCTTGGTCCACATTGGTACAATTTAATTTTTTCTTGATCTTGCTACTTGTTTCTCTTTGCTCCTCTTCATGGATGTCAGCTACACCAGATTCTTCTTGTTTAGAAACAACTGGACTTTCTTGATCAGACAAAACATCAACATTGTTTATAGCCTGCAATCTTGCTTCATTGTCAATCAGAGATTCTTTTGCATCTTCAAACTCTTTTGAAGGTTCGTTCCTTTTGGATGGTTCTCCTCTTTCCCTTTCCTCATTTTCATTTCCAACTTTTCTGCTGATTATTTCCATTATCTGACCCTTAGGATCTTCTATAGTCTGTTCCTCATCTTTATTACTATTGATCTCCTTTCCTGAGCTGTGTCTTCTAGATGTTCCCTCCTGAAAAGAAACAATATCTATATTAGCTTTCCCACTTTTTAGGACCTTAATGTTTTCTCCATTGTTTGAATCCAAATGGTCTGCTAAAGATTCTCTTTATTTTTTTTCCCATGATTCATCTCTATTTGATTTTTGTTGAAAACCACATCATCCATAACTGAGTTTGCTTTTTGATGTATTTGATTTGCCCATGATCTGCTTTAAAGGTTTCATTTTCTTTCCTTCTCAACTGCTTTCTCTCTCTATGACCTCTTTGCTTTTTAATAACTAGAATGCCCTGAATTTCTGATTTTTCTTGGATATCTATGTACTGTTTATCATCTACATCTAATGTTATTTCTTTCCCTTTACAAATTTTCTCTCTGTCATCCCTTTGCTCTTCAGTATTCTATTACAATTTTGATTTTCCTTTAATGACCATTTTCTGCATATTATCTACTTGAGATGATGTTCTATCTTTCCTATCTCTACATTTTTTCTCATTTTCATCCCTTTGCTTCTTCCTACCATCAATATCCTGCACTTGTGATTTCACTGTGCTCACCTTGTCTTCATTTTCATCCTCAAGCTGAGTCTTGCTCATGGCTTTCCTTGATTTTCTCTCATGCACATCAAATTCATTAATGGTGTTAAGCTCACTCCTGAAATCAGAAGAAGCCTTCTTCTCTGGGACTGCCTCTATATCAAGATCTGCTGGATTTCCTTCATCTTCTTTTTCCACACTCTTGAGAACAGAAGTCCTGGATTTTTCCTCCTCATGCTTGTCCATCCCAGCAACTTCTCCAAAGAGTCTCTTTTCTTTTACCTTCTCCACATTCCCTTCAGCTTTCTTCTTCTCATGTTTATCTCTCCTTGAAACTCTTCCTTTAGATCTCTTTTCATTGGAATGGCCACTGCTCTCCTCATTTTCCCCATCTCTCCTCCTTCTGGGCTCCTCATTTTCTTTTACTGTGATGATTCCGTTATATCTTTCCCTAACATCCTTACCCCGTTTGCTGCCTCCTGCAAAATTATTTTCTCCAGCAATAGCATGATTTTGTCTGTAACCTGGTTCTGCAATAAAACGTACAAGCCAGACTAGGTACACGTTGAAGTATTTTTTGAGAGTAACTCTATTTTAAATGTACACAAAGAAAAAACTGTTGAAAAAACACTGTTCACCAAAAATAATACTGGACAATATTGAAGAGGTACTTGCAGACATTTTATGGTAAGAACGTCCAACATTCTCATGAGGCAAACTTTGAAAATAAGAGAAAATTTATCAAACTTCACACACATTTCCTGAAAGCAGCTTTTTAAATATAATCGGAAATGAATCTCCTATGATCTTTGACAACAATTCAATCACGATTCAAGATACCAGCCAGCATAAAAAAGATTTGCCAGTAATTGTTTAAACTTATTTATGCATAAGTGCATGTTGTAATAAAGTGTAACAAAATCAATAGATCCATTAATTTATTTCAACATTATCGAATATATATGTGCAGCTAGCAAATACATGTACATATTGTATACAATATGATGACATTATAAAATAAAAATGATTCAATTATCAGGAAAACTTATTAAACTGGAAACACATACACTAAAAATGAAGGTGTCCATATTAATGAGGTTCCATTGTATATAATACGGTACTGTCCAACTATTAACTAAAATGAAGCTATTCAACTGAAATGATGAGAAACTCAAACATTTCCTTGTCCACCCATTATGCTGACAGCTATTATAATGTACATTTCATACTTCACTCAACTTTGTTTTATCTGTTGATCATCATTTACTTCATGATTTAGTTTGTAAAAAATGTCTTTGTTGAATATATCTTTGAGTTTCAATAAAACATCACTAACACTGTCATAATAACATTTCCTACCGTAACATAATAAAAAAAATTATACTGAAACCGAACATACAAATGAGCTGCTTTTCAAGGATCTACAATAGTTAACAAGCTGCCATATTTTCTTTACAATAACATGTTACCAAAGGTTATAATAAAAACATGTTCAAAGGTAAACACTATAGTTTTAAGAAATTTGTATCAGCATTTAATACCACCATATAATTAAACTGCCCTATAATTAAAAAAAAAATTAAATGACTGTACTAGCATATAACATGAACTGTGTTATAATGAGGGTGCCTTGTAGTGATGAAGTGCTGTATATCAATCATCTTTAAGTCATTCTATAATTCTTATGAATTATCTTACTTTTGGACTTTTGTGGCTTCTTAAACTTGCATCCAGTACAACTACAGCAACAAGTTCCATCTGTAAACAAATAAATGAAAAAAAATATTATATATATATATATATATATATATATATATATATATATATATATATATATATATATATATATATATATATATATATATTTATATATATATATATATACACATGCATACACACATGTATTAAGTAATAACATGCAAGTCAAATTAATAAATAAAATCACTGAATTGAAAAAGATATATACATGTAGTTTTAAAGAAACATGATTTGTGAAAACTTCTGTGCCAATCTAAATATTTATATTACTAATTCAATTAATGTAAAAACAATTAAAATTACATTATTTTTGAAGAATGATTTTTATTCCTTCCTTAGTAATGGGGAATATATTTATATTAGCAAGTTAATAGCCTGATATATAACTAAATTCTGCTTTGCTTGATCTTCTTGTGTCGTTTCAGCAAAATGTCATTTAAATGCTATTTATGCAACTTCAGAGCATGGAAGTCTACACTGTCTATGATATGCAGCATCTGTAATACGTGGTGGGAAGAAGTCTGGGCTACCGTATTAGCTAGTTAGTCACATAATGATTTACTAATTTATGCTTTTAACTAGTTAGTCACATACTGATTTGCTAACATACACTTTATTCTCTTCTTAAATCATATCAGGAGAAATGTTTACTAAATACATGAAATGCACATTCAAAGCCATAGTCCATTTAGCATTGAAGGGAAGGAAAGAGAGAGTAAGTGAAGGAAGCCCCCTGCATGTCTGAGGTCAGAGCATGGCATTCATTGAGAACATGGCCTAGCCAACTCCATCTCATTGTGGCAGTGTGTGTAAGTCTCTATGCATCGGCACCTTTTAGACTCAATTGTGACACCCAGCAATCACCATGTTATGAAGGCCATGGCCAGGATTGACAGAGTCACTGAACAGGGCTGCTTACTATACCATGGCCAGGCTTTGACGGGTTCAGCCAATTTACTCCTGTTATGATGTGTCACATGTGCGAGCCACGTCTCTCAAACCTTGTCATACCCTCCCTTTCTGGATGACCCAGTTAGGTCCATTGTTACTTTGGAGAAAAAATGGAGAAAGTTTAGAGGCAGACAGCTCAGGAACTGCCCATCCACCTTTCCGCTCAACCCACGTAGGTGTTTGGAACCATTCAGACCCTGCCAGAGTGAAGGGATGTTAAGCAGCCTCAGGACAGTGGATCTTCTCAGTCACATGTGCACCAACATTGATTCCTAGGAGCAATTGTGCAGAGGTGGTTGAACTTAATTTTGAGCTCACTGGATCTCCCTATCTCCTCAGAAAGGAGGTAGGGGGAACCCAGGTAATTTGGAAGGGCTTTAGGTTTTGTTAATAATAATCCCCTCCCCTCTCTTCATCTCCCCTCTCCACAGAGGCACTGTCAGATCACAAGAAGAAGAATGCCTTTCTACAATAGGAGATATGGTCACTCACCAAAAAAGAAACAGAAAACTTTTTAAAAAGTCGGTGGTTATTGTGAAAAGATCACAATCCCCAGGGTGTTATTCAAGGCTGTTTCTTTTTCTGAATGCCAACCAATTCAAGATGAACATGGTGACTTCAATCCTCCTCTCCATCTGATGGAACAAGCATGCCATCAGTCTCAATACGACCAAAGCATACTTTTACATCCCCATCCACTCTGTGTCACAAACTTATTCTCCATCTTTTTGCTTACTGCAACACAGTTTGTCAGTTCAAAGTTCTCATTTTGGCCTTAACATTAGCCCTTGGGCTTTTACCGAGATTATGGATTACATTGGCACCTTGTTCAAAATGACGTCATCTACAACAACAGCAGCGTACCTGGATGATATCCTCCAGAAACATTTGGTAAGTTCTGTTCTACCCTGAGGCAGGAATGATTTCTCTTTTAGATCATCTAGGCTTTCTAGTGACTTGGGAAAAGTCAGCCCTTCTTCCATCCCAGAATTGTTGTCCATCTGGACATGGAATTTTTAATCAACTGGAATCTAGTGCAACTTCCTCCTGTTCGATCATTCCAGCATCAGTGTAGTCTGATAAATCAACCCCTCAAATCTGTGTTGATAATGATGGACAATATGTGGGTCTGATATCACCTCTTCATTCAAATGTTCAATTTTGCTGCACACTTTAGACACTTACCAGTATTTGGTAACAGCCACATCTAGTGCAAAATTAAAAATGGCCATAGGACACTGGTGGTCTTTTTTTTACCCCAACCCTCCTCTTCTTCTACATGCTTGGCCTGTATTCAGGCAACCTTGTGAGACAAAGTATTCAATCCTTTGATTGTCGAGAGAATGTTGAGAGCAAGAAAGCCCTCCAATCTGAAGGCTTACATCATCCCTCTGTGTGCCTCAATCCCTGAGCTGGCTGCCTTTTTATTGATAACTTTAACTTCTGCATGCTGGTTAAGCAAGCTGTATGCCCTTTATGTTGACCCAACCTCTCTTCAGTTCAGATCAGATGGTTTAATGGGTCTTTTGACACAACCATTCTTTGTAACCCCAAAACAGTTACTACTGTCAGCAAACAGAGAGTCATCTCTAGCTCACTTTTTTCCATTAGACAGGTTGAGAAAGCATCCATACAAGATCCTGTTCATGCTATCAAGTATTACATGAAATGCACAGAAACCAGTAGTGGCACATGCAAATGCCTCTTCCTTCCGATGTGACAAAGATTACTGCTCAGAAGCTTCAAGCCATCTCTGAGTCTTGTGTGCAAGTGCAACGTTTTGATCCAAGATATAATAGAAGCTGTTGGCTGGCAAGCAGAGTCAACCATTCTTGATCATCATCTCAGAGATTTAGTGCTCACAGAGGCAAACTTTGAATCAAGTAGATGACAGGACACATGGCCACTAGACCCAAATAAATCAATCATAATAGCCTGTTAGCTTCAATGGATTTGCCAGTGAAACTATGTAGGTAAGAAGATTTCTATATTTATCTTCTTAGCCATTTGTTAGGGTCACAGGTCAAGTGACCCCAAGTTGTTGCTATCTAATTAGGTGAATGGGTTATCATTCACATGAGGATACAGTGATCCTTCCCTAGAAGGATACCCAAGGTAGAGGTCAGATGCTCTGCATCTCCTCCTCATATTACTTATTCTCCTAATGTATTGTGATTGGAAAAATGTAATCAAAGGAGAAAGAAACTTTTTAAGTAAATTATATTACTCCAAAAATATTTACCATTACCCAATTGCATTATTTAAAAACCCTCCCAACCACACCACCATGTGAACATCCTCATTAGTATTTCACTCAGCTAAAAACTAGTGACACCTGGTGGTGCCAAGGGGAGTTAATGGCCAAGAGTTATTGCCATCTGTCTATTGATATATACAGAAGAAGATGATTTTCATCTTTTAGTAGGACTGGATTCAAGAAGTAGTAGGCTACCATTCCTAATGCAATGTGATTAAGGATTCTCAGAGAAAACATAATTTACCTAAAAATGTGCTTTCTCTCCCTCTTTCTGTGTGTGTGTGTGTGTGTGTGTGTGACATACACAGTGAAAATTCCCTGTACGTCTGCAAAATCAAAGCAGTGAAGTAGTCCCTATTTAAATCAGAGTTCCATGTATCACGGGTCTAAAAGTTAGTGATTGGTGAACATGTAAATTGTTATATATTTAATTTGTATTTGTTAGTTTTTCTCTATGATTACAGATTATGCATAATTGTATTTTGGACTTGATGTTGTCCAAAATCAAGATCATTGTGAACCTGACTAGGGACATTGATGTTTTTATTTTGTAAACAAATATTGCATAGCTAACATTTCTCAAAAAAGTTTGGTTAAATATTTGGACAATAATAATAATAATAATGAGGACTTTGAATAGCTAATAATCTTTAGAAGCTCTAAGCCCTTTCCAACATTAGACAACACCTATAAGATAAAAAAAACATAATAATATTATTACAAAAACAAACAACATGAAATTAGAAAAACTTAAAAAAATAAAAAAAACATGCTGAGAATATTTCAGGTAGGAAACATTATTAGGTCTTTAAGTTTGTTCTTGCAATCGAAATAAGTGTGTTTTGAGAGCCCTCTTGAATGTGATCACTGTGTCTTTGTGTCTAAGTTCAGTGGGCAATTCATTCCACGTAGCTGGGCCCTGGTATGCAAAAGAACGCTGTCCATATGACTTTGTTTTCATAGTGGGAATAATGAGTATACTATTGTCAGAAGAGGAGCGTAAGTATCTTGCTGGTGTATACACATGGGTGAGGTCGGATAGGTATGTTGGACTAGAGTCCAACAGTAAAACGTAGCACAGAGAACAAATTTTATGTTTGATTCTGGATCGAATGGATAGCCAGCGTAGGGTACAGAGCAGCAAGGAGGTGTGCTCTGATCGTGGTACTATAAGTATGATCCGAGCAGGTGTGTTTTGAACTTTTTGAAGTTTCTGGAGCAGATATTGAGATGAACCAGATATAACTGAGTAACAATAATGCAAAATTTAACTAAAATAAATATAACCTGACTGCCACCTTTCTGTCGTTTGAGTGTATGAAAGAAGATATTTGTATGGGAAAAATAGGTATTATGCACGAATTGAAATATAAGATACGACATACCCAAGGCCGGCGCTACCATATAGGCAAACTAGGCAGCCACCTAGGGCGCTGATTTCAAGGGAGCGCATTTTAAAAAAAAAAATGTATCGTTTATAAATTCTGAAACTGATATTTCGGGGGGGGGGGGTGCCAGAATCTAACCTTGCTTAGGGCGCCAGATAGTCTGGCCGAGTCTGGCGCCGGCACTGGACATACCATACATGAGATGTATACGAAGTTACTTAGTTACCTCCAACTTAATATGCTTGTGTGCCGTACTGAGTATATTTCCTGTCGGTGTTTTCCCAAGCTTTGTTTATAAATGACGACACAGTCGTGGTTTTATTAAATTTATAGTACAAGGTCTTCCCAACAGCAAGCGCTCTCCCTGTTACATCATAGCGCGCGACAGAAACCGGTGGTTGCGTCTAAAAATGTATGTCATCAATGAATTTGCGTTTAGCATTTCTCGAGAAATTTATACAATAATATTCAGTGTAATTTTTATGCACAAGGAGCGAAATAAACTGAATAAACCCAATTTAGAGGTATATGTAATCAGATTCTCCAAAATTACACCAATTACTGCAAAAAGCGACTCAGAGCGCGTACATGATATGCGAGTTGTACTACATGCAGTACTGTATTGCGGAATACCACCAATTTCACATTGATGCTACTGCAATGTATAAATTATTACCTTCTCCCCTGCAAAGTATGATGTCTCTGAAGCGCCTCAGGTGTTCGATCGCAGTGACTGCGGTGTTTTCAACATTTATTTGATTTTCATTCACATAACTCATAATTTAGATCGAACGTTAATAAAGTTTCCATCTTGGCGGATGAGAATCGGTTGGCTTGTTACCAGTAGTACAGACGATATTATGACGTCATAGAAAGACGGCTTTACTTTCTCTCAGTATTTGTTGCCAATGAAAGTAAAATAGATTAGATACCCAGTCTCAAATATTTCAATGGGAGCATCCTCTGCTTTGTTTTTACCGACTAAGCCGATTGTGGAATAGTCTGGTTCCCTTACCTCTCTCCACTCTGTTACTCTTTGTTCTAACGAGTTTGATATGTTTGCCTATTCGCCTGTGGATACTGTTAATTCGCTATATAAATAAAATAAATAAATAAAAATAAAATTTTAAAAAAATTTAAACTAATTCAAATGTTGATTTGCCTAGTTCACGTATCAAACAAAATGTACTGCAATGTTTATGGAAAACATTATTTGCAGATTCTATTCTGTGATAATGACATTGATGTAAGCATTAACATTGATGGGAAGATGACCCAAGCTGTAGAGAGTGACATGCAATTAATTCACGTGTTTGATGTGGATACATGTCTAAATTTGAATTCAACTAAATTTACGATACAACGCAAAGATGTCGTCAGCTTTACCAGGTCAATATACAACCATTTCTCAGAAACACAGTTTGTGGTGAATAAAGATACATACCAACCATTTTTATAGTGTGATTTGTGTATAACCGCTGTTTTCCTTTTTCCAGGTTTTCACATTTTCATTTTGATGTCTGTTTTCTTTATTTCATTTCTTAATGTACTCTTTTTAACGATGTTTCTAATCTTCCGAAGTGTTGCTGAACTCGGTTACTTCTTTATCCTCTCCACACATGGCCTATATCTAGTTAAATTTCAATATTTTTCATTACTTGCAAACAGCATGGTATGTCTTACTACACTTAATATTTCTAACAACTTCACGTCATTTTATCTTCCAAACTGCGAAGACCAAAAAGAAGATGAAACTGAGAATTGAGCAGTTCCTGGACATGTCACTTTACAAAAGACAAAAGATCCGCATAACTGGCTGGCATCTTGGGAAATGTTCACAGCACCTAAAATAATACAGTCAGGAAGAAATTAAATGAGCTCAAATAACACTATGTATTATTTTATTGGTTATGGAGTGCTTATTTTTTTATTTTTTCCTTTGGTCAGAAGGTCAAAAGTATTTCTTCCCCAAACAGTGGTAAAAGATGTTGAAAATAACAATGAACAATCAACCATGCCACAAGGGAACATTACCATTACTTTATCTTGCAACGGCGACGACTAGACTGCGTCTAACCCAATAACCCAATAACAAAAATATTATGACAGTCTTTCAACTGGTGTCAATTTGGCAAAATATTTTGATTGATGAATGATTTCGAGAGAAATAAAAATATAACCAACACAGGAGACCACGTTAAATGCAACATGCTTTTAACAGTTTTTCTTTATATAAAAACAAAAATACAAATTGTTCCCCGTTGTCACAGAATTAGGCAAAAAATAACTTGGTTTTGCCTTAGAACTATTTGACTATTTCTCGTTGTACGTGCGTACAACGTTATCTAGGGTGAATAAGTGTTTTTCCAGGTAAGCGACTGTCTTAACATGCATCTCGCCAGAAATTACTTGCGACCAAGGGACATTAATAACATGATATGCACGGGTATTTTACCCTGACTTTTGTTGACTCTCCTATGGATTTAAGTAAGATCGATTTCTAAATCGACACTGGTAGTTTTGGATTACATCAAGAGTGTACACTCTCGATTGTTCTCCAGCCATAGAGGCAGGGGCGGATTAAGGCTCACTGGTGCCCTAAGCACTGACAAATCTTGGTGCCCCCCTCCTTTCCACGTACACCTGGGAAGATAACCCTAGGGTGCACCATGATCAAGAAACAGAATATTATGATCAATTTGCACTAGTTTTATCAATTATTTTTTTTACAAATCTTCATTCTTTTTTTTCCACCCTTTTCTCAACTTTGTGGTGCCCCCTTTGGCCTTGGTGCCCTAAGCACGTGCTTAGTCTGCTTAATGGTTAATACGCCAATGCATTGGGGTAAGTGTTAAATTTACATTTCATTTGATATGCGAAGCTTATTCGGTTTGTAATGTCTTATCGCGTAATTATTGTTCCAATTGCATTTTTATGTTCATAAGATTATTTTGAATCTTAGTTCTGTTCATCGGACTTCATATTCGAGATTATGTGAATCTCTCTTGTAGTGTAATAGTGTTTGAAGCGTATCTGCAGTCCATGAGGCTTCTTGGATCTGTACTTCATATTGATTTCATATTTTTGGTTTATTTTCAATGTGTGAATGCTGTATAGAGTGATTTAAGTAAATCGTATGTTGACAGCGTGAGAGAATCATTGTATTTTTACATCAAATATTTTTCTTTAATAATTCATTTCATAAATTTCCATCTTTCTCACATTGTGTTTGTCTTATTCATTTAGTCCAAAGACCCACTCGGTTTCTATCCTGCGACAATGGTGTCAGAAGTGGCATCTTTGGATTAAGTGAATCGTCATCATATTGTTTGTGAAAGTCTATACCTATTGTTTATATTCGATTGTGACCTTCTTGACAAGATGATCTTCAAGTAGGTGTTTATTTTGTTTAGTTGTTCTAGGTCTGTGGGTCTAGTATAAATACATATTCATTTTGTTTTACTTGCCTTCATCATGAATATAAGGTTAGTTTCTTTTGCAAAATTTGATTTGTTTTATTGCTATTAATGATGTCATCCCTTAAGAACTTGGTCGCTTTAGGTAAAGAGCTTGGGTATGAGGGAGAAAGTTTAAGGGAATTTATTAAGGAAGAACAAGCACGGGAGAGGGATGAAAGGGTAAAGGCGTGGGAATTGGAAAGGCAATTAGAAAAGGGAAAAAAGGAAGCTGAGAAGGAAAAGATAGAACTAGAAAAACAGGCCGAAAAGGAAAGGATAGAACGGGAAAGGGGAGCTGAGATGGAGAAGATAGAGTTAGAAAAGAAGCAAGGTTAGAAGCTTTGGAGATAGAAGAAAAATTAAGGCATCGAGATCATGAACGTAAGGTAGAGTTAGCAACAGCTAGAAAAGGAGAACACTATTCTGCCTCTAGTAAATTAAAGGGTCCCAATTTACCCCCCCCCCCTTTGACGATGAAAAAGATAACATGGATGGTTATCTTCATCGGTTTGAGCGGTATGCCGAGAACCAGAAGTGGAGTCGAAATGAATGGGCACTGCATCTCATTGCTTTATTAAAAGGTAAAGCGCTGGATGTGTACTCGCGATTTCCTAGAGACGGTGTGTTCAAATAGAACGTCCTGGAGGGAGCACTTCTTAAAAGGTACGAGCTGACTATACAGGGTTTCCGTAAAAAGTTCAGGTGTAGCAAGCCCGAGAAGGGAGAAACCTTTGATCAGTTCATCGTTAGAATAGCGAACTATTTTCAGCGGTGGATTGAATGCGGCAAAGCGGTGAAAACGTTTGAAGGGTTGACTGATTTCTTGCTCAGAGATCAATTGTTGAACACAGTTGGGCGGGAACTAAGTCAGTTTCTGAAAGAGAAAGTCTTCTCAAACGTACAGAATATGGCTAAGCAAGCCGCTTTCTATGTCGTGGCTCATGGGGGAACCCAGGACGTGGTTTCAAAAGATTTTAAGTCTGGTTTCCAGTCTACGAGACCGATGCCTAAGGAGCTTGTGAAATCAGCTGAGGCAAGTAGGTCAGTTAGGGATACAGGTCGTCAGGGTATACAATGTTACTTGTGTAAGGAATAGGGTCATGTTCAAGCAAAATGTCCTAAAAGAAAGGGACCGATACATAAGGTAGCCGTATCTATACAGAATAAAGGTGTATCTGATAATCTTGTGCAGGTAGAACCAGGTATTCATAAACTTGGCACGTGTCTTTTCCCCAAAGTGCGAGTACCAACCGCGAGAGGTTTCGTGAACGGTCGAGAAGTCGTAGCATTACGTGACACTGGTTGCACGGGTGTAGTGATCAAACGTAGTCTCGTGCAGGATAACCAAATGCTTGGGTGGGAGTCCCCATGTATACTACTCGATCAGACGATCGGTCGCATTCCCGTAGCAAGGATCGCGGTAGAAACACCTTTCCTAACCGGAAATGTTGATGCCCTTTGTATGGAAAACCCTATTTACGATCTGACGATCGGTAATGGTGAAGGTTCCCGTCTTCCAACCATGACAGATTTCAGGATACCAGGCAGTCGAAACGTGAGCGGAACCAGACGAGAGAAAAACGCGTTTCAGAATTTAATAGTCCCTGAATCGATCTCCTGAATTTCGGTGATGAATTCAAACGAGAACAAGAACGTGACGCATCCATCAAAACGCGTCCGGCACAATTAAACACTGCAAGGGTGGGGGCAGCTCGAAATTCGTTCGGAGGAACGAGCTAATTCACAGGAAGTTTATCACTCCGGAGGGTAAGAGGTATTGGGAAGTGGTCGTACCCCAGAGATACAGATCTCAAGTACTTAGGGTGGCACATGAGTCTAGCATGGCAGGACACCTAGGTAAGGCGAAGACCACCAGCAGAGTAGTCGCTGAATTCTACTGGCCTGGTGTTAATGGCGATGTCACACGGTTCTGTAGGTCTTGTGACGTATTCCAGAAAACCGTATGTAAGGGAAGGGTCACAGGGGTACTCTTAGGACATATGTCATTAATAGATACACCGTTTAAAAGAGTGGGGGTGGATATTGTAGGCCCAATACAACCAGTTACCGAAAGGAAGAACCGGTATATTCTTACTCTTGTGGATTACGCAACCAGATATCCCGAAGCCGTAGTGTTACCAACTATTGAAACGAAACGGGTGGCTGAAGCATTGGTTGACATCTTCAGTAAGGTAGGGGTGCCAGAAGAAATCCTTACGGATTGTGGTGCCGAATTCACCTCCGACCTCATGGGTGAAATAAGTAGGCTGTTATCCATCAAACAGCTAAACACTACCCCATACCATCCGATGTGCAATGGACTGGTAGAGAAATTTAATGGTACCCTAAAACATATGCTACGAAAAGACTGGGACCGCTATTTGAGCGCAGTTCTGTTCGCGTACCGTGAAGTACCGCAAGAAAGTTTAGGGTGTTCACCCTTCAAATTTCATTTGATATGCGAAGCTTCTTCGGTTTGTAATGTCTTATCGCGTAATAATGCATTTATTACAACGCAGATTTGAACTTTGAATTACAAGTCACTATTAGAAGTTAATGTATTAGCATATATCTAGAGATTTTACAGAAACTATTATTATGACCAATTTGGTTTTATTGTAGCTGATTGTGACTGTCGCTGTGATTGTGACTGTGAATATGACTAGAGCTGTCTGAAGCTGTCTGAAGCTGTCTAAAGTTGTTTAGAGCTGTCTGGAGTTTCCAGAGTATTTAAGGCTGCGTGTCGATACGTATGTATGTACGTATGTCAGTGCCACGGACGTAGACGTAGCAAATTCAAAAGGGTGCTGTATGCTGTCTGTACGTGTGTATACGTATGACTGTACATGTGGTGGACCCATAAAGGGTGCGAGCGGCCGATAAGAGTGTGGGCCAACCCAAGGAATCGTGCGACTGTACAAGGGGTCTAGAAGCATACGTTTGGTTCAATTATTGTTCCAATTGCATTTTTATGTTCATAAGATTATTTTGAATCTTAGTTGTGGTCATAAGATTATTTTGAATCTTAATCGGAGTTCATATTCGAGATTATGTGAATCTCTCTTGTAGTGTAAAATACTGTTTGAAGCGTATCTGCAGTCCATGAGCAGCAGAGAGGGCGAACAGACCAAATGATTCCGACAAACAAATAAAATAAAACAAAAAATAAAATCTGTAGAAAGGTCCAGATTTTCATAAATAAACGTTTCCTTGAGATGATTTTATTTTTTGTTGAAACCAACCCCATCAATAAAACCCTATCGAAAAGGTAGCTGAAAAATAAAGTACTCTACGTGTTTATTTATTTTTTTTGTTTAATTACTGGACGACCAACATTGGTAGGCGCCCTCTCTGCTGCTGTTAATTAAAAGATTGTTATATTAAAAATAATGGTACATCCAGAATCTCATACTGCAAGAACAGCACGAGAACGATTAGAAGCAATTAAAAAATTTCTTCCCGTGCGAGATTCATTTAGAAAAAATCTACAAGCGCAACAAGAAGCACAAGTTGAGTACGAAGAAGACACTAAAAAACTGTTTAAGCCCGTCACTGCAGCTACTGAACAAGTTACAACAGTCATCAAAGAGGATCTTCTTCCGGTATCAAAACAAACAGCAGAACAAGCTGAAAAAATAGCAAAGAACTAAACAGACAAAGAAGATTTTACGAGATCTTCCACCTGGCATAGCCAGGGAAATAGCTGCGGCTCAACCTCCACCTGTTGGTGAGGAAATACTTGAAAGTATTGGAAAACTTCGTGCTGAAGTCGCCGACGTGCAAAAAAACATACACCTGAACCAAAACCAATAAAAAAAGAAAACGTAGAATTGATTGCAAGATTTAAGGAAGGTTTCATCGAAGATATTAGAAATACTAAAAGAGAAAAACTGCCTGAAAAAATATTAATTAGTATATTTAATAAATCTATAATTTTAAAACCTAGTTATGAAAAAGTAAGTGATGATGATCTTATTAAATGGATATATCGTGTATATAGAAATAAAAAACAAGTTAGAAAGGATGATTTTGAATATAGAAATCTTCATCAAGAAATAAGAAGACTTTATGGAGAGCAAATAAAACAACTAGAACAAGGAGAACTCTTCCAGTATCAACTTCCTCCACCTCTGCAACATATAGAACAACAGCAATCTTCTTCACCGCAAAAACCATCTGGAGAGAAAAGGAAGCAGATGGCAAAAGAAATGAAGCGAAAAGCAGAAGAAAAATGGAAACAAGAAGAAGAAATATTAAAAAATATAGAAACTAAACAACGGGAGAAATTACGTTCCCTGGGTAAAGAAAGAGATCCTGGTAATGATACTCCGAGCGCTGTAGGAAGTGGTTTTCTGACTACGTCGGGAGAAAACAATTTTATTTGTCCTGATAATATCATTAATGATGTGTCACGGTTAGAGGTTCTCATAGGAGGAAAACGTGCCGGAAATAATTCACCAGAAATAATTAATGAAGCATCTGATATTTGTCGGCGATTATTTCAGGGTGGTATCATGGATATCGGCGTTTACCGAGAACTTATCGATGAACTTGCTGATGACTAGTTGTTAAATAAATGGTAAATAAAAATAAGATGATCATACGTAATAATCATCGTAAACCCATGCAGGTCAGAGCGGTAAACTCACGATTACCAATCTACAGAGCTACTTACGGAGATGGACTTGGTGATGTTATTCAGGGATTATTTACAAGGATAGCCCCAAAAGTAGCACCTATTGCAAAACAATTATCGATGAAAGCTATTGATATTGTTCGTGATAAAGCGCCTGGTGCAATTGTCAATGTTGCTGGTAAGGCGTTCTCGGCAATCAAAGAAAGACTAGCACGATTATTGCGACGAAAACAACAACCGGTGAAACTGGCAAGTACTGAGGTGATGCCAGCAGACGTAAGTAAAATAATAAATCAGGCTGCAAATCAAAAACTAGCGGCGATATCTAAAGAAGCAGAAAGAAATTTGATAGCAGATCAAAGACTCAGTGAACCAGGGAATAATATTTCAAGCATGATATCAGGGAGTGGAATTTCTAAACCCGGTTTTCGTGTTAGACGAAAATAATTATAATAAAATGTTTAAGCGTGAATCAGACACAGCATTTGACATGGAAGCACCTGTCCTTAAAGATGAATCGGTACGTGATTATCAGTTTTATTCTTATGAAGCACGAATACCAAATCAACGTGGAAGAATTGAACTACAAGTTCATGATACAAGTAGATACTTTTTACCCGCTTTTCTTGAGGTAGAAGGTACAATTATAAAAACGGATGACACTAATTATGCAGATGCAGTAAAAATTGGTTTTGTCAACAACGGGATCATGGTACTGTTTGATAGCGCCACTTATATGATCGATGGAAAAAATATCGAATCGATCCAGAAAGATGTCGACGTTGCTACAACAATAATAGGATTAGCAAGATATTCTGATGATTATACAAGATCAGCAGGCCCTGCAATGATGTTTGTGAAAGATAACTCCAATAACCCTGAAAGCGATCCGTATAATATAAGACGACCAAGAAATTTTGCCGATAACGCTGATGCTGATGTGTGGCCAGTGGTTCATGGTGCTAGCGAAAATTTCATCCTGGGATTTGCAGCACGTAGAAATATGTTGTCTACTGGCAATAGAAGATTCTCATGTGCAGTTCCACTATCGCATATTTTTGGATTTTGTAGAAATTTTAGGAAGGTTATTTTTGGAGCTAGACACACGGTTGTTCTTGTGCGAAAAGGTGATGATAACGATGCTCTGTGGAGACCTGCTGGTGATGCTGGTAAAGTAATATTGTCTAAACTTTCATTATGGATGCCGGTAATGACTCCAACGATCGCAGTAGAACAAAAATTAATTTCTTTCATGGACGCTGGTGGTAAATCCTTGTTGTCATGGTTAACAACAAGCACAGACAGTATGCAAACTAACGTTAACGGTCAGTTTACATGGCATATAGCATCACAACAGGGTGTTTTTGCACCGCGACATATTTTTATTGCGTTTCAGGAAACTAATCGATTAGGTTCACAAGTTCGCTCTCATATGATATTTGATAAATTAGGTGTCACAGATATTTCTTTGCGGATAAACGGACAACAAGAACCAACGGAGAATATACAACTAAATTATGAACAAAATCACATAGCGCGTGCATATCATCGTTTAATGTCGTTCATGGGACGTGATCAAAATATAGATACTGGGTTGCAAATATCACAATTAGATTTCAGAACTTTATATCCGATTTATTATTTTTCATTGGAGCATCTTGATCTTTCAAAACAATCTGTCGTTGATATACATCCTAAAGCAACACTGAATACAGGTGGTGTTGATTATAGAGCAACCGCGGTCATACTTAGCGATAAGGCCATGTTACTTGAAGGCGGTAGTGGTCGAATGAGGGTCGTTGATGCACCGGTGGAAAATCTTTAATCGTGTTATTTAGAAAAATATATTTTATATAAAAATGTCGTATGGTCATGTTAATGTTACTCTGACTCCTGGTCAGGTCAAAAAGCTTCAATCAAAAACCGCCAACAAATGCGGAACTAAAATATCACTAAAACGAGATCAAATTGGTGGTGGTCCAAACAAATTATCGTTGACAAATAATCAGATTAAACATTTCAATAAAGCCCTGGAATCAAAAACTGGAGTTCAATTTCATCTTTCCCCGAGCGCCATCAAAGACATGTTTAAAACCGGTGGTATATTTCCACTTCTTGCGGCTATTCCAGCGTTAATAGCTGCTGCTGCTCCAGCCGTAGCAAAAGCAGCCGCGTTAGGTGCTGTTGGAACAGCTGCTAGAATGGCTCTAAAGAAAGCAACTGGAAGTGGATACAAAAAAAAGGACGCGGTCTGAGATTACCGCGATCTCGTTGGGGAAGAGGTCTGAGGCTTCCACGTTAGATACTCCAGCATCAAATTTTGATTTACTTGATGCCGCAAAAAAATTAAAAATAAAAGCCTTTAGGGGTGTTTTTATGCGAGATCAATTACCAAAACAACCGAATAAACTCGAAACAGGTATTATTAATCTCGATGAACGTTCTGGACCCGGTACTAATTGGGTATCATACGCGGTTGATCCACGTGGAATCGTTTATTTTGATTCATACGGGTTAGCTCCACCTGCTGAATTTATCAAGTATGTCGCACCACTCCACGCGAAAGTTTGGTATTCAACGCTACCCACACAAACAATGACAGATCCGCCAATATGCGGCCGTGAAGTAATTAATGTACTCGACGCTATATCAAAATCATCCAAACCACCACATAAGGTCGTGCATGATTATACAAGTAACAGATTCGTTTCGCGTAAAGCGTTTTAAACAACATGTCTTATTATAATGGTTGATATTTACGGAAGAAGATCTTCACGCGTTAAGAACAAAACCGGCGATGTTGATCTGTCGAAGTATGCGACTAAGGATGACCTCGCTGATATTATGAACCTGGCTGGAGTTGACCCAGATGAGGCTGTTATTTTTCAAGATCGATATGGTAAACTAAAAACGAGCAATATTAAATGGAATGATATAGTTCGACGAGTACTAGGTGCGGTAACAGATAATATTCCTGTGTTCACTGACGGCGGCAGAATCAGAGATTCGAGTGTATCATTTACAACCATCAGAGATGAAATTGGAAGAAGCGTTGCTAATCGCGTGAAAAATACCGGCGACACAATGACGGGTGAACTCAGCATGAACGGAAATAAAATAGTAGTTTTAAGAGATCCAACATCCGACGAAGATGCTACAACGAAAAAGTATGTTGACATTAGCTATGGTACCGTAGATGGTAAATTATCCACGTTACGGGCTGAGTATGATGTTCACGTGGGCGCTTTTGGAAGATTTCGCAGAAACCATCAAAAAACCACAGAAGAATTCTTCGGCACTCCGCACTCCGTTGACATAAAACTCGTTGATATCAAAACCAACATTGACACGATCAAACAAACACAGCAAGATATCAAGACCAACATTGACACGATCAAACAAACACAGCAAAACATCGTAGCGGGAATTCCTGAGATCGTTAACAAAACCGGTCTGATTAAAATTCCAACCGGAATAACTCCCGGACATATCACAAACATCGTATACACAGTATCATCGGGATTTGCAACGTGGTCGCAGCAAAATAATATTATCAAATATACCGCAACAGTCACTGGCGTGTACAGGTTGTCCGTGTTCAGTGCTGCGCGATTTGAGATCTTCACAACGTTTCCATGGGGTCATTCCACCGACAGGTTTTCCGGGGTTGTATCTGTTATATTAAATAACGGAACCGAAGAAATATTTATTCTGGAAGCAGCTGATAAGAAATTAACCGCAACATCTTACTGGTGGTGTTTGGAATTTGTAGCTGAAACACCTCAATTGGTTACTGCATAAAAATATATGGACGGTGCACAATACAGATACAATCAAGCGCGTGAATGGCAGGCGGCGCTAAAAGATCAAGTCGAACAATATACAGTAAAAGTAAAAAAATATCGACGACGATTAGTTATCGTTGATGTAATTGTTTATTCAGTATCCGCTGCTGTTGCTGGAACGGGTGTTATATTATCAGCGGTGACAATGATGGCACCAGTAGCTGTAACTATTTGTATTTCAGCGGCAACAACGATTGCAGGTGTGCTCAATATCATCGCAAAAAAAATATGTACTTGCACGAACGAAAAATTATCCGATTGCATGATAAAATTACACACAGCGACGGTAGCATACTCGAAATTATCCTCGTTGTTATCAGCGAGTCTCGGTGATGGAATTATATCCGATTTCGAGTTTTCAATGATGACTAAAATATACGACGAAGGTATCGGTATTAAAGATACAAATACTAATAATGACAGAATTACTCCAGCAGATCGTGACTAACACAACTCCGCCAAAGATAACGATGATCTCGGTAAGTTCATCTAATCCTGAATTTAGTATTAATTTTCCTACTGCAATTCCAGTAAAAGAAATAGCGTTAGCTCAATTACGGGTATATTACAGCTGGCCAAATATCAGATCAAAATCATTTCATGGTACACCAGCAAATAATTCGCTCGTATTTGCTAACAAGAACAAACCAGATGGTACTCCTGACTGGATAGATGTTGGAATACCCGCTGGTAGTTATGAGATTGAAGATATCAATGAGGAATTTCAGCGTAGAATAAAATCAATAACCGGAAAAGAAGCAAAAATATCAATTAATGTTCACGAACCGACGCTATCTTCGACGGTTGAGATACATTCTCCTGATTACGTCGTTGATATTTATCAATCCACGATAAGATCCGTACTAGGTTGGCCGGATGTTCCCCCGGTGTATGAAGGACCACCAGAACCGAAAAAATCTGATTATGTCACAGATGGACAATCATATCACGAAATTGGTATAGTGTATAAAAAAAAGTTAATCGATGTAAAAAAAACAAGGGCTGGTGATGATGCGGTTTTTTATTTGCCTGATGGAGATATATTTTCTTGGACATTTTACTCTGAAAAAACAAAATCCAGAATAGTTGCCTTAATTGGTATTAGCAAAATTGAACTTACTAAAATATTTACAGAAATTAATAAACATCATAAACAACAACTAGAGCAACTACAACAGTACTTTCAAGAACATCTTTTTAATATAACAAGCTCACTCAAAGAAATCATTACGCGTATAGAAATATTAAATCAACTTGTTTCCGACATGGAATATCTCAACCAGCGATTAATTAATGCAGTAATTAATGCTGAAGCAGACCACCATAGCAAAAAGCTTTTTTTAGCTAAGTATAAAATAAAAGAAGCTGATCTACCAAATTTTAAATTCTCCGGATATAACGCGAATGAACTAAAAAAAATCTGTCAATGATGTCATTGATGAATATTTTCCTAAAATACTCGATGCGTGGAAAAAACTAGCACCACCTCCAACTGTTTTAAGATATAATAATGATGCACATGGCGGCGGCAGACACGTTTCTCCGGGAATCGTTAATATAACCAGCACTATCGTGGTCAATCTGGTTTGTGACGTAGTCGATGGCAGCTATCAAATAGATCTCGGAAAATCAAATCAGGCTCAACAAGGATATATTTTATATACATTTACACCACAAGTTTCCCCCGGAAGTTTAATCGTGCAAGAACCAACTAATCCTGTTTATCTGCGGTGTCACAATAATATATTAACACGAATAAATTTTAAGCTCACAGACCACCTCAATCGCTTAATTGACATACGTGGAGAGGAGCTTGTGATAAATCTGTATGTGAAATCGTAGATCTTTGATCTCGAATTAATCAAGTAAATATTATATAATGTACCAGCACGTGAGGGTTTTTATACACGACAAAGAAGTACTTGAAAACCCTGTTCTGATGGCTTTTTCACAAAACATGGAGCAATTTAACGTTAATTTAGTTATTGATGAATACGGAGGTGAGGATTTCTTATTAACACAAGAACAGTTAGATGAGCTCCGTCAAAAACATATTATCGAGATCATTTGTAGCAGAGATCAGATTCTAAATTATGCACACTCCTGCATTAAAGTCGATCAACTTAAAAAAATAATATTCCAGAATGAATAAAATAAGGAGCGGATTAAGAAATATTTTATTTTATTTCATTTTATTTTATCAGAAATATTTTATTTTATTTTATTTTATCAGAAATATTTTTTTTTTCTGAATTTCAGTGAAAAATCAACAAATTTCGTGTTTTTGATGGGTATTTTACCCACTGGGTGATTTTGTCCATTAGATCGTCGGGGTAAGTTGCTTGATTCTCTAATTGATTTCAATTGAATAAAATATCAAAACCAGTAAAAACCAAAAAATCAGTAAAAAAATTACATATTTTTTGAGATAATTTTACTGATATTTGAGCTAATTTTACTGATATTTGAGCTAATTTTACTGATTTTTTCTAATTTTTGTTGGTTTTGGTATTTTATTCAATTGAAATCAATTAGAGAATCAAGCAACTTACCCCTACATCTGATGGATAATTCAGAAAATAAAATAAATAATAAATCTGAGTACCAACTAACCCATCAAAATTACGAAATTGATCATTTTACATAAATCTGAGTACCAACTAACCCATCAAAATTATGAAATTGATCATTTTACATAAATCTGAGTACCAACTAGCCCATCAATTTCAGAAAAAAATAAAATATTTCAGAATATAATGCCAGAAAAAAATAAAATATTTTAGAATATAATGCCAGAATAAATATAATATTTCAGAATAAATATAATATTTCAGAATAAATATAATATTTCAGAATAAATACAATATTTCAGAATAAATATAATATTTCAGAATAAATACAATATTTCAGAATAAATATAATATTTCAGAATATAATGCCAGAATAAATATAATATTTCAGAATAAATACAATATTTCAGAATAAATATAATATTTCAGAATAAATACAATATTTCAGAATAAATATAATATTTCAGAATATAATGTCAGAATAAATATAATATTTCAGAATAAATAAATAATAATTTAGAATAAATAAATAATAATTAAGAAATAAATAAAATATTTCAGAATAAATATAATCCCAGAATAAATAAATAATTAATTCAGACAGGGGTGCTTTGGTCGTTACCCGCTGACATAATTTTTCTTAAGTATCTTTTGCGGGTACTGATTGTTTTATTCGTTTCGTACTCGTGTGATAACAGCGATCTGACCTTTTCTACTGCGACAGAAAGAGGAACAAATTTATTTACTTGATCATCGCTCACCATAGCCAGTGACTGAAACATAGCTGACTGAATCCGCTTTATGAACTTATATTGAGATGATAGAACGTACTTATTTTCGTTCTTAAGCTCTCCTAATGTTTCAAAATCAGATATTATTTTTTCAGGATTTAGTTCATCAGATATATTAATTCTGTTTTCTTCTAGTTTTCTGATAGCAGAAATAATGTCATTGATATTTTCATGGTTCATTATATAATATATAAATCTTTAAAATAAAAAAAAATTATCCCTAGAACCCCTATCGAGTCTTTAGCGAGTTCGTCGGGATGTTTCAAGGACGGCACAGCCAAGAACTCGCAGATTGCCATCGCATTCTACCAAGTTCACCAGGCACACAGAACATTTAATGAATGAAGAGCCCCTATCGAGTCTTTAGCGAGCTCAGATTATGCATGGACGGCACAGCCAAGAACTCGCAGATTGCCATCGCATTCTACCAAGTTCACCAGGCACACAGAACATTTAATGAATGAAGAGCCCCTATCGAGTCTTTAGCGAGCCCAGATTATGCATGGACGGCACATATATTATGAAATGGAACCTCCATTCGAGACTTCTATCAGGTTTATGCAATGAATGAATGAATGACGGCACAAACATATATTATGAAATGGAACCTCTATTCGAGTCTTTTAGCAGGTTCATTATGCAATGAATGACGGCACAAACATATATTATGAAATGGGACCTCTATTCGAGTCTTTTAGCAGGTTCATTAAGTATGTAATGAAATATATATAATGAGATGAAATATATGTAATGAGATGTAATGAATGAATGAATGAAATGAGATGTAATGTAATGAGGCCATTTTCTCCGCGAGAACACCCCCCCCACAATAATCAACCCGTGGGAAATACAAAAACATGTATCTACCACGTTTGACATGATAGGATGGTGTTCTCGCGGAGAGGGGCTGGCGGTGCCCCAATTAATTATAAAAATCGCTAATATGCGTAACCACCCGACCAATTGTCAGTCATGGGATTCGATCCTGGACCGCGAGCGTCACAGTCCAATACGATACTGATTGAGCTATCAAATCTTGTTAGAAACATATGTTTCGAAAGTTAATATATAACTAAGGAACTAATTTCAAATATATTTACACTGAAATAGCGGTTTCTGAATAATAATAATAATTTCTACATTTAAATAACTACCCTGCATTAAAAAAACGGTTTCTGAATTATAACAGCGGTTTCTGAATATATCTGTATTATGCAGACTGCAAGTACCTGCGAAATCAATAATGGATTGTGAAATGCACCTGTACACCATAACAACGGTTTCTAAGCTGATTGCATATAGCTACCTGCGGATCAATAACAGCGGTTGCAAAATTACCCTGATTTCTCGTAATGTTGTATGATGGGAAATATTTAAAAAACATAAATATACTTCTACGAGTAATTAATTACGACGTAATTAGTTAAACTGACCAATTACGATCATAAAAAATCAAAAATCTACGAAGAAAACTATATATTACAAAGTAATCTCCCTTTTGCATAATCAAAAATTCAGTAGTATACGATTATACAGTACTGGGTCTCCTAAAATAATAACGTAATTCAACGTGGTGATGATAATTATTGATACTGAAAGGTGATTCTCTGTTTATATTTTTTTGAGAAAGCAGATCTGGTTATATTTTCTGCGATAAATTGTACCAAACGCGGATTAATATTAAAGTATTTAGCAGCCGCGTTCATAGACTGAAATGTAATTTCTTCACCGGTTTCTATGTTTGTGGACTTTACTACCCTTCTAGAAACTGTCTTACATCTTCCAGTATTACCACGTGTATTATTCTCGCTGTGTGAGATAGCTTGTAAATTGGATAAATTATTGTTTTGAGTGTTCCCGTCAATGTGATCGATCACAAAACCGTCTTTGATCACTCCGAAGAAACATTCGTACGTAAATCTATGACAATGATACCCTTTCCCTCCAGCGTTGAACCTTAGATAGCCAGTATTAGAAACATTACCAACCGGTCTCTTCAACCTGCAATTTCTAATCATTCCATTACGATCTGATTCATAGTTTGTTATTGTGGGATGTGGGACAAATATATTTTGCTCCATTCTAATAATATTATTTGTTTAAATCATTGTTTGTCTGAAATCTTGATATATAATCCTCCACGGATTTTATAGCGTTTTCACCATTATTATTTTTTTTGTCATAATATCTTTTAATAATATCTCTGAACCGTTTTCCCCTGCACCTTCCACATAATTTTGTTTTTCCTCGCACTCCAACACCACACCGCAGACATGGTATTGGTCCTAGACTTCCTCGCCGTATGCCCTGTAAGTGCATCCAACAAAATTCACCTCTACAGGATTTATTGCATCTATTTACTGAACCGATCATCAACCATCTGCATTGAGACATTGTATACATAATATTTTTTATTTAAATATTTGTTTTAATTATATGAACGAGTTTGAGAAATTATCCCAAGCTAGGCCTGTTAAGCATAAATTCAACCTCGACAGATTATCTTCTGACTTGCCAGTACGAGATTTGGTTGATCCGAAAAATAAAAGTCTGATCTCGAAAATTCACGACGCCAAGAAGGAATTTTACACAGATGGTGCATCTCACACATGGTCAACGTTCAAGATTATTCGCAATACTGTCAAGGACGCCACAATGAATGACAAGCGAGCGGCTACTATCATTAACTACATCACTGAATACGAGGGCAATCAAAAATATTTCCTCAAAGTAAAATTTATTGTATTAACAGAAACAGGTAGTTGGATTATCCGTGACAAATATGATCCTGTTCTTGGTAATAATAAAACTGTTATATTAAGTAAAAATTCCAGACCGGGTCTACTGACGGATATTGACAAACCGTATTATGAGCAAGCGTATCCTGTAACAGCGGTTATTTATGGAATCTATGAGATAAATAAAAAACCCAACGTTGATAAACTGGCACCAATGAAATTTTCAAGGTTAAATTGTGTAGCCGAACGATTAATAGAACACTTTACAAACGCGATGCGTGGAAATGGATTAACTGATTTAAGACGTAAAAAAATAAACTCGTGGGCTGATTCAGTTAAGGATGCCGGTGCTACAATAAAAGATGTTGCTGAACTAGGAAAAATATTAAAATTTCCAATAACTGTAGCGACAATAACGGGGGAGGTACTGTATGAATCTAAATATAAATCAAAAGGAGCTTCAATAAATATTATTGATCACAACGCGCATGCATGGACTAGCGCAGTAACAATATTTCCACGTGATCGAACTGTTAGATTTTACCCCCCAGATATGGGGGCAGACAGTATGTTTGATTTTATCAACGAAATGAGTAAAAACGATCCTGTATCGGTATGGTTATTTAAAAGTAATGAGGAAGGTGAATTTGATCAGTTTGTTAGACCAAATGGTGAAATATATCGAACAGAATCTCTCCATGACGAGATGAAAAATCTCGCGGATAAGTTTTTCGCGGAAAATACTGAAAAATTACTAACTAATTGTTTTACCGTTCCATCTGTTGCGGCTCATTTCGCCAGAGAACGAAATTCATGGAAACCAACACGATTTGATTTACTCGAGGACGTACGCGCAAGTTGTGTCGAATACGGACATGGCGGATTATGGAATACCAAGTATAATTACAATGATGTTATTTCGGTTGATATGGTTGCATGTTATCCGGGAAGTTTCCTAGGATACGGAGATTGTTCTGTGTATTTTAAAAGATTCGGTCACCCCACAAACGAGATGACTCGAGTGGCAATTAATGGACCATTACCTGATTTTGATCTGACTGGATTTGCTTGTGTTGAATCATTCGAGTTTAACGAAAATCTTCACAAGATTTGTTTAGTTTGGTTTGGCAGACATTTTTGTGAAAAGCGCTGGGCACCCATAGTTTTATTACGATATATGCTAGATTGTGCGATACTGACATCGTTGGTGGTCAGTGAGGCATTTATATCATATCATGCACAGATCGAAGTTTGGTTGCCCATGCCAGATTATATCAATCTCGATGAAGTTATTAGCGAGTTTAAGGAAAAATGTCCTGATGTTTCCGAAGATGATATCATCAAAGAAGCTCCTAAAATTCTCGAGATTAAACTCAAAACCGCAAAAGATCTCGGTAGAAAAATTATAGGTAAATTTACTCAAGGTGGTGCATATGATCATAAAAGACATCACGCACGATTAATTTTAGATGATGCCGACTACGATTTTATAATCGCTGATACAACAGCGAGAAATATATTTGTAAATCGAGAAAATGTTTATTTATCCAACGGAACAAAATTGGGCACGATCGTTAGTTACATAAATGACGTCTCCCCACAGTATACTCATCTAAAATCTTCCATGTTGGCTTATGTTTCCATAAATTTATTATCGATGATTAATAGATTTCCCAAGACCGCAGTCAGAGTCGCAACAGATTCGTTTTATATTTCGAGTAAATATTTAAAATCTGTTATGAAATTCACAAGTAATGATGAACGATGGGGTTCGTGGAGGATAAAAAAAGAAATATTACACAATTACACAGAATCAGCAGATGTTCCAATGAGAGATTTTTATCGTGAGGGTAATAAAATATCAGAAATGTCGAAAGCTCCGCCGGTGAGAGATCCAATAACCAGATATAAGACAGTATATCTCAATGGACCTGGTGGATGCGGCAAAACGACTCGAGCAATTAATGTTTTTAGAAATTCAGATATGATCGTGCTGACACCCACACATAGACTTGCACGCGAGATGAAACAACGGCAAGTACAATCGTGCACGTATCATAGTTTCTTTCGGTGGCGCGGGGATACATGGACTCCTGAACGAATGGGAGAAAAATATATACCTAAAATAATTATTTGGGATGAGATATGTACGGTGTCATTGGATACATTAAAAACGTTTCTTGATTGGTTGTTGACGAAAAATACCGCTATAATAATGTGTGACGATCATGGTCAACCACCGCCTTTTGTTGGACCATCTCCACATGATTGGTTAAAAAATTTCGTTGATTATTACGAAGAAATAGATGATGATCATAGAGCTCTCGATGCAAATTTAAAGGAGTTTAAAAAATTAATCAGATTACAATCAAACAAAATTCAGTGTGAAATATTACGCGGAGTGATCTCAGAAACCTCAATGAGCGATTTTTTAAATTTATGGAGACCCAACGATTTGATAGTAGCAAGCAGAAAAATAATCAGAGACGATTTACAACAGCAGTTATTTCAACTACATAAAGAAAAATATTCAGAATTACCCGTACCGTTGTGTTATAGACCATCAGATACACGAAAACAAAATATTAATGTTGATATTCCAGGACAGACTGAAAAACAGAATCTCGTATTAAATGATATTGTCGCCGTTGATATCAGTGTGGTCGAAGATGCATTGCGCGCTGACAAATCTCCATGGGTATTGGGATACGCTATGACGATCCACTCGTCTCAGGGATTAACTATTTCTGATACACGAGTCTGGATTGTGGACGATCACATCGAGTGGTCAAATTTAGTCTATTTAGCGGTATCGAGGGTCAGAAAGATATTTCAATTACGTAGAATTATAATTCCTGAAATCGTTGATAAATTTAACATCATCGATGATGATATAATAAGAAAAAAATTAATCGGATATAAACAATCTGATAAAAAAAATAAACGCGACTTTGATCTTGATGTTGAATTTATTATTGAGTTAAAACAGCAGTAGAATAATCATTGTGCAAGTTGTAATTGTATAATGTTATGGCGGTATTCGAGTAATGATTCAAGACAATTTACCGTAGATAGAAAAGATAATAGTCGCGGTCATACACGAGAAAATACCATGCTTACCTGTCTCGAGTGTAATCGACGTAGATGCGCTAGTGCTAGTTAAGTGATGCGGTGGTAGTTGTGTATCCGTGGGGATTATTTGTAATTGTTCACGTACAAATCCACGTTGAGGAGCAGCCGAATCTAATCTGTAGATTGCAGGTCTGCCTGACGATCTTGTCACGGTGGATATTTTGTGTGTGGTAACACTCCAAATAGGATCAGTCGCTCTCGCTTTACCACCTTCAAGTTCACCAGGCTCATATAAATATCTGACTGTGACATCACCCAATATTTTCTGTTTTTCAACATCTTTTCGTTGTGTTGGTATATTTTTTTTCGTAATTGCATTAATGGGTTTCATGTTGGTTGTTCGTGTGATCTCGCTATTTAATGCAGCTATCACGTTTGGTAATCTTGCAACCCATTCGCGAGATCTTTTATCCTGAATAAATTCCCTCGCGTATTGATATCCAAATAACCGCTCGGCAAGTGTTCGATTAAATCGCTCAACAATTGCCTGATCACGGTGAATTGCAGTATGTCCTCGTCGTATTTTGGTATTATGTTGTTTCATCAACGATGATACTGGACCAAGAAATTCCTTACCAGGATCAACCTGTAGTAGCTGTGGCCATCGTAGACCACCTCGTGGTCCACCATCTCGTTGATAAATTCGTTCAAACGCATCGGCTACTTCAGATGATGTTTTCGTCGATAACGGTTCTGCTTCTTTATATCTACTTGCAACATCAACTACGGTTAACGCGTATTTGTACGTTTTTCCACGCACAGTATCATGCGGTAAAAACAGAATATCAGCTTGATGAACTTCATTAGGAACACTGACATCGAAATACGCGTACTGAATTTGTTTAGGACGTGGTAGATAAATTTGCCATATTGCTTGTTTGGATAACCACGTTTTAGCAGTAGAATGTTTAACCGCTGCTGTATCAGCAAGTTTACCAATTGCTGCTTTGCCTCTCCAGTATCCTCTCGGTGAATAATAAATAGATTCCATTTATATATTACCAGCCCCAAGCGCTAATTTACCTTTCATCGAGGATCTTACTAACCAATTAGCTAATTTTTCTTTGATATTTTTATTTTTTATAGAATCTAGCGCGTGAATTAATTTCACATCTGCAATATGTCTATCTTGTAGATTTTTACTTTTATACGCAACATCATGAGCGTGACAAGCTCGATCAATAGCGTTTATTGGTTCCTCGCCTGGTTTTGGTTGATCTTGATTATCGAGCCTGATATCAAGTCTGGTACCAGGACCGCAATAATTATATCCTGGTAGATGTTTTTCTCCGCTGTATTTAGCCCATGGAGTACCTGGAAACTTTGACATCAAATTAGCAATATCACCACCGCGCTTATTAGGTAAAAACGAAAATTTCTTCCTACCGCACACAGAACATTTTCCACCATACGCTATTTTTTTATTTTTTGTTGTAACCGTAGCTAAATCAACAGTTGGAGTTTTAAATCTACAGCGTAAACAATATAAACTCATGATATAATATATATGGATATAATTGATTTCTCAGCAACAAGAAAACGAGAGCCAGTTAAACATCATCCTGCGCTACCGAACTCCATCAGATTGATTATCATAGGACCATCTGGATCGGGTAAGACGCAGTTATTACTTAATCTGATAATGAGATGGTTGAAATGGGATAAATTGTATTTAGTAGCACCATCCGCAGATGATCAACGATGTTATGATGTACTTAAAGATTTCAGTGAAAACGCGCGATTACTGGACGAAGATAATGATGTTATAGAGTTTATAACCGACATTGATGAAGCACCGTCCGTAGATGTTTTAGACGGATTTATCAATAATTTCGTTGTATACGACGATGTGATGCTAGATAAACAATCAAATCCAGCTAGAATATTTTCCCGAGGTGGACATAAAAATACAGATGTGATCTATGTTACTCAACGATATACACAAATTCCGAAAGTAATCAGGGACAACTGCAACATTTTAGTTGTGTTTAATGGTGTAGACACACACACGCTGCGAAATATTCATCAAACTTGGTGTGGTGGTGACATGGATATAATTAAATTCAAAAATTTCTTCTCACGAACGCAAGCTACTCCGCATGGATTTATAACAATAAATTTACATGATCCAAGAACAAGATATCGTGTGGGTCTTGATAAAATCTTTTAATTAATAGCAGCAGAGAGGGCGCCTACCAACGTTGGTCGTCCAGTAATTAAACAAAAAAATAAATAAACACGTAGAGTACTTTATTTTTCAGCTACCTTTTCGATAGGGTTTTATTGATGGGGTTGGTTTCAACAAAAAATAAAATCATCTCAAGGAAACGTTTATTTATGAAAATCTGGACCTTTCTACAGATTTTATTTTTTGTTTTATTTTATTTATTTGTCGGAATCATTTGGTCTGTTCGCCCTCTCTGCTGCTCCATGAGGTTTCTTGGATCTGTACTTCCTATTGATTTCATATTTTTAGTTTATTTTCAATGTGTGAATGTTGTGTAGAGTGATTTGAGTCAATTGTATGTTGAGAGCGTGAGAGAATCATTGTATTTTTACATCATATATTTTTCTTTATTAATTCATTTCATAAATTTCCATCTTTCTCACAGTGTGTTTGTCTTATTCATTTAGTCCAAAAACCGGTTTCTATTCTGCGACACTTGTCAGTAATAGACACATGAAAATGCAATACGGACGATTCCATTTTGACTCAGTCGGTTCACTATTGGCTACCTTATTACACATAGACTTTATCATAAGAAAGTTTTTAATTTAAAAACAAATCGACATTGCTTAGAGAGCTTAACATTTGGGTTACATAAATAACATGTCGAGCGTAACCAATAACATCATGAACACAATTTCCCACTCGATATTAGAACGCAGAACGTAATGAATGTTTGAATTTAGAATTACTCCAAATCAATACAAAATATTACAATCATGGCTAGTATTCGTGTTTTCCCAAATCTTTACCAGTGTTATGCATGTGCAGATACAGAGAGATAAAGGGAAATGCAATATATATATATATATATATATATATATATATATATATATATATATATATATATATATATATATATATATATATATAATAACAATAATAATAATAATAATAATAATAATAATAATGAGGACTTTGTATAGCGCCTAATCTTTAGAAGCTCTAAGCGCTTTACAACTTTAGAAAACACCTATAAGATAAGAAACATAATAATATTATTACAAATACAAACAACATGAAATTAGAAAAACATTTAAAAAAATAAAAAAAACATGCTGGGAATATTTCAGGTAGGAAACATTGTTAGGTCTTTAAGTTTGTTCTTGCTGTCGAAATAAGTGAGTTTTGAGAGCCCTCTTGAATGTGATCACTGTGTCTTTGTGTCTAAGTTCAGTGGGCAATTCATTCCACGTTGCTGGGCCCTGGTATGCAAAAAAACGCTGTCCATATGACTTTGTTTTCGTACTTGGAATAATGAGTATACGATTGTCAGAAGAGGAGCGTAAGTATCTTGCTGGTGTGTACACAAGGGTGAGGTCAGATAGGTATGTTGGACTAGAGTCCGACAGTGAAACGTAGCACAGACAACACATTTTATGTTTGATTCTGGATCGAATGGATAGCCAGTGTAGGGTACAGAGCAGCGGAGAGGTGTGCTCTGATCGTGGTACTCTAAGTATGATCCGAGCAGGTGTGTTTTGAACTTTTTGATGTTTCTGGAGTAAATATTGAGATGAACCAGACAGAATTGAGTTACAATAGTCCAGTCTTGAAAGTACTAATGAACACACAAGTGTTTTAGTGGCATCAACTGAAAGATATTTGCGAATTGAGCTGATGCGTCTCAGCTCAAGATATGCAGCCTTGCATATGTTCATTACATGTTGGTGCAGTGTGAGAGTACTGTCCAGAGTAACACCTACGTTTCATACTGTTTGTGTGAATTTAATGTTGGCGTTGCTGATATTTATTGTTTTAGGTAAAGGATGTAAATGAGAAAGTCTTTTTGTTGTGATCAGAATGGCCTCAGTTTTGTCATCATTCATCTGCAGCTTGTTACAAACCATTCATGATTTCACATCAGAAATGCACCTCTCTACACCTTGGATGGTAGCATTAACTTCAGTTGGGTGGCTAGATTTGTATATTTGGGTGTCATCAGCGTACAATTGGTGAGACACTGGATGATGATCTATGACACTTGAGAGCGACTGAATGTACAGAATAAAGAGAACAGGTCCAAGAACAGACCCCTGTGGAACGCCACAGCATAGATCAACTGGGTAGGAGTGTATTCCATTTGCAGATACAATTTGTGTCCTGTTGACCAAGTAGGACTTGAACCACAGCAAGGCTGTATCATGAATGCCAAATACATGCTGGAGACGGTGAAGTAATATATCATGGTCTATTGTGTCAAATGCTGCAGACAAATCAAGGAGGGTGAGGACTGTAGAATGTCCTTAACTACTTTTAGAAGAGTAGTTTTAGTACTGTGGCAAGGGCGATATGCAGATTGTACATTGCTAAGAAGACTGTTTGAATTTAGATGAGATACAAGCTGGGATAGAACAACCTTTTCTACGATTTTTGAAATGAATGGGAGATTAGAGACTGGGCGGTAGTTCTTTAAATCGTTATGGTCTAGTGTTGGGTTCTTCAGCAGAGGCTTTACAATGGCAGTTTTGAAAAATGATGGGAATTCCTTAGATGAGAGAGAGGTATTAATAACGTCAGTTAGTGAAGGCAATACTAGATCTAAGTACTCAAGCAGCAGTGATGTTGGAATTGGATCAAGTTCACATGACTTTGGTGCACTCTTCCTCACGATTGTACGTACGAAATCCATAGAGACAGATTCAAATGCTGCTAATTGTTGCCGCTCAAATTATGTATCCCAACTGTATGGTGACGACGAGTCAATTGAAATTGTAGTGTCAAGCTTATCTCTAATGGTTTGTACTTTGTCACGGACAAAATTTGCAAACATGTCCGGAAGGTCGACTGGAGAGAAGGTAGTTGGAAGTGGTGTTGATTTGTTCCTTGACATTAGCTTGTTAGTAATCTCGAAGAGCTCTTTGCAGCTGGAACTTTCCAAGATCTTATTAGTGTAGTGGGCTGATTTTGCTGCATGGACTATATTTGTGACATTCTTTTTAGCGACTTCATAGATTTGCTTATGAATAGTGAGTCTGGTGGAAAGCCAGAGCCTCTCAGCTTTACGGCGGTCTCTTTTAGCAGTGCGAAGCTGGTCCCTAACACTGCTATACCATGGAGAACACTTTTGAATTGATACTCTGCACTTGGTAGCTGGGGCATGTTTGTCAAGTAATGAACGCAGACAGTTATCGAGTTGTTCTGCGGTAGGAGGTAAGCAAGTCGTTAGGTTACCTTGGATGTCGTGCATTAATTTGGTTCTATTTATCATACGGAGGTTTCTTTTAGTAGCAGATAAAGGTGGAGGGTTAGGGACTGAAAAAAAGATGAAAAAAGGTCACGTCCGGATGAAAAGAAAGTAACAATATATATATATATATATATATATATATATATATATATATATATATATATATATATATATATATATATATATATATTAAAAGAACTGTCAATGGGGCATTCTCTAAAGGCCACCCACCACCTTTACAGACAAGTTTAGCTTTTGAGATTACCCAAAATATTAGGTTAGTACCACCTTTTTCAGGAAAATGAAGTAGATAAATACTTTTTTTGCTTTGAGAAAATTGGTAAATGGTCAAGAGAGCGTTAAACTTTATTCTTACAATGTGTACTTCTTGGCAAAGCGCATACAGTCTACACTTCACCATCGGTACAGCTGCTTATGATGGAGTTAAGGAATATATCTTGAACGGTTATGAGTTGGTAAATAAGGAATTGTAGAAAAGAAACTGGACAACCCCATGGCAAATTTGCAGAGGAAAAAGAACCACTATTAAGACAGGTGGTGCTCAACCAAGAAGATTGATGAAGATTACGATAACTTCACGCAGCTCATATATAATTGAAGAGTTTAAGAAGTACATCCATAGGGGTGCAAGGTGGAAACTTTGGAAAATGCTGCTCACCTAGTTGATAACTATGCATTCTCACATTTCACTTCTCCTTTCAGCGGTTGTTTGGCAAAATAATCAAAACAGTCTCATATGAGTACTTCCAAATTACAATCCGGCACAGCATTTAGAAATCAAACATCTGATATGACTGATCGCAAATCTTTATCTCTTCATACATGCACTTATTGTAAAAAGAAAGAGCACGGCATTTATGATTGCTAAATGTTGGAAAGTAAGGAACAGAAATATCTTAGAATGTGCACTTTTAAAAGAAAAAGAAGAAAAAAGGGCACGTCCGGATGAAAAGAAAGCAACAAAATGAAAGCTATTCCAAATTTTAGTGTTTCAAAGAGGTCAAAGTCAGAGTTTTGATTTTAACAAAATATTTTGCCCGTCGGAGAAAAGCAACTGATGTGATATTTGGGTATGACTGGATTCTATCGGAAATTAAGTTATGGAGTCTTATGTTAAACTCAGTGCCACATTTAGAGGTGCACCATTTCTTTCATCTCCATATTTTCAATCAATCATTTAAAATGTCTGTTTTGCAAGTGTTGTTGGGGATGGCAAAGTATTGATTCAAGAAGACAAAAATGGTGTGGATCATCAAGTTTGATTATTTATTTTTTAAATTAAACAAACACCAGAGAAATTATTCTGTAATCGAGAAGTGATGTTTGACTTTGATATTGGCTTTGCAACAATTTGAAGTGTATATTATTTCAGCTCTTTCTCCGATTATTGTATCTAGTGATCACAAACCCATTACTTTAATTAATTTAAATGAAGAACAAAGACCAGATAGTACTGTGGTAATGTCTGATGTTGTAAGAATACAACATTGTTATTGGAACTCCATTGGCTCAGATTATCTGACTGTAGATGCAATTTCGCGTGTATAGAAGCAATATATTACTTTTTTGTGTAAACTCTGTATCATTCATAAGACATTTACATATTTCCTATTTTAACGTGTATCCCTGATTGTTGCTTGTAGTTTACGCCACTGTTCATTTTTAACTAACCTATTTAGATAGCGATCCTTTGTTCATGATTGCTGATTGCACTTTAAGATAATATTTGTAAACATGTTTACATGTCCTCTTGACATTAGTAAATATTAGAAGTGAAGTTGATGACAAATTTGAAGGGGAAATGACCCACATCATGGCCATCTTATTGTATAATAGGTTTTTATACAAACACATTGTGGTCAAAATTATTCATTACGTTTTTATATAAGTCCGTGTATAGTCACTTTTAGTAGTATTCAGATATAATTTGAGGAAATATTTAACCCCCTATAAGATGTCTAACCAGTCACTGAAAGGTAGTGTTACATATAGTTTTCAGTGTGACAGGTACAGTAGTTTGAAATTTGATTACAGAATGCATTGCCTATTGCATAAAATCCAATTCTTTAAAATTAAAAGCTCATGGGACAGGCAATTACATGCCATGGATAGCGGATAGCACCATTAAGACTGCTGCCACAAATTTGTTTTCATCAAGACTGGATGCCAATCCTCACGGTGACAAAGTAGTGTGACATCCATATTCTGGTTGAAAGCAGATAAGTATGGATTGATGACTTTTGAGATGGAGATTCTTTTATTAACATTTTCAAAGAATGCTTGCATATCTATAACTTTCAGTACACAAAGGAATAAAGCATGGATATTTTTCTGTTCTTCTGTTACATTAACTAATTTTTGTATGTATTATCCAACACATGGACAGATTCATTTTCTCATATACCTATATATATATATATATAAAGCAACTACAGTTTCCATAAGATGATTAGAAAAAGCAGCATCTTGTAAGAAAGTAGGATTAATAAGTTTGGATAGGAGTCCAGACAAAGTAAGTTCACCATAGTCTACAAGTTTTACAGGAATATTGTATACTCCATTGGCTTTATAGAATTTAAACTCACTCATTGATCTAGAACATAATTAATGAGAATTCATGAATATCTCACTTGTTTACTTTAATAGCATTAAAAGCATGGATGGGGCACATTAGAATCCTGAATCCACTCTATGCCTTTCGCTACATAAAAAAAATAATTGAAAATTGAGCATACATTACTTTGGTCAGATACAATTTTGCTTCATTTGTTAAAATAGATGTGTTATCATGAGCCTTTCTTTGGAAAGAAAAAGATCAATATCTGAAGACTAGTCTTTTGACTTCATCCCCTAATGGCATCAATAAAATAAATGTAATTTTAATATTACTCCTCATTAGATTTCTTACTTTCTTCCACTGATTTTATAATTTTCCCAGTTGGTTATTTATACATTTTATAAAACAATTGAACATTCTCTTCTTAAAAATAGCTTTGCAAGATGAGCTGATCTTGTATGGGGAAGGGTCTTTCTTAGAAAACCTTTGCTTAGCTTGAGCATATTCCTCACTGATTCAAAGACAAGCAGCTAGTGTGTATGTGTCATGTACATCATCAAAATTCACATGAAACAGAGCCCTAATTATACCATAAACAATATGATTATTAATCAAAGTTCTCTTATGAAATGTAATTTGCTATCTTGTTAGGGTTCACATCCTCCCCAAATAAAGTACAAACTAAACTATACTAGTCATTCAAACAACAGTTAAAACTAACTCTTTTAAAAATAGTTTGGGACTTTGGTAAGTATAACATCATTAAAAGTTGCTTTTTGGTCTTTAACAAGATTATTTAGAACAAACATATCACTAAATTTGTTTGAAAGATTTAATATTTTTTAATATTATGCAGATCATAATTATGATCACCTATTGCTACTATTTGGTCACAACTGAAGAGAGATTTGTCTAAAGTTTCACTTGGGTTCCCATTAAAAAATGGGGTCGGACAAAGATGGTGCTCTATTTAGACCAAAATTCCCCATTTCCTACCATTAACATTCAGTTCAATACAAATGCTCTGAATGTGTTTGCATTCCATTTCTGGCCTTGACCTGACAGAAAGATCTTATTAAATGAACAATGCCAGTCCTCATCCCAAAAGTTCTATCCTTAGATAGCCTAGAGCAAGGGAATGTAAACATTTAATACCTGAAGCACAAGTGGAGTTTAGTATCAGTTCTGCAACATGTCAACAATTCAATCAGCAAAAGAGAGAAAATAATTCTCCATATTTTTATCCAAGCCTACTTATATTCAATACATATGGTAATTATGAGTCATTTCCAATTTGCAGCTTTAGAGCTTCTGAACCTGGTGAGGAGAAAATTCATGTTTGTACTGAAAACTTTAGTTTTCTTGATCATCACTTCCAGCTGGTGGAATGAAAAAGAAAAAAGTATCTTGGCTTTGCTCGAATGAAAAATAGCAACACAAAAAGCTAATTTTATTGCTTTAGTCTACTATGTCTGGTCCTTTTATTTCAATTATTTTTAAGCCTCCTTCCATTTGCATGGACATGATGGCATGCAAACATGATAGATATACAAAATATTCTATTAAATGAAATACAAGAAATGTAATGTAGGCAAAAGTTTATTGAAATACTGATTCCACATACACAGATGAATTAAGTAAATCAAAATGACAATGTGAAAAATGAAAAAATGAGAATGACAATAGGTCTTAATAATGAAAAAAAGGTTTTTATTATAATTTTTAGAACTCTTTCACGTAAATCCAAACATTTCCACCTTGACTCTTTCAAATAAAAGAAATAATTATAATCTTCCACACAATACAAATATAGCTTTGAACACATCTGGCATATAAAAGTTCTATACAAGATTATTTTCAATTAGCATATCACAGCCTTTTTAACCATTAAGTCAGAGCTTAAAGATGATAAATCTAGTTACTAACACAAAATCTGGAAAACAAGTGGTTCTTATAAAAGGATAAACATGCAAATAAAAAAAAGGTGTAGGAATAAATGATTCAATAAATGGTACACTCTCTTTCCATCAAAAATATGCTAGTCTTGACATTGTTCCCGAGTTATCTCAACCTCTAGTGAAAATGGACAAATTCAGAAGAAAACCAACGTACCACCAGTACTTATATGCCTAATTTTGCTTCTTGAGAGCACTACTTTAATGAATACATATGTGGGGAGGGGAACCATTGTGCAGGTTTTAAATACAATACCATTATTTCCAATCATCAATCGGCAACTGCTGATACAATGTCTACCAGTGTCTTGTGCATAACACTAAAATTATTTTATCCACAAGTATTAACACCCCTAATGACAATAGATTTGGTCTAAAAGCTAAATAACAGTTCAAATAGAATTAACCATTACCAATAAGATTAAGAAGAGTATCAACATACAAAAGATATGAGCAATACTAATTGTAAAATTTCATCTTTCAGTATTGTTAGTGACAAACATTTTGCACATTTGTTAAATGTAAATAGCAACTTCTACTTTTCCCATTATTAGTGAATCAATATTAAATTCAGCATCCTGATTCAAACAACAAAGTAAATTTGCTAGATGATAAATACCAAAAGCTATAATAATCTGGGTAAGATCTTATTACTTGCATTAGAACATGCAATTCATGTCTCTCACAGTCTGGAAACCAGTGGATGAGAATTTGCCAACATACCAAATTTGACTGAAATCATGTGTTTTAAAAAATGGAATTAGGCAAGGAAATTAAACTGTGTGTATGAAGAAAACTGAGGCCAGAGCTCTACCAAAAAGACTTAAAACCTGAACTCATCTGAAAAGTCCAATAAAAGTTATCTTGTGGAAATAAGGGTTGGAGTCTTCAGTGTTCAGGCTGTAGTGTTGCTAAAAGAAAATTTTAAAAACTGACAAGTAAACAGTGAGGTATCAATTGAAGTTACACATCCAATTTGGTTTAAATCTCGTGATAATAAATAGTCATTATATTGAGTAACATAAAACCCACTTGATATTGACAATCAGATGTCATAATTCTACCAAAATGATGACTGCACACTGAATATGGTTGAAATTCAATAATGATCACAAAAGAGTTGGTGTGTAGAAACAAAAGGGGAGATAATCCAAAAATTTGGGTCAATAACTTTGCAAAAACATTGATAACTAGTAACCTCATTTGAGATGTTGTCATTCTGAAACTGTAGATCAAATTAAGCTGAAATCCATGAAGAAGAGCCCAATATTGTGTAGAAATAAAAGATTGATTTACATAATTTGGGGTAAAAAATTATGACAAAGAACACTTAAAACTGAACTCATCTAAAATAGGCAGTACATAAAATCTTGTTCGAAATTCAAATAATAATAATATAATTGTGCACACAAAAAATTATATGCATAATTTAGACATTTTTAACTCAGCCAAATAATGCTTGAAATCTAATAATAATTAAAAAAGTAACTGTGCAGAACAAAAGTAGGACAGTTTGACACATACTTTAGTAAACTGGTGTTCTGGTATGAATTTCATAAATCACATCAGCAGCTTTCTGGGTTGAAAGCACTGGTAAATAGTATTATCTACTATCATTATGCATTTTTTAAAGAAATTTTTATATTTTTAATAATACCAGAACCAAAAAAAGTACTCTTAATCCAAATAGACCTTGATGTCTTTAAGCTAGCCGGTTTTATTAGGTGCTTTATCTCTACTTTCATTGATACAAGTCTGTTCCACTTTTGTTTCTGCACAATTACTACTAATTTAAGTAGTATTGGATTTTTGTTTTTAAGAAAAATCTGCAGTTCAGCTCTACTGACAAGGCCTCAAATGACTGTGATTTTTAACATATTCTATCATTTTATGGAGTGACAGCTGCCAATTGTCCACATCGCTCTATGTGATTCTGCATAATAAATGTATTTAGTTTTGAATTTGAATAAATCTGCTTTGAAGTTTAATTCTGATGTACTGCCTACAAGAGATGGCTAGGAGTAATCTAATGTATCAACCAAGCATGGCAAGGCAGGCAGTTTTAAAGCTAATGTATTGCCCTGTAAGAGGTGGTAGGCATTGCCCAGAAAGACACAGTAGTTAGTACATCTTCTACTGTATCACCAATGTAGACATAGCAGGCAGTTTTACATCCAGTGTCTGGCAGTTTTACTTACAATGTTAGTTATTGCCCAGTAAGCCATGACATGCAGTACATCTACCAAGTTTGACACGAGTACTGCTGGTTTTACCTCAAATGTATTACCTTGCAAGAGATGGCAGGCAGTAGATCCTGAATGTATCACAAGTAAGACATAGCAGGCATTATTACATCCATTCTAATGCTTAGCAAGAAAGTACATATTGATGGAAGGAAAGATAATTTAGTAAACTCATATTCTGGTATTAACTCCACAAATCACATCAGCAGCTTTCACAACTGAAAGCACTGGTAAATAGTATTACATACTATCATTAGGTATTTTTTTAATTTAAATAATACCCAAGAATAATTACAACAATACCAGAATAAAATGAAGTACTATTTATACTAATAGATGTAGTATTGTTGCTAGCCTGTTTTAGGAGGGTGCTTTATCTTTTCCTTCCATTATTATGTCTGTTCCTACTTTTATTTCTACAAAATTACTCTCTTCACTATTATTGGATTTCAACAAAATCTGATGTACAGTTCTCTTTTGGTATGACCTCAAGTGTTAGTAATTTTCAGCATTCTACATTATCATTTTATTGAGTTATGGCCTGCAAATCATCTAAATCACCCACTGTAACTCTGCACAATGGCTCTATTTAGTAATATCGGTTTCAACAATTGACTGTCCATAGAACTGCATTACAACATGATACCAGATCACCTCTCATTCCTACATACATTAATACTCAACCTCTGAGCAGCTTTGTACTCAGCTCCCTCAACACAAGCACAACACGATTCATTTTAAAATTTCAGCCACCTGACCTTTAAAAAAAATTCTTCATCCTGATAATATTTCAGACAGATTTCTCTAATGTATATGTTCCATCCTCATAAAGCACAGTATTTGCATAATTGATGCCTGAAATCAAAAACTTCGTTGCATAATTATAAAAAAATAAATATGATAGCATGATTATCAAATGACAAACCATAAACAAAAAAATACACAAAGAATTATGATGCTGAAACATGTCATAAATCTGTTTTTAAAAGGAATGTATTTTCATTTTCCTGGGAAAACATGCTCATTGGTGTTACAGATATTAAGTTCTTCCCATACACATTTGTATGTTTTGTACTAAAATTAATAAATGTTTTACCAACTGAAAATTTCATACCTAAAGAAACATGCATTTGAGACATTAAAATTTTATAATTTTTTATACAAGTTATGATTAAAGCATGAACTATCCAATGAACTCTTTTTCAAGAGTAATGAAAAATACCTCCACAGCTGAATGAAATTAGAATACGTTCGATTCATTGGAATCAAAAGTGTAATTGGTCCCAGACACAGCTACTGAAATAACTATAAAAAAATTATCTATATTTAAATTTGTTTGATGTTATAATTCCTTGCAAAAACATGGAATCTGTCAAAAACCACTGTGAAACCCAATGAGTCAAAATCTGATCCCAAATGATAGCCATATTCTTGAAACTTTCTGAATGTTTAAAGAAAAAAAATTGTAAAATATTTCAAAATTGTTCGTGAAAATAATACATCTGCAAGAAATGTTTTAAAGAAAAATTTTTAACTAAAGAGGCCACAATGAACATTATAGATACATTTTTATAAAAAAACAACTGCACACACATAGAAAATAAAACTGCAAGAAATGTATTTATACAAATTTCAATCATGAAAGCCAGGAACATCAGGAACTCTGAGTTTATATCTCCTTCTAAGATGTGATGCAGATGAGGTTGATGTGACAGGTGTGGAGGGTGGATGTGGCTGATAAATCTTAGGTGATGGAGTGGGAGAGGGATGTGGATAATGGATATATGGTTCCTCATCATCTGGTGTCATGGTGCGATCATCAATACCCCAGGCACCAACTTCAACTTCATGTATGACATTTCTCTCAGACCAAGCCTGGCGATGCAGTGGTGGTTGTTTTGGGATTGGGTAGGAATGAGGCAATGTTCCTCTTAACAGGACATCATGCAGAACAGGACTTGGTGATCTCCCATTAATTGGAGCCAGTATTTCTTTTAAATTGTTCTTCAGTGGAGGCTTAGGTAGGCTAGCCGGCTGGAAAAGTACATCATGAGCCTTACCCAGTTTCCTACCCTGTATTGGATCAAATGGTGTGTTTATGCTTGGTATGGTTGTAGGAATTCTGGCACTCTCCTTTGCAAGGTCATGGCTGATATCTGAAATTGGAGTTTTGCTCAAGCTGTTGGACTTTCCCTTGATTCTGCCAAGACTTGATATTGTTGTAGCTTGCATGGGGGTCTGAAGGGGTGGTCCTCTAACGACAGGGAGGCTGTTCCCTCTTCTTGGAAAAGGGTTTGGGGCCAGCAGGTCAGGTTTGGGAAGAGGGGGAGGCAGATTGGTTCTCCAGAGTTCCCTGCCATCTTGGTCCTCATCTGTTTCTCTGAAATTAGCACAATATATTGTGATGATATTAGAAGTATTTGACAGCAGCTTGGATTACTTGGTGGCTGGGTCTATTTCTACTACCAGCTCTGGCATATATCTACTGATTTTTAAATCAAAGTAAGATATTTGTATCATTTATGTCTTATCTACTACTGCTACCATAAAAATTCATCTTATATGAGTATATGGACAAGTCAAAGCACTGTTGATTAAACTTCTGGGGTCAATGTTTACAGTTTACAATAGTTCGACTTTTCCATGGTCACAGACATGAGAATGTGTTACAAAGTGTTAGCAGACATGAGAATGTGTTACAATGTGTTAGCAGACAGGAGAAAGTGTTACAATGTGTTAGCAGACATGAGAAAGTGTTACAATGTGTTAGCAGACATGGGAATGTGTTACAATGTGCTAGCAGACATGGGAATGTGTTACAATGTGTTAGCAGACATGGGAATGTGTTACAATGTGCTAGCAGACATGGGAATGTGTTACAATGTGTTAGCAGACATGGGAATGTGTTACAATGTGCTAGCAGACATGAGAATGTGTTACAGTGTGTTAGCAGACATGAGAGTGTTACAATGTGTTGGCTGACATGAAAAAGTGTTAAGCAGATATGAGAATGTGTTACAGTGTGTTACACTACAGAGTCATCTGAGTGATGATGAGTATCTGAGTGATTGACATTTGAGTTATTACACGTTTACATTATATAAACTAATAAAAGTATAAATGAATGACCATTTCTAATAGCTAAGTACAATATATATTCATTTTAAAGACTTCTTTTAACTGTGAGTAGTATCATGCTTTTATTTAATCATTCAAAAGGAAATGTATCCAGATACTGACATATGTAAAAGATAAATGGAGCATGTGTGAGTTCTCATGTGATTTCACTTTTAATGCAATTATATCTGTAAACAGGTAGCATTCAAGATTGATAGTGAAATTATATCATGAGCAAGTGTTTCACATAATGCATTCTTAAAAAGTCTGCAATTGAATGTCGTGTTACATGGACAGCCTCCTCTAAATGTTGCACGTTCTCTGTGTTTTATTTTGTCGATATTACAGCATTGAAGATTTGAAATGTGACATCCAGGATAAACATGTAACAGCTGCTACTGAAACCCTAACAAATATTAATATATTACACATTTTTAGTCTACGTTATTTGTAAACATTTATTTAAAAAAAGAAACTTTCAATAAACTTAAATAAGAAATATCATGCAATAAAAAAATATTATTAGGTTAAATAGATTCATCAATTAAACATTCAGCTCTAAGACAGAAGGACTATAAGGTTTAAATATTGGGGCAAAACTTGTTAAACATAAATTAATTTAACTGCATGCTGTCTGATTATACCCCAATATATACCTCTGTTGTGCGTCTTCTTTCAAACTAGTGGATCCATGATACATTCCCAACTGGTCATCCTGATCATGATCCAATGGCCGAGTCGTATTCCTAACAGGCACTGTGCCATCATATGGTTCTCTGGATTTTGGAGCGCTGGGATACTGCACAGAACTTGCTGCTTGAATGGAACCTGACTGACCAGTGGTCATCTCAGAATCTCCTAGTTCCTTGGGCCAAATCGGGTCACTGTGACCTGATGGGATGGTAACATTATCATCATCATCCTGACCAAAAGCAGAGCCTCTTATATGGAGGTTTTCATCCCCAGGATATTTACTGGAACCTGATTGGAATAAACAAAAATGAATTTTATTTTAGCTCTAGTGCAATCAAACACTAAGAAATATAAAAATTACTATTTCAAAACACAGACTGAAGACTTACTATTTTCTTACTTTCATTGTAACATTTTATTTTTGATTGTTTAGTTCTTTATTTTCTTGTCATGTTATTCTTTATTTATTCTTTGCATTTTTAAAGAACATATTTATTTTCTGTTCATGTATGTGCATATTGTACTTGGTTCTTTATCTCTTTTTGATTTAAAACTTGCACTGTTCAAGTCTAGTGTGCTGCACAGTGCATACACAGCAGAAGTAGAAGAATGATTTTCCTTGGGTGAAAGGGAATGTGGCCTGGACCTATTGTATTTGGAAAGCTAGAAATGTATCCATATTTAACAAATGTCTCTCTAATAAAATGGAGCTGAATAGAAATATTCTAATTCAAGCACTGTCATAACACCATTACAAATTCTGTCAGAAAAAAATGACAATCAAACTTGCCCTTGGTCTTTCAAACATAATGCATCATGTCCAAATTGTGCTTCAGTTCATGCAGTATGTTAAAAGTTACAGAGTGCAAACAAAATTCATGATGAAAAGAAACGGGTAATATTTTATATCCACTCCATAAACACATCATGGGCATACCAAACTGATTACTTGGGAATAAACTTATAATGTAGATAATCCAAATGAATTATGCTACACTTCAAGGATTTGGGCCAGGTTTTAGCCACAGTATGGGGCCAAAAGTAAGTCTCCACTTCCCCAAATCTTACTTTTCGGGGGGTCTTCTTACGAACTATTTTGTTATAATATAGACCTTTTAAGTTATGCACTGTCAATACATCACATCATCGCATTGTCTAAACCTTCCACTTATAATAGCTATGGAACTCATATTACCATAAGTAAGGTCAATAATTTTACCTTTGTGACCAGATGATGTGTTATAGTCAACCTTCTCTTCCTCCTCCTTCTTCTCCTCCTCCTCATACTCATAGCCTTTTTGATCCACATCTTCATGAAGAATCATGTCCAGTTTGTTTTTGTGCAGACCTTTATCTTTATTCACAGGCTCCAATGCCCTGCTGACAACACTCTGAGCTCGCTTCCAGCCATTTTGATTCAACAGGCTGACAAATTTTTGTGTGATTTCTAAAATGGCCTGAAAGTAACAAGAGCACTGTTACTTGTTCAACTGATAGGTACAGGTCCCTCACTATGAAGACCTTCAGTGTATCATTGTCTTCTTTATCACTACCCTCAATATATCACTGCAGTATATGTAGATATGTCCATGGACCCTACAGATCAATAAAAGTTTAGGACTGCTAATTAATTTACATCACTTCAATGCAGTTGTATGCTGATGATAACTGATCATATTGTGATTTCACATCTTAAAAGCTTGTTTAATTTTGATGAATTATTGTGGATTATTTATTTTACCATTATATGCAGTGTCATGACATAATCTTAATGTAACAAAATACAGTCTTTATCACTTATAAAAACCATTTGTATAAACTGCTGTTTTACGTGATACTTTGCCATCAATATATATATATATATATATATATATATATATATATATATATATATATATATATAAAAGAATTCATGTTAAATAGCGCTCTAGGTAGCTAGCTTAAATCCCTAACATTGCATCAACACAAAATGTCAAGACAGCTGGGTTTTTTTTCAGTCCACGAAACATGTTTTAGTTTATTCACAAACAAATTTAAATAACCACAACGTAAAGAGCCTCTTACGCGAGTGTATATGATTTGTTTACAAATCAAAAGTGCTGGTGTCTGTGTCATTGTTTGTTTACAATAGAAAGTAGTTCCTTTATTCACGTGAATGCTACATGTGCATTGTCGCGCGTGTTCAGAATCGGTGAATACTGAATGATTCAGACAATGTAAAGTTAACGGGGAAAAAAATGAGCATATAATAATTCATGTTAATTAGTGCTCTACCTGATAGTTTATGTCTGGCTTGCTGGTGGCAGTATCAACTGGCTTAAGCACTGGTGCAGTATCAGCAAGGTGGCTGAGAGTCTCTGTGTGGGTTGTATTAAATGGAAGGTTTTTAACAGACTGACTTTCATTCACAGAGATGTTGCTGTTCATTGCAAAGTCATCCTGCCCACCTGTTTGATTTACAAAATATAAAATATTTCAAATGAAATAATCCTTTTTTTTCAAAAAAATCTATATACTTTTCTTTGAAAAAACGCCAAGGTCAGTGAGTGGTTTAATAATAAAATGTATATCCTAAAAATCATTTATGACAAAGTGTCATTACTGACTGACCATACTGTATCATACTTTTGCATATGGATTGTTTGCTTGCCTCTTCCCTTGAACTTATCACCCCATACCGTAAACTACAAATCAGCTTCTCTTCAACATCTAATTTTTAAGTCTGGTTAAAGCTTTTCATGTACATGTTTTGTAATAAAAATCACTTAAACTAACATGTCACATGGATCCTTATTTAGAATTACTTTAATAAAGGGGACTCCGAGTGGCCGATGTGGTCTAAATCGCTCTCCGTTATGCATCAATGCCATCTCACCTCTGTTTGTGTGGGTTTGAGTCTTGGATTCAGCCAATGTGGGTATGTGAGAAAGCTTGCCAGTAGCTTCTCGTGGGTTGGTGGTTCTTTCCGGGGATTTTCCCAGGTTCTTCCTCCACCATTAATACTGGCCGCCATTTGTAGCCTATCATGTGCTGAAAAATGGCGTTATACCATACAACAACAACAACTTTAATAAAGCTCTAGTGTCCTGTGGAAATATGGTAAAGCCTGTCTTCAGAAGTCACATCTGCAGAGGAACGAAGTGGCCACAAAAACAGATGGTTGCTTAACACAGGATCATTTTTGCAACAATTGGCATATTGGTTTTTGCAATCTGAATATAATCAAGAGCCAAGTAAAATTAGTAGATCTGACAGGTACTAGTAAAGAATCACTCTCTGGTGACCTTTGTAATTCCAGGTCTACTTATTTTTAGTAACCTATCAGATTAGGATTTCATCTTGAATTAGGGAGTCATCATTAGAAATGTCACGTTCTAAATGGCATTTTCTACTTTTTAAAATATTTAAAGCCTAAGTTAAATGTTGAATGAATGGTCAGCAAAGCTTAATGTTGTATTTGTGTCTTTCCAATCTCTGTTGGAGATCTCAATTTTGATCAGACTGTGGTTCCTGTGGATGTTATTTTGTAAGACAGGTGACTGCTTCATAAAGGTTACCTTCAAGGCAAGATGACTGTAAAACATTATGATAGTGGTAAAATGTTGATTTAAGTAACAATACACAGGTACATATACAGTTTCCAAAGGTGTTGAAATCAGAACTTTTATCATGAAGTCTAATTTGAAATGTACATGTGATATGAGTCTCACCTGGAAATTTCCTCCATGTTGGGTTTTCCTGTGAAAAAAGAATTTTTGGTTCAATAAATATGAGCTAAGAAACAGTTTATAATGTCAACACAAATTATACAAATCTTAACAGTATCTTAACTTGAACATTTATTCTTAAAGTTGAATCTATAACTCATTAAACTGAGAGATGTAATTTTGGCTTGCAATGTCAAGAAGGTTCACAATAGACCCACGTAGGTGGTATTAGAGACAAAAAGGAGGATGTAGTTTCACAATGATGTCAAGTAACACAGACATTCTCCACACTAAAAAATATATCTGAAGAAGAAAAAAATGTAGTTTTGAGGCCCAATTTTCTTAGCTGAAGAAATTTGCAGGTGCAAGAATGGTTTGTCTGGATTTCAGACATCCACCCATAAGATTTAATGCAGACCTAATCAAACTGCACATGGGAAGATGAACCTTTGTTAAAAAATTGGGTAACTTTGAGATTTGGGCTAAAATGAGGCAAGCATGAAAATATAATGGATCCAATAGAAAATGAAAGTTCAATTTTCACCCATCTAGCTCACGTATAGGCTTGAAAGCCAATCCTAAACAATCTCTATTACATATCTTGGCAAATGTCAATAGGAACATCTCTATAATCAGACATACTTGGATTCCACTGGAAATAACAAGAAAAACTGTCTTCTACCCCTGTTTTAAGTGGAAATGAGAAAAAGCTCACGGTTTCAGCACTTCAAAGGTGAAACTGTCAACATGAGCATAAAAGTTAAACTCATTTTCAAAACTTCAAATCTGATCACATTAAGTGTGCCTTCATATTGTCAAACTAGTATCAATATTACAATGTTCTGCTATTTACAATCTGAGTGAAAACAGTATGAAAAATTTAATGCTAATTCAGGCAAAACACTCAGGCAGGCAGTAGACATCCAGTGTTCAAATGCTACCATTCAATACCATACAGGTTTAAATCTGCATCAAGACCTTGTTGAGTGGATGGCTGCTGATTTCTGTACTTTCATATTTTTACAAATCATAATAGCAGAGGCATCCATATGTATGGACACATTTCTACTTGGGTCTTCTTTGTATCCTGAAACTTATATTTAGGCACTTTATAGTTTGGTTTGATGTTTTACAACATAACAACATAAGCAGGTTATTTAGTACTGAAGGAGTAAGTGCCTTGTCTACAAACACACCTTGGTAACATTTTGGGTGGGAGTCCAGCACACGAGCCACTAAGCCACTGTGGCTCCTACCTCCATTACCTCTTACAGCATGCAGGAGAGCGCACTGAGCCTGTTCTACATCCCTGAGCTTTGCATTCACTGTTTAGAACACAACAAACCTTCATAAGCATATGATCTGTTGCCAAAAATATATAATATATTTGCTCTGGGTTAGTTATTTTAGACAGCCTTAATATAAATTATGCTAAGAGAAGAAAGATTCTTTTTTGCTAATGAAAATAAAAATACACAGTTCTGACTGAAACAATGCTTATAATGCATTTTAAATAATAACAGGTCTTGTGATATGTTTATACAGGCAGAACAGAAAATACAAATATTAAATTAACCTGGTATGAGCTGTATTCCGAATTATATGGTGCAAATAAATGTATCTTGGTGATGTTGGTATCAAAGGTGACACTCTTTCTCTTCTTGATGGTGGGACTTGCATTCACTGTTTTAACTGGGACAGGACCTAAACCAGCCATCATGCTTAAGGTTTCATTAGAAAGGTGAATCACATCCACTGAGGAAACATCTGATTCTGATGGTTTGTCTGCAGCTTTTTCATTTTGTTCACCCAGATCTCCTTCTTTAGATTTTATCTCAAAGGTTGGATCCTGGCCAGACACTTCAGCTGCTTCCGCATCGTTAACCCCATCTTTTCTCCTCTCATATTCAGCTTTGCCAACTGATGGAATCTCAACACTTTCTGAAGACTTATTCTGTTTTATTTGACGCCATCTACTGATCAGCTTTTCATCTGTCAAGACTTGGTTAATGACATCATGGACCAGTGCATAGGCTTCATCTTTAAGAAGTTTCTTAAGTTCTTGGTCCACATTGGTACAATTTAATTTTTTCTTGATCTTGCTACTTGTTTCTCTTTGCTCCTCTTCATGGATGTCAGCTACACCAGATTCTTCTTGTTTAGAAACAACTGGACTTTCTTGATCAGACAAAACATCAACATTGTTTTTAGCCTGCAATCTTGCTTCATTGTCAACCAGAGATTCTTTTGCATCTTCAAACTCTTTTGTAGGTTCGTTCCTTTTGGATGGTTCTCCTCTTTCCCTTTCCTCATTTTCATTTCCAACTTTTCTGCTGATTATTTCCATTATCTGACCCTTAGTATCTTCTACAGACTGTTCCTCATCTTTACTACTATTGATCTCCTTTTCTGAGCTGTGTCTTCTAGATGTTCCCTCCTGAAAAGAAACAATATCTATATTAGCTTTCTCACTTTTTAGGACCTTAATGTTTTCTCCATTGTTTGAATCCAAATGGTCTGCTAAAGATTCTCTTTATTTTTTTTCCCATGATTCATCTCTATTTGATTTTTGTTGGAAACCACATCATCCATAACTGAGTTTGCTTTTTGATGTATTTGATTTGCCCATGATCTGCTTTAAAAGTTTCATTTTCTTTCCTTCTCAACTGCTTTCTCTCTCTATGACCTCTTTGCTTTTTAATATCTAGAATGCCCTGAATTTCCGATTTTTACTGGGATATCTATGTACTGTTTATCATCTACATCTAATGTTATTTTTTTCCCTTTACACATTTTCTCTCTGTCATCCCTTTGCCCTTCAATATTCTATTGCAACTTTGATTTTCCTTTAATGACCATTTTCTGAATATTATCTACTTGAGATGATGTTCTATCTTTCCTATCTCTACATTTTTTCTCATTTTCATCCCTTTGCTTCTTCCTACCATCAATATCCTGCACTTCTGATTTAACTGTGCTCACCTTGTCTTCATTTTCAACCTCAAGCTGAGTCTTGCTCATGGCTTTCCTTGATTTTCTCTCATGCACATCAGATTCATTGATGTTGTTAACCTCACTCCTGAAATCAGCTGAAGCCTTCTTCTCTGTGACTGCCTCTATATCAAGATCTACTGGATTTCCTTCACCTTCTTTTTCCACACTCTTGAGAACAGAAGTCCTGGATTCTTCCTCCTCATGCTTGTCCATCGTAGCAACTTCTCCAAAGAGTCTCTTTTCTTCTACCTTCTCTACATTCTCTTCAGCTTTCTTCTTCTCATGTTTATCTCTCCTTGAAACTCTTCCTTTAGGTCTCTTTTCATTGGAATGGCCACTGCTCTCCTCATTTTCCCCATCTCTCCTCCTTCTGGGCTCCTCATTTTCTTTTACTGCGATGATTCCATTATATCTTTCCCTCACATCCTTACCCTGTTTGCTGCCTCCTGCAAAAGTATTTTCTCCCACAATAGCATGATTTTGTCTGTTACCTGGTTATGCAATGTAAAGTACAAGCCAGACTAGGTACACGTTGAAGTATTTTTTGAGAGTAACTCTATTTTAAATGTACACAAAGAAAAAACTGTTGAAAAAAACACTGTTCACCAAATAAAGTACTGGACAATATTGATGAGGTACTTGCAGACATTTTATGGTAAGAACATCCAACATTCTGTTTAGACCGAACTTTGAAAATAGGAGAAAATTTATCAAACTGCACAGACCTGTCCTAGAAACAGCTTTTTAAATATAATCTGAAATGAATCTGCTATGATCTTTGACAACAATTCAATCATGATTCAAGATACCAGCCAGCATAAAAAAGATTTGCCATTAATTGTTTAAACTTATTTATGCATAAGTGCATGTTGTAATAAAGTGTAACAAAATCAACAGATCCATTAATTTATTTCAACATTATCGAACATATATGTGCAGCTAGCAAATGCATGTACATATTGTATACAATATGATGACATTATAAAATAAAAATGATTCAATTATCAGGAAAACTTATTAAACTGGAAACACATACACTAAAATGGAAGGTGTTCATATTAATGAGGTTCCATTGTATATAAAATGGTACTTTCCAACTAATAACTAAAATGAAGCGAAACGCAAACTTTTCCCTGTCCACCCATTATGCTGACAGCTATTAGAAGGTGCATTTCATACTTCACTCAACTTTGTTTTATCTGTTGATCATCATTTAACTCATGATTCAATTTGTAAAACATGTCTTGATTGAATATATCTTTCAGTTTCAATAAAACATCACTAACATTGTCATGATAACATTTCCTACCGTAACATAATACAAAAAATTATACTGAAACCAAACATACCCATGAGCTGCTTTTCAAGGATCTACAATAGCTAACAAGCTGCCATATTTTCTTTACAATAACATGTTACCAAAAGGTTGAAAAAGAACATGTTTAAAGGTAAACACTACAGTTTTAAGAAATATGTATCGGCATTTAATCCCACCTTATAGTTAAACTGCCTGATAATTAAAAAATATTTTAATAGGATCAATGACTGTACTAGCATATAACATGAACTGTGTTATAATGAGGGTGCCTTGTGGTGATGAAATGCTGTATATCAATCATCTTTAAGTCATTCTATAATTCTTATGAATTATCTTACTTTTGGACTTTTGTGGCTTCTTAAACTTGCATCCAGTACAACTACAGCAACAAGTTCCATCTGTAAACAAATAAATTTATATATATATATATATATATATATATATATATATATATATATATATATATATATATATACATACATATACATACATACATACACACACATGCATACACACATGTATTAAGTAATAACATGCAAGTCAAATTAATAAATAAAATCATTGAATTGAAAAAGATATATAGTTTTAAAGAAACATGATTGGTGAAAACTTCTGTGCAAATCTAAATATTTATATTACTAATTCAATTAATGTAAAAACAATTAAAATTACATTATTTTTGAAGAATGATTTTGCAGTTATTATTTACATGAATGTTGATATAATTATTTAGATTTGTACAATCCCATGGTAAGCTGTCCACCTATGAGGATCACATACTATATTCTCTTTCTCCTTCAAATGTGTTGTCAAATGATATTATGTAAGGAATATTAGCCTGCTACCTTGCAAAGCAAGCCTTACTAAAAGATGAAAATTTTCTTTCTCGGTCTACATCAACAAAGGGCAACAACTCTTGTCCATTACCTCCCTATGGCAGCACCAAGTGTTGTAATTTTTAGCTTTGCTGCTGGACTGGATAACATTGCCCAGCTTATCTTCCAACAATCCAAGCCATTTTTGTTTTCTAATTGATTCAACCAACTTTCCTTTTGCATTTATTGTGTGGATCAATCATTCTGCTTCAGGTTCTATACATATTTTTTTACAATTTCTGCCAAATTTGAGTGATTTTGTCACTTTTAGGGACTTCATCCCTCTTAGACATCACACCACACTATCACTGACCACTGTAAGGTCATTACAAGTTAATATGACTGACTTTTTTTGCTTGCTCTGCTTGTATTAGAGTTAGTTTTAAGGAGTTTTTAACATGAAATATTGTTAATTTATTGCTTTGTTTTTCCCTTCTTGTGTAGTTTCAACAGAATGATCAATTAAGTACCTGAAATGTATTAGTTCAAAGCATAATATATAGGTTTTGAATGTGACACTTACATTTTTTTATTCCTTCCTTAGTAACAGGGAAATATATTTATATTAGCAAGTTAGTAGCCTGATATATAACTAAATTCTGCTTCCTCTTCTTGTGTCGTTTCAGCAAAATGTCATTTAAATGCTATTTATGCAACTTCAGAGCATGGAAGTCTACACTGTCTATGATATGCAGCATCTGTAATACGTGGTGGGAGGAAGTCTGGGCTACCGTATTAGCTAGTTAGTCACATAATGATTTGCTAATTTATGCTTTTAACTAGTTAGTCACATACTGATTTGCTAACATATACTTTATTCTCTTCTTGAATTATTTCAGGAGAAATGTTTACCAAATGCATGAAATGCACATTCAAAGACATAGTCCATTTAGCGTTGAATGGAAGAAAAGAGAGTAAGCGAAGGAAGCCCTCTGCATGTCAGAGCATGGCCTTTGTGCCTGTAAGTCAGGGTACATGGGGTTCCAATTGGATCAATTGGATCTACCTCCTTATACCACTGCAGTTACTGGCCCTCCAGGTATCACTGACCATACAGCCAACAATGACCATGCAGCAATAGAGACCTTCTTATAAGATGGCCCAGCTAACTCCATCTCATTGGGGCAGTGTTCCCCAATTTTCAATAGTGCTGTGGGTGTAAGTCCCCCTGCATGTCCGAGAATGGTCTTCAGCCTACAAGTCCAGATGGATGGGGTTTGTACCAGGTCTAATGCATAATAAAACTGTCCAGCCATTCCAAAATGGGGACCTTTTCATTGAATCAGTCCAGCCAACTGTGATTTACTGGGATCTTTCTATGACAGAGATTTCAGTGAGAAATCTGTCTCACAGGCCCTTGGAGCAGCCACTACTGGTAATAGCTGGACCATCTTCTATACTGCCAGCTTCCAGGATGACCATTCACCAGGCAAACCAACAAGCAGTGTCAGACTTCTATATGCTAACTGCATGTCCACAAGGGAGAGCTAGTGATGTTTTCATAGGGATGAAATTGGGTCTACCTACCAAATAGTACATATTATCTAGTGCTACAAGCAGACCCAGTTGGGGACTGACACACAATGAGTCTGACAGAACTCTTTCAAATTGTCCATCCTTCACATTTTACTCAGATCCAAACATAGAATGGTTGGACAAATTTAGCTTTCAAACCACCATCAAGTACACTTACAGGTTGTTGGTTACTGTAGAATTCCGTCCCCACTGTACCACTACTCTAAAGAATTTGCAGATCTCAACAAGGAGCAAGAGACAGACTTAAGTCTTCAATACTGACCTACCTGCACTTCAATATAGCAGCTGTTCATGGGACTGACAAATGTGTTCCTTGCCCATAAGAGCTGTTTCAGGATGTCATGGAATCTTCTTCATTGTTGAACTTGACCACATTGGCACCTTTTAGACTCAACTGAGACACCCAGCAATAACCATGTTTTGAAGGCAATGGCCAGGATTGACAGGGTCACTGAACAGGGCTGCTTACCATACCATGGCCAGGCTTTGATGGGTTCAGCCAATTTACTCCTGTTACGATGTGTCACATGTGTGCAAACCACGTCTCTCAAACCTTGTCATAACCTCCCTTTCTGGATGACCCAGTTTGGTTCATTGTTACTTTGGAGAAAAAATAGAGGAAGTTCTGAGGCAGACAGCTCAGGAACTGCCCATCCACCTTTCCGCTCAACCAACATGGGTGTTTGGAACCATTCAGCCCCGGCCAGTGTGAAGGGATATTAAGCAGCCTCAGGACAATGGATCTTCTCATTCACATGTGCACCAACATTGATTCCTAGGAGCAATTGTGCGGAGCTGGTAAGAACTTAATTTTGAGCTCACTGGATCTCCCTATCTCCTCAGAAAGGAGGTGGGGGAAGCCAGGTAATTTGGGAGGCCTTTAGGTTTTGTTAATCAACAATCCCATCCCCTCTTCTCATCTCCCCTCTTCGCAGAGGCACTGTCAGATCACAAGAAGGATGCCTTTCTACAATAGGAGATATGGTCACTCACAAAAAAAAAAATAGAAAACTTTTTAAAACGTCAGTGGAACTTGTACAAAGATCACAATCCCCAGGGTGTTATTCAAGGCTATTTCTTTTTCTGAGTGCCAACAGCAAGATGAGACCTGCAATCAGTTTGAGCTGCCTCAACCAATTCAAGATGAAGATGGTGACTTCAATCCTCCTCTCCATCTGACAGAACAAGCATGCCATCAGTCTCAATCTGACCAAAGCATACTTTCACATCCCTATCCACTCTGTGTCACAAACTTATTCTCCGTCCTTTTGCTTACTGCAACACAGTTTATCAGTTCAAAGTTCTCGTTTTGGCCTTAACATTAGATTAGCCCTTGGGCTTTTACCGAGATTATGGATTACATTGGCACCCTGTTCTAAACAACGTCATCTACAACGGCAGCAGCGTACCTGGATGATATCCTCCAGAAACATTTGGTAAGTTCTATTCTACCCTGAGGCAGGAATGATCTCTTTTAGATCATCTAGTGACTTGGGAGAAGTCAGTACTTCTTCCATCCCAGAATTTTTGTTCATCTGGACATGTAATTTTTAACCAAATGGAATAAAGTGGGACTTCCTCCTGTTTACATAATCAGAATCATTGATCTCGTCAAGTCCATTTCCAATAGGAGTTGGATTTCAGTGAGACAGTTTTTGCAACTCCTTGGTTAATTCAACGTGGCAGCACACCTGATCCTGTTTGGCAGTCTTTTTTTATGAAACACTACCAGTACAATGGCACCCTTTTCAAATCCCCTTGATCAAACAGTTATGGTCACGCCCAAGATTCAATCATTCCAGCATTAGTGTAGTCTGATAAATCATCCCCTCGAATCTGTGTTGATAGTGATGGACAATATGTGCATCTAATATCAGCTATTCATTCAAATGTTCAATTTTGCTGCATGCAGCTCTTTCTGGAACACACTTTAGACACTTACCAGTATTTAGTAACAGCCATATCTAATTCAAAATAGCCATAGGACACAGGTGGCCCATCTTTACCTCAACCCTTCTCTTCTTCTACATGCTTGGCCTGTATCAGGCAGCCTTGTGAGACAAAGAATTCAATCCTTTGATTGTTGGGAGAATCTTGAGAGCAAGAAAGCCCTACTCCACTCTGAAGGCTTACATCATCCCACTGTGTGCCTTAATCCCTGAGCTGGCTGACTTTTTAGTCTGGCTCTTTGAGGAGAAACAGTGGCCCCATTGCTATCAAAGGATACCAACCCATGATATCAGATACATTCAGGAATCAAGGCAGACATGATTGTGGGCAGGATTTCGACCTATATGATGTTTTAGACCTTTTTGGTCTCAATGAACCATAATTCCTCCCTATGTTCCAAATGGAACCAATCCAGGGTTTTTACATGGCTCCATTCAAATCCATTTAAACCTCTAACCCATTCTTCACTAAAGTATCATACAAACTCATGTTTCCTGATAGCTTTACTTTCTGCATGCTGGGTAAGCAAGCTGTATTACCTGAAATGCACAGAAACCAGTAGTGGCACATGCAAACGCCTCTTCCTTCCTATGTGACAAAGATTACTGCTCAGAAGCTTCAAGCCATCTCTGAGTGTTGTGTTCAAGTGCAATGTTTTGATCGAAGATATAATAGAAGCTGTTAGCTGGCATGCAGAGTCAACCATTCTTGAGTTATCATCTCAGAGACTTAGTGTCACAGAGGCAAACTTAATCAAATAAATCATTCATAATAGCCTGTTAGCTTCAATGGATTTGCCAGTGAAACTATATAGGTAAGAAGATTTCTATATTTATCTTCTTAGTCATTTGTTAGGGTCACAGGTCAAGTGACCCCATGCTGTTGCTATCTAATTAGGTGAATGGGTTATCATTCACATGAGGATCCAGTGATCCTTCCCTAGAAGGATACCCATGGTAGAGGTCAGATGCTCGGCATCTCCTCCTCATATTACTTATTCTCCTAATGTATTGAGATTGGAAAAATGTAATTAAAGGAGAAAGAAACTTTTTAAGTAAATTATATTTCTCCAAAAATATTTACCATTACCCAATTGCATAATTTAAAAACCCTCCCAACCACACCACCATTAGTATTTCACTCATCTAAAAACTAGTGACACCTAGTGGTGCTAAGGGGAGTTAATGGTCAAGAGTTATTGCCATCTGTCTATTGATATATACAGAAAAAGATGATTTTCATCTTTTAGTAGGGCTGGATTCAAGAGGTAGCAGGCTACCATTCCTAATGTAATGTGATTAAGGATTCTCAGAGGAAACATAATTTACCTAAAAATGTGCTTTCTCTCCCTCTTTCTTTGTGTATGTGTATGTGTGTGTGACATCCACAGTGAAAATTCCCTGTACGTCTGCAAAATCAAAGCAGTGAAGTATTCCCTATTTAAATCAGAATTCCATGTATCACGGGTCTAAAAGTTAGTGATCGGCGAACATGTAAATTGTTATATATTTAAATTGTATTTGTTAGTTTTTCTCTATGATTACAGATTATGTATAATTGTATTTTGGACTTGATGTTGTCCAAAATCAAAATCACTGTGTACCTAATTTCATGTTGTTTGTTTTTGTAATATTATTATGTTTCTTATCTTATAGGTGTTGTCTAATGTTGTAAAGCGCTTAGAGCTTCTAAAGATCAGGCGCTATACAAAGTCCTCATTATTATTATTATTATTATTATTATCTGACTAGGGACATTGATGTTTTTATTTTGTAAACAAATATTGCATAGCTAACATTTCTCAAAAAAAGTGTGGTTAAATATTAGGATAATAATAATAATAATTTATAAAAATAATAATAATAATAATAATAATAATGAGGACTTTGTATAGTGCCTAATCTTTAGAAGCTCTAAGCGCTTTACAACATTAGACTGCACCTAGAAGATAAAAACAACATAAGCAGCAGAGGGGGCGAACAGACCGAAACTATTTTCACAATAAACCCCTCCAGGAAACTATTCCTCGATAGAGGGCTTATTTCGACGAAATAACCCTTCTATTCAGAATACAGGACAAAAAAAAATGTCCTTGAAAATGCTTTGTCGCCGCTGATATAACGCGAGTTACTTCAATAAATCCGACTCGTATCCGACATAATTTCCACGGTGAGGTATCATTGAAAAATCAGGTGTAGTTTGCGCCCTCCCTGCTGCTCTACGAAGACGAAGATTTCCAAGGAAAAACATTTTTATGTCAGCGGAATTAAATCATTGACAAATAAATAATGGCAAATATTGGAGAAGCACATACGACTAGATTAGCTCGAGAACGTCTCGAAGCAATTCAGAAATTTCTTCCTATCCGTGATAGTGTCAGACAAAAATTACAACTAAGACAGCAAGCACGGGAAGGCTTTGCAGAATCCGCGGAGGAATTATTTAAACCCGTGACCAAAGCTACTGAAACAATAAAAACTGCTATCATAGGAAAACCTGATCCTGATAAACCGCAACAAAGTCTTCTTCAAGCGATAGAAGAACTTAGGAAGGCTCAACCGAAACCGATCAAAGGATTTAATTATAAAACGGATTTCACTGAAGGGTTTGTGGATGAAATTAAAAATCGTCCAGTCGGAAATAGAGATGAAATAATTGCTTTTGGTGCTGACGCTGCTAGGGCATATCACTCTCGAGAAAAATTTATAAAAGATCCTAATCAAAAGATATCTAAGCAACAATTTCTCGATGGAATTTATAAAATAAAACAGGGTATCGAACGGTTAGATACCAGTGATGTATTTTATCGAGAGTATATGTCAGGATCAGATCGATTTGATGTCCAAATGCGACAGACAAAGCGACATAAAAAACCAACTCGGAAAACAGCTAAACCGAAAGTCGTCGCAACGCCAACAGAACAAGAACTGGAAGTCGTCGCAACGCCAACAGAAACAGAAGAATTATATCGGCTTCCTCCTCCGTTGCAGCAGACCGAGAAAGAAACACCTCGGGGGTGGTTTACGAAAGCCGGTTTTAAAAAAATAAGAGGGAATCTTCCCATTTTTACTATAAAAAATTTTAATAACAGAGAAGATTTTTTACTAAAAAAACATGAAGAAAAAATTAATACCTTCTGGAAATGGGCAAAGGCGGTATATTTTGGCATGCAGGATTTACCCGTTGATGTAACCGATCCCGGATACATAAAATTTAATGCGGAAGTGAAAGAGATAGTAAATAAACAACGCCAACGCCAACAACAACAACCACAACAACAACAACAACCACAACAACAACAACAACCACAACAACAACAACCACAGCCATCCTCGGAGGGGGATACCGAAGAGGAATTTTTTAGTGACCCTGGAGAGAAATCCGGGAGCGGTTTAGGATCCGGTTTTATTCCCTGCCCTGATAGCGTCGTCAACGATGTGTCCAGACTAGAAGTTCTCATCGGAGGAAGACGTGCCGGAAACAACTCTCCGGAAATTATAAATGAAGCCGCAGATATCTGTCAGAGACTATTTCAGCGTGGCATCATGGATATCGGCGTTTACCGGGGACTCATTGATGAACTCGCGGATGGTTACCACAGCGACTAATAAATTTAGTTAGAGAAACAATAATTAAATAAAATGATACTACACGATTCTTTTCGCAGACCAAGAAGTGTCAGAGTAGTAAACTCACGATTACCAGTATACGAGGTTGTTTACGGAGATGGAGTCGGTGATGTTGTTAGGGATTTAGTCACAAGAATCGCTCCGAAAGCTGGACCGTTAGTAAAACAATTCGCGATGAAAGCCGCTGATGTTGTCAAGGATAAAGCCATTGGCACTGTTGGTAGTCTTGCCGGGAAAGCATTTCAATCAATCAAGGATCGACTAGCACAGCTGATACAAAAAAAAACCCCAATTAAGAGGCCCGCGCCAGTAAAACTACCATCCACTGAAGCTATGCCGGCAAATGTTAGTAGCGTAGTAAATAAGGCCGTAAATCAGAAATTAGCTGAAATCGCAACAGCGGGAATTACCTCCAAAGCGTTGCAAGATAGTGTAACTGCTAATTTGATAGCTGGTAGTGGTTTCCGGTGACGATAACATTTTAATTAGACCATCACAAATAATAATAATGTTTGCACGAAAATCCAATGACGCGTTTGATATGTCCAAACCAGTACTTAAAGATGATTCTGTACGTGATTTTCAATATTATTCTTATGAAGCACGTAATCCTAACCAACGGGGAAGAATTGAACTACAGGTCCAGGATACAAGTAGATACTTCTTGCCCGCTGAGGCCTTCATCGAAGTTGAAGGTAGGCTTTTAAAGAATGATAACACTAACTACGGAATCGGCGACCGAGTTGGATTTGTTAACAACGGCATCATGGCGTTATTTAAATCCGCTATTTATATGATAGATGGAAAAGAAATTGAAACAATTCATGATAACGTCGATGTTGCCACAACAATTCTCGGGTTGGCGAGATACTCGGATGATTACACCAGATCAGCCGGACCATCAATGATGTTTGCAAAGGATATAACCGACAGCCCCGAGAACAGGAATGTAACAATGAATGCTGGTGGTACCGAAGTTGCATCGATGAACGAAAATTTTAATTTGGGTTTTGCAACACGTAGATCGATGTTAAGTGGAGATGAAGAGTTCTCAGGTGTGATTCCATTGTCTCACATCTTTGGATTCTGCAGAGATGTCCACAAGGTCATATTCGGTGCCAAACACACAGTTGTACTTGTGCGAAAACCTGATGATAATGACGCTATCTGGCGAGATGCTGCTGTTGCCGCTGGTCAAATAATACTAACTAAACTGTGGTTGTGGATGCCAGTGTTGTCTCCGTCAATCACAGAAGAACAACGACTGTTGTCTTTTATGGACACGGGCGGTAAATCACTGCTATCCTGGAAAACAACAACCACAGACGTTATTCAAGGTGATCACGGCGGGTTGTTTACATGGCATATATCATCGCAACAAGGAGTATCAGCACCACGACATATTTTCATTGCATTTCAACTCCGTGCTAGAACAGATAGCCAGGAAAGAAATCCAATGGTATTTGATACACTTGGAGTTTCTGAAGTTTCGTTGAGAATAAATGGGCATCAGGAGCCATCTGAGGATATATTAATAGATTTCGAACATCATCGTGTCGCACGCGCGTATCATCGTCTGATGTCATTTATGGGGCGCGATCTTAATGTAGACACTGGCCTGCAAATATCACAGCGAGACTTTATGAGTTTATATCCGATTTATTACTTTTCGCTGGAACATCTTGATCTGGTTAAACAATCTGTTGTCGACCTACATTTCCGAGCTCGTGTAGGTGCTCCTGCTGGTGGTTATAGAGCGATTGCTGTCATACTCTCCGATAAAGCAATGCTGCTTGAAGGTGTTGGCGGACGAATGAGAGTCATTGACGCTCCAGTCGAGAATATGTAACGCAATTAAAATCAAACTTAGGATATAATGTCATACAGTCATGTTAATGTCACCTTGACTTCCGGTCAAACGAAGAAATTGCAATCAAAGAACGCAAGCACGTGCGGGACATCAATAACGTTAAAACGAGATCAACTTGTTGGTGGTCCAAACAAGCTGTCGTTGACTAATACTCAGATTAAACATTTTAATAAGGCACTAACAGCAAAAACCGGTGTCCGACTTGATTTCTCTGCTGCAGCTATCAAGGACATGACCAAAACCGGTGGAATATTTCCTCTTCTCGCAGCAATACCGGCGTTGATTGCCGCGGCAGCACCAGCCGTAGCAAAAGCTGCAGCGTTAGGTGCAGTTGGAACCGCAGCTGGAATGGCACTAAAGAAGGCAACGGGAAAGGGATACAAGAAAAAAAAGGGGAGATCCACTCGCGGATCAGGGCTAAGACTACCAGGAACTCCACCATCATGGTATCCAAAAAAATTCTAACGCCGTTGAGCAATTTTGATTTACTCGATGCTGTTAAAAAATTGCGTATAAAACATTTTAGAGGAGTATTTATGCGAGATCAATTACCGACGCGGCCGAATAATCCAGAAACTGGCATTATCAATCTCGACAACAAAGATGGTCCGGGAACTCACTGGGTTGCTTACGCGATCGATCCACGTGGAATTATCTATTTCGATTCGTACGGTTTAGCACCGCCAGTTGAGTTTCTCAGGTATGTCCGCGGAGTGCCTCGCACTCTCAACAGCAGATTTTTTAATATTCCAGTGTGGCAGTCGACGCTACCAACACAAACATTAATTGATCCGCCCATTTGTGGAAACGAGGTTTTAAATGTTCTTGATGCAATCTCAAGAAATCCAGCAACTCCTCCGCATCGAGTAGTGTATGAATATACCGCATCGAGAAACGCTAGCGTTTCCAATGCTAGGCATTTTCATGCTCGCATTTGAAAAACAGCAATAAGAATAATGGTGGATATTTACGGAAGACCTTTCACAAGAAAAGTCAAACCTGGCACGGATGTTGATCTCTCAAAATATGCGACCCGAGATGAAGTCGATAATCTTTTGAATATAGCTGGAGTTGACCCAGATGAAGTTGCTATTTTTCAGGACAAGCAGGGAAAACTAAGAACGAGCAACATTAAGTTCAATGACATAATTCGCAGAGTTCTTGGAGCTACCAAGGATAACTTCGCCGCATTTAGTGATGGCGGCCGGATCAAGGACTCGAACATATCAATCGCAAGCATCAAAGACAGTATTGATAAAGGTGTTGATAAATGTGTGAAAAAAGCCGGTGACACGATGACAGGCGAACTCAGCATGAATGGAAACAAAATAACCGTACTCAGAGATCCAGCCTCGAACGACGATGCAGCAAACAAACAATATGTCGACGCGCAGTACAAACTCGTTGTTGACCTAGTCAGCGACAAAGTAACAAAATCCGGCGACGTAATGACCGGCGGACTTGACATGAGCGGCAACAAAATAACCGCGTTAGCAAATCCCGAATCCGACCAGGATGCGTCAAACAAACAATACGTGGACATCGTCAACGGTAAACTAAATACGCTGCGTGCAGAGTATGATGTTCACGTGGGCGCGTTTACAAGACTTCGAAGAAACTTCTCAAAAACTGATGAGGCCGTGGATAAGTTCTTTGGGGATCCTCCAGTCGTCGACACGAAACTTTCTGAAATCATACCAAATCTTACTAATAACGCCAACGATATCAATAAGATTAATACCCGGTTAGGTGTAGTCAGAACGGAAAAAAGTTTTTCAGATCAAGTTCAGATAATAGAAAATAACATTAACACGATCAAACAAACACAGCAGAATATAGTATCGGGTATTCCTGAGATCGTTAACAAAACCAGTTTGATTAAAGTTCCCACTGGAGTTACTCCCGGGCATATCACCAACATCGTATTCACGGTATCATCGGGATTCGCAACATGGTCACGACAAAATAACAACACTATCAAATATACAGCAACAGCCACCGGTGTTTACAGGTTGTCTGTGTTTTCAGCCGCTAAATTTGAAATCTTCACAACATATCCTTGGAGACATTCCACCGATAAGTATTCCGGGGTTTGCACTGTAATACTAAACAGCGGAACCGAGGAAACATTTATGCTTGAAGCCGCCGACGATACTTTAACAGCAACATCTTACTGGTTTTGTTTGGAATTCGTCGCTGCAACGCCTCAATTGGTTACCGCGTAATTGAAAATCGGCAGCGATTTTTAAATAAATGTCAACGTTGAAATCCGAAGGATTTCCAGATGCTCAACAATATCGATATAATCAAGTCCGTGAGTGGCAATCTGAGTTAAAAACTGTCATCGAAGTAACCAGTCAAAAAGTAAAAAAATACCGCAGACGCATAACAGTGTTAGACGTTATGGTTTATTCAGTATCCGCCGTTGTTGCATCCGCGGGAGTAATACTATCAGCGGTCACTCCAGTGACTGCAGTAGTCGCTGCCACGATCTCTGTTTCCGCTGCTACAGCAACAGCAGGAGTTTTCGGCATCATAGCAAAAAAAATATCCTCGTGTGCTAACACAAAATTACACGATTACACGACAAAATTAAATACAGCCACGACCGCATACCAGAAATTATCATCGCTGATATCATCATCGTTAGACGCGCAATCCAGCGATGCTGCGTTGATATCAGATTCTGAATTCAAACTAATGTCAGATGTGTACAATGACTATTTGAAAACTAAACAAATAAATAATGTCACTGATGGCAACGCCACAGGAACTGCTTCAGCAAATAGTCACAAACACAACACCGGTAAGGACCACAATGATCTCAGTGTCCTCGACGACACCAGAATTCAGCATTAATTTTCCAACTCCAATTCGTGTGAGTGAAATCGCATTAGCAAAGCTCAGTGCGTATCACAGCTGGCCCAATATCAGGTCGGCATCATTTGGCGGTCAGCAGCCGAATAATTCGTTTGTGTTCGGGAGACCCAGCGCGGGCCCACAACAACGTGAACTTGAATGGGATACAATTACGCTACCCACTGGGAGTTATCAGATCGAAGAAATCAACGCGGAGATACAACGCCAAATAAAACGAATCACCGGCAAGGAAGCCAAAATATCTGTGACCGCGCACGAACCAACGCTGTCTGCGGTCATTGAAATCTCAACACCGGGATACGCCGTGGATATATACAATAGCTCAATCCGAACAGTATTAGGATGGCCACGAGAACGACCCGAGGTCGGACCGGGTCCACCAAAACCTGAAAAATCGGATTTCGAGACCACGAAGGAAGAACTACACGACCTCGTGTACGGCGAGCATTTATTATTTCCAGATCAATTACGATCAGGCCAAGCCTGGTTTTCAACATCAGATAGACTCCCCTTGGATATAATAGGGGCAGCTTTCACGGGCGGGGAATACCTTCTCCGGCCAGAAGATATAGAAGCTCATTTTTTTAATCCGATCAAACAAGCACATAAACAACAGCTAGACCTGTTGCGAGTATATTTTCAAGATTATATCTCTGATATAACAAAACCACGCACGAACATTATCACCACCATAGAAAAACTAAACAAACTCGCATCCACGATGGAATTTATGAATCAAAAAGTAATTCAGAATCTACTGGATCACAAAGGCGATTATGGAAACCAAAAAAGATCGGAGTTTGCAACCCGATTTGGTATTCCGGTGAAGGATATTCCAGATTTTAAACTTCCTGGATATAACGCGCACACGCTGAGAAAATCAGTCTCTGATCTTGTCGCGGAATCTTTCGAAGATATTTCTGCCACGTACACGCGAACAAAACCACAGCCGGTTATTCTCAAGCACGACAACAGTACAGCATCCGATGGCAGACACATCTCACCCGGGATCGTAAATATCACAGATGTTATCGCGGTCAATCTTGTATGTGACGTCATCGACGGTAGCTACAGCGCATCAGATACTACGACGGCCCAACAGGGGTTTATCCTGTATACGTTTACACCAAGAGACCCTCCTGGTTTTCTGATTGTGCAAGAACCAATCAATGTGGTCTATCTGCGGTGTAATAATCCGTGGTTGTCAACGATAAATTTTAAACTCACCGACCAACGGGGGGGGGTTGTTGGACCTGCGTGGCGAGACTGTCTCCGTGAACTTACTGGTGAAGTCCTGAAACTCTTCGAGTTTCCAAATTGGAAATGCAAAGCATTTCTGGAAGAGTTTCCACGCATAGCGTTTCTCTGGCGATGCTAGCATGAGAAGTCCCTTGGACTTCCAGAGAAACTCTTCGAGTTTCCACGCTCACGCATTTAAAAAAAAACAGTTGTATATAATGTGTGAATACATTCACGCACGAGTTCATATTCATGATAAGCAAATTCTTCACGAGGCAATAAAAACCGCATTTGGAAACGCTAGCGTTTCTGGAAACTCAAAGAGTCAGCCCCCTAGGGTTTCCCTAGGGGAACAGTATTTCCCCGTTAAAATAATCGTTGACGTGTATGGTGACGAAGACTTCTTGTTAACGTCGTCACAATTAACACAGCTACAGCAAAATCATATGATCACAGCTTGGTGTCAACGAGAACAGATTATGAACTATTCTCATTGTTGTATTGATGTTGAAACGCTTAAGCAAATCCTGGAAGTCTAAGGACTTCTCATGTAAAACATTTTCAAATCTGAAAACGCCCTTGAGAAGTCCTTTGGACTTCCAGAGAAACTCGAAGAGTTTCCACGCTCGGGCAAAAAAAATAATACACTTTTTTTTTACCGTGGAAATGTGCTTTACACTTAAGCGGGGGGGCTAGCGTTTCTCAGGTTCTACTTTCACTTTGTGCTGTGAGTCACACGCGGCGGTTTATACTTCCTTGTCGGCCTCGTAGTCACAAATACTAGTATTTTCGTCAGAAATGCAAGGCATTTCCGTGTCTAGATTCTTTATATAACCTTTTAACCGTCTCACTCTGGTGCTAATTAATTTTCGAGTCTCATACTCGCTTGACAATACAAGACGAATCTTCTCAACTGCACGGCACAGTGGAATAAATTCAGATACCTGATTTTCAGTTATCCCGGCAAGTGATCTGTAAATGCGATCTTGCAAACCCTTAATGAACCTATAACACGCGGGGAGATTGTTCTTCCCCGATTGTGATAGCTCATTCAAGGATTCAAAATCTGACATAATTGTTTCAGTGTCTAGTAAAATATTAAAACCTCGCTGTTGTAATTCTTTAATTTCAACAAGTATGGTATTTATATTTTCGTGATTCATATTATTATATATTTTTATATTTTTAAATGCATGAAAAATGCTTTGCATGAGCGTGGAAACTCGAAGAGTTTCTCTGGAAGTCCAAGGGACTTCTCATGCTAGCATCACCAAAAACAAAAATAAACAGATAGATGATGAGCGGTTATCACTTACTGGGTACTCTTCACCGGCCTACGGTTCTTTCATGAGTCCTTTGTTAGGATTTTTTTTTTCTTGGTCTTATATTAGACCTTCGTGTTGTGATTTTTCCCTTAGGCACCTCATGTTACCGTTTATTTTTGGCCAACACTCTTTCTGAATGTTTCTATTGGTGGGCACCCAGGTGACGTAGAGCTTTATGCATCCATCTATCTGTTTATTTTTGGGGGTCACTCACCCCATGAGGAACTTCTAGATCGTCAAATAACGGTCTAGAAGCTCGGGAGGGACGATACAACACAGAACAACCTTTACCTCTGATTCGAGTATGACAGCAAGTAAAGGCACAATGAACATGTAATCTTATCCTAACTTATCCTAAGACCTTATCCTATGACGACACAAACATGCAGGTGGGTCATTTTCTACGGTCAGCAGCAGAGCAAAACCATCCATTGAATCGACCATTGGATGGTGCACAAAAGACACCCGCCATTGGCGGATTTAATTTATGGTTTTGCTTGCGCTGCTGACTTTCGATCGACCCAAAGGTCTTAGGGAGCGATTTCGTATATAACCCAACTGTTACTTGCGAGTTGGAAATTCGCTCTAGCAGTGGGCGGGACTTGTTTAAAATATTTTAATTGTATGTTTTCTTAAGCGCGGTCATATAACAAGCACAGAAGAGCAAAACAGTCGGATATATTCAGTAAAACGAGGATATTGTTTGTAAAAAAATATATATTCTACGGTAAATAAATGATTACATGTTATGAACTCGATAAAATATTTTATCAAGGTGGCTTTCTCAGGGGAGCAAATCCTCTGACGACGACAACTCTGCAAAGCGTTACACACTCGTGGAGGAGTTATCGTCGTTTGTGTCAGCGATAAGAGTTATATAACAGAATGAAATCTTCTGTTTGAGCTTCTTTGAAAATGCTGTTTTGTGGATCCCATCTGCGACATGCTGTACAGCAGGTGGACAAATACCGAAATGCTTACTCGCGGAGTATATTGACTGGAATACAATTTCTTCACCTGCGTTTATAGATTTAATAGCTCTTCTTGCAACTGTTTTACAACGCCCTGTGTTACCCAGTAGGCAGTTCTTGCTCTGAGTGACCACGCGAAGATTGTTTATAGAGTTATCAAGTATGTTACCGTTAATGTGATCAATGACAAAACCCTTAGGGATCACTCCAAAGAAACATTCATACACGAAACGATGACATAAATACCTCTTTGAGCGCGCGGCAGTAAATCTTAAATAACCAGAATTATCAACTGTACCAACTTGTTTCCTCAGCCTGTAGTTTCTCACTATGCCATCTCGGTTTGCCTCATAATTTGGAATAGTTGGATGTGCAACAAATTCTTGTTCGGGAACAAATTCTTGTTCGGGGACGAATTCTTGATTCATTATACTATAAGCAAATCATTTGTCTAATTCATAATTTGTCTGAAAACTTATTTATGTAATCACGCTCCGAGAACGTGTTCGAGTCTGGATTTTTTTTATCATAATACCGTTTTAGTTCTCGATAGCGTTTCCCCCCACACGCTGAACATAATTGCGTTTTTCCTCGTACTCCAATGCCGCATCTGATACACGGTATCGGTCCTAGACTCCCACCGCGGACCTGTTGAGCATGTTGTCCACAGTATTCGCCTCTGCAACGTTTGCTACACGGCGCTGATAAATTTAGTTTAATCCACTTGCATTGGTGCATATAATATATTTGTCTATTTAAATACTTGTCTTAATTATAATAATGAGTTTTGAAAGACTATCCAGAATAAAACCTGGAAATCTCCAATTTCCCCGAGGTCGATTCGATCTTGACCGGTTAACCGGTGATGTACGACGACGAGAACTCGCAGCGGTAATTGGTGTTATCAAGAACGCCAAAGAAGAGTTTCGTCGTGATGGTGCCGCACATGTGTGGTCTTCGTATAAAATCATTTCTGAAAATGCCATCATTGATGGTACCATGAACGATACAATCGCGCGTAGTATAATTGAGTATCTCGACGATAGAAGATATTTCATACAGATAAAATTTATCGTTGGCGTCGACGACACGGAAACAGGTGAAACAACGTGGATTATCAGAGACAAACTAGACCCTATTCTTGATGCCCGGCGGGGGAAAACCGTCGTCGTAACCAAAGACTCAAACCCGGGAGTACTTGTTGGGATTGATACACCGTATTATGCCAGAGCGTATCCTGTGACCGCAGTCATTTATGGAATTTATCCGATGAAGAAACCACGCGTTGATAAACTCAAACCGATGAAGATGTCAGAGTCATTGATAAAATCCCCAGAGAAGTCTCTGACTTCCAGGATGAATTGTGTAGCCGAGCGAGTAATGGAACATTTTAAAAATGCCGCGCGAGGAAACGGCCTAACACCGCTAAGACAGACTAAAATAACAGCGTGGGCGGCAAAAGTAGTGGATGAAGGAGCGTCAATAAATGATGTTGCCGAGCTCGAACGATTACTAAAATTTCCTATAACGGTTTCATCGTTGACCGGTGAGGTATTGTACAAGAGTAAATATGATTCCCGTGGAGCACCAATAACTATTATCGATCATAACAGTCACGCCTGGACTGACTCGGTTAGGATATTTCCTCGAGATCGTGTTGTAAAGTATTATCCGGAATTGGAAAATGCTAGCATGGGAACCACTAGTGGTGAAACTCAAAGAGTTTCCATGTTTGATTTTATTTATCAGATAAGTAAAACCGATCCAGTGTCGGTGTGGTTATTCCGAAGTGACCTCGAGGGTGAGTTTGATCAGTTTGTGAAACCCAACGGGGAGGTATACAGAACGGCGGCATTACATCACGAAATGAAAAAACTCGCAGAAAAATATCATGCGACGAACACTGATACGTTACTGACGCAGTGTTTTACTGTCCCGGGTGTTGTCACGCATATAGCCCGAGAACGAAATTCATGGAGACCAACCCCGAAGAGTTTTCTCGAGGATATTCAACAGAGCTGTATCGAATACGGACACGGTGGTTTGTGGAATACCCAGTATGATCACCGCGATATGATATCCGTGGATATGACGGCGTGTTATCCAGGAAGTTTTCTTGGGCGGGGAGAATGTAGTGAGTATTTTAAACGGTTTGGTCATATTACAAGCTCGATGACAAGAGTTGCCATAAACGGACCATTGCCTGATTTTGACCTGACCGGGGTTGCTTGTGTGTCGTCGTTTAAACTCGCTACGGGTTTACATCCTGTGTGTTATGCTTGGTTTGGCAGACATTTCGTTGAGAAGCGATGGGCCCCAATAGTGTTATTGCGATACATGCTTGACAGTCGAATACTGCTGTCGCTGACGGTCAGTGAAGCGATTATATGTTATTGTCGTCAAACCGAAGTTTGGTTGCCAACTCCGCAAGTCACCGTAGAAATTGAAAATTTCCGAGAATATCCAGAATCGTTTATCGACACTATCATCGAAAGAACTCCCCGAACTGATGAAAGCACCGCAAAAGATCTAGGACGAAGAATAATAGGAAAATTTACTCAAGGTGGAGCGTATGATCATAAACTACATCATAGTCGATTAATCATGGACGAGGCCGAATTGGATCTTATTGTCGCTGATGCCGCCACGAATAATACGTTTTGTACCCGCGAAGATGTGTTTCTGTCAAACGGGGAAAAATTAGGAACTGTTGTTAGTTACACCGACGGAGAATCATCTCAGTACACACATTTGAGATCTTCGATGCTAGCTTATGTATCAATAAACCTATTGTCGATGATTAATAGGTTTCCCGTTGACGCAGTGAGAGTTGCAACGGATTCATTCTATATCGATAAAAAACACTTAGCGGCGTTAAATAAGGTTATACCGAATGATCCATCGTGGGGTTCATGGAGAATAAAAAATGAAATGTTGCATGGATATTGTGAATCGGCTGATGTTGAAATCGAGGATGAATATCGCGGCGCAGAAATATCTGGGAAATTTTCAATTTCTACGACAACTTCGCTGCCGCCGGTGCACGATCCTGTTGTGAGACATAGAACAGTTTATCTCAACGGGGCTGGTGGTTCCGGTAAGACAACTCGAGCGATAGAATTATTTAGAAACTCTGACATGATTGTGCTAACACCCACACATAGACTTGCCAGGGAGATGAGACAACGGGATGTTAACGCGTGTACGTATCACAGTTTTTTCAAATACAGCGGCGGCACATGGACTCCTACGCGAATGGGAACGAAATATATCCCTGGAATAATAATCTGGGATGAGATAGACACTGTGCCGTTGGATACATTAAAACAGTTTCTGGATTGGTTGCTAAAGAAAAATACCGCAGTTGTTATGTGCGGCGATCATGGTCAACCACCGCCATTTACAGGTGAATCTCCACACACGTGGCTGAAAACTTTTGTAGATTATTATGAGGAAATAACTAACGATGTTAGAGCACTCGATGAAACGCTGAAAGAGTTTAAGGCGTTGATCAGGCTACAAACCAATAAAGTCCAGTGTGAGATAATGCGTGAAATAATTCCAGAGACTTCGCTGAGCGACTTTTGGGAAACGTGGAAACCAGGTGATTTAATTGTGGCAAGTAGAAAGATAGTCAGGGACACACTTCAGCAGCGGTTATTTCAGTTACATCAGAAGAAATTTCCAATGCTGGTAGTGCCGTTGTGTTATAGACCAGCTGATACGCGATTGCAGAATACCGACGTTGATATACCTGGGAGATCGGAAAAACAGAATTTAGTATTAAATGATATTGTCACAGTTGATATTGATGTTGTTGAACAGGCACTAAAAATGAGCAAATCCCCGTGGACGCTAGGATACGCTATGACCATCCACAGTTCGCAGGGACTAACTATTTCAGATACAACAGTTTGGATTGTTGATGATCGCATCGAGTGGTCAAATTTAGTTTATTTAGCCGTGTCAAGAGTAAGAAGGATAGGTCAGTTACGAAGAATTGTATTAGATGATGTTATCAACGACAGCTCAATCGCTGATGATACAATAAGAAAGAAATTAGCCGGTTACAAACAGAGCGACAAAAAAAATGGCAACGAGTTTGATCTCGACGAAACATTTATTATACAATTACAACAACAGCAGAATAATCACTGCGCGAGTTGTAATTGTTTATTGCTGTGGCAGTATTCGAAAAATAATCCAAGGCAATTTACCGTAGATAGAATAGATAGTAATCGCGGTCATACGCGTGAAAATGTAATGCTGACCTGTCTTGAGTGTAATCGACGCAGAGGTGCTGCTGCAGTTATTTAAGTGATCGAGGTGGTAATTGTGTATCCGTGGGAATCACCTGAAGTTGCTCGCGTTTAAATCCGCGTTGAGGAGCAGTCGAATCTAATCTGTAGATGGGAGGTCTGCCGGTTGATCTGGTTATGCTGGATATCTTATGTGTAGTAACACTCCATGTGGGATCGGTTGCTCTTTTTTTTCCTCCTTCGAGTTCGCCGGGTTCGTATAAATACCTAACGGTGACATTACCCGCTAGCGTCGTTGGCTGCGTTGAAACACGTCCGTGAATCACTTTAGTGATCGGGGGTATATATTTTTTTGTGATTGCATTTACAGGTCTCATGTTTGTTGTTCTGGTAATTTCATTATTCAGTGCGGCTATCACGTTTGGCAGTCTTGCAACCCATTCACGAGATCTCGTATCGTAAATGAATTCCCTCGCGTACTGGTATCCGAATAATCTCTCAGCGAGTGTTCTATTAAATCGCTCAACAATTGCCTGATCCCGATGAATTTCAGTATGTCCTCGTCGTATAACAACGTTATGCTGCTTTGTCAGTGATGACACCGCGCCCTGAAATTCCTTGCCAGGATCAACTTGTAATAATCGAGGCCAGCTTAGAGGTCCTCGTTGATAAATTCGTTTAAACGCAGAGGCAACTTCGGACGCTGTTTTAGTCGCTAACGGTTCTGCTTCTTTGTATCTACTGGCAACATCAACTACTGTTAGCGCGTATTTGTATATTTTTCTACGGACAGTATCATGAGGCAGGAATAGTATGTCAGCCTGATGAACTTCATTGGGGGTACTAACATCAAAATGTGCAAAGTTGATTTGTCGAGGTGGTGGTAGGTAGATTTGCCATATTGCTTGTTTTGACAGCCATTTTTTGGCAGCCTCGCGTGGTACTGATGCCGCGTTGGCGAGTTTATTAATTGCTGAGTTACCTCTCCAATATCCGGCCGGGGAATAATAAATCGCTTGCATGGAAACACTAGCGTTGGAAGTCCTTGGACTTGTCTGCATCGTTATTAATTATCCAGCGCCTAATGCTAATTTAGATTTCATCGCTGATCTTACTAACCAATTAGCGAGTGACTCCCTAAATGATTTATTTTTTATGGCGCTTAGTGCATGAATTAATTTCACATCCGCGATATGCCTGTCTTGTAGATCTTTACTTCGATAAGCAATATCATGTATGTGACACGCTGCGTCGATAGCGTTTATCGGATACTCGCCGGGTTTTGGTTTAGACTGTTCATCAAGTCTGATATCTAGTCGTGTCCCTGGACCGCAGTAATTGTATCCTGGGAGATGTTTTTCTCCGGGATATTTAGCCCAAGGGGTACCTGGAAGTCGTCCGAGGGTTGCTGCGATGTCACCTCCGCTGACTTTGTCAAACTTTTTTTTTGAAATCTAAATTTTTTTGTGCCACATCGCGCACACTTACCAGAAAGTGCTTGTCTGTTATTTTTTGTTGTAATGGTTGTTAGATCATTCGTAGGGGTTTGTGCCTTACACTTCACACAATATAGATCCATAATTATTATTCCTTATATACAAATGGAGATCACTGATTTTTCTGCGACGCGAAGGAAAGAACCAGTCAAGCATAATTCCGTGCTACCAAATTCTATCAGAATGATCATCATAGGACCGTCAGGATCAGGTAAAACACAGCTGTTGCTGAACATGATAATGAAGTGGATGAAATGGGACAAACTATACTTGATAGCTCCGTCTGTGGATGATCAACGTTGTTATGATGTTATAAAAGATTTTAATGAGAGTGCAAAAGCGCTGAGTGAAGACGGCGAGGATGTTGTTGAATTTATAACTGATATTGAAGAAGCTCCGTCCGTGGAAGACCTTAACGGGGAAATAAATAACCTAGTAGTGTATGATGATGTGATGCTGGACAAGCAAAAAAATCCTGCAAGAATATTTTCACGAGGTCGTCATAAAAACACTGATGTGATTTATGTTACTCAGCGTTATACACAAATTCCAAAAGTAATCAGGGATAACTGTAATCTTCTTGCGGTGTTTAATGGAGTTGATGTTCACACGCTGAGAAATATTCATCAAACCTGGTGTAGCGGCGATATGGATATTAATAAGTTTAAAAATTTCTTTAGTCACGCTCAAAGAAACCAGCATGGATTTGTGACAATAAATTTACACGACCCGCGTACACGATACCGCGTCGGCCTTGATACACTGTATGGTTAACATAAAAATGTTTTTCCTTGGAAATCTTCGTCTTCGTAGAGCAGCAGGGAGGGCGCAAACTACACCTGATTTTTCAATGATACCTCACCGTGGAAATTATGTCGGATACGAGTCGGATTTATTGAAGTAACTCGCGTTATATCAGCGGCGACAAAGCATTTTCAAGGACATTTTTTTTTGTCCTGTATTCTGAATAGAAGGGTTATTTCGTCGAAATAAGCCCTCTATCGAGGAATAGTTTCCTGGAGGGGTTTATTGTGAAAATAGTTTCGGTCTGTTCGCCCCCTCTGCTGCTACATATAATATTATTACAAAAACAAACACCATGAAATTAGAAAAACATTATAAAATAAAAAAACATGCTGAGAATATTTCAGGTAGGAAACATTATAAGGTCTTTAAGTTTGTTCTTGCAATCGAAATAAATGAGTTTTGAGAGCCCTCTTGAATGTGATCACTGTGTCTTTGTGTCCAAGTTCAGTGGGCAATTCATTCCACGTTGCTGGGCCCTGTTACGCAAAAGAACGCTGTGCATATGACTTTGTTTTCATAGTGGGAATAAGGAGTATACGATTCTCAGAAGAGGAGCGTATGTATCTTGCTGGTGTGTACACATGGGTGAAGTCGGATAGGTATGTTGGGCTAGAGTCCGACAGTGAAACGTAGCACAGAGAACAAATTCTGTGTTTGATTCTGGATCGAATGGATAGTCAGTGTAGGGTACAGAGCAGCAGGGATGTGTGCTCTGATCGTGGTACTCCAATTTATATAATAATATTCAGTGTAATATTTATGCATAAGAAGCCAAAAAAACTGAATAAACTCCATTTAGAGATATATGTAATCAGATTCTCCAAAACTACACCAATTACTGCAAAAAGCGACTCTGAGCGCGTACATTACATGCGAGATGTACTACATTCACTACCTTGTACTGTACTGAGGTATACCACCAATTTCACATTGATACTACTGCAAAGTTTAAATTCTTACCTTCTCCCCTGCAAAGTATGATGTCTCTGAAGCGCCTCAGGTGTTCGATCGCAGTGACTGAGGTGTTTTCTACATTTATTTGATTTTCATTCACATAACTCATAATTTAGATCGAACGTTAATAAAGTTTCCATCTCGGCGGATGAGAATAGGTGGAAAAAGTACCTACTAATAGTACTAATAGTACAGACGATATTATGACGTCAGACAGAGAGACTGGTTTAATCTTTCTCTGTATTTGTTGCCAATGAAAGTAAATTAGATTAGATACCCAGTCTCAAATATTTCGATGGGAGCATCCTCTGCTTTGTTTTTACCGACTATGCCGATTGTGGCATAGTCTGGTTCCCTTACCTCTCTCCACTCTGTTACTCTTTGTTGAAACGAGTTTGATGTGTTTGCATATTCGCCTGTGGATACTGTTATTCACTATATAAATAAAATAAATAAATAAAAATAATTTTGAAAAAAATTAAACTAATTCAAATGTTGATTTGTTATAAATTAAATAAATAAATATAAATAAATAAAAAATTGTTTCAAAAATAATTCAAATGTTGTTTTGCCTATTTCACGTATCAAACAAAGTGTAATGCAATGTTTCTGGAAAACATTATTTGCAGATTCCATTCTGTGATAATGACATTAATGTAAGCATTGATATAAACATTAACACTGATGGGAAGATGACCCAAACTGTAGAGAGTGACATGCAATTAATTCACGTGTTTGATGTGGATACATGTCTAAATTTGTATTCAACTAAATTTACGATAAAACGCAAAGATGTCGTCAGCTTTACCAGGTCAATATATAACCATTTCTCAGAAACACAGTTTGTGGTGAATAAAGATACATACAAACCATTTTCTTGTATGATTTTTGTGTAACCGCTGTTTTTCATTTTCCAGGTTTTCACATTTTCATTTTGATGTCTGTTTTCTTTATTTCATTTCTTAATGTACTCTTTTAACGATGTTTATAATCTTCAGAAGTGTTGCTGAACTCGGTTACTTATTTCTCCTCTCCACACACGGCCTATATCTAAATTTCAATATTTTTCATTACTTGCAAGCAGCATGGTAAGTCTTCATGCAGTTAATATTTCTAACAACTTCACATCATTTTATCTTCCAAACTGCGAAGACCAAAAAGATGATGAAACTGAGAATTGAGCACTGCCTGGATATGTCACTTCACAAAAAACAAAAGATCCGCATAATTGGCTGGCATCTTGGGAAATTTTCATAGCACTTACAATAATACAGCCAGGAAGAAATTAAATCAGGTCAAATAACACAATGTATTATTTTATTGGTTATGGATTGGTTATTTTTACAAAATTTCCTTTGGACAGAAGGTCAAAAGTTATTTCTTCCCCAAATCTTGACCATGCAGTGGTAAAATAAGTTGAAAATAACAATGAATAATCAACCATGCCACAAGGGAACATTACCATTACTTTATCTTGCAACGGCGACATCTATACTGCGTCTAACCCCATAACAAAAATATTATGACAGTCTTCAAATTGGTGTCAATTTGGCAAAATATTTTGATTGATGAATGATTTCGAGAGAAATAAAAATATAACCATCACAGGAGGCCACGTTGAATGCAACATGCTTTTAGCATGTTTTTTTTTTTTTTTTTTTTTTTTAAATTACAAATGGTTCCCCCCGTCAGTAATAGACACAAGAAAATGCAATACGGAGAATTCCATGTTGACTCAGTTGGTTCACTATTGGCTACCTTATTACATGTGGACTTTAACATAAGAAAGTTTTTAATTTAAAAACAAATCGACATTGCTGTGAGAGCTTAACATTTGGGTTACATAAATAGCGAATAAAGGGAAATACAATATATAAATATTCGGTATTACCACGATATCAGAATAATTACCCTTGTATACCATGGAATCAACCTGGTGGTTTTATCGATCATTTCAGGGAAATCATCTGATTTAAACTGATAATTAAATGCATGTTGATAAAGAGCACACAAAAAACAACCAACATACGTATATAATGTCTTGAAGGTAAGCGTCTTTATCGCCATTTTTGGCCAGTTGCATATTTTAAGACGTGATACCTTAGTACTCCTGTCTACAGACATATTGTATCAGAAAGGGACGGCGTAAGCGTATATAATCAACAAATTTTACAGATAGCATGCATTATTTTTCCTAACTTCAACTCTATAGGGGAAATAATCAAGAAAAGGGGGAAATAATTAACGTGTAATATACTAGATGCAAATTATCACACACACCTTTGACAGCCAGATTACATTTAGCTATAATATATAGAGTTCCGTCAGGTTTGGTTGACGGTAGGTCCGATTAGGCACGGCAAAAAGCTATACTTCTCACAGGGTGAGTGATCATTTACTAGAGGCAAGGGGCCTGGTGACGCTGAGCGATGGTAGCGGAGTCCCGAAATAAAACCCGTAAAAGGGCTTAGACGTTGTGCATTTAATGCATAAATCGTACCTCCTGTACAAGTGCCCCAATAAGTCTACTTGAAGTGGAGAGTATAGACGTTTAACGCGAACCGCTAAACAGCGCCTGTGAGGAGAAGTGGGACTTGGTTGCCTAAACATTGATCTACCTTTTTTTTTTAAACTCGCATTTCCAGTGTTTATAACAAACATTCAAACTAAAGTGCTCTCCGTTACGGATCATTGCCATCTCACCTCTGCGTGGGTTCGAGTCTCGGATTCGGCCAATGTGGGTATGTGAGAAAACTTGACAGTAGCTTCTCGTGGGTCGATGGTTCTTTCCGGGTTCTTCCTCCACCATTAATACTGGTCACCATGTATGCCTATTGTGTGCTCAAACATGGCGTTAAACCCAACAACAACAACAACGGACTGGTGCAGACTTTTGCGAGCAAAACGGGCATCAACGGGTGCAAAATTTCAAAACCGCCAGACTTCCAAACTAAGATAAAAACGGGATGAATGAAGTGAATAAACAGTAAATGTTACTTTTTTCACTTCTGTTTAATTAAAAGATATGAAGGCAAGTAACTCTTACACATTGTTAGATAAATTAAAATATTCCTTAGGGTCTTCTTATGGTATATATTGTGAAGCAATTACTTACAATGAAGAATCTTATCTCTGATCAATTATTCTTGCTTAATTTATCGACAGATTCAATGTTTTTGTTAATTTATCTGAGTCTTGCAATAAATAGTATCTCTCAATCCTTACACTGATCCATTTTAAAGTATGAAAGGTTGAAACCATTACACTCGTTTTGATAACAAATGCTAATGCATCTCTGGTATAAAAAATGCAACAGTACATTTTCCGATTTTAAGTAGCTTGTTTGACATTCCTCTTTTTATGAAAGACATGAGGAATATTTGTCCCTTTTGCCCATGAACTGTCCGTATCAAGCAGGTAGTTGTTTGATACTGGCAGAAATATCTATTGCTCGGATTCACACCATCACCAAATGTTTTCATTGTCACAAGCCACTTACAATAATCTACATCACTGACTTGGACTAAACATTATGGATGGTTTGCACATGCAGTAAGGTAAGAGCTTATCAAAATGGGGTTGAAAGGTCAGAGGTCAAGTGTCAGCACAGTAGGTCAAGGAAGTCTGGTTCATGCATACAGCATAAGTTCTATATCAAACTTTGTGGATGGCTTGCACTTTGGTAAAAGAAAACTCTTCAGTAAATAATATTGTTCCATGAATACTTTAAATGATCACATTAATGTTATCTACTAAACTCTGCAACCTCTCAAATCCAGTCTTCCTCAAAAGACTAAAATGCTGTTTACCAGTTTAAGCTTGACATAACACAAGAATAATGAGAAATGGATGATGCTTTATTTCCAAAAATATTCTGTGCAAATCCATCAGAAGCACTAAATCCATGTGAGGAGGTTATGTTTACGGAGTCTGTTAGTTGTCTGGGCTGCTGCCACTAGACTCAGCTGAGTCTCAGCTCTGCAAAGCTATATCACGGAGATAAAAACTGAAGAATGTTCACTGTGCATCTGTGTACAATTGCAAAGCAACAAAGAAATGTCTACATTAATATAATATAGACAAGGGTAATGTTGCCATTTCGACTTAAAACTCCATCTTTTTATATTTTCTTTGGTCAAAGAATAAAATTAGTTGTGATGTTTTATGTAATGGATTTTAGAAATTAGTTGTGATGTTTTATGTAATGGATTTTAGAAATTAGTTGTGAAGTTTTATGTAATGGATTTTAGAAATTAGTTGTGATGTTTTATGTAATGGATTTTAGAAATTAGTTGTGATGTTTTATGTAATGGATTTTAGAAATTAGTTGGTTCACATCTGGGTCTAGTAAAAATCTTGGTATTGATTTTGGTGAAGACTTGCCATGGTGGTGACATCTGACCGTTAAGAACCTAAAATCTGTTTTTATTACCTCGAGTGCACACCACAAAGTTTGGTCAAGGATGTTACTATAAAATAAACATTATTCTCTCTATGTTGTATCATAGTGCCCTTGACCTTTGCAATTTTAACCATGAAATTTATATGATTATTTTTTACTCCAAGCAAAAGCTACCACACTGTTTGGTAATGGTTGATGGTGAAAAAGTATAGTTACTGTACAGGAACAACTAGAGAACAAACGGAGTGACATAAAGAGAAATGTCATACAGTACTGTCAGTCCAGACAAGATAATTGTAGGACTGGACCCATCTAGATTGGTAGCCAAACATGCTTTGATAATAGGATGGGCATAAGTTCAGTACAGTAATGAGGTTTTATCTAACAAACTTTATTCATTCAGGCATAATAACTTTACCTAGACATTCACAAAGGTCTCTAATATATAGCAAGAATTTATAGGATTAAAAATAAATATAGCTCAATCAAGATTACCTTGTGGTTTGTCTTTCATTATAACATTTATTTGAGCAATATCAATTTGTAGATAGGGACCCTGGGTGTCAAAGTGGTCTAAAGTGCTCGCCTTTACCAATCACTGCAATCTCACCTCTGTCCAAGTGTGTTTGAGTCTCAGGCTCAACCAATGTGGGCACGTGAGAAAGCCTCCCAGTAGCTTCCTGCTGGTTGGTGGTTTTTACAGGTGTTTTCCCAGGTTCCTCTTCCACCAGTTATACTGGGCACTATATATAACTTATCTTGCACTAAGATGTGGCATTAAACCTCAAAAAATAAAGGACAACATCAATTTGTAGATACTAATGGTGATCTTTGTGTGTGAATTAACCTAATTTTCGTGAAATGGGTTCTAATAATTATTTTAATGTGTGATGTATATTTAATTTGTTTGTAAGTTTAAAAATTTTTTAAATTTCATTACATGCTATTGTAATGTAACATTGTAGGCTGGACTTGACCTTGTCAAAAGTCGAGTTAATTTCTGCTTGACCTGATTGATTTTTTTTATACATATTTCATTTTATGTAAACAACTAATACATAGCTAAATTATTCTCTCTGTGTATGGGCTTGATGTCAGGATCATTATTAATACAAGAAGTCATTTTTGTTTATTTGGGTCAAAGTTTTGGAGTTTCCTAATTGAATTATACATAATCCAGGTTACTGTTCTGTAAACATCAGGATCATTCTAGGTTATTTTCCATTTGATATTTTTTTAAATAGAAAATGCTAATTGTGACCTGAGGTAAAGTAGAAAACTATATAATCTTGTAATTGTGAGGACTTGGTCATTCCTGCTTTAACATCTAGCACTTTCAAGTTGTATTATGTTTTGACCAGTTGGGCTGAATTTTATTTTCTTCAAATTATTTAATTCAAGTGATTCTCTGGAAATACAAAAGTGCTCTGAAAAAATTCTTGGATAGAGACATTCACTGGAATTTATACTGAATTTAAACCTGGAATTATATTACTCTGATTCAACAAAAGATCTGACACACTTTAAGTTATAACAGACACACCATCGACTTCAGTTTTGGATTTCCTCGGGTCTTGAAGTCTTATTCAGGACTCTAAATTACTAGGATTTGTGTCTGTAATTCTTGGACTATTTTGGGATTTAATTATCATTAAAATAGGTTTTTTTTCTTCTCATTTTCACTTTGTATTCTAGAGAACTAAATTATTTGTTAAATTTTACAAAGCTTGTCTTCTTTCACCCTTTTCTGTTATTTATTTTAAAAGCATAGACTCGTAACAAATGAATGGTCAATGTAGTAAGCAGAGTTGGGTACTGCATAAAAATCAGTATTGCATTGTGTTTCTGAACACAAAATAAATATGTAACATGCATACAGCAATTATATTTCAGATCAACAATTTCATTTTATGAAGCAGGGGCCTGGGTTTAAATTTCCAGTTCTCAAAAATATCTTGATCTGATTTTTAATAAAATAACACATAAAACAGAACAATAAATATCTCAGCTTGAAAAATAATTGCATAATTCCTCCCAGTAAAAGTCATTATCATATACAGATGAATTTGCTATGTGTATGTTAATTCTTCATGTCATCTAAACACTGTAAAAGAGTGGGTTGATGCTATGCTTTTACTACAGCTGACACCCTGTAAAAGATATTGTGCTAACATTAGAGAGCTTTTTGACAAAAATAGGAAGTGATGACTCAAATGCATCCAACTTAATGGTTATGCTATGATATAACATGGAGAAAAACTCCATGGGATGCCTACATCTGGGGAAAGATATTTATCAGAGAGTGCCAGTAACATAAAATACACTCAACAAATAATAAAATATTTTGTGGATGTGAGGAAATTTCGTAAAAGTCAAACAGAAAAAACAACTGCTCTCCTGAATATACTATAAAGACTCTCTGTCCTATAAAGGAATAAATGTACTTAGCACATTAACATGCGATAGTAAATAACTAAAAACGATACTTTTTTCTTCTTCTATTATTTTATCCAAACTTTTTTCAAAAGTTGGATTTGACTGGATTAGCTTTCACAACATCCCATTCAGCAGTTATGCTGGCATATGTGATATGCATCAGACATTTGATTAAAGGTTCATATATTCAATTTGTGATATAAATAATTTCTGACAGTTACAACTTTTTATAAACTATGAAATTTTTACAATTATTTTGCCATGAGAAATAACAGAATGCTTTTAATATCAGTAAATTCATAAGATTATACTGTAATTACCATACATTCCTCACTGACTGACACTACCGAAGTATCTGCACAGTGAAAATGTACCATGGTACATACCACTGGAGAAAAAGACCGGTACACCAGACTGAGTATACCACTAATACTGGACACCTCTATTAGTAAATTACTTGGTTGAGCTACAGCTATGCCAAATGAACAGCACAAGGATGTAATATCTTGCTGTTACAAACACCTCTGTACAATGAACAACCACTTTTAACCCTCTATCAATTTAATCATAGAACTGATATTAAATAGCTGTGTGTGATTTGGATTTTTAACGTAGCTTTAACAATTTTTCAGTCATATCGCTACGATGTCTGCAGTGTGACAGTTTATAGTGATGTCTAGCACTGGGGCATCATGCTGCAGACATGTAGTATCATGTCCCACCCAGTCACATTATCCTGACACCAGGCCGACCAGTCCTAACACTCACCTCTTATTGCTGAGCACCAAGCAAGGCAGCTGTTAGTACCATCTATGTAAGTCTTTGGTATGACTTAACCAAGGATCAAACTCATGACCTCCCGCATCTGAGGCGGACGCTCTAACCACTAGGCCACCGGTGGTATTAAATAGGTGTAAACAAAAATTCCACACATCTCTGATCTTTTCACTATGAAAATAATATGTAAAGTATACTGGAGATGGACAGATGCAAATAATAAGGGAAGTATACTCGAGAGGGACAGATGCAAATAATATGGAAAGTTATTGGAGAGGGACAGGTGTAAACAATATGGAAAGTATATTGGAGAGGGACAGGTGTAAATAATATGGAAAGTGTATAAGAGAGGGACAGATGTAAAAAAATATGGAAAGTACATTGGACAGGGGCAGGTGTAAATAATATGGAAAGTGTATGAGAGGGACAGATGTAAAAGATATGGAAAATATATTGGAGATGGACAGGTGTACAAAATATGGAAAGTATATTGGAGAGGGACAGGTCTAAATAATATGGAAAGTGTATAAGAGAGGGACAGATGTAAAAAATATGGAAAGTGTATAAGAGAGGGACAGATGTAAAAATATGGAAAGTATATTGGAGAGGGACAGGTCTAAATAATATGAAAAGTGTATAAGAGAGGGACAGATCTAAATAATAAGGAAAGTAAACTGGAGAGGGACAGGTGTAAATAATATGGAAAGTGTATTAGAGATGGGCAGGTGTAAATAATATGGAAAGTATATAACAGATGAAGAAAGCATCCAAATGCAAGAATTACAAGCCAGACATAACAATTTACCAGTAATGAGAACTTTTATTTTGACACACATTATGTTGGTGAATAATCAAGAACTGGGAAAAACAAATCCCCTCCTAAAGGGTTTAATGGATTATAAAATGCAGTCAAGAAAAGACAAGTCACAGAAAGGCAATGTTAATAAACTTGAGATTTACTCTGGTGATAAAAGCAAACATTACTGACAGTGTTCAAAACTAATGCAAAATTGTCATGTTACTTTTGAAACACAGATAGATTTAAAGAGAAAATTTATAATTATGTATGTGTTTGTCAAAATATGAATACCCCATTATATCAATCGTTAATGATCACTCTGTAAATATAATTTTAAGAAATTAAAACAGAAAAAATCATTTAAATATAACAAAATTCTTATCAATCCATCTACAAGCATACAGTCTTATTTGCCCCTGCCAAGTAATTTCCAAGTAATTATGCTAACAAGTTTTGCACAAAATGGTAAAAAGTCAAGAAATCCAAAACTTTTTAAAAAAGGCAAAAGTTAAATTGTCCATATTACATGGTCTCTGTGTAATCATTCTAACAAGGTGTTCACCACCAAAAGGCAAAAAACTGTTACAATATCATAATCAGCTCTTCTACATAAGCACCAAAATATGCCCATCACATTTAATTTGTCAAAAATTTTTCATGCTAAAGTGCAGATGGATGTTCAGAAGTCATGGAAGGTAAGAGCAAGTCGATAGACATATAAAGACTGACTAGAAGGATACAATCTGATTATCTTCTAAAATCCATCTTTCAGCTGCAGATTATGTCCATGGATTATCCTCTAAAATCCATCTTTCAGCTGCATTTTATGTCCAAGGATTATCCTCTAAAATCCATCTTTCAGCTGCAGATCATGTCCAAGGATTATCCTCTAAAATCCATCTTTCAGCTGCAGATTATGTCCAAGGATTATCCTCTAAAATTCATCTTTCAGCTGCATATTATGTCCAAGGATTATCCTCTAAAATCCATCTTTCAGCTGCAGATTATGTCCAACGATTATCCTCTAAAATTCATCTTTCAGCTGTAGATCATGTCCAAGTATTATCCTCTAAAATCCATCTTTCAGCTGTAGATTATGTCCAATGATTTTCAAAAACCTATCTTTCAGCTGCATATTATGTCCAAGGATTATCCTCTAAAATCCATCTTTTAGCTGCAGATTATGTCCAACGATTATCCTCTAAAATTCATCTTTCAGCTGTAGATCATGTCCAAGTATTATCCTCTAAAATCCATCTTTCAGCTGTAGATTATGTCCAATGATTATCTGAAACCTATTTTTCAGCTGCATATTATGTCCAAGGATTATCCTCTAAAATCCATCTTTTAGCTGCAGATTATGTCCAAGGATTATCCTCTAAAACCTATCTTTCAGCTGCATATTATGTCCAAGGATTATCCTCTAAAATCCATCTTTTAGCTGCAGATTATGTCCAAGGATTATCCTCTAAAACCTATCTTTCAGCTGCAGATCATGTCTGATTATGTCAAAGGAACTTAAGAGCTTGGACATTACATTAATCTCTTCCTATACTTAAAAAAATATGCCCTATATGTTTATCAAAACAGTGTTTCCATGGACATGAACACAAGCAAGTATCATGTGAATAATATGGGGAAAACAATATTTACATTCTGAAATCCAAATTACTGCCCCCTCCCACTGACTGCAACGCTGGTTTCCGAGTAAACATAAAACTCGTGTATTGATCTCAGTAGTGTAACTGAAGATACAAAATAAAGTCTCGACATACTGATAAATGAAAATGCATTTGTATAAATAACAAATAATATAGCTCACAAAACACAAGTTTTTTAATAAGAAAAAAACCAATCACAAAATTGCTTATACTTTTAGGCATACAAATCACAAATCAGCAAAACCTAAATCCACAGATTACTAAATAAATCAGATAGTTCATTTACTGAGACAGAATCATATGTTGATGGACGGTCATAAGTAAAATAAAAAAACATCTTTCTTGTACATTTGTTTATAAACATCACCAGGTTACACTTTCATTAAAAATTAAATTATGAGAACATATTCCATGTTTTAATCAATAATAATTAAGAGGCTAATAAAGTCCTAGACAACAATGCTTGAAAGACTCATCACAATGGATTTTCTATTTGATTTTAGTATAGGATCACACATGCCTTGCAAAATGTAAAACATTTGCTACAACACAAATCAAGATTTGATGAGGACCTATAATATGTTGGGATAACTTTCTTATATCATTGCCATATTTCAAAATTACAGACATAAAAAGATAAGGAAAAACTTTTAACTGAAACCTAGCCAAAATTTTCAAATAATCTTGACCTCACCTGCAGGTCTGAAGATAGATAAGGGTGCATGGATATGAAAGGGCTGAGCTTTCCATTTCTACAGCCAAAACATGAGTTATCCTTCCCAGGGTTTAGGGCTTGTGACAATACATAAAAAACTTAGCCAAAATCTTATCTAATGCTGACAACCATACAGTGGTTGTCCTCTTCAACCACCCCACCCCCACTCAAACCTGCAGCCACCCACTTTATTCTTCCATAATCACAAAAATACCCCTCAGGGATGGCCACCCCACTAACACAGCCAGCATATTAGTGCAACAACTGAGAAATTTACCAATCACATGAGGCCACATAATGGCTGTTTACAGATAGAAATCTTGTTAAAATTTGTTGATTTCTAAATTCAATGCATCAACATTTTTCCATCATGCCAATAATGTATTTGATCTGATTATCTTTTCTGCTGTGTGTTCCTTAAATGTCAGGTTTTCTCACTTTGATAGTTACTGGCTATTATTTCAACCAATAATTATCAAAATGACAAAAGCCATCCACTGAGAAACACAATAATGTTCATCTCAAGTCAGCGTGACATCTGGTAACCATGTAGTAAAATGGTATGTTACAGTGTGACATCTGGTAACCATGTAGTAAAATGGTATGTTACAGTGTGACATCTGGTAATCATGTAGTAAAATGGTATGTTACAGTGTGACATCTGGTAACCATGTAGTAAAATGGTATGTTACAGCGTGACATCTGGTAACCATGTAGTAAAATGGTATGTTACAGCGTGACATCTGGTAACTATATAGTAAAATGGTATGTTACAGTGTGACATCTGGTAACCATATAGTAAAATGGTATGTTACAGCATGACATCTGGTAAACATATATTAAGATGGTATGTTACAGAGTGACATCTGGTAACCATATAGTAAAATGGTATGTTACAGCGTGACATCTGGTAACCATATATTAAGATGGTATGTTACAGCATGACATCTGGTAACCATATAGTAAGATGGTATGTTACAGCGTGACATCTGGTAACCATATAGTAAAATGGTATGTTAGCCCTTGTTGCTTCCCTCTCATGCATTGAAAAACTAGGTACCAGACTGAAACAAAACAGTTCATCCTGTGACAAGCTTACTGTCTTTGTAAATGGAGAGCATCTCACGTAAGAACTACAAAATTCCAACAACAAAAAATTGTTCCAAAAAGTACAAATAGTGTCAGCCATTCTCGGTTTACAATGAAATGTGAAAACAACTCTAAAAAATAGAAGAGGGAAAGTTGTTTGATCACTGCTTATAAATTTGATGTCACAAAGATTTAAGTGGACATCTTCAATAGGTATTCAACTAGAGTGAGTAGGAAAATAGAATCAACAGACATACATGGGTAGTGAGAGCCTGATGTTTATGCCCAGATTTCACTGACAAGTAGTTTATGTCCAGATCTGACTGACAAGTGGTTTATGCCCAGATCTGACTGACAAGTGGTTTATGCCCAGATCTCACTGACAAGTGGTTTATGCCCAGATCTCACCAACAAGTGGTATATGCCCAGATCTCACTGACAAGTGGTATATGCCCAGATCTCACTGACAAGGAGTTCTGCACAATGATTGATGATTATTCCTAAGTTTTAAAAAAAAATAACATTGATATTAGTTTTATCATATTAAGTCCATGACCTGATAATAACTGCATAATTTTTAATTGAAAATATAACAATATATTTAAGAATTAGTTATGCCCATCATACTTTACATGTAGTCATTAATCATATGTGTGATCCACATCTAGAAGGTAACCCCTATTATAAGGCCACTGTCCTGCTGCAGAAGGGGTGGCCTTATCAGAGGGAAACCATTAACACCAGACTAAGTGATACAAAGGTCTTGTTTATGCTAAATCAGATGAGACAGAAAATGAGCCTAAAAGAAACGTTTAGGTGTTTAAATTGTTACCAATGTGTTCTGACAAATGTCTGAACTTTGCAACCTGTTTAAGATCATTATTCTCACATAATCAAGCACAAAGTAAGTTAATTTTATACAAATTGGCAACATAATGAAACAGTCTAAAAAAATAAAGAAACACTTGCAAACATATTCATGAAAATACAAATACACTGTCACAGTGCCTGACAACCTAAACACAAAATTTGCCTGGATGCACAGATGTTGATACAGATGGTAAATCATAGTTAAACACTGTTATCCCTACCTCTGTCGTAGTGGAGCATTATATGTCTGCCCTGTGTTTACTGTTCTATGTTGGCACTAGTAGCTATATGTCTGCCCTGTGTTTAATATTTTATGCTGGCACTAGTAGCTATATGTCTGCCCTGCATTTAATATTGTATGTTGGCACTAGTAGCTATATTTCTGCCCTGTGTTTAATATTTTATGCAGGCACTAGTAGCTATATCTCTGCCCTGTGTTTACTGTTCTATGCTGGCACTAGTAGCTATATGTCTGCCCTGTGTTTAATATTTTATGCTGGCACTAGTAGCTATATGTCTGCCCTGCATTTAATATTGTATGTTGGCACTAGCAGCTATATATCTGCCCTGTGTTTAATATTTTTTGCAGGCACTAGTAGCTATATCTCTGCCCTGTGTTTACTGTTCTATGCTGGCACTAGTAGCTATATGTCTGCCCTTTGTGTTTAATATTCTATGATGGCACCAATCGCTATATGTCTGCCTTGTGTTTAATATTCTATGCAGGCACTAGTAGCTATATGTCTGCCCTGTGTTTACTATTAGTTCTCTGATGGCACTAATAGCTATATGTCTGCCCTGCATTTAATATTCTATGCAGGCACTAGTAGCTATATGTCTGCCCTGTGTTTAATATTCTATGCAAGCACTTACAGCAAATTTCTTTAAAACAAAAGTTATTTTGCAACATTCATTTTTTCTTCGAGCCACAATGTCCATACATTAATTGCAATTCCTCCAACAGGTCTGATCAAAGTATGTTATTTATGACTAAAGACATTAACCACAAGCATTTTTCTTCTTAGTCACATTGACCTTGCTTGTTTGACCCCAAAATCAATATCCTTCTGCATTACCAAAATGCACTTAGTCATCACAAACTTTGGTGAAGGTACATCGAATATAACTGAAGTTTTGGTGTAAAAACCATTTTACTTATTTCCAACTAGTGACCTTAACCTTTGACCCAACCTTAACCCCAACTATAAGTCATCCAAAAACTTTGGAAACTAAAGATTGTGGAAAACTTAATTATTTTGCAGAAGTAAAATGTGTAATAGATGGACAGACAGATAGATGGACAACATAGCATAATGGCATAAAAAAAGTTGATATATTCATCAAACAGAAATTCCCTGGCATGCTACCTTAAAACATGACCTAGATACAAAACAAATGGATGGACAGCAGACAAGGGTAACTCTATATGTTCCAGCCAAATTCATATGAGGTATATACATTTTTTTGCTTCAAGTGCTATAAGAAATTCCCACGTTATGGATCATGTGATATAAAAAATTCCATGTGTCAAATCAACATGAATTTGACTGTTTAAAAATAAATCTCTCAGACATATAGTTTGAAATGATGATGAAAGTAGGACCATGTCTTACAAATTATCCGATTTTAACAATATTACACTGTTTTCCTTGGCAAATCCAACAGAACACAGATGAAAACTGATTAGAATACTATAAGATATTTCAGTGGCTGCTCACATGTATGAAAGAAATATTCTCTAGCGCTATAACAAATATACCAGCCATTCCTAGTGCTTCAGTAAAAAATAAAACCCTGAATAAATAGGGTCAATTCCTAAATGTCAAGTCCACACTAAATTGAAAAGGAAAAGCTGTCAGAATGACTGATCCTCTTGACTGACTATTGCAATTACAAATATGAGACTAGATTCCCTTGAATGAATTGATAATCCACTGGCTGAAAAGGATTTCCAGGAACTCAAGATGATACCATTCCTTCCTTTTAACTCTTGAGTGTTGAAATCTTCTATTTAATTCAGGACAAAGTAGACATCATTTAAGTCTTTTGTTAAAAACTCCATGTCATAATAATCATCCACTCTGGGGAGTAGTGACATCAAGATTTTTTAAGACAGTCACAATTGCAGCCATTTTGGATGTATAAATGGTAATATTTTAATTTAGGACCAACTAGGTAACATAAGAACCCAACATAAATCCCATGATGATATAACCCTGCAGTTGGGAAGAACAGAGATAACAAGCTTTTCAAGATAGCCACCACCATCCATATTGACAGTTAATCATTTTTGTTAAGGACCAACTCAACACTAAGAAAACCCCATGTCAAAATGACTTTTCATGTAAGAGTAGTGAAAACAAGATTTTCAAGATGTCTATATATTGGGTGTCAGCTCAGCACAATTTTAATTAGGCTCAACAAAACACTGTAATAGTCTTTTAGTGAAAACGCAAGGCTGATATGAGCATTTACTCAAAAGAAGTAGTGATAACAGGATTTTTTAAGCTGGTCAGAGTGGCAGCCATATTAGATATCAGATTGGCACCATTTTTATTTAGGAGTAAATAGACATCATAAGAAGTTTTTGGTGAAAATACCATGTCAGTATGGCTTTACATTCAGAAGTAGTGATAAAAGATTTTTCAAGCTGACCCTTGTAGTATCCATATTGGACTACATGCTGGCACCTTGTTCATTTAGGTTAACTAGACATCATATGAAGTCTTTTGGTGAAAACCCAATATCAATATGGTTTTCTGGAAGAGTAGCGATAATAAGATTTTCAAGACAGCAGCAAACTGATGGCATGTCGTAGATACCATCTCATCAACAGATGATTGAATCAATGCATGATCATTGCTATCACTTTATTATCCACACCTCTGGGAATGTTATTGTTGTTGTTATAGGGTTTAACACCATTTTTCAGCACAAGATAGGCTATACATGGCAGCCAGTATAAATGGTGGGGGGAAAAACAAGGGAAAACTCTGGAAAGAACAACTGACCAATGAGAAGCTACTGGCAGGCTTTCTCACATACCCACATTGGCCGAGCCCGAAACTTGAACCCGTGCAGACAGGTGAGATGGCATTGATCCATAATGGTGAGTGCTTTAGACCACTCAACCACTCAGGACCCCCTCTGGGGATGTAAAAACTTAACAAATGATTACTAAAGTGCCATCAGAAAAGTAATCACAATGTCTCATTTCTGCATAAATATGGACTTAACAATTAATAAAGTACCTGATGGAATATGTAAAACACTGACCCTGTCACCAAGATTATCAATGGCTAAAATATTCTTATTTTGAATACAGCAAATATTAGTAGGAAAACTCAGGATTTCATGTGCAATAATACCTAGACAAAGAATGTCAAAAAATCACATCTGAGTTACTACTGAGATACAAAAACTAAAGAATACTGAAAAATCTGAAATATAATCAGATATCTGAAGATAAGCACTGAATGAAAATAAGCACATAAAGGCCTTTGTATATATTTGTTGTAAAAATAACCACATGTCTGTGCCATGTCCGAGAAATGACAAATAATTTATTCTTAATTAAGAGATGAAGTATTTTGTTGTTGCTTTAATTCTGTAATTTCTTTCTTGCTATGTTTCCTTTCTTTAATCAATCATTAATTCTTTGCCTTTCAAATCTGGCTGATCTGCACAAACACTGAACATTTCCTTAGTTTATGGCGATACATTTTAAAATTGATAATTATATATAATGAGATGTTATCTTAACCATCACTAATTTAAACAGCAGGTGTATGTTTATTATCCAAATTTGACAGTAAAATGTACTTAATGAATAAGCATATAATTTTTCATATTTATGTATTTGGTGGGTAATTATACCCAATTTAAATATTCCAAAATTATGTATTCAGTGAATAAATATACCCAGTATCTATATTCATGTATTTGGTGGGTAATTATACCCAATTTAAATATTCCAAAGTTATGCATTCAGTAAATAAATATACCCAGTATCTATATTCATGTATTTGGTGGGTAATTATACCCAATTTAAATATTCCAAAGTTATGTATTCAGTGAATAAATATACCCAGTATCTATATTCATGTATTTGGTGGGTAATTATACCCAATATCAACATTCCATATTCATGTATTTGGTGAATAAGTATACCCAATCTAAATATTCCCGATTCATGCAATTTGTGGGTAATTATACTAGATTTATATATTCCATATTCATTTATGTAATGAATAACTATACCTCATGTTAATATCACTTGTACATGTGCTTGGTAAATAAATATACCCAATATCAATATTTCCCATACATTTAGTGAATATATATACCTGATATCAATGTTCCATATATATGGATAGATAATTAAAGCTCATCTACCTATTCAGTAAAACAAATAAAAAGAAAACACTAACTTCAAAAAAGTAAATGAAACAATAAATTATTTGAATCTATACAATATAAAATAAACATCTGTACTTAAATGGTGGATTCTTAGGATTACTTAAATAAAATAAGCTGAAATTTGCAATCATGGATCAATATGATACTATCACAAGCATTATGTAAATGTCTGCTAAACGTATATCACAAACTGAGGTACATAAGCGTGAACATTTTCTTTAAATAAAGTCACACCTTAAGAGATATGTGTATTGCCACAGACACTGACATACATGCACAAATATGGCATTAAATGAAGAAGAAAAGAACGTCAAATGCATTTTTTTTTACAAGCATTAGGTGCAATGTATATTCGGATTGCAGACTACGTCAAAGGCATTTATTTACATGCGTTAGGTGCAATGTATATTCGGATTGCACATAACATCAAAGGCATTTATTTACAAGCATTAGGTGTAATGTATATTCAGATTGCAGACTAAGTCAAAGGCATTTATTTACATGCGTTAGGTGCAATGTATATTCGGATTGCACATAACATCAAAGGCATTTATTTACAAGCATTAGGTGTAATGTATATTCGGATTGCAGACTGCTGATTAAGTCTTGTACTACATATACTTCAGTAAAAGGTTGATCCAACCAAACATAACAGACCCTAATCTGCCATCACATCACATACCGGAAGATCTCGGTGTGTTGAGTTTGCATTTGAATTCAATTTATACACGAGTATATGTGGCATTTAAAGGTTTTAGAACATGAATGATGCTTTTTCCATCACAAAATGAATTTCACTCATGGTACATCAATGGAGCAGTAAAACTTAAATTTTTTGCAGCAGTCAAACCACCATCAATACACTAAAATCCTCATATACAATACTTTTAATACCATGGTAGCATTCCAACACACCTTCAGCATTTTGCAAAACACTGTAAAAAATGTATTTCTATGTGGTGCTACATCACACAGGTCATGATCTTGCAGGGGCAAAAATGTTTCTGACTATATCATGGATTTCACTGAAAACAATTTTCATATTTTAGCACTCATATAGTGCCTTATATTCACAGCTGGGATAGGCATTTATTTACAAGTATTATGCCACAAAGTACATTAAACATATCAAAGACAGCAAACAACTCAAATCATAGACTTAGCAGATTTAAATATAACAAGAAGGCCAGAGCCTAGATGTCAATACAATGATCTAAGCATTGCAACAACAACAAAAACAAGTTACACTGATCCCAAGGTTAAAAAGTTGTGCAATCTTAACACAGAATGAATTGTCTCAGCTTAATAATCAAATCAACCAAGTATGCAAAAACTCCATTAAGGGGTTTAGGAAATATATGCAAATGATAAACTTTAACCGTAACCATAACAAATTGTTGAAGACAACACCACTGCCTCTAGCACCAGCTTCTAAGCCAAGCTTCCCACTGATGTGAGCTCAACAAAATTTAACTGAAAAGATTTATAAAGTCAAATAATTGGGTTACACAAGATTAAACTCCAGGTATATAGAACAAGGATCATGGATCAGTTGTTTGTGTACTAAACTGCATATGTGTTTTGTTCTGAGTTGGCACAGAAACATTTAATATGGCATACAGATGAGGTAATGCCATCAGGCTGATACATATTTGTATGGCATATCAAAATTCTTTCCACCAAATTAGAACAAAGCAAAAATGTGTTTTTGTTCTTATTACATATACCCTCATTAACTTAGCATATATATTATTAATATGTGTGAATTTATTTCAAAACAAGTTGGGTTTTCTGAAAGCTCATTTCAGTATGTCTAGAAATATTGATACACAGATGTCGGTGAAAGCACTTAAAAGTTCCAGTCAGAGTGTGTGATACAGAAATACAGACTGAACATCTGTATTGTGTTCCAGATCAACCATGTAAGATAAAATAAGTATGTAATAATGACTAGGTAAGGCATAAACAGTAAATACAGTTTTAACTCTGCAACATTACTTTGTCAATTAATGTGAAAGCAAACAGCAGTCCCTTACTATAACACCATTCAGGTCAGCCATGTTTTTGACGCATATTAGGGTACATGGAAAAATAGAATGTAACTGTACAAGTCAACAGAGCTACAATGATCCCTCGCTATAACACTGTCTAGTCGAATCAAAAAAGTGTACCATATTATAGGACAGGCTGCCTCATATTAGGGTACAGAACATGGAAAAGATAGACATGAACTGTGAAAATGAACAGATATACAGTGATCCCTCAAAACACTGTCCAGAAATGTACCATTATATAGGTAAGAATGTCCTCTGGAGTGATAAGTTACTTGGAAAATTAAAACTCAACAAGTACTATAGGCTACATATCTATACCAAAGTCCATGTTACAAAGCCTGAGGCACATGACACTATAAAAAGGTCCATGTTACAAAGCCCCAGGCATGTTACAGTAAGGAATCACTTTAACAAGGTCCATGTTACAAAGCCCCAGGCATGTTACAGTAAGGAATCACTTTAACAAGGTCCATGTTACAAAGCCTGAGGCACATGACAATAAGGAACCGCATTATTAAGAACTGGATTGGTCAGATATATACCGCAACACTTTGATAAACAGATTTTAGCTCCGCATGTTCTAATTTTGAATCGCACATGCAAATCTTGCTGGATGGTTAGAAACCTTTGTTAGTAAGGGACAAAATGATGTATACAAGTGCTTTTTATAATGAAGGTGAAGCACAAAAATACAATGTCACTAAGTTTGTATTTGCCACTTAGATACTGACACAAGGCACACATCTGATTAAGCATAACTAACTTACTACCTTTATCATATTATGAAAGATACATATTTTTAATGCCATCCAAGTAAACTGAAAGCACATAATCAAGTAGACTGAAAGCACATGATCAAGCAGACTGAAAGCACATAATCAAGCAGACTGAAAGAACATAATCAAGTAGACTGAAAGCACATAATCAAGCAGATTGAAAGCACATAATCAAGTAGACTGAAAGAACATGATTAAGTATTTAAATAGTTAAAATGTTTACAAATACTTTCATCAGGGTTCTCTTACTCAATGGTATCTGACAGACTGAAACCCTGTTTTAGACAGATTCAGCTGGTATGCATGCAAAGTCATCGATGCAATCATAACCATTCTGATAAGATAATAAATGTACTTTGCTAGAAATCATACATGAATACAGAGAATAGCAGATTTCTTATTTTACCTCTAATTCACACATTGCATAAAAAGAAGCTTTGTGTAAAAGTATGTTATAAGAAACAGAAAATCTTTCTAAATTGTCTTTGTCACTGACACCAATTATTATAAAAAATTTACTTGGTACCATTTTCCGCATGGTGATTACAAAGTATCTGAAAAATTGCACATGGTGGCAGACATGTCATATGAAAATTTGCAAATATATTTTCTCAACATTAAATAAGCTGAAATTTCAATATGGCCATATAACTATATCATACATTAACTGTAGATGCATGATAGTTCAATTCAAGGAGTTTGAATCAACCCAAGTTCTTGATTAGCTGAAAATGACCGGCAATGCCCAGGCTGTTACTACCTTGTCAGCACCAGTGCTGACAAAAGCCAGCTGTGTTGGATGCCAGCGACACTGAATCACTTTGTCCTTGTGAGAAGCTACCACCACACTTGGTAATGGTCGCAGAAGATCAGCTAAAGGAGAAAAGAGAATTGACAGAAATTAGCAATAATACTGTTATTTATTAAACTGAAACTAACCACAGGGTTTGGTCAACATATGACTTACATTCATATCTGTATACAATGCTAATGTTCATTACACTAAATGAAGTGCGAACTGAAACTAACCACAGGGTTTGGTCAACATGTGACTTATATTTGTACCTGTATACAATGCTAATGTTCATTACACAACACAAAGTGTGAACTGAAACTAACCACAGGGTTTGGTCAACATGTGACTTATGTTTGTATCTGTATACAATGCTAATGTTCATTACACTAAATGAAGTGTGAACTGAAACTAACCACAGGGTTTGGTCAACATGTGACTTATGTTTGTATCTGTATACAATGCTAATGTTCATTACACTAAATGAAGTGTGAACTGAAACTAACCACAGGGTTTGGTCAACATGTGACTTATGTTTGTATCTGTATACAATGCTAATGTTCGTTACACTAAATGAAGTGTGAACTGAAAACTAACCACAGGGTTTGGTCAACATGTGACTTATGTTTGTATACAATGCTAATGTTCATTGCACTAAACGAAGTGTGAACTGAAACTAACCACAGGGTTTGTTCAACATGTGACTTACATTCATATCTGTATACAATGCTAATGTTCATTACATTAAATGAAGTGTGAACTGAAACTAACCACAGGGTTTGGTCAACATGTGACTTATATTTGTACCTGTATACAGTGCTAATGTTCATTACACTAAATGAAGTGTGAACTGAAACTAACCACAGGGTTTGGTCAACATGTGACTTATATTTGTACCTGTATACAATGCTAATGTTCATTACACTAAACGAAGTGTGAACTGAAACTAACCACAGGGTTTGTTCAACATGTGACTTACATTCATATCTGTATACAAAGCTAATGTTCATTACACTAAATGAAGTGTGAACTGAAACTAACCACAGGGTTTGTTCAACATGTGACTTATGTTTGTATCTGTATACAATGCTAATGTTCATTACACTAAATGAAGTGTGAACTGAAACTAACCACAGGGTTTGTTCAACATGTGACTTACATTCATATCTGTATACAAAGCTAATGTTCATTACACTAAATGAAGTGTGAACTGAAACTAACCACAGGGTTTGTTCAACATGTGACTTATGTTTGTATCTGTATACAATGCTAATGTTCATTACACTAAATGAAGTGTGAACTGAAACTAACCACAGGGTTTGTTCAACATGTGACTTACATTCATATCTGTATACAATGCTAATGTTCATTACACTAAATGAAGTGTGAACTGAAACTAACCACAGGGTTTGTTCAACATGTGACTTATGTTTGTATCTGTATACAATGCTAATGTTCATTACACTAAATGAAGTGTGAACTGAAACTAACCACAGGGTTTGGTCAACATGTGACTTACATTCATATCTGTATACAATGCTAATGTTCATTACACTAAATGGGGCCCCGAGTGGCCGAGTGGTCTAAAGCGCTCTTCGTTACGGATCACTGCCATCTCACCTCTGACTGCGGCGGTTCGAGTCTAAGATTCAGCCAATGTGGGCATGTGAGAAAGCCTGCCAGTAGCTTCTCGTGGGTCGGTGGTTCTTTCCGGGGTTTTCCGGGTTCTTCCTCCACCATTAATACTGGCCGCCATGTATAGCCTATCGTGCTGAAAAATGGCATTAAACCCCACAACAACAACAACAACATTACACTAAATGAAGTGTGAACTGAAACTAACCACAGGGTTTGTTCAACATGTGACTTACATTCATATCTGTATACAATGCTAATGTTCATTACACTAAATAAAGTGTGAACTGCAATTTTCTCTTCCAAAAGTCTTATCCTTAACAGAGAACCAAAACATAATTATAGCTTATAAACAATGCCTGAAGAAGAACTGACTGCATACTTATTCTATTTTAGTCAACATATTAAAAGAATTTTCTCTTGAATTTAGTAAATTCCCATATTAAGATTCCTGTTCCACAAAACAAACCCACAAAATGCTTAATATATCTATTAAATGATTGTAACTTAACATTACATACTTTTTGGATAAAGAAGCATTTATTTCTGTTACCATTTCAATTGTTGTAACATTTAAACACTTACCAGGGTACAGTAACAGGAATTGAGAATGAGGTGATATTCAGGTACTACTCTGTATAATACACAAATCATATACTGCCTTCATGTACTCTGTATAATACACAAATCATATACTAACTCCAGGTACTCTGTATAATACACAAATCATATACTGACTCCAGGTACTCTGTATAATACACAAATTATATACTGACTTAGGTACTCTGTATAATACACAAATTATATACTGACTTCAGGTACTCTGTATAATACACAAATCATATACTGACTTCAAGTACTCTGTATAACATAAAAATAGGATTACAACAAGAGTTTATCCAAAAAAAATTATTTTAAGCAAATACATTTTGATGACTTTAAATAGTTTTGATTGAAATGTGCTTCCTACAGCTATGTTTTTTCCCACATGCACAACTATGCTGAGGAAAGTCTGTTAAGGCACAGTAACAACCAAATGTTGATGCTTTATACATTCCATGTAAAATGTATGTAGGAAGATTCATCTTTTGAGATATTATCATGACATCTTACTTAAACTTACTCAGATGAAACAGGTTGCTAAGCTGATGTGATATCTTACTGGTCAATATTAACCAGCTTTGGTGAAACAAGCATGTAGGTATCCTTTCATAAAAAAATCTGAATCAATTTTCAAACATCACCCAGTTTTGTTCTGATACCTTTAACATGGGCAATCTGCAAAAATTAAAGTCATATAATAAAAATAATTATTTCTTGATTCAGCTGATAGAGGGATTTATCAATCACTGAAAGATGACATTAACCTCAGCAAACAACCAAGATGAATATCACTTTTCCAAGGTTGATAAATCCCATCAACACCCTGGTCAAGAGTTCTTAATTGTATCACATTATATGAGTTTATTATACATATAAACCTGTTATCACATACGTAGGCAACTATGTTCTTCAAGTACATCTTACAGTGGCAAATTGCTAAAACTGGTCTTGTGTGTAATTTGGTGAGTTGGTGTTTTTAGGCACAGCAACACAAAAAAGTTATTTAGTGCCATGGAAATTGGAGTAAAGTGCCTTGACCAAGAAAATATCACAACAGCCAACCCAGGCTGACATAATGGTAGGATTCTAACCCACACCATCTTAGCTGCAAGTCCAGCTTGCTAATCACTAAGACACTGCAAATGATATGTAAGATTAGTAAAATTTACCATGCAAATCTGTCAGGACGATGGTCTGGTCATATGAACTTGTAAGCAGGTAGTATGCATTCATAGAAAACCTTGCTGATCGGCACTCCTCTGAATGGGGCTTAAAACTCTGTAGGGCCCTAGAGCTACGAATATCATAAAGCATCACTGAACCATCCTCATGGCCTGATGACAGAAGCCGACCAGATGGATCCACACACACAGATGCAAAAGGGCTTCCTGTCAAGGAAATAGGAAAATTTTTAATTAAAATAGTCGAAAGCAAGAAAAATAATTTCAAGATATTGTCCAGAAAAAGGAGTACAACAAGAAAATTTAAATCAATTAAGTGTAATATACATCAATCAAAGTGACCTAATTTTGTTAGAACACTAGAATCATCATTAGACATTATGGTTAAGGTTTAAAACTACAATTTGGGAAGTATAATGCAGTATAGGAGTCTAAGCAGAGACTTAGTCCATTTACAAACCAGCCAAGCTGATCCAGACCTTTAAGTCTAGTGATATTTGTGCCTGATTGAGATACAGACAAACTGGGTTTGATTCCTGACTGTGACAGGCTTTGTATCCCCTCACATAACAATATAACTCATTCAATACGATTCAAAATGATAATTATCTATTATGGGGCAAAATGATACAAATAATGTAATCTCAACTAAAGACTAATTTGTCGATAGTCTATCATCATTACTTCAAGGTAGTTCGGAAAAGCAAGAAAAGTGTAATTAATGATTACACACTATGTTTCTACTACACTTTTTGTTGTTTCCACAATAACCATTAATTATCATGCTGAAAATACAATAACACTAAAGTGATCTTGGTCCATGTGCCTGTGTACAAAAGACATCAAATTATCAAAGTATAACACTGACACAGACTCAACAGTAATGAGTAATGGGATGAGATATTTAAAAAAAAGTTAGTTTAAATAAATGAGGTATGTGATAAAAGGCTGTTCAGAAAATTCAGCATTTCAATTGACATGGATGTGTTTTATGTTATGGATGTGAAGCATTATATTACATACTGTCAGTTATGGTTACACATGTACCGCAGTTATTGATGGAAGTATATTTAAAAATATTAAAAGAATGATTTCATGTTTCATTGGTTTTAATGCATGTTGAGTTACTGAAAGTTGATGCAACTTAGTTCATAGTTTCTGCATGAAAGTTGCTATGAATAGGGCCCCCAAAATATGTGTTAACAGTCTGTTGACTGTTCATGTTTTTCATTGCTGACCCTAGCACCCACACCCCCCCCCAGGTTAAAAGAAAAAAATTCAACCCCCAAAAAAGAAGCCAAATTTGATTTGTGCACCTAACTGAGCTGGTTTAGCCCAGTACTTGAAGTGTTACTATATGATATATCCTATTCATTATAATATATATATGTATATATAAGGTTACAAACACAAACAACAACAATAACAAAAACCTAACCTACCTTAATTTTAAAACCACTGAAATAGGAAACACACATATTTTTATTTTTGGCCTGAAGAGTGAAACAAAGTGCAAACTTGTAAGAACCTTCACACAGGTATATTTCATTGCTTGTACAACAGGAACATAAAAAGCTAAGTTTGGTCTGATATTTTACAGAACAGCAACACAATGATGTTGTTGTTGTTGTGGGGTTTAACACCATTTTTCAGCACATGATAGGCTATACATGGTGGCCAGTATTAATGGTGGAGGAAGAACCTGGGAAAATCCCGGAAAGAACCACCGACCCATGAGAAGCTACTGGCAAGCGTTCTCACATACCCACATTGGCTGAATCCGAGACTCGAACCACTGCAGACAGAGGTGAGATGGCAGTGATCCGTAACGGAGAGTGCTTTAGACCACTCGGCCACTTAGGACCCCGCAACACAATGAAGGTTATATTGTCATAATGCTAATAAAGTACCAGGTCAATGGACACAATACAGAGGCCAACTGGGCTGATCCAATGGTAGGAACTGAACCCATACCCTTCTGGTGAGATGTCTATTGTCTTAACCACTTGAAAGTATTATAAGGAAGAAAAGTATCAAATACTGAGAATCTGATTAACATTACAAGCTGTTAATATCTAGTCCAGTATGTCAATAGATAAGTGTTAAGTGATAATGTTATTTTTGTGGATTTTATTGGTACTTAAAACACATTATTGGCTATATCAGGCTGTAGAAACAGAAACTAAGTGCCTTTCACAATGCCACCCTTTGGTAGCCGATGCAGGCTGACCTGAGTGGATACTGAACCCATGACCCTTGGATTACAAGTCTAACACTTTACCAACTCAGCAACCATTGCTCTGTAAGTGAGAACATAAAACTATAATACAATTTAATACCTGCTTACAATACTACATATAGTTCAGAAATATTCATCACAAAATCTACAGCAGACTAAAACTTGCATTTAACGGGAACAAAATGTTACAGAACATGAAAAATAAAAACACTGAAAAATAAAATCTGACCAAGTATGCAAAAACATTTAAATGGCTTAAAAATCTAATCAAGCCATCAATATATGCATATCAACAACCCTTCCAAAACTCATTTGTAATTGTTGAACAATCTTTGCAATAACTATGTACAGAGAAGAAAATGTAAATAAAACAAGGTATGTGATAAAAGACTGATTGGACAGAAAATTAGCATTTCAACTGATATGGATTTCTATCTGATTTTCCATTATCTGAATTTTATTGTTATAATTTTCCTACGGCATGGAAAAGAGCTTTAAAACACTTTAAATCACATAACAAAGCACATTCTCCCAGGAGAGAGGTCAGTAATGGCTAAGTGTGTGTGTGTGTGTGTGTGTATACTGTATGTATACAGAGCTCCTACTGGCACTTCCATATTAAGAGTAACATAACCTATAAGTTGTCAAATCCACGTATCAAAGCTCAAGGTTAATACTAATTGTGTCAGAGTGTACAACATGGGATTTTTGTGAGGAAATAAACCGAAATTGTCTTAAATCATTTATTGTTGCTTTAGATGTTTCTTTTTGCAAAAGTTTATTTTTTGTTCCTGGGCAATTTTTTAAAATCACTAGTGTTTATTTTGACTGCACTAGTGTTTATTTTGACTGCATGTATAAATAAAGAAAATGGAGACCAAAATAGCAGAACTTTTATTCATTTTTCATCTCCACAAAATTGAAACAATTTTTAGCCTCAAGAAAGTTAATGTCTGGCTACATTCTGGTTAAAATGATTAACTGCCCTGTCAAAGCTTGCATGAATAATTCTTTTTGTTTACTACAAAAGCTGCAATTATGTAGCATCTTCTGGTAAAATGGTCTGTCACATGGAACAATGGCTTATATCTGCCAATTTTGCAAACTCAGGAATCTTTTTCTTGTAATTTGGAGCCAATAACAGGCATGCTGGCTTCAGATGAAGATCACGGTTCTGGAGAAATCTTTTACTGTAGATACAAATCCCTCATTTCTTACCCATTAATGACTGGGTTACTGTCTTCCCCATAATAATCAATAAGATTATAAAGTATATCAGACCAATATTTTCTGACTACCTTGGCATTTTGGGAATGATATTTTAGACTCAGAAACATTTCGTTTATTGGTTCAACAACCTTTGAATATTAAAATCAGTGAATGTAATGCCGATAAATACGATCACTTTGCCCAAGGTACCTGTTAGTGTAGTGCCCTGATAGATACTATAACTCTCGGTAACAGTGATCTTAATGCATTAATATATACCTACCATCACTTTGCCCTTAGTAACTGTGAGTGTAATCCCCTGATACATACCATCACTTTGCCCTTAGTAACTGTGAGTGTAATCCCCTAATACATACCATCACTTTGCCCTAAGTAACAGTGCGTGTGTGTGTGTGATAGGATTTTTAATGTAGCTTTAAAAAATTTTCAGTCATATCGCTACGATGTCTGCAGTGTGGCAGTTTATAGTGATGTCTAGAACTGGGGCATCATGCCGCAGACATACAGCATGATGTCCCACCCAGTCACATTATCCTGATACCAGGCCGACCAGTCCTAACACTAAACTCTTAATGCCAAGCGCCTAGCGAGGCAGCTGTTAGTACCATTTTTGTAAGTCTTTGGTATGACTCGGCTGGGGCTCGAACCCACAGCCTCCCACTTCCGAGGCTGACATTCTAACCACTAGGCCACAAACATCCCTTAATAGATATGATCATTTTACTCCTAAGTAACTTTGAGCTAGATGCTATCACTTTGACCTAGGGGTAACAATGACCTTCATGCCCAGATATATAGCATCACTTTGCCCTAAATAACAGTGAGTGTAATACGCTGATCGATACCATCAATTTGCCCTAGGTAACTGGGTAGATCTTGCACTTCTGTGCCAGTCATTTGAGAAAATTTATCAGGTGTTTCTTTGTAATTAAATGAAGGGCAGGCTTTAAATGGTCTGATCTTAATGGAAAATGCATTGCAGAACGAAATATTTTCCACTGCCAATACATGAATTTTACTGTTATAATTTCCTTTCAGCACGGAAAAAAGCTTTAAAACACAGGCTGATTTTGCCCTGATTCTAGCTGTATTATCTGCCCACTTACCTGTAGGGCTGGGCACCACTGTAATTGGAGTGGATGCTCTAAGATCCCAGAACCTTGCTGTCTTGTCTTGCCCTCCACTCACAAACATACATCCTCCCCAAGTATGTAGGGAATATACCACACCTGCAAGCAATAAAAAAATACAACTGTAGAGTGTTTTTTGTCAACTGTTTTAAACTACTGCCATTAAACAGTTGGATAAATATGAGGTTTAATGATGCAATTATTTAATTTCCATAAGATTAAGAATATTTTGTTTTACTGTATTTTTATAATTGTTTAAAGTTGAAGGTTTTCACTAAAATTACATCTTATAAGTGTGACACACAAAATGTTTGATAAATATAATGGTAATATATATATATATATATATATATATATATATATATATATATATATTGGAAACTCTAGATGTTTTGCAGAATGTACAAATACTGTCAATTCAAATAGTTTTACATTTTCATGGCACTATTTCCATTCAGAAATGAATATATGTTATGTACTTTTGTAATATGTTTATTACTTTCATTACAATATTCATTACTCAGTACTTGTAACTACAGTTATTTGGATTGTAATAATTTAAAAAATGCTGTCAGTAAACTAAATATTCTCTACCACAAAGTGAAGTGTCTATGTTGCTTACCATGATGTTTACAAACAAGTATATTGCTTCCATTTGCATGCCAGTCCAAATCTGTATTTTTATTATATTTTGAGTTTTGCTGTATAAACACTGTTTGTGGTTGATAAAAAAAAAGGTTTTGATTTGATTAATATTTTTTTTCTCCATAAACTAGATCTAATTCCCAAGTTATCAAACAGTGGGCTGATAAGTCCTTGGCTTATAAACTCAGCAATGAAATTGTTTTCAAGGTGACAATCCTTTAGATAAAGCTGCAAATGTGATATTTATTTCAGTTACAAGTAGAGTCCTACAACTCCCTGTGCATGTTGATCCCAATCCCTTAACATCCTTTGTTTTCCCACATGACAACCCTCTGATTGAACCACACAAATGGCACCTGTTCAGTTGCATACTTTAATACATTTCACAGGATGTATGATCAAAGTGTCTCTTATAGAGCCTAAGCTCAGTCTCCACAACTGTAATTGACTGACAAGACAAGGAATCAGAGTCAGACAGTACAAAGAGAAGACGACAATGGATGATTTCAGAACTTTATTTGGTCACTCTGACAATAAAGATAAATTCTTGGGCTTTGTGCCAGAAGATTTTAGACACTGACATTGATAGGATACAGTGAATCACTTAAGTGTGGACATAACTTTCACCGTTTATTTGTAATTACATGTGGAATTAACATGTTACAGGATACTGAGATACGGTTCATTCTGTGCTGTTATTTTTATACTGGTATTTGGCCTATAATAGAATTCATGGATTTATCATTTATGGAGATTTAAATTGTCATGAATTACAAATTTCCATGGATGCTATGACACAAACATGAACAATAAGTTGTCAATTTATTTGTGACATATTCCACTCAATAATATAATTGTATTTTACAATGGTTTTGTCTCCATCCATCCATCAATCCTTCCTTGCTCGACATGTCAAACTAATGCCTTTCAGTTACTGACACTGACCTTGGACAGCTTCACTAAAAATAATAGGCTTCATGCCCCAGAAGCAAGCCATCCATGCATGTGATGTAGAACATCACTGTGTGGAAACCATTTGTATTCTTTCACAGTGACCCTGACCTTTGACCATATAACATCCAAAATCAAGCGAAAGCCATTCACAAAGTTTGTTAACTGTAGATGATGGAAAACTTGAATTATTGTGCAAAAAAGCAATTTTTCTTTCTTTGGTCATTGTGACCGTGACACTTAACCTTTTGAAACTGAAACTTATACGGTTCGTCCTTAGACCACACATGAACCATCCACAAAGACTGGTAGCTGAAAATGGAGGACAACTCAAGTCATCATGTGGAAATGAATTTGGTAACATACAGACACAGATCGGATATCACAATTTAATCAATTCCACTTTATGGCAGTTCGAGTTGAAGAATTCCCCATATCTGAGGAAATCATTACAAAATTTCCTCAGAGATATGGCAAGACTCATTTAAAGTAAATTCAAGATCTTCTATTACTGTTTTTTAATTTTTAATGTTATCCTGAATGTTCTATGGAAATATATTTCATGCAGTAAGAAAGATATCCAAAATCTCTGAGAAAGAAAATTTTGAAAATGTGGGTCCTGAACAATATGGAAGATCAGAAAAACAATCAAAAACCTTTTTCTCTTACCAATTACAGTTTATAATAATAATAATAATAATAATAATTATTATTATTTTTATCATTATTATTATTATTACAACCATCCAAAGATTACATGTATGTACCTGAATGACCTGCCATGGCTCTAATTGGCAATCCACTCTCACAGTCTGTCACATATATCTTGCTGTCCCCAGCTCCGGTGCTGATAAGGAGTGCTGACTTGTTTGTCATGTCCTGCATGAAAACTAGATCCCTAACTGTACCATCATGGAAAGTAAGCTCCATTTCTGGCCCTGTAATGATACATTTTAAGTCAATCAAATTAAAAACATCTGAAATATAATGCTGATCTGATGGACACCATTACATGACCACTGACCTTTTGACTCACCAATCAAACTGCAGCTTTCACATTTATTAATATTAGCAACTTCATTCAGGGCATACTGTTTCCAGTCATAACTCTTTGTAACATGAAATGCAATAATTATGCTGAAAGGTTAAAATAAGTGGACTTTAATTCCAAGATTAGAAGAACATGAACCCTTTTCAATGCCATTCATATCTACTTACTAGAGTTTGATTTTAGTCAGATTGTATGTTAAGTGAAATATGACTAACTATTTCGAACTGGACAAAATAATATGCTTGATACAAGCATGCGAGGTGTAATTTGCAAGCGAATTATAAGATAATGCATGTTATACTCTCCCCACATACATACATACATAGATACATACATACATACATACATACATACATACATACATACGTACATACATACATACATACATACAAATATACATACCTATGTACATACATACATACATACATACATACACACATACATACAGGGTTCTCACTAGATGTGTACCTACCATTGGGTTTTGATGCCTGGAATTTAAATTTGACTCATTTCTAGCACATGCGATTCCAACCTGTTCAGTTTCATTACACACCTTGAGTTGGGCCAGAGCATTAGTCTTAGTTAATCTTGGTTTGCCTCTGATATAATTTCCTATGTAAGTGAGTACTGTCCATAACAAATTGATTGTATGTACCAATGACAGAATTTACTACTGACTAATGTTTACAACTGCCCACCAATAATGTCACAAATGTGCAAAGTCAATATGAAACTGGGCAGAGCTAACAGGGTCACATGGATGTCACACTTAGCTGGACATAATTCAATTAAAGTTAGATTGTCCTGAAATATTCTTGGACATTTATGATAGAGGAATAGGGAATTAACATTTGATCAAATATTGATTTTTGTTTTATTGCCCATCAATACACATATGATTCTACTGGCATGAGGACATAAATACAGCTATTGTCTGATAATACAAACCCGTTTGTTTGTACCCCTCCCCCCCGCCGATTTAAATAATGGAAACCTTTAATGTGATAAAAAGTGCAAGGAACTTAGTCAATTCCTTCATTGATTTATAGTTTCTAACCTGACTCTGAGTAGAGTGGCCCTAACGCCATCAACTTATGTGCGTTTCATGCTTAACGGAAGTCTTCAGTGCAATAGACGGACATGCTCGGATCCATTTCCAGTTTCTGGACAAGTCCATTTTCAGCAAAGGGGTGTGTCATGACTACTAATGTACATACATAAGCTGTCTGCTTCCAATATCTACAATGTCGAATCAAGCAAAGGAAAATGATAACTATGATTTTCATGTGGATTTATCAAGCGATTTAATTTCTATGTTCATGTATGCAGATGGATATAATTCCAAACTCTCAACGTTATGTAATTTACACAATTATTCAGCATTACCAAACAGGATGAACTATGTCATTATGTTGTCTGATGGAAATAAACTAGCTTATAGTGTACGCAATATGGCGCCGTGTTAGTATGGAAAAACTGTTAAGCATGAATTGGTGCAGGGGATGCCAGCATTATTGCCATTCTGGTCAAAGTCAGGTTAGAAATTTTAAATCAGTAATTCAACTGAATTAGTTCTGTGCACTTTTTATCACATTAAACGTTCTCGTTTTTTAAATTGGTAGGGGGGTACAAACAAACGGGGATGTCGAGTCAGACTATATCTATTGCACATACTGTGAGACAGTGTAAAGCTACCCTACTGCTTGCAACAAAAAAAAGAGTATTATCATTATAATTATTATTTTAATATAAAAACAATCTGTATATCTGTGTGTTCTATCCTTATTTTAGAAACCAGTGGGAGCCAGTCTACTGGGGGCCAGTACAGTGTGTCTGATTTGGCTTTTTAATGTAGCTTTAACAATTTTTCAGTCATATCGCAATGACGTCTGCAGTGTGGCAGTTTATAGTGATGTCTAGCACTGGGGCATCATGCTGCAGACATGTAGCATGATATGTCCCACCCAGTCACATTATCCTGACACCAGGCCAACCAGTCATAACACTAACCTGTTAGTGCCATTTTTATAAGTCTTTGGTATGACTCGGCCATGGTTCGAACTTGCAACCTCCAACATCCGGGGTGGATGCTCTAACCACTTGGCCACTGGAGTGGTCTGATATATCAGTGCAATCAGGTAATGAAGGCTAACATGTGTACACAACAAGCTGTTAATTGATTACCTTACTGCTATAATCTGGAGAGTTTAAATCCAAATGCAGAAAGTTTAATGAGGTGTTATAGGTAATAAAGCTTTCAATTCTTAAAAAAAAATAAGTGACTGACTTTTGGCAGAAACAAGATAATCAGGAGACCAAACAATAAATGATTTTGGCAGAAATAATTAAGTGTTTTAATATTTTGCATTGCTTAATTTTTGTTGTGTTGGTCAAGATATATTTAGGGAATATTTACATGCAGTTGATGTTTTCATTCAGTTCTTGTCAGAATGCCAATAAATAAGCTTTATCCCAATGCTAAAGAAACTTTGGCTAAGAAATATGAATCTCAGGAATCTATCTCATTTCCAATTCAGAAACCTTCTCCTCTGGATGAAAGCAGCTTGGATGAGTATTGGAAGGCAGATAGCAACCTTAAAAAAAAAGATTCAAGGGGAAATCTGATCTAGAAAACAACTGAGAGCCTGCAAAGTGTTAACATTAATAATCAAAATCAATGCCTCAATGAAGTATATATTCTTTTCTGTCTCAGTCTCAGAAACGACATGCCAATGATAATTCCAACACTCCAATGAAACAGAAAATTAGTAACAACTCTGAGGAGAATAAATCTCCTAAAATTTTTAAAAACACCGTAGCATCCATTTACTCCACGAATAATGAATGATACCATCTATAATGAGCTTACAACTAAAAAACAAATGACTTGAGATTTCAGTTTCATTTGTTTTCAAGAGATTTTCGTGTTGAGTCAATGATATCTATTAGGAACACTGATGTATGTGCATATGTATATAGATATATGTAAATATAGATATATATACTGATTGATTTATAGTTGTTGAGCAGCTTTTTTTAAATTTAGTTATGAAAGTCAAAGAAGGGTATCAACCGTGACCTTTATTTCCTAATCTGTATTCCTAAAATCCATTCAGCAAATTTAATGAAAATTTCAAAAATATCCAGAAACAGCTAACTGATACAACACAGTCAATTAAAATTTTAAAAAAGCATAGTTTACCATGACCTACATTTGATAACACTTGGTACAGCACTTCATCGTAATAACATGGAAGTCTGGGTCCATCCCTGCCAACTGTGATATATACCAAATCACATAATATATAGTACTGCAGCTGTGATATATTAAGACTACATTTTAGTATAATTTACAGAACTATGGTATAGCGGGCAATATGATTTTTTTTTAAAAATAGTGGTGCTTTTGAAACAGAAATGAAGATATTAGATTAAACTTTGACCATGTTTCCTTTCAACCCGTATTGTTATACACTGGTATGAGTAAAGTCTGTGGCTACATAGCAGTACCATGTTACATATAAATATTTACCTTATAATGAGATGAATTGTAATTGGGAAAAGCCGTACTTCTCAAAATAAACACATCACTGAATCTTTATCCTTCCACAAAAATTCAGAAAAATAATATATGTAAAAAAATCATCAAAAGTGTTTTCAGATTTATGACGTCTGTGTTCCAAATTTGTTTCCAAGAAGAATAAATTCACCAAGAGTTATTACAAGACTCTAAAATGTTTGGTCTTTTAGAGAATTCTACATTTTCAACTGCTACTTGATATTATATCAGACCATTATAAATGTGTACTAATTAAAGAAATATGCCACATCCATGAAAAAGATCTACAAATAGTATATGAATCATAGAATCTTACTGATCCAAAATGTATGGTAAGAAATTTGACATGTACCATCAGCAGTATGTGTATCAGTATTGTAGCGGAAGATTTTGATGATCTTGTCATTGGATCCTGTTGCAATGAGGTTGTTAAGGTGACTCCAGGCAACGCAGTAGATGGAGCCCTTATGGTGCTTGTGTTTCTGATAGAGAACCTTTGTAGGATATGTTCCATGATCCTGTCTGAAAACATAATTTTTAATGAACTAAAACAGTAGTATTTGCTTGAAAATAAACAAGCACTGAGGCAAATAAATGCATGTTAAACATGCATGTTTCAGGTATCCTTGAAACCAAATTAAAAGCAAACTCAGCCTCATAGATATATACCACTGAAGATATTTTTTTTAACCCTTTGTAAATATGATCACTGAAACTGAAAATAATGATTTGCATTTGACAATTGGGGGATGTCTAATTGCTAAACTGTAAATAACCTTTTATGAGCAACACTTGTATTTTAAAATTTTCATTTCCTAACTGTTCAACACTGAAAAGCAACATGAGCTTTAAATACTGAAAATTATGATATTCAACCAATACAGTACACTATATTCAAGTCAATGATATTACATTCACAACCAACCAGATAGCACATTACATTCATGGCTCTTAAATTTGTGATTTGAAACAGCAATGAAATCCATGAAAATTATTATCCACAGAAAAATAATTCACTGTACTCTCCTGAAATTCTAACTTTTAAGGGCAAACAGTGACACTCTTAACACTGTAAATAGTTTAATAGTAGGTAGGGATTGTTTGGGGGGGGGGGGGGAGGGTACAATTAGTTGTACAATATGTCTTACCTGCCGCTTTTGTACAACATTTATATTTTTGTCTTGAAAAATCTTAATACACGTGAAAACATTCTTCCAGTGGAGAACTGTCAATAATGACACGGTCCACTTGTGTACCTAGCATGACAGAGTGTGGGACAGCCATCATTTCATAGTCGATATTATGCCAGGACATCAGAACAGGGTGGGAGGAGGGCACATGGGAATAGCGATGGGTTAGTATTGCATAATGTGACATTCAGAGGGTGATGTTCTCCGAGGTGGAGATTTCAGAACTCCATGCAATCAGAAGGGCATGTGAGCCTCCTCCATGTCAGAGAAACACTATGATGGATGTGTCACTGTAGGAGACCATGAGACATTGATCCCTTACTGTACATGCATCCTTGCAACACTAGGAATATGGTTTTCATTTCAAGGTTGTTGTTCTGGGAATTATGACCTCCAGCTCTAAATGAGCGCCCCAGAAAACAGGTAGGAATTGGGTCAGGTGCCTGTATGGGGACCCCAGTAAGGAATCTATCCTGATTCATCCACCAGTGCAAATGGCTATGAAAGTCTGGTCTTAAATGAATCAGACTGAGAAACTCTGTGCAGTTTCAACCATACAAGGAGGAGAAACTAGATGGCACATGCAGAGACATCATATGGGAACCAGATCTGGAGTGGCATTGATGGTTCCCAACAGAGATAGGTAAAGGTGAGCAGTCAGCAATGTTTTATTTGTATCACCTGAAAGGGTCAGACTTAGATATATCCAATCCAGTGGAGCCTGGAGTAAGTTTTGGTGAAGAAGCTTATCACCATGTAAACAAAGTCTTCTGATGAAACAACTTTTCAAGGTTGAGTAAAAGATCCAACTGAGTTACTGTGAATGAACAATGGATAAGATCATGATGGAGGGACTGAACCTGAACATTGTGGATCAGCTAGTTGTCAAAATACTGGAGAACATGGGTCCCCAGTAATTGGAGGTAGGAGCTACTACTTGCATAACTCGGGTGAAGACTCGGGCTAAAGAAGCAATTCGGACTGGCACAACAAGGAATTGAAAAACTTCCTGGTCCAAGCCAAACTGGCGGTATTTTTTATGTGGAGGAAAACTCTGGATGTGCAAGGTGGCACCCTGAATGTCGACGGAAACCATCCAATCTGACAGATACATTGCATTCCAGATTGAGGATGTGGTATCCATCTTGAAATACTCCTCCATATGAAACCGGTTTAATGAGGAGAAATTGATATGATACGAACTTTCACACTGTTCTTAGTGACCAGTAAGATTAAAGAGTAAAATGTGGAAAGACGATTATTCAGGACAATTGTTCTAAACTGCCCCTTTCTGCATAAGGGTGTCTACCTCTTCCATTCATTTCACCAGATTGGACCGATGAATGAACATGAGATCCTTAACAGAGGGGGTATTCAGAAACCCTCGATCACAATAGAAAGAACCCACCCACTGCCCAGTGACCGTGAAGCTTGATCAGACCTCTAAAAAACAAGCACTTATAGGGATATTTGGGCAAGGAATGAAAGGCAGATGAGGGCACAAGTCAATAGGGTTGTTCCCCCACCATCCTTGGGAAAGGAAGGCAGGCTGGAGAACCTTCTCCTACTGGCTCTTCAGCAACTTCCCTGTTAAGAACCTGACTGACAAGGAGGAGATCTCAATGTGCATTGGACTTTGGCTGCAACTGTTTGAAGAATTTTGCAGTTGGCCCCAAGGGCAGTTTGCATTAGTACGCTGCCTGGTGGGGATGAGTCCTCCGAAGAGGGTCTCAGCTTTGAACAGAGCAGCCCTCTGAAGAACTCCAGTGCAACATCACAGCGTAAGTGTAGAAGTTTTGCTGATAAAGCCATTGTGACAGAAAGTGAATGTAAGGATGTCTTGGTCACAGAATCCAGCATGGGTTGTAATGCAGCTAGGTTCAAAGCAGCCTCCTTCAGAATATTAAATGAAGAAGTGAAATAAAAGCACTCTGCCATATCCTGTACATGTTCATCATGTCGAGTAAGGGCTTTATGTGATCTGGAAGTTTTAGGATGAAGATGAGACTGCCCGTCTTAACTTGATGACGATATGCCAGCAGCCTTGTTGGTGGATGCCACACAATGAGGTGATGGCTGGACAACAGCTGCTGCATCACCTCTACTCTGGGTCCTGTAGCTAATGGGGATATACAGGACCAATTACCCTAATGTGGAGGACCCCACATCCTGTATGGATTTGTTATGATAATAGAAAAGGGGGAGGGTACCTATCCAATCCCCTTCCCTAGTCTGGACCCACTGGGGTACAAATCCTGTACAGGCAATGACAGTAAAGTGGAGAGAGCGGGACTATCGGTCCCATGCCTACCCCAATACCATGAGGCCTGAGTAACGATCAAAGTAAAGTCAGCAGTCATAGGGAAGCCAACCTTGGTTAATTTTTACCAACATTCACAGAAATTCTGAAAATAAATTACAACAATGGAACAGTTTTAGAGCAGCACAATCTAGTGCTTCGTGCACAGACATTAACTTGCATTTGCTCCCTGTCACAAGCTGTTTATGTCTGTATAAATGTTTTATCTGTTTACAGTTTAGATTATCAATACGGATTTCACTGAAGTATTTTTCATTCTATTGTTTATTGCTCATTTTCTTTTGCTACCCTGAAGTAGTACAAAAACCCACCTTCAAAATGACTAAGGGGGATAGCAACTTTCTGTAAATGCCTATAGAGACAGGTAAGATATTCTGCTATTAAAACAGTGTATACTCATGTACATGTATAAAGAGCTTAGTAAATTCTTCGCCAGGGTAGTGCCAAATTAATCCAAACCAATTATGAATTGCAACATCTTTACATTTGGAACGGTTTATGTTCATAAAATTTTTTATGCAATTCTTCATTTTTATATTTTTCGAACTTTACCTTAAGGTGGCATGATATAGCCACCAATGTGCCGAGTTACCTCAAGATACCTACATATATTTATACAACTCGTGACAACAAAAATGGTTCAAATTATCAAATTATTTTTCTGAATGTGTATGTTGAATTTTATATAAAAAGTATGGTCCCGCAGACATAAACATTGAAATTACGTGAAATTAGTTGAAATTATCAACTTTGAAATATCTTAAAATTCTTTACAGTATTACTACAACTTAAGCTTGAATTCCACAATTTTTAATACAATTACTCTGGTCAAACATTAACAAAGAAACATGGAACTTTCCAATCACAAAACACGGGTAATCCATTTTCTCACCTTACCTGAGGTTGGAGATATCTGGGAAAGCACAGATGCGTAGAGTTTTAGTATTGGAGCCCACTGCAAACAGATCTCCAGTGGTGTTGAATGTCACAGTACGGATGGCTTGCAAATCCTCCATTGTTGTAACTGGGATAAATCTTGGTGCACTTGTCTTCTGCCAAATACCATACATGCGGAAATTTCTGCATGGTTGAATTTTCCACATTTTCGTGACCTGGTCACAGATCGTGAAAATTCAACATTGCAAAAATGGAATAAAGTACAGTACTCTCAGACAACAAAGACATTCGGATTCATATTAGTGAACTTCCTTATAGAACAGGTTGCCTTATAATGAAGTATTTTTAACACAATATAATGATTAAAGCAATGGGATCCATGCTGTCCTTATAAAAGGGAATGTTTTACACTAAGGTGTCTTGTAGTGAGGGAGTACTGTAGTTATCAAATGTAGATAAAACTTGAAAAATTAACAGCAAATACTAATATTATTTATTCAAATTTCTGAGAATTCACAATACATAAACTTTCACATGCAAAGAAGTATTTAATGCCTAAGATAACCTTTTATCTGCCCATCTAGTGATAATCCCATCCCCACCTTTTATATATTAAAAACAAATAAACAATACATTTTTTCAAAATATTCATCAAATGATAAGATCACCATCCTTTTCACAATATATACTAGGTTCTCCTGAAATAAAGCCCCAAGATTATCTTAGTAAAATACAGTTTTGGACAATAACACTTCCTCGTAATCCATGGGTACCAAATTCAATACCTTCCCAGTCCAACTAAGGCAGGCTGCCTCCGAGTCTCCCATGGGAAGGAACTTACTCCCATTTCCTCAGTACGGTAGTAAACAAATCTGACCATAAACTGCCAAGACCCAAACTGCTGATCACATAAAGCACCTGCAGATCTAGGTCCATGCAGTTTGTCAGGATTTATCAACAAAGAACAGAAAAAAGACACCCAGATCTATAAGCTAACAAAGCAATGACTGATCAGGATCTATAATGTTTGCACCTGGACCCAACCTGTAGAGTATATATGATAAGTAGTTATTAGATTCATCTGCTTACATTTTAACACAGTAACCCCTAGCGACAACTTTACGGGGCAGGAGGTAGTAGCCTACTGCCGAGCTCTGTAGCATCATGGTCATTGTTGTTGATCTAGGGTTTAACGCCATTTTCAGCACAAGATAGGCTATACATGGTGGCCAGTATAACTGGTGGAGGAAGAACCCTGGAAAACCCAGGGATGAACCACCGACCCATGAGAAGCTACTGGCAGGCCATCATGGTCATGCATGATACACTAAAGTGGGTGGTATTATAGAAAGGTAGACAGATGTAGCTCTACAATGATACCAAATAATCTGGAATATCTAGTTGCACTACAAAATACAGATTAAAAAAAACTCATTTTTTGGACTAGACTTTTTTTATGCAAAATTCGCCTGTGGACGGAATCCCATTTTGTGTCTGGATTTTAGACTTTTTGGTCTCAGATCTAAGGCAAACCGGTATGAACTGCAATCAAACAGATGAGCCTTTGCAAAAAGTAGGATAAGATGGGCATTTGGAATAAAGAGTGGTCTCCACACAAAAATAATTGCTCCGTTTAGACAAAAAAAGAAAAAAAAAAGAAAGAAAAGAAGTCCATCTTTTACCCTTCTGCTCATGTGTGAGTCAAACAGCCAAAGAAAAATGATGTTTCTAACACAACTAGGCAGTATGTTACTGAAAGATGACAGGGATTTGGTGTTTTCAAGTCTATTCAGAAACAGCTTTCAAAATGTGTTTCCTACTCGATTTTCAGGCAAAAATGGCAAAAAGCTCCAGGGGTTAATGTGTTAAAATCTATAGTATATAAGCAGTTCATGTACCACTTATGATTTGTAAATCGATAACATAATTTAAAGATTTTCTTTGCCATGATTTATAATTCAGGTCATCATAATGAACGTGTTTTTGACAATGTGCAGAGTGTCAATACTTAGACAAATATCCTGGGTAAATCTAATTCAATGGAAACAATTTAAATTTCTCAGGAAATTAGTGAATATGACTTAATCAGAAAATTAAAAAAATGGTAAAGTGCATTTTCAGATGTTATGGGTTATCTGGAAGACCTCCAGAACCCTCCCCCCTTTTAAAAGAAAATGTTGAGCTAATTCCAAGCAGCATCCCTGCATCTGCAAGCACATTATGTGATGGCAGATATGGGTCTATGTTGTTTGCAGCTGGATCCAATTTATATGCAAATCTCTATGGCAGATACAGTCGGACACACTTGGATTCACTTGGATTTACTAAATATGAAAGGGACAGGTTGAGTTTGCTCAAAAACTTACTCTAAAAACAAAAGTTACTGCGTAAAACTCTTGTTTCCTCAAGTGACAGTAACCTTGACCTTTGATACCCAAAACAAAAGACCTTTTCTGAATCTTCAGTGCAAGCCCACAGCATACTTTGTTCAAGGTACATGGTCTATGACTAAAGTTATTATTCCAAGACCTTTCTTGTTCTTTGAGTTACAATGGCCTTAACTTTTGACCTTTTGACCTTAAAATCAATAGGCCTCTTATCCATGCAAGCCATCAACAAATCTGGTGATGGTACACACTTTTCCTTAGAGTTTCACCAAGTTCAACTGGCTCCATCCTTTCTTGAAGAGGAGGAATAATCTAAATAAGACAATAGTAGTTGCTCTTGGATGTTAATTCATTTATTTAAACAATAACAACATTGTTTTTAATATTTTTTATACCTCAAGAGGAATATGACATACACTGACATAACAGTCCATACAATATTTTGTATACCTCAAGAGGTAAATGACTGATACACTGACATAACAGTCCACACAATATTTTGTATACCTCAAGAGGAATAGGACTGATACACTGACATAACAGTCCACACAATATTTTGTATACCTCAAGAGGAAAATGACTGATACACTGACATAACAGTCCACACAATATTTTTTATACCTCAAAAGGAATATGACTGATACACTGACATAACAGTCCACACAATATGCCTAGAGAAGCAGAAATATGGTAGACATGGATCAGAGATGGAGACAATGGTGAAGTCAGCTGTTTTCCAATAAAAGTGGTTGGGATTCTTCTCCACTGATTTTAAATGTTTAACTATACATTTTAGGGGTCTATGCTGAAGTCTTCAAGAAATAAGTAATTCTGAAAATGTGAAGCTATGCTGTTACATTGCTATATATATATATCAAAGGAGATACAAGTAATTGCTTCCTAAATTTGACTGGAATCCAATAAGGATATAGGAAAGTGAAAATGGATAATCAAACTCAAATATATCAAGTTCAAAATGTGGTTTAAATCCAGTAATAATTAACTGAGCTACTGTCTTGAAATGGAAGTGGGTGGATGTGATAATATGGGGCTGTAACTACACTAAATAATTATGACGAATACTGACAACTGAACTCAGCCAATATCTCAACAATAGCAAGAAGTATATCAGGTTTTGATAAATATAATAGGAAATGAAGGGAATGACTATGAAGAAAATAAAGTATGACAGACGGAAGGATGAACCACCAGAAAGGCACAATTTTATATCCATCTTTTCTTTGAAAAGCAGATGATAAAAAATATGTATAAATGCCGTTTATGAGGATGTGATTTTTATACAGGAGTCTACTGAGGCAGGTTTCACAGTAACTGTTATCAATGCTGACCTGGAGACCACAGAATTCTTGCGCTTGAAATTTGTGATGAACCAATTGCAAGAGATATATTACATTTCTAAAACCCTTTTGATTGGATTATTGTAAAACTGAAGCTCAAGTGTTTCATGATCATGTATGAAGTTCTGGAAGATGATATGCATACCTTTGGCCCCCTGGAAACAGATGCTGGATGTTCCAAATGAGACAAATGTGGACTCCCATCCTGACCTGGAGTTCCTGTAATTAAGAGATAACATTTCAATCCCTTGATAACATCAGATAGCAAGATTTATTTTGGCACAACATATGCCAAGAAATAAATGTAATAAAAATTGTGCAAGACCAGTGCTATATACTGTATGTATGTGTGGCCTTTAGAAAACAAATGTCATCAAATCTTTGACACTGAAGACAAAATGAATCTGCAACATCTGATGTGCAAACAGGATTAAGTCATGAAGGGTAAGAAAAGACATAGGAACTGACCTTAGTTGCCCATCTCAATTCTCCTTATGCCAAATAAATACCTCCACCCCTAGCCCATCCACATTATGCTTTGTAATGAAATTTTAAAACTGTTCTGCAAATGTACAGACCACTGATCCACTGATCATATCCCCCTGTTTGAAGCCTATCTTTAGTAGTGAAGGAGTTACATGACACTATTTTTGTCGAGGGAAAGGATTACATAAGCTTCAAATTGTGTGAGGCTAATAAAGTGTGAAGGTCTCAAATCCAGTGAATCCATTTGTAGACAGACCTTTTATTTCAAAAGATGATCATACCCATATGCACAGATTCTGTTTTGAACTGAAAACATATGTCTCTTGTGCAATGAACAGCATTAGTGAATACAAATTTAGAAGATCACACAAGCCTATATACTGGGCCCCTGACGGCCGGGTAGTCTAAACTGCTTGCCTTTACTAATCACTGTCATCTCAACTCCATACATAAGGATTTGAGTCTCAGGCTCATCTAATGTGGGTATGCAAGAAAGCTGTCATTAACTTCATGTGGGTCAGTGATTTTTACTGGGAATTCCCCTGGGTTCTTCCTCCACCAATTATACTGGGCGCCATGTATGGCCTAACTGGTACTGAGAAATGGCATTAGAAATAAAATAACAAAAAATGTCTATGTTCAAAGTCTCACCTATTCAGAACAGAGCAGTAACATACTCACCTATTCAGAACAGAGCAGTAACATAATCATCTTATCAGAACTGAGCAGTAACATACCTATTCAGAACAGAGCAGTAGCATAATCATCTTATCAGAACAGAGCAGTAACATACCTATTCAGAACTGAGCAGTAACATACTCACCTAATCAGATGCAAGATATATCTCATTGATATTCATGGATCTTACTTATTATCATCAGAAGATATATGCACATATTGCAAGTCATCCAAAAATCAGATCAGATTGATGGCTTTCAGTGTGGCTCAGCCAATCAGACAAAAGATAACCTCATTAATATGCATGCATCCCACTCAGTATTGAACTCATCCAAGATTTTTTTTGTATATCACACAAATTTGACCAAGATCAAATCAGAAATGATGGCCTTCAGAGTGCTAACAAGGTCAGCCAATCAGATGAGAGATCACCTCATTAATACCTACTGATCTTGCTTATTTATCAAACTTGTCAAAGATTTTGATGAGGTAAACCCATCTCACAAGTCTGAAACTGGATCAGAAGAAAATCACATGACTGATGACAGATTACACACAAGAGACCCAGTGCCTTACCATTAGCTCACCTGGAATTTCAACCAGATCAAGTTTTAAAAAAATGAAATTGCAATTTTGTTTAATCTCTGATCCCCTCCCTGGAACAGCATGTGCGATATATGCCTACAATTTTTATCCTATTCCAGGCACAGATCCTAATATAAAATTTATTTCCAACCATAATGGCTAGTACATTGAGAAATTTACTAGCCCTGATGAATCTTCACTAGCCCTTCCAAAAACTTCTGAATCATGACAACTGAAAATATAATAGCCACAACCTATGCAATAAAATTAGGTAAATTTTCACTGATCAGTTGAGTAAAAATTACAGATGGATGGATGAATGTATAGATGGAGGGTTTCACAATATCACCCCAAAAAGCATATAGATAAAAAGGCATAGACCTAACAATGAAAATTTACAAGAATGAATATGGTACCATTACTTGTTTACTGCAGTTCTAAACATACAATGGTAATAAGACTGGCTGCTGGTTTATGAACAGTATGCATGCCTGCCAGCATGCTCTATTATGAACATTGTTGATGCTAGCTGTTTGCTCTTTTTATGAACAGTATGGAAGATTGTGTGTGTGTATGTGATTAGGATTTTTAACGTAGCTTTTAACACATTAACCCCTAGTGACGACTTTACGGGGCAGGAGGTAGTAGCCTACTGCTGAGCTCTGTAGCGTCATGGTCATGCACAATACACTAAAGTGGGTGGTATTATAGAAAGGTAGACAGATGTAGCTCTACAATGATACCAAATAATCTGGAATATCTAGTTGCACTACAAAATACTGATAGAAAAACCTCACTTTTTGCACCAGACTTTTTTAAATGCAAAATTCGCCCATGGTTAGAATCCCATTTTGTGTCCAGATTTTAGACTTTTTGGTCTCAAATCTAAGGCAAACTGGTATGAACTGCAAACAGACAGATGAGCCTTTGCAAAAAGTAGGATAAGATGGGCATTTGGAATAAAGAGTGGTCTCCATACAAAAATAATGGCTCTGTTTAGACAAAAAAAGAAAAAAAGAAGTCCAACTTTTTCCCTTCTGCTCATGCGCGAGTCAAATAGCCAATGAAAAATGACGTTTCTAACAAAACTATGCAGTATGTTATTGAAAGATGACCAGGGATTTGGTGTTTTCGAATCTATTCAGAAATAGCTTTCAAAATGTGTTTCCTACTCGATTTTCAGGCAAAAATGGCAAAAAAGCTCCAGGGGTTAATGTGTTAACAATCTTTCATTCTTATCACTAAGATATCTGCAGTGTTGCAGTTTATAGTGATGTCTAGCACTGGTGCATCATGCCACAGACATGTAGCATGATGTCCCACCCAGTCACATTATCCTGACACCAGGCCGACCAGTCCTAACACTAACCTCCTAATGCTGAGCGCCAAGTGAGGCAGCTGTTAGTACCATTTTTGTCTTTGGTACGACTCGGCCATGGTTTGAACTCACAACCTCCCGCTTCTGAGGTGGATGCTCTAACCACTAGGCCACTGGAGCAGTCAGTATAAAAGATTAGGCTATCTAAGATTCATTCTCATTTTCTTACTTGAGTGACTGGAATGCAATTCCATTACTTTCAACAACAAAAATCTTCAATCTCCAAACTTCTCTTCCATTTCTATCAGTTATGTTGATAGCAAAGTCAAAGAAAAGACTAAAAATGATTTCATTTAAAACTAGAAATGTGCTCATAGATCATGGATACCCAACCAGTTCCTGAAACTGATCTTAGCAGCTTAATGCAAAACCTAATCAAGGTGTGATAAATGGATTTATGGATAGATGAGCAAATGGAAAAGACCAACTAATGTTCTGATGGGTCATAAAATTGGAGCCAACTTCATAGACACAGAGTTGATGTTGCATAATGCATGGCAGATCTGGGCTTTTTTTATTTTGTTCTGGAGTTATCAGTAGAACAAACAATAAAGCCCTTGCAATGGCAGATCAGGGTCTATATTGTTCATAGTGGGATGCAACTTATTCACCAGTATATACAGTATGTTGCAAATGCACAAAGTTTTCCCCCTGTACACTCACTGCTGCAGAATTAAAAGCTTGCTAACATTTTTTTTTATTACTTTGTTTAGGGGAATCTACACACATGCTTGCATGCAAGTAGGTAAGTGTATACATGTGTGCATACTGCACCAGTATATTCATTAATGGAATAATGTTGACAATTCTTTTCTTCTAAAATTAATTTCCTGGCAAGTGCCATAACAAAGATGAAGTTAAAAGGTAAGAAAAGTTCGATAAAAACAGATCTTAAATGTCAAAAATTCCAACCCTAAATTGTGCTAGGCAAAAGAAATTGAAATCATCGCTGCAATCAACTTTAAAACTGCTATAACGATTTTATTGTTGTTATAGGGTTAAATGCCATTTTTCAGCACAAGATAGGCTATACATGGTGGCCAGTATATATGGTGGAGGAAGAACCTGGACAAACCCCAGAAAGAACCACCTACCCATGAAAAGCTACTGGCAAGCTTTCTCACATACCCATACTGGGGCCCCGAGTGGCAGAGTGGTCTAAAGCGCTCACCGTTACGGATCACTGCCATCTCACCTCTGTCTGCGTGGGTTCGAGTCTCGGATTCGGCCAATGTGGATATGTGAGAAAGCTTGCCAGTAGCTTCTCGAGGGTCGGTGGTTCTTTCCGGGGATTTCCCGGTTTCTTCCTCCACCATTAATACTGGCCACCATGTATAGCCTATCGCGTGCTGAAAAATGGCGTTAAACCCTACAACAACAACAACAACATACCCATACTAGCTGAGCCCAAGACTCTAACCCACACAGACAAAGATGAGAAGGCAGTAAACTGTAATGGTAAGCACATTAGACCACTCAGCCACTTGGGGCCCCTGCTAGAATAAAAATTCCTCTGTGTGTGTGTGTGTGTGTGTGTGTCTGTCTGTGTGTGTATATATATATATATATATATATATATATATATATATATATATATATATATATATATATATATATATAATATTTTCTGTCTGTTCTGAAACATACAATCTTAAAATCAACTCAGCTTTCACAATACATACTAACGAATATGAAAGCGAAGACCTGTACACATGCAATATTTTGCTCCAATGCATGTGACTGTAATAGCTGGATGTAAGATGTAATTTCCACACATTCAGAAGGTGCATATACATGACTCAGTATCTGGTAGCAATAAACAAAACCCAAATTACCTAACAGCTGAGTTCGAAGCAATGGGGAAAAAAAAAACTATAATGATATAACTGAGTACCAGTTTCACATCTACAACTTTAGTACAAGATCTCCATAGGCATTCAACACCTGGGCTAAATTTGGGAAACTCAGGCAAATGTTATGAAGGTGGATAAACATCTGGTAAGAAAAAGAAAACAAAATACCAGTTCTCAAAGTATAATGTATCTTCCTCTGATTGGTCCTGTCATGAAAGGTTAGAGACTGGTCCTGTCATGAAAGGTTAGAGATTGGTCCTGTCATGAAAGGTCTGTCATGAAAGGTTAGATATTGGTCCTGTCATGAAAGGTTTGAGATTGGTCCTGTCATGAAAGGTTTGAGATTGGTCCTGTCATGAAAGATTAGAGATTGGTCCTGTCATGAAAGGTTAAAGATTGGTCCTGTCATGAAAGGTTAGAGATTGGTCCTGTCATGAAAGATTAGAGATTGGTCCTGTCATGAAAGGTTAAAGATTGGTCCTGTGAGATTGGTCCTGTCATGAAAGGTGACAACAAAAAAGTCCACAAAAAATTAAGTGACTGTCACAAGTCCTGTCTGGCATGTAGCCATGATGATGATGATGATGATAACAAGATATACATATCACATAATATATAATCATCATAAACAATCATTAGCAACAAACAACCAAGTGTTCAATTATGAATTTCCATTGTGCAATATAAACTACAATTTCTTTCCCACTGTTCAAATCTCTGGAATGAAATTTTCCAAGGAAAGTGAAATATGTTAGTAAGAGCTTCCAGTCAGTACAGCATTATGTTATATGTTATTAGTGCATGGGTCAGCAATATAACAAATGACAACCATGCTGGAAAATTATCTGACTGTATTTGGATACAAGCAACTTAACAATTACCAACTATGTAAAAATGACATTGTCCATGAAAAGAAATACTGAAAATATTTCCAATTGATCAAAATTGGTGGCTGTTCAGTTAAGCTGAACCAACATTTTTTCATTAAGAAATTTAAATTTCCGGTGTTCAATAAAATGTTATGGTGGTCTAAACATTTTAAACAATTTATGCAATGATGGCTTGAAAGAATATTACAGATTTAATCAAGTCAGCAATGTCTTCAATGACAAGTCTACCCCTACTTTCTGAAAACACTGCAGTCGAGTGCTGATGATCAACAACCTTATCATGCTGAAATTGTTTGTTTATATGACCTACCACCGAGTATGCAAGCCATTTTAAATCCCACAGCTTAAATAAAATCAATTAAACATTTTTTAAAAACAAAATCATGTTTTCCTAATATAAGTGGATTCACATATTAAATATGGATGATACATTTTAATGATCAAAAATTTTTATTGAATACAGCATTATTTGTGAAAGTATTTATTGTAATAACACAAAACATCAATCAATTATTGTAATAACACAAAACATCAATTATTTATTGTAATGACACAAAATATCAATTATTTGCTACAAGTTGCTAAAATACTTGATTTATTATGTTCACAAAACTGTAATGATGCTAAAATATTATAATTTGTAGCAATCATTGTTGTGCTGTAGATGAAACCCCTTTGGGCTTATAATTTAAAGAAATACGATATTTACTGTTGCACTGTTGTGGTGGTAATTCACAGAAATAATGTTCTGTATTTACTGTTCTACCATAGATGGAACCCTTAAGGGGGAGATAATTCACAGAAATACTGTACTGTATTTACTATTGCACCACTGACAGAGCCACTATAGGGTAATAATTCATAGAAATGTTGTAATTATCATAACCATTATTTCTAATCAACAGAGCTTGTCATATTATTAACATGCAATGATGCAAAGCAATTAACGTATCAAAATATTCTGCATGATCAGCAACATTATCTCAGGCTCCATATGTCTTTCTGAGGCATGTGAGGTTCTGTCACTAGATGTCTTTCTGAGGCATGTAAGGTTATGTCACTATATGTCTTTCTGAGGAATGTGAAGTTCTCTGTCACTAGATGTCTTTCTGAGGCATGTGAAGTTCTCTGTCACTAGATGTCTTTCTGAGGCATGTGAAGTTCTCTGTCACTAGATGTCTTTCTGAGGCATGTAAGGTTATGTCACTATATGTCTTTCTGAGGCATGTGAAGTTCTCTGTCACTAGATGTCTTTCTGAGACATGAGATTCTATCACTATACGTCTTTCTGGGAAATTTGTGACGTTCTCTGTCACAATGTCTTTCTGAGAAGTCTGTGGCTATTATCCTTATAAAACTTTATAATAACAGTCTGCTGCCAGATATAAAAAAAACCTAAAGACTAAACAGAATGAAATGAAAGTTATTTAAAAAACACTGAAGGAAAAACTATCATCATCTACAAGTAGATCTATGATTTTTTTTTATACCAAATCAACGAGTTTCTTCCTTGCTCCAAGTACAAGCAAGCTAGGAACCTCAGTAATTGCAGACTGCCAATTTCTTGCACAGAAAGAAAATTGGTAACAGACTGATGGACAACTTCCTAATACAATATGCTCAGCCTTCTACCACTCAAGGTATACATATGAAAATTCAGCATGCATGTTTATAGACATACAGAGATTATTACATTTTTTGCATTTTACAGCAATGGTAAAAAAGATTTCTACATATATTTGAATCTTTTGGACTGGAGTATTTCACATTCACAACACAAATCTATATTTGTTATGTGTGTGTTTTGGATTTTTAACGTAGCTATTAACAATTTTTCAGTCATATCGCTATGATGGCTATAGTGTGACAGTTTATAGTGATGTCTAGAACTGAGGCATCATGCCAAAGACTGTAGCATCACGTCCCACCCAGTCACATCCTGATATCAAGCCGACCAGTCCTAACACTAACCGCTTAATGCTAAGTACCAAGTGAGCTAGGTGGTAGTACCATTTTTATAAGCCTTTTGTATGACAAAGCAAGGGTTTGAAACTGCAACCTCCTGCATCTGAGGGAGACGTTCTAACCACTTAGGCCACCAAAGTGGTCACATGTTTTGTATTGTGTGCTTGACCTTTGTTTGTTATTTCAGGTAGGAGTTTGAGTGTGTGGGTGTGATTTTGATTTTTAATGTAGCTTTAACAATTTTTCAGTCATGTCGCTACAATGTCTGCAATGTGGCAGTTTATAGTGATGTCTAGCACTGAGGCATCATGCTGTAGACATGTAGCATAATGTTCCACCCAGTCACATTATCCTGACACCAGGCCAACCAGTCCTAACACTAACCTCTTAATGCTGAACGCCAAGCTAGGCAGCTGTTAGTACCATTTTTGTAAGTCTCTGGTATGACTTGGCCGGGGATTGAACCCACGACCTCCCGCATCCGAGGCGGACGTTCTAACCACTAGGCCACCGGAGTGGTAGGTAGGAGTTTGAGCCTACCTGACTAATATAACTTTAAAAAAATATGTTTACTTGGATTTGTGTTCAGGACATTGGTTTTTCCCTTGAAAATGTTATGCTTTACCTTATTTTTAACTGGTTTTTTGCTAAATTTTCAGTCAACAGACATGACTTTATTTACAGATTTTACAGAAATTCCCACTGAAAATTATCCAGGTCCAGGGCATTTTCTTGTGTCATAAGTCAGGTGACTGTATATAATTAATACTGAGCAAACAATTACTCATTACCATTTTAATATCTTTGTGGAATCATTTTCAGTTGTGTTCAGATGTAATTTGAGAGGAACTATTTATTAAAATATTTGTTGAAATTATAAAGTGCCATTGACATTCTTGACTATAACACTATTTTGGGGATTATTATGAATTCATTCCAAAACATCCTCAATTATACCACTGTGATACATCAAGAGTGTTAACCGATTCGGCCCCGATCCCGTCTGTAGGCATTATGAGGCTGTACCCTACTTCAAAGCCCTGCAGCATCGAGGCCATTTAAAATAGACCAACGTGGGTGGTATTAAAAAAAAAGCAGACAGATATAGCTCTAAAATGATATCAAATAATCTGGAAGTTCTAGTTGCACTACAAAATACAGAGAGAAAAAGCTCATTTTTTGGACCCGGTTTTTTTCACCCAAAATTCGCTCGAGATCAGAGTGCGATTTTGTGTGCGGATTTAGACCTTTTGGCCTCAGATCTAAGGCATACCGGTCTTAACTGAACACAGACAGGTGAACCTTTGCAAAAGCTAGGATAAGGTGGGCATTTGGAATAAATTGCGGTCTCCATACGAAAATGATGGGTCTATTAAGCAAAAAAAAAAAAAAAAAAGAACTCCAACTTTTACTCTTCTGCTCATGCACAAGCAAAATTACCAATGGAAATTTATGTTTCTAATACAACTAGGCATTATTCTCATGGATAATCTGTTGAAAACCGCTGTATTATGATGTATTCAGAAACAGCACCCCAAATCTTGTTCCTACACACATTTCAGGCAAAAATGACAAAAACCTCTGGGGCCAAATGAGTTAATGGGTGAATTTTCGTGACATCACTAAATCGGAATATTACTTATTTATTTCATCATCTGTGAATCAGTATTGCACGTAAGTTACAAAAAGAGCCATTCTTTGACAATTTCTAAGAAATTTCCATAAACTTGATTAACCGATTCGGCCCCGATCCCGTCTGTAGGCGTTATGAGGCTGTACCCTACTTCAAAGCCCTGCAGCATTGAGGCCATTTAAGATAGACCCACGTGGGTGGTATTTAAAAAAAAGCAGACAGATATAGCTCTAAAATGGTATCAAATAATCTGGAAGTTCTAGTTGCACTACAAAATACAGAGAGAAAAAGCTCATTTTTTGGACCCGGTTTTTTTCACCCAAAATTCACTTGAGATCAGAGTGTGATTTTGTGTCCGGATTTTAGACCTTTTGGCCTCAGATCTAAGGCATCCCGGTCTTAACTGAACACAAACAGGTGAACCTTTGCAAAAGCTAGGATAAGGTGGGCATTTGGAATAAATTGCGGTCTCCATACGAAAATGATGGGTCTATTAAGCAAAAAAAAAAAAGAAAAAAGAACTCCAACTTTTACTCTTCTGCTCATGCGCAAGCAAAATAACCAATGGAAATTGATGTTTCTAATACAACTAGGCATTATTCTCATGGATAATCTGTTGAAAACCGCTGTATTATGATGTATTCAGAAATAGCACCCCAAATCTCGTTCCTACGCACATTTCAGGCAAAAATGACAAAAACCTCTGGGGCCGAATGAGTTAATACATCAACTCATTGAAGACTATTGGTGTATTAGCACATTCAAGATTCCTAGAATTCATTCAGATTATTCTAAACTTTTAGATTTGTGGTAGAACATTTAGGATTATCTGGGATTGAATTCACAACACTGTAAGTTCCCTTCAAATTTTCAGTTTGTATTAATGAGAAATAAATTATTTGTTAATTTTACTAAACTTGTTGGTTTTGCTTCTTTCTGTTACCCAGCGTAAGACCATAGATTCATAAAACATTACTGTTAATTTAGAACAAGATTTCAACCTCCTGCCTCTTCATTGTAAGCTTCCTGTATGCTATCTAAATTGACTGAAATGATATTATCTTATGAGAAGGAAACTAAAATGAAGACCTTTAAGATCTCAAACTTTTTATGTCACAGTCCTAACAAAATTACTTTTATTCATTTTTATCAATTTTTCCTTTCATTTTGGCAAGTACCAGTCAAAAAATGATAAAATGGTCATGGTAGTGGTAGTGCTTTGTGGTGAGAGAGTTTTTCATTTCAAAATCAAAATCCCTCCCAATTTGTTTGATCTTAAGTTTTAAAAAAGCCATTTTGTTCATGCGGTCCTCAAATCCTCTCATCTTGTACAATTCACATAAAATGTTTCAACAACATCTGTTCTTTATCTAGTGGTAGTATGGACATTACATGTTCTGCGTTAGTGATTAGTACAAACATGTACCACTATCCACAACTAGCAAGATCACAGGACATACACAAGCTCTGCAGCAATCTTTGAGTCCATGACAATTTCAAAGTTTATGTTCTTTAGTCTTGGACTGTAATACCTTCATTCACAAGTATGATGTTTTCACTGGAAAGCATTGCTCTACACATGTACTTCTTACTCACTGGGTTTCATGCACATCCAAACATGCCCTGTTAGTTCTGTCATGCATCTTTCAACTTTACCTCTGGGAGATGGCTTGGTAGGTGACTTTTGGCTTTTATTTGATTCTGACCTCTGAACCTTCAAAGAATTGGGTCTAATAATATTGGATATGGCATTCTTGTTTGCACCTTTCATTGGTGATCCTTCCTTCTTTGAGGAACTGTTAACTTTTCCTGGGATTTTTGATACAGCATTGGTTGCTGTACCCTTAGTTCCTCTGGATTGGATACTGGTTCCCTTTGACTGGTTTTCAACTTTGTTTTCTCCTCCAGTTGACACTTTTATTGTTGGTGTTGTTACTTGGATGGAAACAGCTGGTGTTTGGGGAGATTTAGGTTTCCCTTGCTTTTCTAATGAATTTCCAGGACCTTTGATTCAATAAAAACCTTTTACCTAAATTTCACTATAAATCAACAAGCTTAATATATATATATATATATATATATATATATATATATATATATATATATATATATATACACACACACACACACACACACATACCATTTGAGAAGAAAATGATGGCGATATTGAATGCAAATACATAAATACCTAGGACAATGTGCTCTGCCTGTTTTTTCTTCCCAAACTTCCCAAATAATAATGATGATATGGAATGTCACAGAATCATACTTCCCAGTAAGACTTGATCATGGGATTGCAGGTTACCTGCAATATGTTTTCCTATCTCCACCAAATTCTTACCACTGTGCCCCCTAAACATGCTATTTTGTCAGGAAAAAATGTTTAAAATACACTAACTACTTTTCATCTGTTTAGGTCTCTATTGGCACCAGTAGTGGCCAAAGCTGTTACAGTCAAAACAAATTATATGATGGCAATTAATACACATTTTAAACAATATTCATGGTTTGCAGTATAATTTACCAGCAGACAACGTAAAATATTGAATGTCTTCAATTAGCACATGTTTTAGAGGTTAAAGGCACACCTGCAAGTATGGCAATAATTATTTCATTTATTTTGAGGTTCAGTTAGTGACAAAAGGATTAAATTTATGCAAATACACACTGTCATATAATCAACTAATTACTAGTGTTTTATCTACCCATGCATCAAATACGCAGACTTTTCTGATTTGATGCACAAAAGTCGTCGATGTTACATAAATGTACACACCGCAATGTTGTTTTCAGACCTGCCAATGAGTCCATCTCAGTAAGGCAGTTGTTTTTGTTCCCGAAAGATTGACCAGTTTTCAGTAAGGTCTAACAAAATATCAATAAATGCTATTATAAAGCTGGAAAACATAATTAAAAGTTCGACGTATCGATGATAAACATTATGTTCAACTGAAAAGTTTGTAAAGTATGTGTACTTTATTTACCACTAGTACAGCTGCACAAACTCTAGTTCCAAGCCATATGCAGCTCAATGGCTTGTTGCTATCTCTCAACTTCACATAATTCTTGGAAATTCTTTTCTATTTCACACGACGAAGGCAATCATATTTCATACCACAAGACATACTCAAATTGGCATGTGATGTCCAATAAACATAACTGTGTCCTTTCCAGCTTTTATTCACAAGAATCTAAGTAATCCTTTTTATTCTTCTGCATTCATTATTAACACTTTTCTAGAAGCTTATTTTCTTTTTCATCTTAATGCATCGCTTTCATGGTTTGCCATTTTTAAAATTTTTTATAATCAACAGTTTGATCATGCAGGCACTTCGCATGAACAAATAGTGCTGCTGTAAAGTTAGTCTGGTTCCCTGACTAATTTCACTATAAGATGAAACCTGGATTGAAATAGAACACGGATGAACCAATTATCCGGATTTTTTGGCAACGATAATTTTTTTATAGTTCTTGCTAGTATGCTTAAGTTCGTATTTTAAGGATAATATTTGTAAGACTTATGGCAAAATCGTAAGAGTTGGCAGGTCAGTGTTTTGCTGATTAACATAAAACAAAGGTTTGATCTAAAAATCATTGCCGGTACGTAAATTGATGCACCCCAATGTTATGTATTCCTGATAAACACAAAATGAAGGTCTGCTTTATTGGCTAGATTACAACTCTCCCAAACAGGGAAAACATGCATATATCGCATATCAGTTTCTTACACTGATGTTATCATAATACGTAGGGTTACAAGTGAGTGAGGAGCCTAAAGCTGACCTTATGTGACCTGTAACTGACACATCATTTGTAGCAACAGGATGTTAGAACCATAAAATCACCACACACAAGAAAGAGGCAGAAAATAAACACATGATTTTAAAGTGATTCTCACGATATACTATTATTTTATGTGCATCCTTGTCACACATTGAAGCAACCAGTTCCATTTGCTCAATTGTATGCCTTGCGTTTTTCCAAGATGCTGTCAGCGTTCAACTAAAAATCGTGTCCAAGGCAAACAAAATAAAACAGATCCGAAACAAATGAAATTATCATTTGGACCATGTTTGTACAATTGGCAGTCAATAATAGTATTGTTATCAAACCACTTGAGCCTTCATCATATAAACATGAGGTACCAGTTACTCAAAAGATAAAATATAATTTTGTGCAGCAATAACTGAAAACATACAGCTGGCAATGTTTTCAAAAAGAAGTTAAGTCAAGTGAACAATGTGACAGTGGAGACTCCTTCATGTTTTGCCATATACGTATAGAGGCTTACAAAAACTTCATTGACCAAACCAAAAATCTTCCATGACCAAAAAACAATAACTTTCAGAACAGTACACTGACAAGGCATGCTGGGTTACCAGAACAAAAACTGCTGATTGAAGGTCCACAACACCAGGCAGATTTTAATGCAGTTTTACAAACAAGATATAGTCTTATACGTGACCTGCAAAATCTGTCATTTGTGACAGCAATGGCAGATGAAAGCACTGACATATCCAAAAATAAACAGCTTGTCATATATGCTCAGATTATTGACATGGAACCATTAACAAGATTTTTAACAAATGTTCAGATGCTTCTGGCAAGGGATTTGCCTTATTGGATTTAGTCACATTATATAACTAATGTTTTTGTTGTTTATTTAAAAACTATGTTTATATATAAAAACTACTGAAAACTGATCATCGGTTTGAACAGGACTCATAGATTTGGATTCTGACTCTCCGTTTTTTGCCTTGATGAGTCAAATAATGTACATGAAGCCATCTGTAGATAAAACACTGATATACTGATTTAAAAAAATGAAAGGTAGTTCTGAAGAAAAGGAATTATTATAATAATGCTATTAGATAACAAGTGAACAAAAACATCAAATACGTATGACATCCATGACATATTTCAGGTGAATCAAATATTCAGACTTGATAATGTTTTCATGAGTTACTTCATAAAACATTTATTACAATAATGTCAGTGTCCATGGGGGAAAAATGGTACAGTTATAACAACAAAGTTAAGAAAGGAAAAGTATTCCAATAAGACTACATATTATAAACACTGTACTAGTTTCCTTTGTTACTTTAAAATATTGTTTGTCCCCTAGAATTGGACAATTATATGCCATATGTCATACAATTACATTCTTTTGTGAAGGTGAACAACATATTTATTGGTTCATAAAACTTAATATTCACAAAAGAGAGGTTTGTTACATGTCTATACTATAAAAAAATTATCGTTGCCGAAAAATCTGGATAATTGGTTCATCCGTGTTCTATTTCAATCCAGGTTTCATCTTTTGTGAATATTAAGTTTTATTCACCCTGATAATTTACTGGCTCAAAAGAATTTGCAGGAATTCAAGACAAGACCATTTCTTCTTTTAACTCCTTAGTGATGAAACCATCTTTGATATTCTTCAGCAATAACAGGATTTTCAAAGTAGCTGTTATTGTACATATATTAGATGTTGGCTTGCCACCATTTTCATTTAGGACCAACAAGACATCATAAGAGGTCATCTGGTGGAAAAACTAGGCTGATATGACATTTGGAGAAGTATAACAAGGTTTTCAAGATGGTCATTGTGGTCATTGTGGTAGTCATATCAGAAGCTGGATAGCACCATTAACATTTATGACCAACTAAATATCCGAAGACAAGTTTCAGTCAAAACCCCATGTTGATATAGCCATTAATTCAGCAGAAATAGCTATACCAATATTTCCATGATGGTGACAGTGGTAGGCACATGTCTGAAAAGCAACATGAGGCCCAACTAGACATGGAAAATCATATAGTAAAAATCCTATATTATTACAATCAAGAAATCAATAAAGGTAGTGATGTTTTCAAGATGGTCACTGTGGTGGCAGTATTGAACATTAGAACAACACTATTTTCATTTGGACCAACTAAACATTCGAAGACAACAGATCATAAGAAGTCATTAAGTAAAAACCTGAAGAAAATGTGTATTATCATACAGTAGGATTAGTAATAAAAAGATTTTCACAATGACCACTGTGTCAGCCATAATGGACATCAGACCAACTAGTCATCATAGGAAGTCTTTTGCTGAAAATCCTAATAAAATTACTTCTTGTTAAAAAGGAATAGTCAGAATTTCAAGATGGTCATTGTGGCAGCCATACTGAAATATAGATTGGCAACCTTTTCACTCAATATCAACCAGGTATCATATTAACTCTTTTAGTGACAAATCCAAGTTGATATGGTTGCACTGGTTTTAAAATTAGGGTAGGTAGATATTTTTTTATCCTGGGGGGAAAAGTGCTAGGGTCAACAATGAAAAACAGGGATGATAAGCTGACCAGAAACACGTTTTTGAGATGGCCACTATAGTAGCCATTAGTAGCCAACCATACTGGCCATCAGATCAGCATCAATTTCATTCAGGACTGACCAGACATCAAAAGACCTCTTTTAGTAATACCATGGCAATAACCCATTTCATACCGAATTTAACCGAGTTGCTCCATAATTATCCGAATAACCTCCCGAGTTACTTTATACTCCAGCCAATCAAACGCTGGTGGGCACATGTACATAACAAAATGGCGTCCATTGTTGTTTAGAAATATTTCAGAAATAAAATTAATTAAATGATTGGAATTTATATGTAAATTATCCACAGACTTTCAAAAACAAATCTGATAAACTCATATGAAACACATTTTATTATAGTGACATTTCGTATGCACAGAAATAGTTTGAATAACTTGCTCTTTAAATTTGTTTACTTCGACACCGTTTCTTTACTTACACGTACATGTCCAGATATAAACAGCTCAAAGCTATGCTCTCGTATGGGTTTGAAATCCATCCTGGTTTCCAGAAAATATGACAGGATGGTTCCAATATTAAATTTCGTCAATATCTACGGCAGCATTACTGTTAAATATGCATTTTTCAACTCGATAAACGATGTTGAAGTAGTTACAGAAGTTGATGCTGATGCTGAAGCATCCGCCATTTTTTGCCCACCACCTATCGAGTGACTATTATGGTCAGCTGACCACCCGCCACGTGTTCAAAATTCTGAGCAAATTACGAAGTTCACCGCAGTCTGCATGAAATGGGCTATATCCCATTCCATTCATGACAAAAAACAATGACAAGCTTTACAAGATGGATATCACATCATTCCCATTTTTATTTAGGACCAAGCAGGAAACAAAGTCTTTCACTGAAAACCTTTAAGCTACCCAACAAATTTTATTTTTATATCCTCAAATTATTTTAAATGCAGACATATACCCATACAACTATCAAAGCTATATCAAATACCACATTTCTTTATCATAACCTGATCATCATGAATCAAAAGACATGAACAAGACATCCAGTTTTTCAAGGATGAATACAACTGGTGACTTTGAATACTCTGAAGTCATCTGTCAACAGAACATGTCAGTTAATTATTTCACCTTATTTTTACTACATGTATCTACAAACTCTGCAACAACCCCCCTTTAAGAAGTATTAAGTGACATTTTATGGGATTTGGCTCCAAACCCTAAATCCATGGGAACACCTCTCTCATTTGACTTCCTTCCCAGCAAGATGATGGCTTATTTTCACTTTTCTTGATAAAAAAAAAGACATAGTGTAGTGAATGTCTTTGTTTACTTAGAAGGGCTGGATTTACTTGGTACCAGGATGTTAATGGATTATGACCAGATAATGTTTATGATGGAGAAAGAAATGAATGATATTGGAAGATATGAGACTATATCAATGATACTGCAAGATATAAGACAATATCATTGACAGAGCTTTCCTTATCAGCAGGAAGATTTACCTGGCGACTTTCACATGTACTTTACACATGGCTACTTAAAACACAAAAACTATATCCCTGTTGGGGGCAGCCCCCACTCCCCACCTACTTTGTCAACTCACCCTCTACATCTAAGATAAGGCCCTGATTGATATTGCAAGATACAAAACAATATCAATGATATTGCAAGATACAAGACAATATCAATGATATCGCAAGATAAAAGACAATATCAATGATATTGCAAGATACAAGACAATATCAATGATATCGCAAGATAAAAGACAATATCAATGATATTGCAAGATACAAGACAATATCAATAATATTGCAAGATAAAATACAATATCAATGATATTGCAAGATACAAGACAATATCAATGATACTGCTAGATACAAGACAATATCAATGACAGTGCAAAATAAAAGACAATATCAATGATACTGCAAGATACAAGACAATATCAATGATATTGCAAGATAAAAGACAATATCAATGATATTGCCAAAAAAAAAGATACATGATATTGCAAGATAATGATGATATCAATGATAATGCAAGATATAAGACAAAATCATTTATACTGCAACACAGAGGACAATATTAATGATACTGAAACATACAAGAAAACATCAAATGAAAGCAATGGGAGGGGAACAGAAGGGATCTATACATACCTGTAGATAAGAGATTTGATGGTTCATGTTCAAACACAGAGTCTGACGAGTCAACGCGTCCTATCACATCACTATCAGTTTGGTCTGGAAGTATTGCCCCCCTTTGTAGTAGTTCAGAATGTATAACATTATTATTCTCCAGATCTTGTGAAGATGTATGATCCCCAGCACCATTATCACTCTGGAGAAAACTGGGTGGTTCCCTAAGGTCACTTGCAAATGGTGTTGCAGCATCACTGAATGCACGTATAATTGGCCCAATGGGAGAATTCATTGAATTTCTTAATGATGTTTCCTCCTCAATACTAACACTTTCCACTCTTCCTTTAATGTTGGAACTATTTTTATCATTCTTAGGGATAGGTCCGACATTATTCTGACGCAAAGATTTTGGCTTCCCAGTCTTTCTGTCTTTTACACAAGTTTGTAAATTAATTTGTTTTCTTTGGTCTTCAGGGTTTTTCATCAACTTTGACCCAGCCTCGGATGCTGAATGCTCCCCATTCATATTGCTATTTAGTTCAAAAACTGGTAATCTGGTACATGACCTTTCCGTTGTTGGTGCTAAAGCTGGTGTAACAGGTGAGGGTTCAGGCCCATTGTTGCTTGTGTGGGGGATGTGAGCGACTTGAGCCTTGGGAGTACTTGTCACAACATCTATTGCAAATAAAAAACAACAAAATAAACCCAAAACAACAACATAACTAGACACAAAAAGAGCAAGAGAAGCAAAAATTCACAAAAGAAGCAACTTTCTGACTACTGCACAAAATTTTCTACAAAAGGAAAACTTACAAATTACAAAAAAAAGGTATGTATGTATGTATGTATGTATGTATGTATATCTATTTCCTCCTAAAGAATGCAACAGGATAATCAAATTCAGGAATACATACTAAAACACAAAGATTCAAATTACAAAAAGGGAAGTCTGCAGCAATTATTGCATTTATAAATTGAAAATCTTAAGTACAACCATACATATATGTCTAGAGAAATAAGTGTAGCTCTGGCACCATTACAACTTTTGCCTGATATTATAAGAGCAATGATACAAAGAACACAACAAACACGGAGCAACTATTGTTAAATGGTTACCATTTCCTTGGAGATAGTCAAATCAAGAATTTATATTTTTGGAATATGAGTTTATTGCTATAATTAATATGCAACACAAAATTGGGGGGAACCAAGACTAAAGTAATTTATAAAAGAGAACTATCGTATGGGTTTCACATCAGAACCAGGATGAAACAGGTGTAGCTATGCATGTGTCAGGCATGTGTGTCTTATATGCACCTTAAGTAGGCATGTGTGTGTCAGGCATGTGTATCTTGTATGCACCCTGAAGTAGGCATGTGTGTGTCAGGCATGTGTGTCTTATATCCACCCTCAAGTAGGCATGTGTGTGTCAGGCATGTGAGTCTTGTATCCACCCTTCAGTAGGCATATGTGTGTCAGGCATGTGTCTTGTATCCACCCTTAAGTAGGCATGTGTGTGTCAGGCATGTGTCTTATATGCACCCTTCAGTAAATATGTACGTGCCAGATATGTGTGTCCTATATGCAAGTGGAATATCACATCATCTCTGACAAGGTCTATATGAGAACTCTGATTCTGGCTCATCTTCACCAGCCAAGGTTACGATGTATTAACCTTATCTACACCCTAGCATACTGCTTAGATACCATGGTGCTCATGTCTATAAATTTCATTTGATGTGATGGCAAGCCACCATATTCAATCAAAATCAAGTTGTTCAAATCTGAACGATGTTCCCCAACATCGAGACAAGAGGAGCACTGGAATGGACTCATAAATAAGCAATTTTCCAGTGCTTGTCCGTGATGTACAAATACATACTCTTACTCAAATACACATGTAAGGGCTTCTCTCTGGTATATAGTTATACTTTTGATATTAAACTTACCAAGTATCCTTTTGAAATCAACTGCTTCCACTATTTTTGGACAATGTACAATGCGCTGCTATTGGTTAGTTGGCACTACAAAGGGAGACAACTCAAAAATCCAATAGGTGTTGCTAGGACAAAGCTCTGACTCAGTCTGAGATATGTGAATGATCAGGAAAGGTCCAGATAGGGTTAACACATCAAAATCTTGATAAACGAAAATAATTGGCTGGGCTACAAGAAATCAATTTTTCACTCATCTTTATCTTTTTAGACATTATGGCGTGCTCTTCAAAATTTTATGAATATATCGCTGCCATTAGGCTGTTTTGACACCAGGATCATTTCAACCCCAGTCCATCGCCACTGTGCATTAGGATATGGGTACACTGACTGGATCCCAACAAGCTTCTCCAGTCATTGATTGAAAGCAATAAAAAATTGAAAAATAAAAAGCCATACTATGTAAAGTGGGTTCATATGCTCTTCATTGTGAAGTTATCAGTATACTGTGATGCCTGTTGCATGCCACCTTGTAATGTCATCAGCTCCATCTCTTAGTGTAAACAATTCAAACATCTTCCTCATTTCAAGTGCTATATAAGAATACAATTACATTTTCCTTATTTCAACTGCGAAAAAGGAATAAAACAAACTTAGGAATGAGAATTAGTACTGCTGCTATAGAATGCATGAAAACTTGTGTTATCCATCTGCAAAAATTAAAATGTTAAATTGGTCCATCTCATATTATACTGTAAGGACCATCTATAATCTATATCAGTGGTTCCCAATCTCAGGTCACTAGGATTTTCCATCGAGTCACCAGGATTTTTAAAGCTGGAAAAACTTATCAAAATTTGGAAACAGGGTTGTGAGGCTAAGAATTTTTTTATTTTTTAGGGTCGCTGTCTACAAATGTTAGGAACCAATGATCTACAGTTTAACAGGCAGTTAAACAAAAGACCTAGCAATGAAAGAGAGGTCGCACAAAGTTGAGAGTGGTTTCATATTAACTGCCAGTCCATAGGCTTGCACAAAATTAATAACAAGATGACTAATAAATACATTAAAAAATCTACTAACTTTTCCACCCATACCCAAGAAACATATTATGTGGGAAGAGGGGAACTATGAAGGAGAGGTCATATGAAGATCAGAATTGTCTCATATTAACTTTAACAGTCTGTAGGATTGCACCAAATATACATGTTCATTGGTTAATTAATGAAAATGTGTATTTTAAAAAAAATCTACACAAACCACAAAATGGATCCCACAGGACATGAAGATCATCCAGTTATACATTGGTCTTAACACAATGCTCATTCCAGAAATGGGAAAAGTAAGGCTCAACCCTTACCATTTTCTGGTTATTCCATAATTTCAAACATGTAACATCATCACTAGCAGTTGTGAATTTATCAATTTCTGCAACAAATGTTCACTTGTACAACATTATTAACTTTGAATCGGTCATCAAGTCAGACTACAGCATGGTTGTCTGCAATTTCTTTGCCCACTAAAATAACCATGACCACTGTACATGTCATTGTGTAAGGAAAAAAGACTAATTATTCCAGAAATAAAAAAGTTCACAGTTTTTCTGTCACAAGCCTTCCATACTGGATTTGTAATCCTAAAGTAACCATTCCCTTCTATAAAGAATTTATTTTGGAAATCTCAATCCATATATTTTCCTGAATGAAAACACTGAACTGATTCATCTAAATTTAAGTTAATACATGACAGTCTAGGGTTCTCAAATAATATTTCGAAAATAAAACAAATGATAATACTACTTGAGCTTATGAGGCTAAGTAAGTTATACTATTCTCCCCTTAGGCCCTCAGGACAAAAAACTACTGTAGATGCAAAATTGTTCTTGCATATTTTTTAAATGAATGTAGGTTATATTTTCCCTGTTTATCTTCAAACTCAGTAAAACTTTAAATGTTCCTTTAGTGCGAAAGACAGACCTTAAAAATGCAGGGATTATCTAAAACATTTTCTAGAAAATGAAATGTTCACAATCAAAATCACACTGACATGTCAACAATTAAATTAAATTTGGATATGTTGATTGCAGCTCACACAAATTTGTAAAATATGCCAGGCAGTTCAGATGAGATTGGTTTCTTGACAGAATTAAATAATAATAGCCAAATCAGTTACTATGAGTTTCTGCTAAGTCATAAGAAACTTGTATTCAGACTTAATAAAAATTGTTTTGTCTCAAACCCATACACAAGCAGCTTTGTCATTATCAAGCAGGCACTGGCTAAATTAGCTTCTACAGTGTCAGCTGAGACATCTTATAAAAAGATGTGCATTAAAACAGATGTGGAATTGCTCATAGCTTCTGTAAACAGTATAATGTACAGTATAATGTAACGTTTACCAGGACCAGGTACCTCAACAATGTTTCGAACCATTTGGTTTCAAGTGTAAAGAGATATTCCCAACAAACAGTTAAAATTATTTCACTTTCTCACTGCTGAAAAATACTTGTATTAACATGTATTTTTCAGAAAGGAAAAAGTGAAATAATCCCTGCACAAACAAAAAAATATGCAGACTTTGTAATAACTCACGGCCAAAACACCAAGTTTTATCGTGACAGCAAACTTTTTGTTCCCCAACATCCTTAAATGATTCTGTAAACTGGCCCGAGGACATGTTAGAGATATGAAGCTAACATCTGGCTTCTAATAAAAAAAAACAAGGAAAATGTCCAAGTTGAGATCATAGTGGTAATTATACAGATGTGTAATGACTTAAAAACTGGAATATAAGATCAAAATCATTCACATATATTGGAATAGGTTTTCCAAAGTAAGATGATCAGGGATTTTCTAGTTTAAAAATTGGGACCCATGACTGACCCAGAATTGTAAGCAGCATTGTAAGTTTTCTGGTTGCAGGTTATTGAGGGAGTGGCAAGTATGACTTTTAATATAAATTAAACTGCATAAATGATAAATCTGATCATCTCACAAAATTTTAATAAACATAACACTGCTGAATATTTATTTTTATACCAGCATATAAAAATAATGTATTGTTCAATTATACCTTTTGGATGACTGGTAGGCCCCTTAACTTCTTGCGGTGGAACTTTTTTTATGTCCTCTTGATACTTGGCATTCACCTCAAGCTGCAGTTTTCTGTCAAGCTCTAATAATTCTTGACAATATAGCTCCCGTTGTTTTTCTTGCAATGCTAGCTGTTCCTGTAACCTTTGTTTCTGTCGCTGAAATTCTTGGAATAATTCTGAACTTGAGTCCCTGACAGAACCTTGTCCAGACCCTCTGCGTTCCAATGAACTTAACTGGGGACTTTCTGACATAACTGGGGAATGAGTCCTCTTTGGGGTCACCAGGGGTGATTGCTGTCTTGTTCCAGAAGGAGTTGGTCCCCTACTACTGGCAAGTGTAGCACTACGCTGTGGCAATGGAGAGGAGTGCTGTGAAGATGCTAATGTGTAACCAGGTCCAGGCTTTGCCTGAACAGTCTGATGAACTTCTGTATCTGGCTTTTCAGTTTTCCCAATTTTGTCACTGAAACCCAACAATGAACTGTTGGTGTTAAGGATTTCTCCTTTGGTGAAAAGTTTATCTATGGACATTTCCATTGGATTTTTTGCAGGTGTTTTTTGATTCTGAATGAAAGCTGGTGCCATAGATCGTGATAGCATATTTTTATCAAGTGATGATGCCATCAGGCCTTGCCTTCCTTGCCATAGTCCAGCAGCTAAGCCATCAAACTGTGGATTCAATGACCTTGTCATGAAGTCTGCAGATCGTGGTCTTCCAGATGGCGTTGCTGAGTACGGAAACATTTTTGGTTTTATTGGTGTGACTAAAATTTGTTCTGACCAAGATGCCTCAAGAGAAGGTTTTATTAGTTGCCGTACATCAAGATTTAATGTCTTTTGCTCAAATGCCAAAGCAAACATATTAAAAGGGATACTCTGAAGCCAAGAAATTAAACTAAGATCTGCATCACTGAACCCAGAGTCACTAAGAAGTGAAACAGCACTTAAGTCTATCTCATTTGCTTCACCATCTTTGGTTGCCTGTGCCTGGCAGTATTCTATGCACGACTCATACAAGAGGCCTTTTAATAGTAACTGCATAAGTCTATCATTCTGGGCTACAGTTGGTTTGTTGTCTTTCCTCTCAGCTGGCAAAAACTTTTCCACTAAGACTCTAGTTTCTTTGAAACATTCAACTCTGGCATTGCTTGGGTTCCAGTTTATAAAGTCACCATGGTCTGACAACTTTGGTAGAGTTAATAGCAAACATAAATTACTGTACTCTTCTTTTGATGGACATACATTTTCCAGACTATTTAAGCATTTCACCACTTCATCCACGGTAAATTCGTAATTTTGAAGAATGTTCGGCTCTGATTTGATGCAGAGCAGCTCTAAATATTTATGTTTCATAATCAAATACTGGAACTTTTTCATGTCAAATCCATTCACTGACGCGAGTGGCTGAATAAAATCTATCACATCATCCCACTGACCATCTAAAATAAGCTGTCTAAGGAATAACATATCGTCTGAAAACACGCCATTGATCACCCCCGTTTCTCTCTCCAACGACAACATAGTAATATTTAGCTCTCTATTCTGAAGAAATTCCGAAATCAACTTAATGACATGAGCTTCGTTAATGGAAATACTTGCAGACGGCATTTTTTAGCGTCTCTATCTTCTACTGAAGATTCTACGGAAAGATTCTCACAGGAAACCTTTCATTCTATAATGTATTCTGTGACAATCAGCCATTGGCACTGGGGTAAAAAAAAAAATATAATAGACTGGTTATCTCACTCATGACAAATATCAGAGTACCATAAGGATGAAATGTTTCGAAAGCCATTCTGATATCCGATAAAAGTCGAAGGGACATAACTCTAATAATTGCCGCACCTTCACTCCGTGACGTCACATATTTGGTTAATGACGTAATATAAACAACTCTGTGAAGGTCTACCAAACATTATACATATTTCGAGGAGTTACAGCGAGTTTAACCCGAAACCACATTGAAAGACCCGAAATGTTGGACGTTTTGTATAAATTCAACGTAATCGGTAACGGTCTCTGTGCAATCGGAGGAGAAATTTCTGGCGTATTTGGACGCATTGGAAGTGTGCGTCACGCCTACCTGTTCATCTGGTCCATTTTAGTTGGATTCTTGGAAGCCCTTAGAGATGGATACCGATATCAACTTGGACTTTCAAGTGTGATCATTTTTGCCATGTCAACTCTCTATCTCAGCCTCATGCACCTAAGACTTTTTCGATATATATTTCATTTCCAATTCCTACAAGTGCTCGCTACCTTGGGGCTTAGACTGTCATCCATAGTTGTGTTTATATTTTATCTTTTACTACCATTGCATCGCTTAGTACTTCTTACCCTGAAACTAACGACGGGTACAGAGTATGCATGTTTGTCATTGGTGTCGATCGTGTTAACGTTGGGTGTCTTGCTGTTGATCAATCTCTTCATCAGCATCCTTCAAAGACTGTGCAGAAGGAAGGTGCCTAAACGAAGAAGCCGGGCTAACGTGACACCTAATCAGCCTTTGAGACGATCTGCCAGAATACGGGCAAGATCTCCAAACTCATCAGGAATGTCGCAGAACGCCTCGCCTACAAACGCATCAGCTTGTCAGAGTACCCAGCTTGGCACTTCTGTACAACCTTAGAAGAGACAATTCGACTATTCAAAGACCTGGATTTCACTGGAGTATGGAATTAATAGCTGAAATGTGAATGGAGAAGAATCTTTTATTTATTTATTTATTTTTACTACCATCCTATTCAGATTGAATGTGGTTCGGTTTTTATATTTTATAGATTAACATAAACTAAAAATGACATTACTAGCCTCGTTAATCTGGTGATGCGCTTTTGATTGGAAGGAAATCGAAATCAGTTCCTGACGAAATGGCGAAGTTCATACGACGATTAGGGAGAAGAAGAAAAGTAACATAATCTAAAATATGTTTGTAATGCTCGACAAAATAAGTATCACCACCACGAGATCTTTTTCCAGCATATTATGCAATGTGGGATGCATTTTGCCAGGACTTTTAGAAGGAAAAGCAAACCTTCAGCAGTTTAAATTATTATGGATGAACAAATAACTACCGTATTCAAGATACAATTTTACGCATTCTGACGATATTTATTTACTTAAGTGAGGTGGAAAATGACAGTATAGTGTATTTTGTAAGTTCAATGGAAACCAATGTTATAATGAGATTTTACATATTGTACATCTTTGTACTTTGATAAGTAAGAATTGTAAATGAAGGTGATTGTTTGGTTGTATTGCTTTTTTTTTTCTCTTCTTCTTCTTCGTTGTTGATAATCCTACGGCAAGGTTTGTTCAGTCTGCAGCCTTTTTTAAAGTTTTAAAAGTTTTTTTTCTTTTAAAAAAAAACAATATATATATATGACTAATATATCTTTACTTAGTTAGGACCATATTGATTTAGTTTCTTATTTGTCATTTTAAGTGATTATTAAGTGTCAAACTTTTTTAAAAAGTCATCCGACAGCAGTAGACAATTATTTTCTCTTTGTTTTATGTGGAGTGGGATTACTGCTATAATTCCATGCATCGGCAGCGCACATAGTTAACTATCATCCAAGCATTGTTCTGCCATTTCCGTCAAATTACGAAATAACCTCGAAAATTGTTTTAGAAATACACATCAGTTTGATTGGTTTGGTGAATCGATTCTGGCAGAGCGCGCCTCGTATGATGCAAAAGCAAATGCCGACGATGTTCCGATTGTGACTTTGTCTGTCCTCACACTACAGTTATTTTCATCCATTGTTGTGTATAACAACTATTCATTATTGTCTCACTGGGCAGTTATTTTAGTGAATTTTCATCCGACTATGACAGAATGCAAATAAATTATAATATTTTCTGCATTAAAAATATCAAAAAAATAACCAAAGATTTGTTTTATATAGGAAAACATGCTTGTCAGATTTCAATTAAAGTATTCAGGTTAATTCTTTGTGGAAATGGTAGTTTGTACATACATCAATACTACCTCAAACACATCTTTTTTCACTCATTTTCGACAGTAAAGAGCTGTTTTGAATATTTTCATGCGATAAGGTGGCTCAAACAATGAGTATGGGCTTCATGCATGTTCAAAATTCACTAATTACCAACCTCAAGTTTGATATATTTGCCGTCGTTGCAGACACACCTACATTAAGTAAGTTGGCTGTTCCTTTGCAACCTGTGTTTTGCATTTGAAGTTCACGTCTAGCAAATAAGTACGTGAATTAGATGCACTTATGCGACGTTTTACATATCATTGTCTTCATTGTTAAACCTCGCAGTAAATATATATTTTATCACACATATGTAATGTTTTGCAGTAGTAAGATATACTGAAATTGTTCTACGTAAATAAATCAGAGATGAAGACTTAAATACTGTATCAACAGATTGAAAAGTGAGCGAAAAGAAAACCTGCAAGGCTTCATAAATATGATTACGTACTCGTAAAAACAAACGAAGATTTATACATAGACATGATAATAACTAGCTGGTTTAGATATTCTTTCTAATATAGACCTGTACAGATATTATGGCGATAACAATACAGACTTTTAAAAATGCTTAAAGGCACAATAGTGCAGAGTGTTTGTAATTTTTTGAATTTTACAGATCATGTAACTAGTGAAATGTGTCGACTTATAAGCTGAAATAATTCAAAATAACCTAGAGTTTGAGAAGATTAAATTGGGCAATTGATAAATAAACGAGAGAAAATGAATTTTTGTGGGGGCCCGCTTTAATTGAAACTTGTAGGTTACGAACTGTTACGGAAGCCTCACGTGACCACAAAAACGTATACGTCATCTTCGTCCAGTGGGCGGGTTATGAGTCACGTGGTTGTAATTTAAATATCTATTATAAACAAAAATGGCGGACACACGTGAGAGTCAAAAACGTAAAGGTCGCCCGCGCTTGTCGCTTTCCGAGAAGAAACGTCGAAACACTGTCTGAGAAACCGAACGGGACTTATCAAGGATTCGTCTTGGGGACCAGTTTGTTCGATGGAGAGCATTGATGTAAGAGTTAGGACTGGCATCAGGCACTGAAATGGCGAAGTTGTTGTTTGACAGGTAAGCCAATGTCTGTGTTATATGATAGTGATACACATTAGTTTCCCCAGAATCAAGTGACTGTGATGTCTATGTATAAGTGTTCTCCATTTTTCAATATCTTGTTCCTACTGTATGTTTGAAAGCACACTGTTTTATTAATGCAATGTTTGCACAAGGACTTGCTTTGTGATATGCCCAAAATAGATGTGATCGGCTGATCAATATTTCACTCGGTTACTGCATTGTGTGTATTTTATGTTGGGGTGGAATATATTATTTATTTTTTATAACAGCTTGCTCATAAAGGTCATTTTGTACACCTGTCAATTATCTTCGTGAGACAAGTTTTTTTAAAAATTCGACGAAGGAACTTAGATACATGTACAAGCGTTATCATTATTTATATCATATATATCCCCCCCCCTCTCTCTCTCACACACACACCTTAGGTTAATGTGACATGCACATTACTTGCATAAAAGTTTAATAACCTTATCATGTAAACGTGATGGAACAAATAATAAGATTTTATTGTACATCTTTCAACTGCTAGTAAATCTATTATAAAGCACTGTATTGACTACAGTTACAAAAGGATATCTAGTCATGATAGGAAAGGATGTTGTAGTGCTACCAGAATATATGGCTGGCAGATTGTTATCAGTTAAAATTTTGAGCTGCAGTCAAGTTAGTTTTATTGATGTGAATTTTTTTAGATCTATTATTATGTATTCTTGCTTAAATGAAGTATTTCAGTTCTAAGTGTTTAACACAGTGCACAAAGAAACAGATTTAAAGCATAACTTATAATACAAATGAATATTTAATTCATATTTTAAGTTACAAAGAATATAGCAAAAGATGAACCCAAGCATACAGAACCGATGGCAATTACATTTTCATGCTTCACATCAACACCTGGCCAAGTGCTTTTGCAACATACTGAGAGAATGAAGACACCTTCAGTATCTGAAGTATTTGCTATTGAATCAGGAAGGTAAAAATGACAAATTTCTTGCCGATTTTTTTTGTGCATGGGTGGGGGTTGTCTTACAATTGTCATTCTGCTGAAAACAATGATGTAACAAATGCAATGCTGATAAAGGACATTATTATAACTGCCAGCTGGTTGAGTTCCCACTTCATGCTTTTCTTAGTTTGAGTTCGAGAACAAACCTTGAATTTCGCTTTTTCAGAAGTAGGGTTTGGTATTTCAACTGTGCCACTTGATGCATAGAAAAAGGCATAATTTGAACTATCATTGTTTTGGTTATGCAAAAAAGTTTCGGTGTACTGGGTTTTTTCCCCCACTCAACACTTAGAGGACCAGTCATTGTATATTGAAATTGTGTCTACATGCCTCATATGCTTTCTTTATGCTGTTTCCCATTTATACATGTATCTATGTCCCACATGCAGTTCTTGCTAACACCCTCTTCCCATCTATCCACTTAGCTCATGATGAATGCACATAAGACATATTTAATTTAAAAACAAAATACTGAGATAACAGTTGAAGTTTGTTTTTGGAAACCACTGGCAGTTCATTAGAACTTTATTCATTAGGACTGGTGATATAACTTATTTAGGATTTAATTTAGAATACTGTAAGTTCTTTTTAAATTTCATTTTTTATTCTTGGGAATTAAATGACTTGTTGGTTTTCACTCTTTATTGTTATAAAACTTTTGGAATTGAAAAGCTGTTACTGTTTTGATGATTGCTCTTCATGCATTTTTAACTTTATTTTATCTACCTACTTTTCAAGGTTGCCAAACAAATGGATAATATGGCTTTATGGCAAGACTGCTAGCAGCTATGGACAATTTTTTGTGAGTTTTCAGTCCTTTTATTTGAAACATATATGTAAACATTTGCTATTGTATACTTTTGTATAAAATCAAAATTACAGTGCATAATCCTTATCTTCTGATTTATTTTAATGTATTTTTTATCCATATATATTCATCATCAAATCTTCTAGGTATGTAGTTTATTAAAAGTAATTTATTTGAAATGTCATAGCAATGTGGAATATTGAAGGAACAATGATCTGAGGAAAATGTGAATCCTGCTACACTAACTATTAGCCAGTTCTACAATGTAGCTTTCACTTTATGATATAAATCAAGTTGTCTTATCAATATGGGGTCACCATGACAAAAGAGACCAGCTTTAGTGCTAAAGGTATTGATTGTGGCATTCTTTCAGAGTATCTTGAGGAGTGTCCTAAATCACATCACCAATACACATAAGTAGATCCTCTCACATGGCCAAGGCATTAATAAATGTCTTCATCAACCTTACCTGGAGAATGAAGAGCTGACAAAGCCTTGGCTTGATGAAGATGATCCCAAGAAGAAAGCCAAAGTGCTGAAAACCTTAGCAAAGGTGCTCTTGGACCAAAGGTTCCTAAACAGTGGAGTAATTTCAGGTATGCCATTTCAGGATTGCAACAATTGCATGGTATTTAAAAGAAAAATGTGAAGACCACTTTAAATATTTTTATTCTCAACTAAATAAAAAATTACTGTATATATTTACCATTTGAAGATCTGAATAAGTTAGAATTCATAAGATGTGTGCACATGATACATGTATAATGACTCTCCTTCTCAAGTCTTTGGTAATTTCAGGTATAATACATGCACGTCAGGTATAAACAATTCCATGACACTCTATCAATAAACACTTTAGTAAAGACTTTATGTATGCAAAAATTACCAACAGTAATGATCATTTAATAATATTAATCTGTTAGCAGATTACAAATAACACATGTTACAAGATACATGTTTTCGATAATTGCAGAAGCACTGCTGAGCTTGAAGTTTTTCATCAGCAGATCATGATGTACAGTGCCAAGAGATTTTCATACATCCCTCCTGTGTACAGGATTAGGAATGAGCTAGCTGCTTTGGATCACAATATACACAGTGGCTGAGGTGTAATGAGAAACAAAGAAGGGGAGATAGTGTAAGCTTGTTTCACTACAGGAAATTAGAAATAATTTTATATATTGATTGTGCATTATGATCCCTGCCTAGAGATCAGACGAATGGAATATTATTCACATGTACAATTAGATACAAGTCATTTTGCAACAATCGGCACACATTTATATTTGTGGTAAGGAATCTTAATATTTTCATGCATACAGATCTTGTAATTAGTATTGTTATCATTCTAGTGGATATTTATTTTTATTTGAGCAATGCAAGTCTAATAATTAGATCCAGTGATATGTATATCACTTTCCCAGGGGACTGACACACTTTATTAAGAATATATGGGGTTTATGGAATGTCCTCAGGACATTTGTAGTAGATGCTGTCACCATGATGATTACTAGCTAATACCTGTTCATGAAAACATGTTGCTTGCATGAGGAATGGGCAAAAATGCATCCTGTCTCACACAGTATTTTGTGAATAGAACAAATAAGAACGAAAACAAACCCTCAACAACTCCTTCTTGGCAACTGATCATGAGGCTCTAATATTGGTTAAAAAGTTAATATGGGTTAGCATGGGGAAGCTTGTCACACATGTTAAGAAAATAAATTTTTCTTTAAAACAGGCACTGATGTTAAAAAAAAAAAAGTGGCAGATGGTCCGTCTACCCTTGCAAGGAAAAGAAAACATCTCCACATCATGGAGCTTATCAAGAAAGCCCTTATCTATCAACTTGAGGGAAAGCAGGGTATGCAGAGGAGAAGAGAACTAAAGGAAGATGATCCCAGGTGAATTTGTATAAACCTGGCACCTCAAGAACCACCATCAACTCTAGTTTTGGTATGGTGAAGGAGATCTCTCGATTTTAGTTATGTAAAATATGAAACTGTGTCTGATATATGGAGGTGTCAGCTAAGGCAGGTTACACTTTATATAATATCCTGAAATATCAGTAGTTGAAAATAAAATAATGTATAATATTGTATCTGCAGTTGCTGAAAACTGTTTATATATTGATTATTTATGATCGTGCCCACATTGTTTATAGGCAGAAATAGACTGGTGTTAAAAAAAATCTGAAAGCATTATTGTTTGATGCAATATTATGTGCATTTATAAGAAAACAATGAATAAAATCAATTGTATTCATTTATATACAAACTCATACATGCAAGAAAGTGTTTAAGTTCATGCAAGCCTAGAGTGGATGAAGCCAGTGTATTGTCCATCGGGATATTTGTCATGTATCTGCCAGAAACAGCAAGAGGGAATTACATGTCTCTGTCCAGACCCCAACCTTCCATGTTGCCGTAGTATGAACTGTCTGTAGGTAGCATGACTGTTGGTACTCATCAAGTCAACTTTATCGTTGAGGACAAGAACATTTCGTCTGTACATCCTGGACAAGGCATATACAGCCTCATCAAGGATTAGATCTTGAAAAATCTGAAAAATTATTCCAATTGTAATATGCTATTTCTAAAATGTAAAAAAATATATTTTAAGAAATAATAGGAGCATGCGCTTATTCAAACGTTATTCATCTTCGATCAGCAATTTCCACTGTGAAATTCACGTGGATCAAAACTGCACAAGGTTTCTATTTTGACATGAACACTGAGAGTTCCATCACAACTAGAACTGATAGTTTATGTTAAGATGGACAGCTCAAAGTTTTTGGGGAGCATTTCTAGAAGTCAGAGACTCATACACTGGGATCAAATAGGAATGGCTGATTGCAGCTTAGATTTGTTTAGTATAGTGAGGTACCCACATTGAAATCAGGTAATGAAAAGAATCTACTCAATGAGTATCAATTGTAAATTAAAACAAAGTCCTTATCATTTGCATATGTATGCACGTCTGTTTTTGGACGGCTTACAATTTTAAAATTCTTTCACAGTGGTTGCAAAGAAATAACATTTACAACAATCATGCATGTACATCAATTATCAATCTTTGAGAGTCCACCTTGGAAATGGAATTCAATGTAAATGTTGTATTGTAAGAGAAACTATCAAAGTTTTAATTCTGTTTGTAAATTGATGTAGTATTTTGATTTTATTGGTACAAAGTGCAAGTTGTACATTCATAGGCATGTGCTACACATATCCTGTATACAGAAAGAGGTTTTCTGTAATGTAGCCAACATACCGGTCAAGTTATTCATACCTTTTGTGATATACATTTTGTACATAAAATTTTTAAGCTTTGGCAATAACACGCTTATGGAATATATAAAAGTTATTGAAAGAATTAAAGAAATTTCATAATTGCCATCAAATTGAGTAAATTTGTTATACAGAAATCATTTGCAGTAATCACCAGTTCAAAGGTGGAAACACTGAATGCCAAGCAGACTGGGCAATTAAAATTCTTACCCAAAAATGTTAGATCAGATATGAAGAAGAAAAAAAGTTTCTTGCAAGCGTTCATGTCAGTCTTCGTTCTGGATAAATAAAACAATTTAGGATTATTAAGTCCTTATGTTTATCATGATATTGCATATATAGTATTATCTTAACATATTTTGGGGCTTTAGAAATACACATTAAGGCATGCATCATATTTAAAACATAAGAATAAAAGTGTAGTATTTATTTCACAAGACTTAAATGGCTATATGAATTCTGTACATGTCTAACTTTATAAAAAAAAAAAACTGCAATCTAGTCAGGTCTAATTGCTGAACTCCAAAGTAAGATTGCATAGACTTTTTGTTCCCATTTTTTATTTTAAAAAAAACAACTAATAAATGTATTACTTTAGTTGGTTTATTAATTAAATTGAAAAAAGTGCAAGTTAACCTTTATAGTATTGAATGTTTGTATGCCACTAGCGTAGGTCACTAATACCTACATATGAAATGATTTTAGCTAATCTACCTTTAGACCCTCATAGAAATGAATTTATCTGTTTTAAGTGTATCTCTGAAGCCGCTGTATATATTGGTTTGGAAGAAGGAAATAGAGTTGGCATTTCTAAAGTCAACTGGAATACTATTCCAGAACAAAATTCCAGAGTACTGGAAACATTTTTTGAATAATTCCTTATTTGGTTTGGGAATTTTATACTGTTTGGTAGACATGGATCACAGTTGTGGAGTATTACCAGGTAGCCTATACTTGAATAGTGATTGTAAATATTCAGGAGCACAATTATTGGATATCATGTACATTACTTTGGCTTTTCTCAACTGGATTCAGTCTTTAATAGGTAATAATTTTAACTTACCAGCTAAAATTTTCCTTGCTTTCTTTCTGGATTGATATAGCCTGAATGCACTTGTTTTAAAATGTGCCAGCTTTGCTATGATTTTATCATTTGAATTACTCCACACTGTATTACAGTAGTCTACATAGGGTTGTATGTAACTGTTATAAAAAAGTTTTCTGTACCTTATCCTACTGAAAAGCCATAAACTTGAATTAACTTTTTTACTGACATGTTCAGTCCATGATAGGTTATTTTCTACCAAAACACCAAGTAGTCTATCATGACAAACCATTTGCAAATTTGTATCCTTCCATGTCAAACATAGTTCATCACTACCAAGATTTGTTCTTTTTTGCCATGTTGAGATAAGTAATATTTTAGCTCTTCCAGTATTTACCACTATGCCATTGCATGTGCACCAGTTGTCCAGTTTGTTTAGGGCATCCTGTAAATAAATTGCTTTGTGTTTTGGATGTCTGACAATGTTGTGTCATCTGCATAGAGATCTGAAGATGAAATTGAGTCCCTTATTAAAAAGTGGTAGGCCATTAGTAAATAGTATCAATAGTAATGGACCTAAAATTGAACCTTGTGGTACTCCATATCTAATTGTTCCAGGTTCTGACAGAACATTATTTATATAAACATGTGTTCTCTCACTTAACTTTGAAGTAAACCATCTAATTGTGCTTTCATCGCATTGGTTGATTTTCAGTTTCTTAAAAGAATTTCCTGTACACCAACCCATAAACTTTCCTGAAATCTACAAATAGAGATCCTATTATTCAACTTTGATCAAGTGGTTGAAGCCATTTATCAGTTAGAGAGATCAAGTCAGTCTCACATGAATGTTTCTGTCTAAAGTCTGATTGAATAGGGTGTAACAGCAACTATTTCGTTAAATATGACATGAACGATTCATGGACATGTTTTTCAATCAATTTTGACAAGTTTTGGGGACAGATGAGGTTGCAATATTTAAATTGATTATGAATGGTATGCTATCTGAAATAGCTGAGGCAGAAGTTTTAATGAGTGGTGGACCAATCTGATCAAGTCCTGTAGCTTTCTTGATATCAAGTTTACTGAGACATTTTTTAGCAGTTTTTTTTATACCTGTGGGATAGAGAAACATCCCTCCTTAGGCAATTTTCAGTTCATTATACTTGTTTTCTATCACTGGTTCTTTTAACTTAGTGGTAATGTTAGTGAAAAAAAAAATCACTCAAAATATTTGCGATGTCAGTGTCATCATTGACTTTTGTGTCATTTACCAGAAGTGAGTGAATTTTATTTGTCTGATCTTTGTGTGTTACCCCAATGAATTCACTGAAGACTTTCCAAATGGAGTTTGTGTTGCTCTTTGTGTTTTAAGGCATTGATTGATAATAAGTTTTTTTTTTAGCCTTTTCAATCATACTTGTTATGTTATTTCCCCATACTTGATATTGTGCATGGTTTCCCATAGCCTTCAATTGGTCTCGTGTCTTCATAATATCTATAATTTCAGTTGTAAATCAGTTAGGTTGGATTTCATACTTTACTCAATGTACATTTAGTGGGGCATGCTTAGAGACTACATTCATAAATCAGTCCACACTTTTAGAGCTTCACATATGTCATCAAAATTTTGGATAATATTCAATGGAACTTTATATAGGTCATCTTGATATTGTTACTTACTTCAATTTTGGAAAGATCTGTAAGTGATAATTTTGTGTGTATTGTTCCTATTTATGTTGCATTTAACCTTTCTTGTCAAAAAAGTAGGATAGTGGTCACTAAGACCAACATTTGGTACGTTAACATAAGCCACATTGTTTGGTAGGTTGGTATAAATGTGATCAATAAGAGTGCTTGATATTTCTGTTACACTTGTGGGCTCATTTACCAGCTGGACTAGGCCTAATGAGTCTTCCATTATCAAATCATATTGGGGTGGGGTGTTGAGTAGCAACAAAAAGTAAAGCAGTTTAAACATACATTGTTTGGTAAAATAACTAATCCTTTAATACAAGTATGCATTTTCTAAGTTGTGCAAAACACTACTGACATAGATATTAGAGTCTTTGCCAACATACTTAGTACCAAACATTTTTCAATATCTATCAATACTTGTTTTGCAAGATAAAAATAAACAATTACCCTCATTCTTGTCTGCCTTGTCTGAACTATGTGTAGAACTTGGTCAGCTCAGTTTTTAGGCTGCACAGCATGTCTTTCTCCTCTCCCCCATCTGTTTTGTCAACTTCTTGCTCCATGCCTCATCCTCCCTCTTCCTCTTAAAGGTTGCTCTAGAATTGAGCTTGAGAGTAAGCTGATTTAAGTCTATCTAATGAATTTTAATAAGTAAATGTATTTCAATATTTGACAACTAATATATTCATGATTACTTATTAAACTTATAGGAATATAGTGCTAACTTTGGATCAGAAATTAATACATGAGAGGTTGTGATTTGATAGAAGCTTATTTGGGCTGGATCAGGTCAAGTGTTGGGTGGGGTGGGGATCCAAAATTTAAAAAGGGCCCCTACTTTCCTCGAATGGGCATCAAAGCAAAGTCTATGTGTCTATTTACTCAGTGTGCACAAAACCCAATAAACATGTCCAAGAATAAAGCTGTGGTCCAACTTAGCTGACAAGTGACTGTACGTTTGTGTGTGTTGGGTGTTAGGGGTCCACTGGTGACAATCTGGTTAGAATTTATAAATTGATTAATAAAAGTTTGAGCATTTTTAAATATCCCGGATGCTTTTCATTTATAAAATTGAGTGGTGGGGACGTGAGGGAGTACGAATTCTACTGGGCAAGAAATAGAGTGAGTACAGTGGGTTTTTGCAATACTGTACAGAGCACGTCGATTTAAATTATTCTCGTACCATAAAAACTTTGAAATATAACTATAAACGTAGTTGTACACACATTTCATTGTTTCCTCTCACAATTAAAATTAGAAAGGAAAAGGATAAGAAGAAAAGAACGAGATCAGAAGAAGATCGTACTCACCGTTGTTGTCATTTTGGGCGGTCTCGTAGCGTGGTTGTGTTTTACGTCATCATCTTCAGTGTTTACAATGTGGCCTATAATTATGCAAATTTCGGTCACCGGAATCATGTGTGTTATTCATTCGGAATCTACCGATCACTGCCGAGCGGGATTTCAACATGGAGACGATAGATTCGTTACTCTACGTACGAAGATTTCAGGGAGCTCGTATTTCATAACGAGAACCCCTACGTACTTGATATTACCCTAGAAATGCCTTTTAAATAGTATTTAATCAGTTGATATACATAAATGTCCCAACATTTTTGCAAGAAAATTCACCCTCAGCTGCACTATTGTGCCTTTAAACGAAACAAATCAATTTTTGTAAAATGGATGATGTCACTGAGCCTTTGTTTGATACGTCGTGTACCAAATGTGGACAGAAAATAAGAGAGAGAGCGTTTTTTTAAAACGTATTTCCATTCCAAATTTGGACAGAAAATAAGAGAGAGAGAGAGCGTTTTTTAAAATGTATTTCCATTCCAGATTTGGACAGGAAATAAGAGAGTACAATGTGCATATTTGGTAAGATATGATTTTTATCGTTGGACTTAGGTATCAGTCGGTAGAGGGAAGCACATACACAGATTTAGATAAATAAGTTTTATAAAAGAAACTTACATGAACTTAAAAATGAACATTAATAATCATTACATATATATGTTTTCCATGCAATATACCAGTCTCGCGATATCTGAAAATAATGATCTTGCAAAATCTCGAAATTACAAAACGAAGCGCTCGCTGCTGATTTTTTTTTATAACAACCAAACTGTCGTAGCTAGAAAAGTATATCGATTATATTCAGGACTTACGGTGTTTCACCCCCCAAAAATTAAAAGAAATCTCAGTCTGAATAATGAGAGCATCAGCAGATGAAATGACACGTATCCACGTAAAGCATGACACGTACCCACGCTTTAATTTGCAGTAGAAAAGAACACTTCCAGCTGATAAAATGACACGTACCTACGCTTAAATTTGCAGTAGAAAAGAACACTTCCAGCAGATAAAATGACACGTACCCACGCTTTATTTTGCAGTAGAAAAGTACACTTCCAGCAGATAAAATGACACGTACCCACGCTTTAATTTGCAGTAGAAAAGAACACTTCTCGATTGAAAATGTGTAAATGTCATGTTGCCATTCAATTGACAAATGATCCAACATTTCGCCTTCTGTTGAAGCTTTCTAAAACAACGCAGGAATATACTAGATTTGTTTGGAGGAAAAAAAATAGAACATAAACTAATTTCTACTATTTAACGGAGAAAAAGGTTATTTCGGCTCCTCAGTATAAATGAAAGAGACTATGAAAATAAACCCGCATACTCAGTTTTCCCTGACGGCCATGTCTGTGAAATTCAAGTTTCAAGAGCGAAAGTGACTGCATTTAGGACACACGGTACTAATTCAACTCCAATAGTAGACATATGGAAACACCATAGTAGTGAAGTGGGGCACTATAGGGTCTATGGGAATTAGCATTAAAAACACCCCTGGGTCGATATAGGGTCTATGTAAATTTAACATGGAGAAAAATCGTGGGTCGATATAGGGTCTATGGGAATTAGCATTACAGACTTAACCTGGGTCTGTATAGGGTCTATGTAAATTTAACATTAATCACCCTGGGTCTGTATAGGGTCTATGTAAATTTAACATGGACAAAAAACCCCTGGGTCTGTATCGGGTCTATGTAAAATTGAAACAGGGAGGGTCTCTATTTTTAAAAAAAAAAAACTAAATAAAAAAAAGGGGTAGGCAATGGTAAGGCTATCTCTTTTCGAGATATATGGCTGGCCCTGAAAAGGGCCTTTGGTTTATGTTAATATGCCCTTAACATAAAGGGCATTTGCGACATCTTCTTGTCCTCAAACTTCGTCTTATAGCAGGGCCATACATCAGAGTTCTCTTGAGGCAACCTTGTCTCTCTATATAGACTCTTCTTATCCACAGGCTGCTGCTGGTCCTGTGGACAACGGTCCACTTGGATCGGACATACATGAGCATGTCCGTCCTGAACATCATTGTTGACACAAGGGTTGAAGATTCAACGTCTGTCCACATGTTGAGGCTCCGACAATAGGTGAATCAATGCAGTGAACTGCGCTTATTTATAGGGACAGAAAGGATTGAAACGGATTGAGTTCATTCACCAATCCGAACACGCGTTACAGAATTCAGTCAGCCCGCATCCAATCTGAAGAGAGCAGTCTGTGACGTCACGTAGTCTATATAGATTCGCTAGCGCTTGTGTGCAGTCAATCTATGCGACCGTGATTCAACATGACGGAAACTCAGAAAACGATCCATTGGGGTGCACCAGCAGGGGAGACTGCCCAAGGGAACTCGGACTTACTTTCAGAAGAGGTGAATTGGGATTTTGTGGATTTTCTCTCCTCGCAAGAATTTGTTCCGGAACCTTCGTTACCTTCTTCATTACCGCAAGTGGAGAATTTTAGACAGAGACAGAAAGAAGAATTGGAGAAATTTATACAACGACAAAAGGAAGCGGAACAGGCTTTTCTCCTACAGCAACAGCAACAAGAAGAAGAGGTAAGAAAAAAACAACAGCAAGAAGAAGTAGCAGCAAAGAAACAAGAGGGTGAAAATCAAACGGTCACGGTACTGTTGGACATTTTAGCGGAGTTAAGAAGTCTGAAACAAATGTATCAGACTTCTTTATCACGAGCGAAGAGAATACGACCTTCCCGAGCTAAACACGTCAACCCTGTGACTAAGCCTACCGTACCACCCTTAGTGATTTCAACTCAATCATTATCATCATCATCATCAACATTACGCAGTCCAGAAGTAGGCCTTGGCCGTGGCAAAGGCATAAGGCAGTTAAAGTTGATTGCTTAAACTTACCCTTTCACCATGAAGAAAAAAGGCCCTTTTCAGGGCCACCCACATTTCTCGAAAAGAAATACAATTTCAATTTGCCAATAACTCAAAAAAAAAAATAAACCCCACCCATTTTACCCTTATAGTACGTGTCTGTGTATGAGTGCGTGAGTGTACGTTCTTATTTTAAAATCACAACTCAAAGACACTTACCTTATATCATTCATTTATTCTTTTCTCCATTTTTTACAATCCAATTCACAATTCACAACACATCACTTTAATAAAAAGTTCATTGACTTCTTCTGTCTCCTTGTTTAGTCTCTCTGTTTTTTGAATTTCTTCACCGTCTTTTCCTCATTTTCTTCCCTTCTTCTTTTCTTCTTCTCCTGTTTCTTTGCCTCTTGTAAATAGAATTGTCTTTTTTCTTCCTCTTCTTCCTCTAAAGAATCCCTCTCTTCTTTCGAAGAATCCCTCTCTTCTTTCGAAGAATCCCTCTCTTCTTCTGAAGAATCCCTCTTTTCTTCTGACTCCTCTTGTTTCTTTTTTGGGCAATCTGGAGACCAATGTCCTTTTTCTTTACAATAATAACAGGTATCTGGACTTTTGTCTTTTTTAGTCCCTGTTTTTGTTCTTTTTTGACGGTCTGGACACTCTGAAGACCAATGCCCTTTCTTCTGACAGATACAGCAAGTATCTTGACTTTTATCTCGAAAGGAAGGAGAGTAGTCCGTAGGCTGGTCTGAAGAGAATTTTCTAATGACCCCTCGCAAAGCTCTAACGAAACGTTCCATCTGGTTAGTCTCTTCCATCGTTGTGCTCGGCTTGAGAGTGAAATGAATAGTGAAAGGACAAGACACACACCCTTTTATATACGCTGGTTTGCTATGACTATAAAGAAGCTCATGGTGTTTGAACTTGAGTCATTTGACTTTTTGCTTTCAAGATGAAACGATCTAATTCATTCGAGAAGAAAGAAGAAGAAAGTAAGAGGCAGAAACGTGATCTATCGCCTCGAACCAGGGCTGAAATCTTGGCACAAATTCATGCCAGTGATTTTGAAGAGGACATGAGTGAACCAGAATTTGAAACCTCTAAACCAAGTTCACCACCCTTAGTTAACCCTGAAAAATACTATTCCATTCGAGAGACGGAAAAGCGCTCCTCTAGAAAATTTAGAACCACGGCTTACAAATACACGGTGAAGTTTAAAGATTTCAAGTCCGAAGTACCGTTAGAGAAAGCAGAAGGGTTCATCACCGGAGTGTGGGATTCTCTGCTCACTGCACTCAAGCGACAATGTCAACCCAAAGAAGACGATCGCTTGAGACTTTCCATACAACACGACGGTTTGAAATCCCCTGTTTGGATCGAGTTTAGCACCCCTGCAGAATTGACCGCTTCCAAAGTCATGGACAAGATTCAACACGTGCAACAATCTAATGACCAGTTTGACATCACCGATGGAAAAGCCACATTGGACATGACCCACGTCTCTCCTCCTCAAGGGACCGGACGCAAAAAGATGTTATTGGTGAATGACCTTCGCAGCATTAAGCGTAGCCTTGTCCAAATTCACAATCCTCATGACCAGATGTGTTTAGCCCGTGCCATCGTGGTGGGACGAACCTATGTCAACAAGAACGACACGGCAGAATGGAAAAGAGACTGGGAGAACATTCGACAATCGGACCGAGCCAAACAACGAAGTGAAGCAGAACTCCTGTTACGACAAGCTGGCATGTCCAAAGACACACCCTGTGGCATTCCTGAGATGCAAAAATTGCAAGATGCCCTAGCTCCACGATACACTTTGAAAGTGCACCCTCAAGAAGTGCGCGGGTCTCTGTTGTTTCGAGGGCAAGATTTTAAGGACGGAAAATACATTCACGTTTATCATCACGATGACCATTTCGATACCATTACCAGTATCACTGGATTCCTGGGATATGTTTATTCTTGTGAGAAATGTGACTATGGTTATAATAATCGAGAGCAGCACAAACATTGTGGATGGAAATGCTCAGGATGTTTGGCCTCTCCACCCTGTCTGAGCGAAGAACCAGTGCCTTGTTCAACTTGTCTGCGCACGTTTGTCAGCCCTACCTGTTACCAACAACATTTGAAGACGCAAGGTTCACAGAAGAAATGCGCTTGTCAACTGCTGAGATTGTGCCCCGCGTGTGGACAAGGCATACGTACCAACAATGCCAAGGCACACGTATGTCGAGGAAAGAAAAAATGTCACATTTGTCACCACATCGTGGACTTGGAACACGAATGCTACGTGCAAAAATACCATCCCCCACCAGAGAAAGAGGACGGTCACAAGAAGAAAGGCAATTTCATCTTTTTCGATTTCGAATGCATGCAAGAGACTGGCATTCACATTCCTAATTTCTGCGTGGCTCATGGAGCGTGCGAGAAGTGCATTCAAGAACCTATCTTCAGTCATTGCCCTCACTGCAGCAAGATTCCTGGAGGGCGTGAAAAAATCTTTCGGGGACCAAACACGTTAGCCGATTTTGCCCAATGGGTCTTAGACCCCGTCGACAAGACGTGGAGCCAAGAGGACATCGAACGTTACGGAGATTGTCATCGTCATGCCACGGTGATGGCTCACAATTTTTCCGGATACGATGGACAGTTTCTTTTGAGGTACTATACGGAACAAGGCACCGAGCGTCCTAAAGTGACTTTGAACGGAGCCAAAATCATTTTCATGCAAGTGGGACAAGTACAGTTTAAAGATTCGATGAGTTACTTGGCCATGCCTTTGAGTCGAATGCCTAAAACGTTTGGAATGACAGAAATGGCTAAAGGGTACTTTCCACACTTTTTCAATACGGAAGCCAATCAACACGCCGTTCTACCCCATTTACCTGAGGCTCACTATTACGACCCCGACAACATGCGTACCGAACAACGAGAAGCTTTCTACGCTTGGTACCAGGCTCACGCCTCGGACCCTTTCGACTTTCAGGAAGAAATGCTAAGGTATTGTCGTTCCGACGTGGACATTTTACGGCGTTGCTGTGGAAAATTTCGAGAACTGTTCATGGAACACGGAGGGGTTGATCCTTTGAAAGAAGCTTGCACCATTGCCAAAGCGTGTTCCTTAGTGTATCGACAACGATTCATGCCTGAAAACACCGTGGCTGTCATCAGTCCTCAAACGACCCACTTTGTCAAACGTCAATACTCGGTCAAAGCCCTACGTTGGTTACATTACTTGTGCGACAAGGAAGACAAGTGGATTCAACATGCCCGCAACGGAGGGGGCGAAAAGACCATCGGAACGTATTCGGTCGATGGCTGGGACTTAGAAAACCCCAAGATCGTGTACGAGTTTAACGGTTGCTTATTTCACGGATGTCCCGTCTGTTACCCTGACCGTGGCACTAAAAATCAGTTTTTGCAACGAACCATGGAAGACTTGTACCAGGACACTTGTCAGCGGCGCCTAAAGTTAGAACAGGAAGGATACCAAGTGGTGGAAATGTGGGAACACGAGTACGATCACCGTATGAAAACCGATCCCGAGTTTAAATGCCTCGTGGAAAGTTACCAGTTCATGGACCCGCTGAACCCGAGGGATAGTTTGTACGGAGGAAGGACCAATGCCACCTGTTTGCTGTACCAAGCCGACGAAGAGAAAGGAGAAGAAATCAAATACTTGGACGTGTGTTCGCTGTATCCCTACGTGTGCAAATATTGTTGCTTTCCTGTAGGGCACCCGCAATTGTTCACGGAACACATCGACCTGAAAAACATTCGACAATACGAAGGCTTGATCAAGTGTAAAGTTTTGCCTCCCACGAACCTATACCATCCCGTCTTACCTCACCATTGTCAAGGCAAACTGATGTTTCCCTTGTGCCGTACTTGTGCCGAAACGTGCAACCAAGACCAACCTTGTCAGCACAACCAGGAAGAACGGGCCTTGACGGGAACCTGGGTCAGCGTAGAATTGTTCAAAGCTCTGGACATGGGATACCAACTGTTAGAAGTGTACGAAATTTGCCACTTTCCCAAGACACAACAATACCACAAGGGTGACCCTACTCAGAAAGGCATTTTCGCAGACTACGTGGATGCCTTTTTGAAACTGAAGCAAGAAGCCAGCGGCTATCCGTCCTGGTGTCACACTTCCGAAGACCAAATACAATTCAAAGAGAAATACTATGAACAAGAAGGCATCACTTTAGACCACATCGAGAAAAACGAAGGCAGGCGATCGTTTGCCAAAGTGATGTTAAATTGCTTGTGGGGTAAAATGGCACAACGACCGTGTTTACCCAAGACGGAATATTTGACAGAACCTTCCCGCTACTTCCAGATGATTCACGACAAAACCAAATACATGAAACACGTGGACGCCGTTCGAGAGAATTTGATCTTGGTCAATTACGAAGAAGATCTGGACTTTGTACAAGACGACCCTTTTGGAAATGTCATCATTGCGGCTTACGTGACAGCTCATGCTCGCTTAAAATTGTACGAAGCTTTAGAACTGTTAGAAGAACGCGTCCTGTCCTTTGACACGGACAGTTGCATTTACATCCATCACCCGATTCAACATCACCCTAACATCGAAGGAGACCGTTTAGGAGCCTGGACAGACGAGCATCCCGACGACAAGATTCTAAGTTTCGTCAGTGGTGGTCCCAAAAATTACGGCTACGAATACCGGGACAAACAAGGAGAAGTGCACACGACGTGCAAAGTGAAAGGACTGACTCTGAATTATCGTACCAGTCGAGTGGTCAACTTTGGGGTATTGAAAGAAGCCTTGCAATCGGGAGAGGATGGAAACTTTAAAGTGACCACTCACCAACCGAACAAGATTGTACGTTTACCCACTCACCACATCGTCAGTCGACCCTTGGAAAAAGTCTATCAAATCGTGTACCAGAAGCGAGTGCGACTTCCCAATCATTTCACCTTACCGTACGGTCACGTTGGTATTGGTCTGTATATAAAAAGGAACCCTAGGCAAGATCGATAGTTCATTGGGACTACCAAGACCGAGCGAACAAGATGAATACTTTGAAAGAGACATCGTTCCAGTTTGGGGATTGTAAAAAAGTTGTATCTTCCTCTAGTGTGACTAATACTGGATGGATAAGACCCAGGCATTGCGACGGAAAATGTCCGGAAGGAAACTGCGATTGTCCATGTGGTTACCATTGTAATTGCGTAACGGAGTTTGCAGACGAGTGCGATTGTGAGCCTTGTGATGTGTACGATGCTGTACGTTGTGACCTGAGCGATGCCGTAAAGCATCATGGGAACTTTAGTGTCCCTACCCCTATCATGGAAAGCGATGCTGTGCGTGTCAAACCTGTGGGATGCGAAAGTGATGCCGCTCGTCCTCTTGGACATTTTACTGGGTTTCGTTTTAAAGGGGAATGTCCACCTTCACGTCTACCCCCCTACGGATGTCATCCAGCCCTGAGCAAACTCCTGCCCATGTCACTCAATCCTCATCGAAACGAACCTGTGAAAGACGAATATTCGTTCCCTGTGCGTTTGTCGGAATACTGTGACTTTGAAAATCGTCTTCAATCATTCAAAGGAAAATGGCCTAAGTATCTGGGAGGACCGACCCCCGAAGAATTAGCCAGAGCCGGATTTTTCTACTTGGGTGAAGGAGATAAAGTCAAGTGCTTCAGTTGCGGTGTGTCACTTCACCACTGGGAACCGCAAGATTCAGCCTACGTTGAACATGCTCGATGGTCACCGAATTGTCATTACTTACCTTTAGTGGGACCGAGACATTGAAGTAACTTCTTACCATAATAATCTGTTCATGAATACTTTACAAGAGAACATTCGTGCTTTGCCTGTGGAGTTGAGAGAACGCATTTACCGAGAGCTGGTCAAAATACAAGTGAAACGTAAAGAACAATTGCATCCGTTACGTCACCGGTGTTTGAACCACTGGTACCTTCAGGCTATACAAGGACTGATTGAGTTGAAAGTGTTCCATTGGACAGACATTGATCAACGACCTCCTGGTTATAAAAAGGAATGGTTTGGTATTGACGATTCTATCTACTACATTGTAAACGTACTGCATCGAATTCCAGAGGAAGAGTTAACGAATTACCAACATCTTTCACGCAATGTCAACTTAGTGAAAGAGGAAACTTCTGAACGAATTGTAATGTGTAGATTAGTGGTGAAACGATTTAGATTCGACAATGAATTAAAACCATGTTTGTGCAAACAGTACATTTCTTGTGTCAGACCAAAGAGGATTTAGTATGACCTATTCATGGATACTTTGCTAGAGAACATTCGTGCCTTGCCTGTGGAATTGAGAGAATGCATTTACCGAGAGCTGGTCAAAATACAAGTCAAACGTAAAGAACAATTGCATCCGATACGTCACCAGATCTTTAACCACTGGTACCTGAATGGTATAAGAGAACTGATTCGTCAGAAATTGTTTCAGTGGTCAGACCTTGTTCAAAACTTTGAGGTCGCTAATGATCGACATGTTCATGATTTTGGTTACTTCGAGATTCACCTACAGCAATACATTGAGGAAGACAAGTTAAAGGATTACCAACATTTGTTACGTGGAATCTACTTAGCGGAAGAGGAAACACCTAAACGAACTCTGACGTTTCGGTTACAGTATGCAAGATTTAGATTCCCTACTGGAGAACGAAGATCTCTGGCTAGAAAGTACGTGTATTGTTTCCGAAACAAAGAGACTATAAAAACAGGCTGCCATGCCACGGTTTATGTCACATGTCATCCAACAGATTCCGTGGAAGGAACTCAATGACCATATTCAAACCGTGGATCATTACCATCGATTATTACAAGAACTGGATCCATTCAATTTGGGACGACAAGTGGTGTGTGTCTTAGTGACTTGTTTTTTGGGATTTCGTTTACCAGCCGATTCTTTGTGGACTCCTTACGATCAGTACTTACCATACCCCCATGGCCTTAAATGGTCACGAAAAACTCCTTTTGCTCAAAGCCTTGCGTTTTCATCTGGATACTTCTCGACCTCAACAGGAAAAAAAGATTCGTCAACTTTTAGCTACCCAAGACGTGTATGACGATGTGTGTGTAGCTTGTGACTTACATCCCCATTGGACAGATGTCCGTGCCTGGAAAGAATGGGATTTTGAGGCTTGGACCCAAGAAGTGGCCCAGTATGCACGAGAGTTGTTCAAGGAAAAAAGTTACTTTTCAACCCGTGTTAGTGACGGTGCCAGAAGAACCCGTCACCCAGGACAGGACTGTCGTGGACAGACCTGAAAGACCCTTTCGGGAGGACACTTGTGTGACCTTACCCCCTACTATAGAACTGGTTAGAACATTACCCAAAACATGTTGTACAGACACTTGTGTTTATTCCACGTTCATCGTTATCATGTGCCTTTTATTCTTGTACTTAAGCCTTTGGCTTTTATGTATTTTTGTCTTTCGTATTCATGTTTGAAACATTCAATAAACGTGTTCTGAAAAAGTATATAAACTCTTGTCTTGTTTGTTTTTTCGTGTCACAAGTGACATTTCTCACACCATGGCTACCTCTGCTGTCTCTGCTCCCTCTTCCTCTACTGTCAAAGTCATCGACGAACACTTAGATCGTGCCAGTTGGGAGGCTTTGTATCTTCGCCATCCCTTTAACATGCTCATTGCTGGACCTAGTGGTTCAGGCAAAACCGAATTCGTCAAACGTTTGATCGAACATAAACATCATTTGATCGATCGACCCCCTCAACGGATCGTGTGGTGTTACAAAGAGTGGCAATCGGCGTACAGCCTCTTGCGAGAAAGTCAAGGCGATTCCATCGTGTTTGTGGAAGGCATTCCTAAAGAAGACGACGGCATCGTCTCTGACTCCCGTCAAACCCATTTGGTCATTTTCGACGACATGTTAGGAGAAGACGAAGAAGAAATTAAATTGTGGTTCACGCGCAAAGGGCATCACCGTAATGCCAGTGTCGTTTACATCACCCAAAATTTGTTTCAACAAAGTAAAGCCCATCGCACCATCAGTCTCAATGCACATTACGTGGTCTTGTTTAAAAGCCCTCGAGATAAATCGCAAGTGCAAGTCTTAGCCAAACAGTTAGGAACGCCTTGGCTGACTCAGGCGTACGACGATGCCATTCAAACGCCACACGCCTATTTACTCGTCGATTTGAAACCTACCACTCCCGAGGATTTGCGATTTCGTACCCACTTGTTTCACCACTGGTGCCAAGACGGAGGGCCTGTCCTGTACACGTCTCCGTCCTCGACTTCATTTCACTCCCCATGAAAAAATCTATAAAAACCTCAGACCCTTTTTCGTCTGTCTCACACAGTGTGAACATGACGTCCCTTCAGTCGCATCTTCCCGTCAAATTGATTCGTGCCTTGTATGGCATCAGTCGAGAAAAAGATCCACAAACACGAGCTCGTGTCTTAGAAGCTAGTCTCAAAGAAGTCTTACGATGGTTTACGGTGACGGCACGTCAATTACTCCAAGGAATCATTCAGATTCCTCATCAAACCCAACGCTTTTTCGATCGAAACAAAGTCGCTTTGGTCCAACTGGCCGATCCCCGCATCGACACTCAAACCAAAAAACAAATCATTTTGAAACCTGGAGGGAGCGGTACTTTAGGAGGGGTCATCATTCGTTCACTCTTAAGATGGGATCCTAATGCCCCCAAAGTTATCCCCAAGACAAAAGTTCAACGAAGCCCCAAGAAGAAAAAGAAAAAGACCAGGTCCCCAAGAAGAATAACTTCTCCAGTGGCGGGACCCTCCTCTTACCAGACACCACCCCGGAAAAAGAAAAGAAGCCCCCCAAAAAAGAAACAGAGAAAAAGTCCCCAGAAAAAGAAAAGTCCACAGAAGAAGAAAACTAGTCGCAAGAGAGGCACTTCGGCCAGGACGCAACCTTACACTCGCAAACCACGACCTGCCACGGCAGTGACTGCGTCTCCGGCATCCTCACGTTCATCCACTTCTCCGTTGATGACACCCAGAACTGAAGAGTACTTGGAGACGTTGATCACACCAAGAACTTCTCCGTTGATGACCCCCAAAAGAACTTCCCCAGTGGCAGGACCCTCCCATTTAGCGGCAGTGGCTGCTGCTCACAAAGTACCTTCTCCCAAAATCAAAGTCCATGAACGATCGGGCATGTTACAAAGTTTACTGGGTTTGTCCAAGCAAGAACTGGCTCGATTTAGTCCGTTACGTACCCCTGCACGACGTGTCATGCCTGTCCTCAAACTGATAAAACGTAAAGACAATCAGTGGCGACGCGTTCCAGTATAAAAAGACCTGTGACCAAGTCGGGGTATCAGTGAACTTGTAAAAAAAGATGTCACCTCCAAGAAGCCACAAAAGAAAGAGACAAAGGCAGACGCGTCATCCGACAAAGCGCTTAGCCAAGCATCGACGTTACCCTAAGAAAAGACACAGTCGTTCCAAGAAAAGGAGGCGTCAACAAAGGGGAGGATTCCTTGGCGATTTTGGGAAAAACATTGTCACCTTTATGACAAAGCGATAGTCCCAGAAAAAAAGATAAAAGGGTGTGCGTTAAGTCATCGACGTTAGTGTCTGTTCGGTGAATGTCCCGGAACCCACAAGCAAAAATGTCACCCTCCAGAAAACCCCAAGGAAAGAAAAGGAAAGGACTGCCACCACGTTTAGCCAAACATGGGGACCTGTTATCTGTCCTGTCCAAAGCTTCTCCACCCCTACGAAAAAAACTCATTCAAACGGCCTCCAAAGAGGTCATCGATACCGTGTGCGAATGTTGTTTGAACGTTTTGAAAGGCACGATCCCTTTGTCCAAACACCAGAAACAATGCTTAGGCAAACATCGTCACGTTCTTCGCCAAATGGTTCAAAAGAAAATTCCCATTCGTCAAAAAAAGAAGATGTTGGTCCAACGTGGAGACATTTTGCCTCTCTTGCTAGGCCCCATACTGAAAGGAGTCTTGGGAACCATGTTGGGAGGACTGGTGGGAGCAAGATAAAAAGGCCCTCGAAAGTCCCAAGATCTCAGAATCGACCCCTGACAACCCCATGGAAGGACGAAAACTAGCTTTAGTGCCTTACAAACGATGGATGGAATACCATCGGTGGCAAGAACAACGCACCCCGCATTTACCTCCCAATCCCAATTTGAGCGAGATGTCCCAGTTACAACACGAATTGCAATCCTTGATGGATCGCCAAGATTTGTCCGAAACAGAAAAATCGCAAAAGTACGGTCAACTCTTGCAAAGACTGCAACTCTTTCACCAGAAAGCTTTAGACGAAACAGCTTTACCCACTCTAAAAGATTTTAAGACCTTGATGAAAAGTCCAGCACCATCATCATTACCACCACCACCACCACTTCCATCCCCAAGGGTCACCAGAGATGCTACCCCACAAAGACCTGAGGAAGAAGAGATGCGCGAAGTGTTTCAAACACCGTCAGCAGCTCCCATTTCGAGTAAGATTGCAGCATCCTTGTTGACCCCGTCCCCCACACCCCAACGAGAAGAAATGAAAGCTTGGGTTAAAAAGATGATGTCCACGCCTCCTTCGACAGAAGTGAAAAAGAAAGAAGGGAAACCAGAAGCGAAAAAAGAAAAGAAAACCAAAGCCATTCCATTGCCACCTCCACTACCTTCGACTTCTACTCCCGTAGCCCATCGGACACGTAAATCCGTTTCCAAACCACCCTTTCGACCCACCCAAAGTAGCATCACCGAAGAGTGGGTGACTTATTAACACACCAACACAAAAATGGAAAAAGTCTTAGCCAGCATTTACTACGATCCCTCGCATCCTGCAGGTTACGCAGGAGTTCAAAAATTGTATCGTGCTGCCAAAACGCGACTGAAAAGTCTCCGTTTACCTCAAGTGCAACGATGGTTACAAGAACAAGCTACCTACACTTTACACAAACCCATTCGACGCAAGTTTGCCAGAAGTCGCACCCGAGTGGAAGGCATCGATCATCAATGGCAAGCCGATTTAGCCGATGTCTCTCATTTGGCCAGCTACAATCGTGGTTACAAATATTTGTTCTGTGTCATCGACGTCTTTTCCAAATTTGCTTGGGTCGTGCCCTTGACTTCCAAATCGAGCAGCGAGTTAGTGCGAGCCCTGCAACGGGTGTTGAAACAAAGCGGTCGTCACCCTCTTCGATGGCAAACGGACAAAGGCACCGAATTTCTGAACCAAGCTTTCCAAAAAGAATTAAAGAAACGTGACATTCATTTTTTTACCACCGAGAATCCCGAAACCAAAGCCAGCATCGTGGAACGTTTTCAACGCACTTTGAAAGAACGCATGTGGAAATATTTTACGCATCACCACACTCTGAAGTACATCGACATCTTACCGCACCTGGTGCAAGCGTACAACCAATCTTACCATCGAAGCATCGGACGTGCCCCGCAAGACGTGACCCCCGAGAACGAAGTGTTGGTGTTTGAGCGCCTGTTCGGTACGTCCCCGACGAGGGATGTCCCTAAGAAAAGTGGAGAGTTGACCGTAGGAGATTGGGTGCGCATTGGCAAAACCAAACGCACTTTCGACAAAGGTTACTTACCTAACTGGACGACCGAATTGTTTCGCGTCACTGGACGAGTGCATGGCCGTCATCCTACCGTCTATAAATTGGAAGACATGAACGGAGAAGTACTCAAAGGAACGTTTTATTTGCCCGAGTTACAACGTGTCACCAAAAAAGAAGACGACATGTACGACATCGAAAGCATTCTCGAACGCAGAACCCGTAAAGTGGGCAAACGACGTGTCAAAGAAGTCAAAGTACGTTGGAAAGGATATCCACCCAGTTTCGATTCTTGGATCGACGCTTCGCAAGTCATCGACTATAAAAAGAAGAAGTGACCATCATGCCCTTTCACACAGCAGACGCAGCTACGTCGACCACTCCTTCTTCCCCTAGTTCTTCTGTGCAAGATTTACAAAAACAACCCTTGTGGGTGTGGTGTGGAGAACGTGTGCCTAAAACGCAAATCGTCTTTTTCTGCCAAATCTTCGTGGTGTATTGTGTCATCGGGGCAGCCATTGCCAATTTGAGTTTGCAACAAGGAGACAAACAATTGTGGACCATTTTATTGAGCAGTTGCATCGGTTACCTGCTTCCCAATCCCTCCCTGAAATTCTCCTCGAACGGGAACGTTGTGTCCAGTGCCAGTCACCACTCCAACAACAACAACCACAACCAGAACCCCATTTTGGGCGGAGACACACCTCTGACGTCCAGTAATATTCCCTCGGACAGCCACAGAACTCTGGAATTATGAGTCACCAAAACCAATTTTACTTAACCTTACCCAGTGACAGTTCCATGGAGGTGTTTCCCAACAACATGTTGTGCTGTTACACGGCCAAATTACCTCAAGCCATCCCCTTAGATCACGAAGCCCATTGGGAAGTGGCTTTAGTAGAAATGATTCATCCGACCCAAGTCCTCAATGTCCTTCCCAATCAAAATTATTTTACGGTTCAAGTTCATGATAATCAAGTGCAACAGTACTTGGATACCCATAGCAAATATACCATGAAAAACCCTAACAAAGAAAATGCAAAGTGGACCGACTATCACTTGTTCATTCCCCCAGGCTATTATTTTAGTGGTCAACATTTGGTCAACACCATAGCCACCAGGTTTAATGGTGTGTTTGGGAAAGCTTTGGTGACTGCCCAAAAAAGTGTCACCCTGGAGTACCACAAAACAGCTCGTCGCTTCCTGATAAAATTTCCTGAGGGGGATAAAATCATGTCTTTCTTATTTTGTCCTGAATTGTTTGACATGTTGGGCGGTGACATGGAGCTAAGGAAGAAAGTAGAAAAAGAAAAAGGTGAATTACCAGTCATTTCTGACAACGATTCTTTTGCCAAGTATTTTCGTACCCCGGTAGAACTGAACCAAGGACTGAATTTGATGTTCGTGTATTCCGATGTGGTGGAGTACAACGTGGTGGGACACACCTCCGTACCGTTACTGCGTGTCATTCCTTTCAAAGTGGATTCTGCCGCAAACGCTGACGAGGAAGGTGGAAACACTTACCACGTCCACCGTGAATTTGTCCATCCTCACTATTTGCCTGTCAGCAAGTCGTATTTGGACACAGTCAACATTACTATAAAAGGAGATTTGGGACAAGATATTCCATTCACCAAAGGAAAAGTCACGGTGAAACTCCATTTTCGAAAACGGTTCTCTCACGACTCGTAAGTAAGTCATGTATCCAGTGTACCGAGGGGTGGCTCGACAGCGAGGACACGGTTTAGGAGACATGTTAAAATCGGCCTTTCGTTCGGTGGCCCCAGTGTTGAAACCGATGGTGACACGCGGATTGCACGCCTTGAAAGATGCGGCACTGACACAAGGCAAAGAATTTCTCCAAAATGTCATCATCGACAAACAAAACCCTAAAGAAGCCTTCATGAGGGCAGGCAAAAATGTCTTGCTGCAAACGGGCAAAGACCTTTTGGGTCGACGAGAGACACCTATAAATGCCCTGCACGCTACCGAGTCAGGCATTCAGCAAGGACAAGGCAGAAAGAGACGACGCAGAAAACACCCTTTCACCAGACTTCAAGCTAGAAAGGCCAAGAAAAGAAGAACCGTTCGAGACTTAGACGTTTTCGATTATTGAGACACAGAAAAAAATGATGCACCGAGAGTCATGTGCTTGTTCCAAGACGGAACTGGATATGTTTGCCATGCCCCCCACCATGATGACGATGCAAGAATCCCAGTGGGTGGAATTTCATCCCGTCTCCTCTTTGACGGATTCCGCTCCTATCGAGTTCGAAATCAAAGGACAGCCCGAAGATTACATCGATCTGAATAGCAGTTACCTGTATTTGAAAGTCAAAGTGATCAAAACGGACAACACCAATCCTGGAGCCAATGATAGGGTAGCGCCCGTCAACAATTTCATGCATTCCTTGTTCAGTGAAGTGGACTTGTACTTGAATAACAAACTAGTCAGCAGCAGCATGGATACTTACCCATATCGTGCCTACTTGGAAAATCTCTTGACGTACGGAAAAGAAGCCAAGAATACTCATCTGGATGCTTGCGTGGTATGGAAACCTGACACGGCCGGTGCAAACACGTTTAGCGACACAGCCCTGACAGCAGATGACAATCCTCACAATGTGGGGTTTAACACACGTAGAACTAAAACTAAGGAAGGGAAAAGTTTAGAACTGATGGATCGTTTGCATTTGGACATGTGGTTACAAGAAAAGTATTTGCTGAACGGAGTGGATGTCCGCCTGAGACTGAATCGCAGTGGTGCTGCTTTCCATTTAATGGCTGTTGATGCCACTTACAAAACCATCATCCAAGAAGCCAGACTTTACGTGCGTCGTGTGGAAGTGTTACCTAAAGTAGGTAACGACATCAGTCAGACGTTGAGCAGAACGACCGCCAAGTATCCGATCCGACGCGTGGAAGTGAAAACGTTCACCATTCCCACTGGACAGCGATCCATGATCGAAGACCATCTGTTCCAAGGACAGTTACCCAAGCGTTTGATTGTTGGTATCGTCAGGAATTCAGCCTTCAATGGAGTCCACGATCAAAATCCTTTTGAGTTTCAACATTACAAAGTGTCCAAGATCGAAGTCAGTCGCGATGGCAAGACCTTGTGTACCCGACCTTTCGAGCCTAACTTTGCCAACGAAAATTACTTGAGATCGTACTTGTCCCTGTACGAAGCCACCGGCCAGTTAGGAACCAACACCAGTCACGGGATTACGTACGACGATTACGCAGGAGGCTATGCTTTGTGGGCTTTCGATTTCACTCCTGACCAAGGCAGCGACGAGGGACATTTCCACCCTATAAAATCTGGCCAGATTCGTGTGGAACTTCAGTTTGCAGATGCACTGCCAGCGACAGTGAACGTCCTCCTGTATGCAGAATTTGATAATACCATAGAAATCAATAGTTTGAGAGAAGTCATTCTAGATTACTAGAAAGCCATGGAAGACTGTTCTCCCTCTTTACCTAGTGGAGAAACTTTAAAGATGGAATGTGAGGAGACCCTGGAAAAAGAAGAAGAAATAATCATGATGAAGTCGAGATGGCCAGAACAAGAAGCCCATTTAGCCTCCTGTTTTGCCAAACACTTGGTCGATAAAATGACGGAATTGATCAAGAAAAATTGTTATGGATGTCAAAATGATCATCCCAGTCAAATTCAACACGATAAATGCCTAATGTTAAGTCAAGAAGAAAAATTGGACGAGTACCTGGACGAAGCTTGGAGTCTCATCTCAAACAAAGACGTGTTGCACCAGTGGTATAAAGACTTGCGTGAACATTCTTGTCCACCATTAACCACTCAAGAGATCCATCGTATCGAAGCTCTCCTAAATCAGAGTGAGGAAAGAGAACGAATAACCGTTTATTCGTCAGACATTTTCAAGCAAAAAGTCAGGATCGAATTGACGACTTATTATTACCTGTGAAGAAGAAAACAACACAAATGGATACCTGGGAACTTTATTACCTTTTGAACCACAGTTCGTATACGGCTTCTTGGAATCCTGTCGTCTGTGCTAAAGATGAACTCCCTCATCGCAAACCTAAAGACCATCAAGCTTACGTGATCAACACGGACGACAGTCATCTCCCAGGAACCCACTGGGTAGCCGTCTACTTTCCTCAAGAAGGATGTGTGGAATATTTCGATTCGTACGGATTGCCCCCTTTGGAAGACGATATCATTGACTTTATGAGAAGAAATGCTCAAACCACCCGATTCAATAATGTGAAATTACAAGGCACAGATTCCTTGGTGTGTGGACAGTACTGTGTGTATTTTCTGCATCATCGCAGCCTGGGCTATTCCTTAGAACATTTAGTGACTCATTTCGATCCTCGTTCTTCTGCTAGAAACGATGTGAAAGTAGATCGATGGTTTTGTGACCATTATGCTTATCTTTTGTCTCAAGCTAGGAAACGTAGTGTCCATCAATGGCCTAATGATTTCCAACAGTGGAAATCACAATTTCATTCACAACGTTGTCAGCCCTGTTTAAAGTAGATTGTCCATTGAGATAAAAATGTTTGTGATTTGAAAAAATTGTTTGATGTTATAGTGTTGGATTATTGTTAAAAATGTTAGAGTTGTTGTTTAGTGTTAAGTGATTTTTGAATAAAAAATGTTGTGTTTTGAAAAAAATGTCTTTGTCTTTTGTTTAGCTATAAGAATGTTGGATTGATGCTCTTTCATTTCTTACTATCCCTCTCATGACACTCACTAAACGTTGCGACTCGAAAACCGTGTGGGGGATGTTTTCCTTCACGTCCGCGCTTTGACTTTAAGAACCGGGGTTGTTCCCAGTCTAACCATCCATTGTCGACTCATCCTCTTAAGAAGATGTGCTCCAAACTAGCTAAACTCAACGAAGCCTACGTGAATTTGCATAGGGTCAGACACAGTCTGATACCGAAGCCAGAAGAAATAGAGAATGTGAGAATGTTAAAAATCACTGAAGACCTGATAGAAGAGCTCTTCAGAGAAGAAATGAACAGGGAAAAAGAAGAATGGACAGAGAAGTACAGACTTCAAAAACAGCAGCAACAGCAGCAGCAACAACAGCAGCAGCAGCAACCTGAAGCTGACAGAGGCTTTGTCGATTGTCGTATCGACACTAAAGAGTTCTTCTTCTCTTTCCGAAGAAGCAGACCTATCGCCAGAAAGTCTATCCTCAGAGGACATCGCATTCTTAGAAACTAAAAAAGAATGCCATAGCAAACAAAAAAAAACAGCCCTTTTCAGGGCTACCCAATACTCTAGAAAAGAAATAACGATCCATTTGCCAATGTGTGTAGGTAGAGTAGTGTGAAAATAAACACTAACTCTTTTATAAAAAAATGTGAGGGTATGTGTTGGTGTGTTTGTGTTTGTAAGAGCTAACGTAAGTTGGTGAGGATAGTAGATTAAAATGATATCTTTTCTTAGTGTTTGAGGTGTATATTTGGGGTTAGATTGGATTGATTTGAGTATGTGGATAGTCCATTGAAGTGATTTATAAAAAATTTTACAATAGTAATGGGTAGAATAAAAAGTGAGTGAGTGTTTCTTTTAGGTCCGCGCGTTGTTGTTTTTTCTTGGTCATGATCTAGGTAAGATGAATTTTATGTTATTAGGGGATGTTTTCCTTCACGTCCGCGCTTTCAGTATAAATTGAAACTCGTTCGGCAGTCCAGCTACCCTTGTTGATTGATCAACACCAAAAATGAACACGAGACTTGAGAAACTGTTGGAGCTTCATGTGCATCTGGAATATGCCAGGCGCATATTAAATGAACTGGCCGCGGAAGCCATTGTCGAGGAGGGAAGGATAAGAGAGGAGGAAAGAAGAAACAAAGAAGAAGAAGAAAGAAGATATAAAGAGGAAAGAAGAAACAAAGAAGAGGAGGAAAAGGAGAGAAGAAATTTCAAAATCCCAGAGAGCGAAAATTGGGATTCTGAAGCGACATATCCTGCCTCTGCTCTCTCCCCCCAAAAGGTAAAAAGTAACTGGGGGATAAGATGTGTATGTGGCGCCAGGCCTGGAAGGTGCCACCATTAACCAGGTGTCCATGAAGTTCCAAACAAAACAGCCCTTTTCAGGGCTACCCAATACTCTAGAAAAGAAATAACGATCGATTTGCCAATGTGTGTAGGTAGAGTAGTGTGAATATAAACACTAACATTAATAATGGAAGTGTATGTGATTGTGTGTTTGTGTTTGTAAATGTTGAAGTAAGTTTGTGAGTTTGTGTTTGTAAATGTTGAAGTAAGTTTGTGTGTTTTTGTTTGTAAATGATGAAGTAAGTTTGTGTGAATAGTAGATTATGGGTTTATTTATTGATTCTTAGCGTATGTAGAGAGTATAGTTGAGGTTTATATTATATGAAATGAGAAAGTAAGGGGATGTTTTCCTTCACGTACGCGCGATGTTAGTCATGATCTAGGTAAGATCCAATTTATGTTATTAGGGGGATGTTTTCCTTCACGTCCGCGCTTTCACTATAAGAACCCACAGTGTTCGTGGTTCAAACCATTCTGCAAAGAATAAAAAGAAGATGGCGTCAAACCAAATGGACAAAATACAAACCTTGCAAGACGTTTTAGACAACTTAGGAATAATGGAACAGATGCTAATAAGACTGGTTGAAGACCATTATTCCTATAGTCCCCATCGTGTGAAGATGGAAATTAATAACTTAAGGAAAGCAAAGGACAAGATTAGTGGTGTCATGAAAGAGATCAAGGAGGAGAAGGAGGATGAAGAGGAAAGAATAAGAATACGCAAATGGAACGAAAAAATTGAAAAAGAAGAAGAAAATGAAAAGAGGAAGAAAGAAGAGGAGGAAGAGAAGAAGAAAGAAGAGGAGGAGAAGAAAAAAAAGAAAGAGAAGAAGAGTGTAGGAGATAAAATAAGAACTTGGTGGAGGAAAAGAAGAAATTAGAAGAAGAAGAAGAAGAAGAAAACCCAAAGGCCCTTTTCAGGGCCAGCCATATATCTCGAAAAGAGATAGCCTTACCATTGCCTACCCCTTTTTTTATTTAGTTTTTTTTTTTTTAAAAATAGAGACCCTCCCTGTTTCAATTTTACATAGACCCGATACAGACCCAGGGGTTTTTTGTCCATGTTAAATTTACATAGACCCTATACAGACCCAGGGTGATTAATGTTAAATTTACATAGACCTATACAGACCCAGGTTAAATCTGTAATGCTAATTCCCATAGACCCTATATCGACCCACGATTTTTCTCCATGTTAAATTTACATAGACCCTATATCGACCCAGGGGTGTTTTTAATGCTAATTCCCATAGACCCTATAGTGCCCCACTTCACTACTCACCATCATATTCAAAATTCAATAACTTAAAATTTCTGGATGCTGATGATGAGACCTATAATTCTCCATGCACATCTAACCTCGGTGCAAGCTTATGTGTGGAGAACACCATATGACCCGCGGCATTTTGTTTACATACATGTGCATGAAACACATGCTATTGATTCTGTACCAAATGAATCACGTGCTACTTTCATTACTGAGTACTCCTGAGTCAAGCCTGTAAGAATGCTAAAATTGCATCAGTAGAAATTTGTCTATATTTTTTTAAAATTACATATAGGATAAGCTCTCAAAAGATATTTTTACTAAAATTTTAATTTTCATTATTAACCAATTATGGACCTCCAAACCCGTAAATACTCAATTATTTCTTCACTTCTAGACTGGTTCACAGTTCTTCCGTAAACTTAGTACCATGTGTCCTTTAATGAACAAATAAAGAACCAAGTTATATCAGTCTTTAGTGCCATTCAGTCAGTTTTGCCCGATATCTCTGTCGGGGTATAGGCCGCCCACAAAAGATCGTCAGAGGTTCTGTATTGTGCCATCATCTAGAGCTGACTCCAGGTGTGACCCATTTTAGTGATGTCTGCCTTGAGGTCGCGTTGCCAGGTATTTTTTTGGTATGGCTTCCGCGGGCTCGCTGCTTTCACCACATAGCGTCAGACCCTTCCTCCCTCAGGCTTTCAATTTCTGGTTTTTCTTCTGTTGGCGTTTTTGTAGCAAGTTGGGTTTTACAGGGTCAGGTTGCTAGCCCCACGCCCAACCCTCCTCCTTTTACATATGGGCTTGGGACCGGCAGTGGCGAATGTTTTAGTGTCATTGGAGATATGTAAGTCATTGATGCCAATGAAGATGTCAAGAATTCTGCCTATCAGAGTCCTGAAGCATAATTAATATAATATTATATTATGACTTTGTAACGTCGCCCTTTTAGAAGGAGAGGTGGTTTATTGGGTTTGGCTGGCGTTATCTAGAGGATGACCTCCCTCGATATTATCGTCCGGCAGGGTTGAAAGAAGAATGGAATTTCAACAGAGAACTGAGCAAGAATACTGGGAAGAAATAAACAATACTAGTCCCCTTTTGACAAGAAAAAATAACAAATTTAATCAGAACAAATTAAACGGCGATTCCACTTCAAGTTAGAATATCTGAGTAGAATTTAACTGGTTGTCCAATTTCGATTTATTACATAACCAAAACAATAGGTGAAAAGAGCGCAATGTCCACGAATGAGTGCATCACCTTCATTCACTATGACCGTATATCAACGTCTGATAGTTCATCCTTCCTAAACGCTATGTGCTGCCCCTTCATGGACTTCCCGGTCCTTTATTCTGGCCTCGTCCTTCTTTCGTTCTTTCTCCGCACTCCTGACTCGTCTTCCTCTCAGACACTGTTCCTTAAAGAACAAATTTACCCCATAATTCCGTATACTCGCTATTTAGAGGTACATACAATTCACTGAATGTTATTCAGAGCATGTTGCTGTCCACACACCACGTAAATTCTGACTTAATACAGTAGAACATTGACATCGCTTTCCAGCGGCACGTCTTAAATTACCACGTTAACGTCTACCAAAGATTACCATATTATTTTACATATGCTACTACATGTTCCATTACTACTGCATGCAATTCAAAAGAAATATAACTCATGGCATTCCTTAACTACAGCATTACAAAATGAGATAATATTAGGTAATTATCGTTAACTCACGATGATTTGTATCGTCCTAACAACAACATTTGTTTCATATAACCATATGAAATCCTACACATATGAACATTTGGATCGTATGCAATCAATTCTACCAATGAACTAATAATTGTATAATTAAAAAGTAAATTACATAACAATTCTAGCAACGTTACTTTCCATGAAATTGAATAAAATAAATTGCATGACATCTCTAGCATCAACACATTCCCATGAATTGAATAAACGATACATAATATGGAAACCTAGTCACAGCAAACACATTTGCATAAAACAAACAATCAAATGATATAATATTACGTGAAAATAAAATTGCGTACCTTGTTGCTGTTTCTTTCAGGTCTTGTGTGTCCTAGCACTAAACAGGCCTTTCTTTTTTCAAGATGACCACCTGGTCCCTTCCTTGTTTACGATAAAAGCACTAACCACGTTTATGCTTTCTCGGAGTCGAGACTAAGTTTCCTCTTCTAGGAAATTTTCAGACTAAAGAATTTCGACTAGGGTCGTTACTTTAAAGTCAGATTGCTCTAAAGTGTACGCCCTGATTTATTCTACCCAATCGTAAGCGGTGGTCCCTAATCTTTTCCAAAGAAATAATACCTTTCATCATATTTAGACAGCTCAGAATCTGAGTACGACAGTGCGTGACAATTTCCCTTTTGAAAATATGATAAGTGGACATACGTTCCTACCAAGCGGTTAGGGTTGGTAGCTCAAATGTTTACTTTCCAAGGACCGTGTTAATTGGGTCAATTTCACTGGGTCGGAATTATATTCCTTTGAAGTTTACACTGACATGGGGGAGATGAACGAATAAAGGTCGAAGTGACACTTCACAAAGGCTTTTCTGACTAAAATGCGACAAGACTTTAATTGCTCAATGCTTTCAACTTTAAAAATTTCTGTAATTCAAAATTCAACACTTTACAACCTTACTTGTACAAGTATTGAAACCATGCACAAAATGTATGCATTAAACATTTTAATTTTGTTTAAAATATCCAGTTAAATAACACAAAACTAACAGCTTTCACCTTTTTGAAAGGCTATGAAGTGTATAACTCCAGAGAGTGTTCTGATAAGCACTTTATATTCAGGTTTTAATTCTGAAGCATTTAAATATGGTAATGGTGATGGCGTAAACGCAGCAAGGGTACGTACAAAGACGAAAAGGGAAAAAAGTGTACCTATTGAAGTCGAGAGAACTGGCATATTAATTTGCAAACTCTGGCTTCGGAGCAAGTGTAGATGGAGAATACTTTAGATTAATGACAATATCTACTGGTGCTTATAAGGTAAGTGTTTTGTATCTAGAGCACGACTGTAATTTCAGGAAGCATGTGGATACAAAGCAAAAAACAAAAAGAACAACATTTGTTTGGTTAAAATGTTACGACTCCATAGGATCAAACTAAGTAATAGCAAACACTAACAGGAGAACTACCCTTAAAATTACGTAGGCAAGAACTGCTCCTCCGATACTCCATTCGATTAGATACCCACCCAGACAATCATCCCACCAAAATAGCTATAAATAAGTGTAAAGTTGTCTTCAAACCCAAAATCATACCTATCACACCAAGTGGCAAAGTAATCCTTGAACTAAGAGAAAAGATACCTCTACTAAAAAAACAGGTAATAAACAATACAGACCAGAACAAATCACCATGGTTACAAAAACCATCAAGGATTAACATTGAAGCTACCAAATTAGGCAATAAAGAAGGACAAGAAAACTTACTAAAACCTGTACTGGTAAACGAAATCAACCAAAAATACCCGGACTATGTTAAAATATATTACCGATGGTTCAAAAACAAACAACCCACCAAGAACAGCAGCAGCAATAGTTATCCCTGAATTCAATATACAAACGGGATCCAGATTACCTGACTATTGCTCCATTTACACCACTGAATTCTGGGCTATACTTGAATCACTACAATGGATCAAAGACAACCAAATACCTAAAGCAGTCATTATAAGCGATTCCCTAAGCGTTATCAAATCGATCCAAAATCGCAATACACACTCTAGGGAACAATTCCTCGACAGAGCATGCCAATTAATCGACGATATCACCACAGCACATCAATTAGTCGAGCTCATGTGGATACCGTCGCACATTGGAATCTCTGGCAACGAAACAGCAAAGTTGCAAAAACCAAACTAGGAGATCAAAACTCTATCAAGCTTAACTATAGCTCTACAGAAGCAATAGGCTTCGCACAAACATATATAGACCAAACATGGCAAGATTTTTGGAACTCCTCCACAAAAGGGAAAAATCACCATGAAACCCCAAAAAACGTTGATAGGAACATACAGCTACCTAAGGGTACCTATTTAGAACAATAAACCATAAACAGGATAATAACTGGAAAAACTAAACTAGCAAGCAGTTTTGGAAGGTTTATAGGACCCAAAGCAGCAACCATTAACTGCTTTAACTGCCACACCACCGAAGATCTACACCACGTATTCAATATATGCCCAAAATATCAACTGGCTCGGAAAATATTTATCAAAAACCAAAAAGAGATTGGATTACCACACACATACCCAGAGTTACTTATGGACTCTAATAAAAATAAACAATCAGCATATAAAAATATAAATCAATTCATAGACTCAGCAGGACTTAGGAACAAAATATAATTACTATCCCCACAAACCAAAAGACCCAGTAATTAGCTAAATAAATGTAGAAGCCACCACATAAAAAACCATAACATATCATTCAATTTTATAAAAGTATTAATAAATAATTCACTTACGAAGCACCTATAAAAAACTAAGGAAACCGCAAAATCGGATGCCCTAGATGTCCTTAACGAACCGAGTAATCAGCTAGGATTCCTGTCCTAGATGTCCTTAACGAACCGTGTAATCGGCTAGGACTCCGGTCTCTTGCTAAATAAAGTATAAATAACATTCAATCTCTAAAAACATCAATTAATAAATAACTTAAAGAGGTAATATCTAAAAACTTATAAATAACATAACGTAGGAAACACACCCTAAACACCTCGACTAGTAATACCATAATAATCTTGAAAATCTCTCTTCAGACATGATATCTACTAAGAACCTCTATAAACAGCATAGAACATCCCCCCTCCTTTTAGAACATTTTGAAGAGGAAAAAAAAAATCTCGAAAAAAAAAAAACAAATCTCAAAAAAAACAAAAAATCTTGAAAAAAAACAAAAAAAAAGGCAAATGCAACAAGAAACCAGCGATGTAAAGCAAGCAGGACCGTTCCCGAGCTCTCCTTCCCACTAATGACAGCCAACCATTCAACTGTAGGGACCTTTATGGACCCACAGATTGAGGCCAAACTATCAGGGTTCGTTGAATCCATAAAAGCCTGGGGGAGGTGGCACCATCCCCTTCCCCAGGAACAACTAGCAGGCTGCGGTGCAGTCAGAAAAAAGTGGCACATGCACAATTGTGCGAACGGTACTATAATTAAACTCAACAACAAAAATAGCAAAAGCGAAACCAATAAGAGTAACAAAAAGCGAGACTAATAACTATAGTAAAATTCAACCAAAAATTAATTTCCCTTGAATACAAAAATAAAAATTTAAAAGGATCTCAGGGTATTGTGACTTAAACCTCAAATCATCCTATAAGTTTATCACAAATTCCACAGTATAGAATATTTCGAATACATTTCAGCATGTAATGTGCTGATGTGTCAGTAGCCTTGAATGAGCTGATGTGCTGACAATCTTGATATACCGCAAGGTTAGAATCCAGAATATCCTTGAATGAATTCACAACAATCCCAAAATAGTGATTTAATCCAAAATGCCAATGAGTACTTTGTAACTCATTCCTCTCAAATTATATCTGAGCTCAAGTAACAACGATGTTTGAGCTAAACTAAAAGCAGGAACGATGTAATCTTGTTTACTTCTAACTTGTATACTGTTTATCAGTCACCTGAATCATGACAAATCAAAATGCCATAGACTTAGGTTAATTAAAGGGATTACTTAAAGTAACGCAAACACCCTGACAAATATCAGGTAGACCATGTTTTTTCGTAGGGAAAAATCAATGTCCTGAACTCACATCCAAGTAAACATGTTGCTAGCAAACGATCATTATCTTAAAATATAATCTACAATCATTGACACTGAAAGCGCTGATGTATAATTATGTTACACCAACTGTAAAGCAAAAACGGCGATAAAATTACACTATTGGCAACGGATATAGAGTCTCCGTGTATAAAGATAGGTAACTGTTACAATGCGACATAAACTACCATGATACTAATAACAATGGTAATGTGTTTAACATGTCACAAAATTAAAATACAACAGTCTATCTCTTCAAGGATGCGTTAAAAGATATATTAATAAGAGAGTTTAATCAGTTATGGGAAAACATTATTCATAAAGGACTGATAATGATGAAAAACTTGCCAAGGCATAAAAATTCAAATGCGCATCCAGAAAAGGTACAGCTTGAGATGTACAAATAGTAGCAGCTAATACATTTAGTTTGGTTATACAAGCACCGTACGGCATGTCATGATGAATGACACTGAACAAGGTACCATTCTTTATGTGTGATGGCAAGAGCTTTCCGGATAAACACTATCTTTTTGTCTCATCAATATCTTGATTTGAACGATAAACTCTAACAACATAAAAAGTTAAGTTTCTTTCTTTTGTTCTGGTTGACAAAAATCTACAATCTCTGGTTGTTCTACATAAATAAATCAGAGATGAAATGTCTTCTAAAGTTAGCTTTGGATTAGTGATTTGTTTTCGTTTGTGCGAAACATTTTCTCCAGGTCATCTCTTAGAAGAAAAGTATTGGTTCCTTGGTACCGTTACGACTATATCGTCTTAAACAAAGTAACAGAAAAGAAAGAGAAGAAGAAAAAAAAAACAAGTTGTTTTCAAATTTCAACAAATAATAAATTCTCTATGATACAAAGTGAAAATTTCAGAGGAACGCAACGCTCAGTACTGTGAACTAAATCCCAAATAATTCTAAATATGCTATCACAAATCGAAACGTATAGTGTTCCAAATGAATTCCAGTCTTAAATGCGCCGATGTACCAATATTCTTGTTGTATCACTTACAATAATATTGTTACAAGCCAGGGCTCTCTGCTTGACTGAGCGGTGTCAAACCCTGGCGCGATTCCCACTAGACGTCATACGTTTACCCCGAATTTCCAAAGACTTTCATACAACTTCAGTGGTAAATTTGAAAGCCAGATGTGCCCGTTCTATACATACATTTTACTATAATCAATGCAAGACCACAAATCTGACTACTCACTAAATATATATCAACCGCATATCTGCATAGTTTCTTTTTGTTAGGTTTCTGTACAGTTCACGTCGTAGAAATTATACAACTAACCATTAACACAAGGAACTATTTTAACTACGCCAACTTAGGCCAATCAATTCATGGTTTTCTGCACATTGCGCCAGTACAAGTGCACCACATTTGCCACATGGCGATATACACGGTATCTGCCGTGTCCCTTCTTATTGGTTCCATAGTGTAATTTGCCGGTTTCCTATCGTAAATACTGCCATATCAGTCACACTACCAATGTACACAATTAGATTTTAGTACACTCATTCTGTTTGGATCTGAATTCACTACTAGTGAACCATGGCATTATGGAAACTCACTAACACTTTACTCCGTGACGTTTACTCATAGTACTTGGCAAATTATTTCGGGCAAAAGAATATTTATATTGCACCGAATTCCAATAATCAGGCAAGTAATCACAAAAATCTAAGTATTCCTTAAAATGGGACGTTATAACCAAAAGCGCATACTCCAAATTTATTACAATATAGTCCAAAATAATGATTAACACTTTGTAATTCCTATGAGTATTTGAACAAAATAATTCCTCAGATTATATCTGAATACTGCTAAAAGTGACTCCACAAAGACATATAAAAAAGTAATGAATAATTTTGACGACAACACCTTTGTACAAAAACCTATTATACAATAAGATGGCCATGATGTGGGTAATTTCCCCTTCAAATTTGTCATCAATTTCACTTCTAATATTTACTAATGTCTAAAGGACATGTAAACATATTTACAAATATTGTCTTAAAGAGCAATCCGCAATCATGAACAAAGGATCGCTATCTAAATAGGTTGGTTATAAATGAACATTAGCTTAAACTACAAGCAACAATCAGGGATACACGTTAAAATAGGAAACATGTAAATTTCTTATGAATAATACAAAGTATACCCAAAATAAAGCAATATAGTGCTTCTATACAAGCGAAATTGCATCTACAATCAGATGATCTGAGCCAATGAAGTTCCAATAACAATGTTGCATTCTTACAACATTGGACATTACCACAGTAATATATGATCTTTGTTTTTGATTTTATGAATGAAAGTAATGGGTTTGTGATCACTGGATACAATAATCGGAGAAAGAGCTATAATAATATACACTTCAAATTGTTGCAAAGCCAATACCAAAGTCAAACATTACTTCTCGATTACAGAATAATTTCTCTGGTGTTTGTTCAAAAAAAGCACACTGGATGATCCACGCCATTTTTGTCTTCTTGACTCAGTACTTTGCCATCCCCAACAACACTTGCAAAACAGACATTTGAAATGATTGATTGAAAATATGGAGATGAAAGAAATGGTGCAGCTCTTAAATGTGGCGTTTAGTTTAACAAAAGCCTCCGTAACTTAGATTTCGTACTGCCCAAAATAGCCAGTGCTTCAGCAATTACGCGAAAATTGGAGCAACATTTCCGATAAAATCCAGTCATACCCAAATAGCGCATCAGTTGCTTTTCTCTGACAGGCAAAGTATTTGTTTTAAATTCAAGACCCTGACTTTGACCTCTTTGAAACATGAACATCTGGAATAGCTGTGCTTTTATTTTGTCGATTTCTTTTTATCCGGACGTGCATTTTTTTTTGTTGTTGTTGAAAAAAGTGCACATTCCAAGAGATTTCTGTTCCTTACTTTCCAACATTTAGCAATCATAAATGCCGTGCTCTTTCTTTTTACAGTAAGTGCATGTATGAAGAGATAAGGATTGAAGTTTGGAAGTACCCATATGAGACTGATATGATTATTTTGCCAAACACCCGCTGAAAGGAGAAATGAAACGTTGTGAGTCAAAGCCTAGTTATCAACTAGGTGAGAAGCATTTTCCAAAGTTTTCACCTTACTTCACAATTGGTGTACTTCGTAAAATCTTCAATTAATATGAGTTGCGTGAGGTTATCCTAATCTTCCTCAAACTTCTTGGTTGAGTACCACCTGTCTTAATAGTGGTTCTTTTTCCTATGCAAATTTGACATGCGGTTGTTCAGTTTCTTTTCTACAACTCCTCATTTACCAACTTATAACCGTTCAAGATATATTCCTTAACTGCATCATAAACAGTTGTACCGGCGGTGAAATGTAGACTATACGCGCTTAGCCAAGAGGTACACTTTGTAAGAATAAAGTTCAACGCTCTCTTGGCCATTTAGCAATTTTCTCAAAGCAAAGAAAGTGTTTATCTACTTCATTTTCCTCAAAAAAAGGTGGTACTAACCTAATAGTTTGGGTAATCTCAAAAGCTGAACTTGTGTGTAAAGGGGGTGGTAGGGGTAGGGGTGGCTTATATATATATATATATATATATATATATATATATATATATATATATATATATATATATATATATATATATATATATAATTTCCCTTTATCTCTCTGTATCTGCACATGCATAACACTGGTAAAGATTTGCGAAAACACGAATTCTAGCCATGATTGTAATATTTTGTTATTGGTTACGCTCGACACGTTGTTATTTATGTAAATTTTAAGCTCTCTAAGCAATGTCGATTTGTTTTCAAATTAAAAACTTTCTTATGTTAAAGTCCACGTGTAATAAGGTAGCTAATAGTGAACCAACTGAATCAACATGGAATTCTCCGTATTGCATTTTCTTGTGTCTATTACTGACGTGGGGGGGGGGGGGACCATTTGTCATTTTTTAAAAAAAATATGCTAAAAGCATGTTGCATTCAACGTGGTCTCCTGTGATGGTTATATTTTTATTTCTCTCGAAATCATTAATCAATCAAAATATTTTGCCAAATTGAGACCAATTGAAAGACTGTCATTATATTTTTGTTATTGGGTTAGTCGCAGTCTAGATGTCGCCGTTGAAGAATAAAGTAATGGTAATGTTCCCTTGTGGCATGGTTGATTGTTCATTGTTATTTTCAACTTCTTTTACCACTGAATGATAATATTTGGAGAATAAATAACTTTTGACCTTTTGATCAAAGGAAAAAAAAAAGCACTCGATAACCAGTAAAATAATACATTTTGCTATTTGATCTCATTTAATTTCTTCCTGACTATTATTTTAAGTGCTGTGAATATTTCCCAAGATGCAAGCCAGTTATGCGGATCTTTTGTCTTTTGTGAAGTGACATGTCCAGGAACTGCTCAATTCTCAGTTTCATCTTTTTTGTCTTCGCAGTTTGGAAGATAAAATGATGTGAAGTTGTTAGAAATATTAAGTGCAGGAAGACTTACCATGCTGCTTGCAAGTAATGAAAAATATTGAAATTTAACTAGATATAGGCCATGTGTGGAGAGGATAAAAAAGTAACCGAGTTCAGCAACATTAGAAACATCGTTAAAAAGTGTACATTGACAAGTGAAATAAAGAAAACAGACATCAACATGAAAATCTGAAAACCCGGAAAAAGGAAAACAGTGGTTGCACTAAAATTAGTACATAAAAATGGTTGGTATGTATCTTTATTCACCACAAACTGTGTTTCTGAGAAATGATTTTATACTGACCTGGTAAAGCTGACGACATCTTTGCGATGTATCGTAAATTTAGTTGAATACAAATTTAGACATGTATCCACATCAAACACGTGAATTAATTCCATTTTACTCTCTACAGTTTGGGTCATATTCCCATCAATGTTGATGCTTACATCAATGCTTACATCAATGCCATGATATTTTAAAATGTTTATGTTTATTTATTTATTTTATTTATATAGCGAATTAACAGTATCTACAGGCGAATAGGCAAACACGTCAAACTCGTTAGAACAAAGCGTAACAGAGTGGAGAGTGGTAAGGGAACCAGACTATTTCACAATCGGCTTAGGTGGCGCTATACAGTTTCGCATTTTCCATAGGTTAAGATTTTCAAGAAAAAGAATTTCCCCGGCTTCCCTCACTGGTTATACTGGCTATTAAAAAGACCTTGTATATCTTAGGGATAATTAAAAGAACCTTTAATTACCTTTATTTTGATGTATGATTGATGGGTGTACTATGGGTTATAGAGTATACAGCTTGGCCTCACTTCAAGTGTGAATCTTTCAAAAAGTGCTAGCTCTACTTGGTCATTTTCACTTCCTCAACTTAAGAGGTAAATTATATAAAAGAGAGCCGATAACTTTTTTTACATTTTACATATTTGGTAATTCATTCATTGCACTTTCAGAAGCTGGTATTGTCTAGTCTGGCAAAATTCATTTTCCCTATTTTAATAGCTGCTATGTATAGTGTACTTTAGACTAATTCAGGCTGAGTTTTTAACACAAGGGAGCAGTCATTTTAGTTAGCAGTGTGCTTAAAGCATGTAAAATTTCCAAAAGTTCAATATCCAAAGAAATATCATCCACATTACATTACTGTAGCATAAACAGGTATGCCAACATTCTCTCCATTGTGCATGTTTTAAATGCAAACTACTTCACCTTACATACGTCACTCTCTCTAAAGTACATATTAATTGGTGAGCGCCCCCTTAGTCGGTAAAAACAAAGTAGAGGATACTCCCATTGAAATATTTCAGACTGGATATCTAATCAATTTTGTTTACATTGGCACAAATACGAAGAGAGGGTAAAGCCGTCTTTATATGACGTCATAATATCGTCTGTACTTCTGGTAACAATTCCACCGATTCTCATCCGCCAAGATGGAAACTTTATTAACGTTCGATCTAAATTATGAGTTATGTGAATGAAAATCAAATAAATGTAGAAAACACCTCAGTCACTGCGATCGAACACCTGAGGCGCTTCAGAGACATCATACTTTGCAGGGGAGAAGGTAAGAATTTAAACTTTGCAGTAGTATCAATGTGAAATTGATGGTATTCCTCAATAAAGTACTGTATGTAGTACAACTCGCATGTCATGTACGCGCTCAGTCACTTTTTGCAGTAATTGGTGTAATTTTTGGAGAATCTGATTACAGACACCTCAAAATGAAATTTATTCAGTTTATTTCTCTCCTTGTGCATAAAAATTACACTGAATATTATTGTATACATTTCTCGAGAAATGCTAAACGCAAATTCATTGATGACATACATTTTTAGAATGCAACCACCAAGAAAGTTGATCTTATTTAATCCGGTTTCTGTCGCGCGCTATGATGTAACAGGGAGAGCGCTTGCTGTTGGGAAGAAGTTGTACTATAAATTTAAAAAAACCATGACAATGTCGTCATTTAAAAACAAAGCTTGGGAAAAGACCAACAGGAAATATACTCAGTACGGCACACAAGTCTAATAACTTGGTGGTAATTAAGTAACTTTGTATACATCTCATGTATGGTATGTCATATCTCAATATTTCAATTGATACCTATTTTTCCCATACAAATATCTTCTTTCATACACGCAAAAGACAGAAAGGCGGCAGTCAGGTTAGATTTATTTTAGTTAAATTTTGTATTATTGTAACTCAATTCTGTCTGGTTCATCTCAATATCTGCTCTAGAAACTTCAAAACACAGCTGCTTGGATCATACTTAGAGTGCCACGATCAGAGCACACCTCCCCATTGCTCTGTACCCTACACTGGCTATCCATTCGATCCAGAATCAAACACAAAATTTATTCTCTTTGCTATGTTTCACTGATTGAATCCAGTCCAACATACCTATCCGACCTCACCCATGTGTATACACCAGCAAGATACTTACGCTCCTCTTCTGACAGTCGTATACTCATTATTCCCACTATGAAAACAAAGTCATATGGACAGCGTTCTTTTGCAAACCAGGGCCCAGCAACGTGGAATGAATTGCCCACTGAACTTAGACACAAAGACACAGTGATCACATTCAAGAGGGCTCTCAAAACTCACTTATTTCAACTGCGAGAACAAACTTAAAGACCTAATAATGTTTCCTACATTAAATATTCTCAGCATGTTTTTTTTAATGTTTTCTAATTTCATGGTGTTTGTTTTTGTAATAATATTATTATGTTTCTTATCTTATAGGTGTTTTCTAAAGTTGTAAAGCGCTTAGAGCTTCTGAAAATTAGGCGCTATAAAAAGTCCTCATTATTTATTATTATTATTATGCTAAATGGTAATTTTGAAGAAATTTCATATGTACAAGTTAAAAATAAGACATACAAAAACTTGTATGTTACTTCTTTATTCCATTCATTGTTGAACATCCATAAAGGAGATGAATGAAAATACTTACAACTTCTTATTCATGCAACTATACCTTGATTCCCTTTTTTGACCTAGTTTGATGCCAAACTGCCATTGTAAAAGTCCATAGATATCGATAATTTTCATCTATACATTTTTATGACATTTATTTTGCAGATCACTCAAAACTCAAGATTGAATGAACTTTATTAGAATGATATTACTATTAAATTTTTTTTTAAAAATTATTTTAAAAATTTATACTAGTAATGTGTTTACATGACCCCTGTGTGACTTTTACTTTAGCTTCCTACGAAACAGCAGATTGTATGGTTTCACAGTATTTGAAGTGTTCAGGCATTTTTCTACATAGCGCCAACTATCGTGTGTTGATCTTATATGCACTGGATGATGATAAGTTACTAGTGCTTCATCAACAGTTGATTTTGGGAAAGTGTAGTGATTGCTGGCTACTATTATATTTTAAAACTGTACCCATAAGTATCACTGTTTTCAAATATGACTGTACCTCATGTTCTCAAATAAAATGTATATCTTCTTAAAGTTGATATCACTATAACAAGTCAGTTAACCAGCCCAATCATGTTATGCAAGAGTCAGATCACATGATTTCCATATTTGTGAAGAAGCCAGAGATTGAATCTATGGTAGCATATAAGAGTCAGAATGTGAAATATGTTGTTTTCTAGTGACTTTTGCAATGGACAGTTAATGACTTTAAAACTTTGTTGTACATGATTTATTACTTTTCATTGGAACAACTTGAATTGTTCAAACAGACTGATTGATCAACATGTACTTTCATACTCATGTTGGTGGGCCCATTATCCCAGAAAATCCTTGTCTCCCTTGTCACAGTTTGTTCAGGTGCATTGCTTTAATTCTCTCAGATAAGGTTCTGTTCTTAGAGGTCGTGGGTGGCAGAATGAGTGCCATGTAAGTAGTGTCAATTTTTCAAGTTGATTTATACTTTTGGCAACATGTACATCAAGTTCCAAACATTAAGACAAGTATATTCAGTCATAGGGATATTTTTGTTATTGTTGGTATTACTGCAATATCAGAGTAACTTCCCTTGCAAAATCATGAGTCTATGTCATGTTTTTTAGATCATTTTCTGCAATCAGATATCTTTTGTTGCAGTCATCTAATATGAACAGGAAATTAATGCATTTTAATAAATGGCAAAGAACAGCAATATATATATATATATATATATATATATATATATATATATATATATATATATATATATATATATATATATATAATCTAGAATACAAGTGACTATTTTATTACAATTTTATGGTATTAAACATATTAACAAAAAAGAGTAAAAACCAACAAATCTTTTAAAAATTCAAGAAATAATTTATTTCCTAGAATAAACAGTAAAAATGTAAAAAAGAGAACTTACACTATTGTGAATTAAATTCCAATATTCCAAAAAGTTCTATCACTAGTCCTAATGAATAAAGTTCAAATTAAATTCCAGTAGTGTTCCCAAAGAATTTCTTCAGCTTTGAATGTGATGATGTGCCTGTAATGGCATGTGGTGTGGAGATGTGCCAAAAGTTTTTGATGAATCACAATCATATAATCAAGATGTTATTGTCTGAAATCACTCTAATTCCAAATTAATATTCTTGTCCAGGCATATTATTGATGTGTACGTTGTATTTCTAATGAACAATAAATTTGAATAAATAATTCCACCTAAATGAAAATAATGAACACAATAATACAAATGATTCTGCTTCTGAAGTTATCGCAAAAATGAATAATGTTTCAATTAAACAAGATTATATTAAAAAATTAAGACACAAAAGTAGAGCCAGGATATAGGTCCTGAGTTCATTTTAAGAAAATTCTAAGATGTGAACAAATAAAATCTGTTTCTAAAATGTTACTAAAAAACATGGGAAACATCAGGTACAGCAGGTTCTTCATGGTTGAATTCCAATATCCTAGATCCAGACCTTAATAAACATGTTTATCCTTATTGATAATGATCCTTTGTGGTGTTCCACAGGGGTCCGTTCTTGGACCTGTTCTCTTCATTCTGTACACTCAGTCGCTCTCAAGTGTCATAGTTCATCATCCAGTGTCTCACCAAATGTACGCTGATGACACCCAAATATACAAATCTAGCCACCCAACTGAAGTTGATGCAACCATTATGGTGTAGAGAGGTGCATTTCTGATGTGAAATCATGGATGACTTATAACAAGCTGCAGATGAATGATGATAAAACTGAGGCCATTCTGATCACAACAGAAAGACTTTCTCATTCACATCCTTTACCTCAGACAATAAATATCAGCAATGCCAACATTAAATTTCCACAATCAATACGAAACCTAGGTGTTACTCTGGACAGTACTCTCACATTGCACCAACATGTCATGAACATATGCAAGGCTGCATATCTTGAGTTGAGATGCATCAACTCAATTCGCAAATATCTTTCAGTAGATGTCACTAAAACACTTATGTGTTCATTAGTTCTTTCAAGACTGGACTATTGTAACTCAATTCTGTCTGGTTCATCTCAATATCTACTCCAGAAACTTCTAAAAGTTCAAAACACTGCTGCTCGGATCATACTTAAAGTACCACGATCAGAGTACACCTCCTCGCTACTCTGTACCCTACACTGGCTATCCATTTGATCCAGAATCAAACACAAAATTTGTTTTCTTTGCTATGTTTCACTGTCGGATTCTAGCCCAACATACCTATCCGACCTCACTCGTGTACACACCAGCAAGATACTTATGCTCCTCTTCTGACAACCGTATACTCATTATTCCCACTATGAAAACAAAGCCATATAAACAGCGTTCTTTTGCATACCAGGGCCCAGGAACGTTGAATGAATTACCCACTGAACGTAGACACAAAGACTCAGTGATCACATTCAGGAGGGCTTTAAAAACTCACTTATTTTGATTGCAAGAACAAACTTAAAGACCTAATATGTTTCCTACCTGAAATATTCTCAGCATGTTTTTTATTTTTAATGCTTTTTTAATTTCATGGTGTTCGTTTTTCTAATAATATTATTATATGTTTTTTTATCTTATAGGTGTTGTCTAATGATGTAAAGCTCTAAGAGCTTCTAAAGATTAGGCGCTAAACAAAGTCCTGATTATTATTATTATTATTATTATTATCTTAATATTTACCACACTTTTTTGAGAAATGTTAGCTATGCATTATTTGTTTACAAAATAAAAATTTAAATGTTCCTAGTCAGGTACATAGTTATCTTGATTTTGGACAACATCAAGCCCAAAATACAATTATGCATAATCTGTAATCATAAAGAAAAACTAAGAAATGCATATTAAATATATAACAATTTACATGTTCACCGATCACTAACTTTTAGACCCGTAATACATGGAACTCTGATTTAAATAGGGACTACTTCACTGCTTTGATTTTTCAGACGTATAGGGAATTTTCACTGTGGATGTCACACACACACACACACACACACACACACACACAGAAAGAGGGAGAGAAAGCACATTTTTAGGTAAATTATGTTTTCTCTGAGAATCCTTAATCACATTGCATTAGGAATGGTAGCCTGCTACCTCTTGAATCCAGTCCTACTAAAAGATGAAATCATCTTTTTCTGTATGTATCAATCGACAGATGGTAATAATTCTTGGCCATTAACTCCCCTTGGCACCACCAGGTGTCACTAGTTTTTAGCTGAGTGAAATACTAATGAGGATGTTCACATGGTGGTGTGGTTGGGAGGGTTTTTAAATAATGCAATTGGGTAATGGTAAATATTCTTGGAGAAATATAATTTACTTAAAAAGTTTCTTTCTCCTTTGATTATGTTTTTCCAATCACAATACATTAAGAGAATAAGTAATATGAGGAGGAGATGCCGACCATCTGACCTCTGCCTTGGGTATCCTTCTAGGGAAGGATCACTGGATCCTCATGTGAATGATAACCCATTCTCCTAATTAGATAGCAACAGCATGGGGTCACTTGACCTGTGACCCTGACAAATGGCTAAGAAGATAAATATAGAAATCTTCTTACCTATATAGTTTCACTGGCAAATCCATTGAAGCTAACAGGCTATTATGATTGATCTATTTGGGTCTAGTGGCCATGTGTCCTGTCATCTACTTGATTCAAAGTTTGCCTCTGTGAGCACTAAATCTCTGAGATGATAGCTCAAGAATGGTTGACTCTGCATGCCAGCTAACAGCTTCTATTATATCTTGGATCAAAACATTGCACTTGCACACAAGACTCAGAGATGGCTTGAAGCTTCTGAGCAGTAATCTTTGTCACATCAGAAGGAAGAGGCGTTTGCATGTGCCACTACTGGTTTCTGTGCATTTCAGGTAATACTTGATAGCATGAACAGGATCTTGTATGGCTGCTTTCTCAGCCTGTCTAATGGAAAAAAGCGAGCTAGGTACGACTCTTTGTTTGCTGACAGTGGTAACTGTTTTGGGGTTACAAAGCTTGGTTGTGTCAAGAGAACCACCAAGCCCTCTGATCTGAACTGATGAGAGGTTGGATCAACATAAAGGGCATACAGCTTGTTTACCCAGCATGCAGAAGTTAAAGCTATCAATAAAAAATCAGTCAGCTCAGGGATTAATGGCACACAGAGGGATGATGTAAGCCTTCAGATTGGAGGGCTTTCTTGCTCTCAACATTCTCTCGACAATCAAAGGATTGAATTCTTTGTCTCACAAGGTTGCCTGATACAGGCCAAGCATGTAGAAGAAGAGGAGGGTTGGGGTAAAGAAGGACCACCAGTGTCCTATGGCCATTTTGAATTTTGCACTAGATATGGCTGTTGCCAAATACTGGTAAGTGTCTAAAGTGTGTTCCAGAAAGAGTTTGCTTGCAGCAAAATTTAACATTTTAATGAATAGGTGATATCAGACCCACATATTGTACATGATTATCAACACAGATTTGAGGGGTTGATTTGTCAGACTACACTGATGCTGGAATGATCGAACAGGAGGAATTGCACTAGATTCCAGTTGGTTAAAAATGCTATGTCTGGGATGGAAGAAGGGCTGACTTTTCCCAAGTCACTAGAAAGCCTAGATGATCTAAAAGAGAGATCATTCCCGCCTCGGAGTAGAATAGAACTTACCAAATGTTTCTGGAGGATATCATCCATGTAAGCTGCTGTCGTTGTAGATGACGTTGTTTAGAACAGGGGGCCAATGTAATACATAATCTTGGTAAAAGCCCAAAAGCTAATGTTAAGGCCAAAATGAGAACTTTGAACTGATAAACTGTGTTGCAGTAAGCAAAAAGATGGAGAATAAGTTTGTGACACAGAGTGGATTGGGATGTGAAAGTATGCTTTGGTCATATTGAGACTGATGGCATGCTTGTTCCATCAGATGGAGAGGAGGATTCAAGTCACCATCTTCATCTTGAATTGGTTGAGGCAGCTCAAACTGATAGCAGGTCTCATCTTGCTGTTGGCATTCAGAAAAAGAAACAGCCTTGAATAACACCCTGGGGATTGTGATCTTTTCACAATATCCACCGACTTTTAAAAAGTTTTCTGTTTTATTTTTGGTGAGTGATCATATCTCCTATTGTAGAAAGTCATTCTTCTTCTTGTGATCTGACAGTGCCTCTGTGAAGAGGGGAGATGAGGAGAGGGGAGGGGATTGTTGATTAACAAAACCTAAAGCCCTTCCAAATTACCTGGCTTCCCCCTACCTCCTTTCTGAGGAGATAGGGAGATCCAGTGAGCTGAAAATTAAGTTCGACCACCTCTGCACAGTTGCTCCTAGGAATCAGTGTTGGTGCACACGTGAATGAGAAGATCCATTGTCCTGAGGCTGCTTAACATCCCTTCACACTGGCAGGGGCTGAATGGTTGCAAACACCTATGTGGGTTGCGCAGAAAGGTGGATGGGCAGTTCCTGAGCCGTCTGCCTCTGAACTTCCTCTATTTTTTCTCCAAAGTAACAATGGACCAAACTGGGTCATCCAGAAAGATAGGGTATGACAAGGTTTAAGAGACATGGTTCGCACACATGTGATACATCGTAACAGGAGTAAATTGGCTGAACCCGTCAAAGCCTGTCCATGGTATAGTAAGCAGCCCTGTTCAGCAACTCTGTCAATCCTGGCCATGGCCTTCATAACATGGTGATTGCTGGGTGTCTCAACTGAGTCTAAAAGGTGCCAATGCGGCCAGATTCAACAATTGAGATCTGCCAATTCTTTAGAGTAGTGGTACAGTGGAGAGGGAATTCTACAGTAGCCAATACCCTGTAAATGTCCTTGATGGTGGTTTGAAAGCTAAATTTGTCAGTCCATTCCATGGTTGGATCTGAGTAAAATGTGAAGGATGGTGGATTTGAAAGAGTTCCATTACACTCATCATGTGTCAAGCCCCCAACTGGGTTGGCTTGTAGCACTAGAGAAGATGTACTGTTTGGTATGTAGACCCAATTTCATCCCTATGAAAACATCACCACCTCTCCCTTGTGGACATGCAATTAGCATATAATAGTCCGACACTGCTTGTTGGTTTGCCTGGTAAATGGTTGTCCTGGAAGCTGGCAGTGTAGAAGATGGTCCAGCTTTTACCAGTAGTGGCTGCTCCAAGGGCCTGTGAGACAGATTTCTGACTGAAATCTCTGTCATAGAAAGGGCATGTTTGTTAGACAGATGGATCATCACTAAGATCCCAGAAGAACATGGTTGATCTGATTCAATGAAAAGGTCCCCATTTTGGAATGGCTGGACAGTTTAATTTTGCATTAGATCCATTGGACCTGGTATAAACCCCATGCATCTGGACTTGTGTATCAATTGAGTCTAAAAGGTGCCAATACATAAAGACTTATACCCACTGCGCTATTGGAAATTGGGGAACACTGCCCCATCGAGATGGAGTTGGCTAGGCCATCTTCTCAATGAATGCCACGCTCTGACCTCGGACATGCAGGGGGCTTCCTTCACTTACTCTGTCTTTCCTTCCCTTCAATGCTAAATGGACTATGGCTTTGAATGTGGATTTCATGTATTTAGTAAACATTTATCTTGATATGATTTAAGAAGAGAATAAAGTATATGTTAGCAAATCATTATGTGACTAACTAGTTAAAAGCAAAAGTTAGCAAATCATTATGTGACTAACAGGCTAATACAGTAGCCCAGACTTCCTCCCACCATGTATTACAGATGCTGCATATCATAGACAGTGTATACTGGTAGACTTCCATGCTCTGAAATTGCACAAATAGCATTCAAATGACATTTTGCTGAAACGACACAAGAAGAGGAAGCAAAGCAGAATTTAGTTATATATTAGGCTACTAACTTGGTAATATAAATATATTCCCCATTACTAAGGAAGGAATAAAAAAAGGAAGATTCAAAACTTATACACTATGCTTTGAACTACTACATTTCAAGTACTTAATTGATCATTCTATTGAAACTACACAAGAAGGGAAAAACAAAGCAATAAATTAACAATATTTCATGTTAAAAACTCCCTAAAACCAACTCTAATACAAATGGAGGAAGCAAAAAAAGTCCAAGTCATACTAACTTGTAATGACCCGACAGTGGTCAGTGATAGTGTGGTGTGATGCCTAAAAGGGACAAAGTCCCTAAAAGTGACAAAATCACTCAAATTTGGCAGAAATTATAAAAAAATATGTATAGAACCTGAAGCAGAATGATTGATCCACACAATAAATGCAAAAGGAATGTTGGATGAATCAATTAGAAAACAAAAATGGCTTGGATTGTTGGAAGATAAGCTGGACAGTGTTATCCAGTCCAGCAGCAAAGCTAAAAATTACAACACTTGGTGCTGCCATAGGGAGGTAATGGACAAGAGTTGTTGCCCTTTGTTGATTTAGGCCGAAAAAGATAATTTTCATCTTTTAGTAAGGCCTGTTCCTTACATAATATCATTTGACAACACATTTGAAGGAGAAAGAGGATATAGTATGTGATCCTCATAGGTGGACAGCTTACCATGGGATTGTATAAATCTAAATAATTATGATCAACATTCATGTAAATAATAACTGCAAAATCATTCTTAAAAAATAATGTAATTGAATTAGTAATATAAATATTTAGATTTGCACAGAAGTTTTCACCAATCATGTTTCTTTAAAACTATATATCTTTTTAAATTTGATGATTTAATTTATTATTTTGACTTTTATGTTATTATGTAATACATGTGTGTATGCGTGTGTGTGTATATATATATATTTTCATTTATTTGTTTACAGATGGAACTTGTTGCTGTAGTTGTACTGGATGCAAGTTTAAGAAGCCACAAAAGTCCAAAAGTAAGATAATTCATAAGAATTATAGAATGACTTAGAGATGACTGATATACAGCACTTCATCACCACAAGGCACCTTCATTATAACACAGTTCATGTTATATGCTAGTACAGTCATTTAATTTTTTTATAATTATTGGGCAGTTTAACTATATGGTGGTATTAAATGCTGATACAAATTTCTTAAAACTATAGTGTTTTTATTATAACCTTTGATAACATGTTATTGTAAAGAAAATATGGCAGCTTGTTTGCTGTTGTAGATCCTTGAAAAGCAGCTCATGTGTATGTTTGGTTTCAGTTTAATTTTTTTTATTATGTTACAGTAGGAAATGTTATCATGACAATGTTAGTGATGTTTTATTGAAACTGAAAGATATATTCAACAAAGACATGTTTTACAAATTGAATCATGAGGTAAATGATGATCAACAGATAAAACAAAGTTGAGTGAAGTATGAAATGCACCTTATAATAGCTGTCAGCATAATGGGTGGACAGGGAAAAGTTTGAGTTTCTCATCATTTCAGTAGAATAGCTTCAATTTAGTTAATAGTCGGAAAGTACCGTTTTATATACATTGGAACCTCATTAATCTGGACACCTTCATTCCTAGTGAATGTGTCCAGTTTAATAAGTTTTCCTGATAATTGAATCATTTTTATTTTATAATGTCATCATATTGTATACAATATGTACATGTATTTGCTAGCTGCACATATATATTCAATAATGTTGAAATAAATTAATGGATCTATTGATTTTGTTAAACTTTATTACAACATGCACTTATGCATAAATAAGTTTAAACAATTACTGGCAAATCTTTTTTATGCAGGCTGATATCTTGACTCATGATTGAATTGTTGTCAAAGATCATAGCGGATTCATTTCAGATTATATTTAAAAAGCTGCTTTCAGGAGAGGTGTGTGAAGTTTGATAAATTTTCTATTTTCAAAGTTTGGCCTCATGAGAATGTTGGAAGTTCTTACCATAAAATGTCTGCAAGTACCTCATCAATATTGTCCAGTATTATTTTTGGTGAATGGTGTTTTTTGAACAGTTTTTTTTTTTTTGTGTACATTTAGAATAGAGTTACTCTCAAAAAATACTTCAATGTGTACCTAGTCTGGCTTGTACTTTTTATTGCAGAACCAGGTTACAGACAAAATCATGCTCGTGCTGGAGAAAATAATTTTGCAGGAGGCAGCAAACGGGGTAAGGATGTGAGGGAAAGATATAACGGAATCATCACAGTAAAAGAAAATGAGGAGCCCAGAAGGAGGAGAGATGGGGAAAATGAGGAGAGCAGTGGCCATTCCAATGAAAAGAGATCTAAAGGAAGAGTTTCAAGGAGAGATGAACATGAGAAGAAGAAAGCTGAAGAGAATGTGGAGAAGGTAGAAGAAAAGAGACTCTTTGGAGAAGTTGCTTGGATGGACAAGCATGAGGAGGAAAAATCCAGGACTTCTGTTCTCAAGAGTGTGGAAAAAGAAGATGAAGGAAATCCAGCAGATCTTGATATAGAGGCAGTCACAGAGAAGAAGGCTTCAGCTGATTTCAGGAGTGAGCTTAACACCATCAATGAATCTGATGTGCATGACAAAAAATCAAGGAAAGCCATGAGCAAGACTCAGCTTGAGGATGAAAATGAAGACAAGGTGAGCACAGTGAAATCAGAAGTGCAGGATATTGATGGTAGGAAGAAGCAATAGGATGAAAATGAGAAAAAATGTAGAGATAGAACATTATCTCAAGTAGATAATATGCAGAATATGGTCATTCCAGGAAAATCAAAATTGCAATAGAATATTGAAGAGCAAAGGGATGACAGAGAGGAAATGTGTAAAGGGAAAGAAATAACATTAGATGTAGATGATAAACAGTACATAGATGTCCCAGTAAAAATCAGAAATTCAGGGCAGTCTAGTTATTAAAAAGCAAAGAGTTCATAGAGAGAGAAAGCAGTTTAGAAGGAAAGAAAATGAAACCTTTAAAGCAGATCATGGGCAAATCAAATACATACATCAAAAAGCAAACTCAGTTATGGATGATGTGGTTTCCAACAAAAATCAAACAAAGATCAATCATGGAAAAAAATAAAGAGAATCTTTAGCAGACCATTTGGATTCAAACAATGGAGAAAACATTAAGGTCCTAAAAAGTGAGAAAGCTAATATAGATATTGTTTCTTTTCAGGGGGGAACATGTAGAAGACACAGGTCAGAAAAGGAGATGAATAGTAGTAAAGATGAGGAACAGACTATAGAAGATCCTAAGGGTCAGATAATGGAAATAATCAGCAGAAAAGTTGGAAATGAAAACAAGGAAAGGGAAAGAGAAGAACCATCCAAAAGCAACGAACCTACAAAAGAGTTTGAAGATGCAAAAGAATCTCTGGTTGACAATGAGGCAAGATTGCAGGCTAAAAACAATGTTGATGTTTTGTCTGATCAAGAAAGTCCAGTTGTTTCTAAACAAGAAGAATCTGGTGTAGCTGACATCCATGAAGAGGAGCAAAGAGAAACAAGTAGCAAGATCAAGAAAAAATTAAATTGTACCAATGTGGACCAAGAACTTAAGAAACTTCTTAAAGATGAAGCCTCTGCAATGGTCCATGATGTCATTAGCCGAGTCTTGACAGATGAAAAGCTGGTCAGTAGATGGCGTCAAATAAAACAGAATAAGTCTTCAGAAAGTGTTGAGATTCCATCGGTTGGCAAAGCTGAATATGAGAGGAGAAAAGATGGGGCTAACAATGCTGAGCTAAAAGGAGATCAAACCAGAAAGGAGTCCCTTGAAGCAGCTAAAGTGCCTGGCCAGGATCCAACCTTTGAGATAAAATCTAAAGAAGGAGATCTGGGTGAACAAAATGAAAAAGCTGCAGACAAGCGATCAGAATCAGATGTTTCCTCAGTGGATGTGATTCACCTTTCTAATGAAACCTTAAGCATGATGGCTGGTTTAGGTCCTGTCCCAGTTAAGGCAGTGGATGCAAGTCCCACCATCAAGAAGAAAAAGAGTGTCACCTTTGATACCAACATCACCAAGATACATTTATTTGCACCATATAATTCGGAATACAGCTCATACCAGGTTTAATTTAATATTTGTATTTTCTGTTCTGCCTGTATAAACATATCACAAGACCTGTTATTATTTAAAATGCATTATAAGCATTGTTTCAGTCAGAACTGTGTATTTTTATTTTCATTAGCAAAAAAGAATCTTTCTTCTCTCAGCATAATTTATATTAAGGCTGTTGCTTGATGTTCTAAAATAACTAACCCAGAGCAAATTTATTATATATTGTGTTTGGGCAACAAAGGTTATAAAGATCATATGCTTATGAAGGTTTGTTGTGTTCTAAACAGTGAATGCAAAGCTCAGGGATGTAGAACAGGCTCAGTGCGCTCTCCTGCATGCTGTAAGAGGTAATGGAGGTAGGAGCCACAGTGGCTTAGTGGCTCGTGTGCTGGACTCCCACCCAAAATGTTACCAAGGTGTGTTTGTAGACAAGGCTCTTACTCCTTCAGTACTAAATAACCTGCTTATTTTGCTATGTTGTAAAACATCAAACCAAACTATAAAGTGCCTAAATATAAGTTTCAAGATACAAAGTAGACATAACTAGAAATGTGTCCATACATTTGGATGCCTCTGCTATTATGATTTGTAAAAATATGAAAGTACAGGAAATCAGCAGCCATCCACTCACAAGGTCTTGATGCAGATTTAAACCTGTATGGTACTGAATGGTAGCATTTGAACACTGGATGTCTACTGCCTGCCTGAGTGTTTTGCCTGAATTAGCATTCAATTGTTCATACTATTTTCACTCAGATTGTAAATAGCAGAACATTGTAATATTGACGCTAGTTTGACAATATGAAGGCACACTTAATGTGATCAGATTTGAAGTTTTGAAAATGAGGTTTGCCAAGATATTTAATAGAGATTGTTTAGGATTGGCTTTCAAATGTATACGTGAGCTAGATGGGTGAAAATTGAACTTTCGTTTTCTATTGGATCCATTATATTTTCATGCTTGCCTCATTTTAGTCCAAATATCAAAGTTACCCAATTTTGTCACAAAGATTCATCTGCCCATGCGCAGTTTGATCAGGTCTGCTTTAAATCTTATGGGTGGAAGTCCGAAATCCAGACAAAAACCATTCTTGCACCTGCAAATTTCTTCAGTTAAGAAAATTGGGCCTCAAAACTACATTTTTTTTTCTTCAGATATATTTTTTAGTGTGGAGAATGTCTGTGTTACTTGATATCATTGTGAAACTACATCCTTCTTTTGGTCTCTAATACCACCTGCATGGGTCTATTGTGAACCTTCTTGACGTTGCTAGCCGTGGACAAAGGGTATTATCTCTTGATGCTAAATTACATCTCTCATTTTAGATTCAACCTTTAAGAATAAATGTTCAAGTTAAGATACTGTTAAGATCTGTATAATTTGTGTTGACATTATAAACTGTTTCTTAGCTCATATTTATTGAATAAAAAATTCTTTTTTCATAGGAAAACCCAACATGGAGGAAATTTCCAGGTGAGACTCATATCACATGTACATTTCAAATTAGACTTCATGATAAAAGTTTTGATTTCAACACCTTTTAGTAAACTGGATATCTACCTCTCTAATGTTACTTAAATCTACATTTTACCACTATCATAATGTTTTACATTCATCTTGCCTTGAAGGTAACCTTTGTGAAGCAGTCACCTGTCTTACAAAATAACATCCACAGGAACAATAGTCTGATCAAAATTGAGATCCCCAACAGAGATTGGAAAGACACAAATACAACATTATGCTTTGCTGACAATTCATTCAACATCTAACTTAGACTTTAAATATTTTAAAAAGTAGAATATGCCATTTAGAACATGCCATTTCTAATGATGACTCCCTAATTCAAGATGAAATCCTAATCTGATAGGTTACTGAAAATAAATAGACCTGGAATTACAAAAGTCACCAGAGTATGATTCTTTACTAGTACCTGTCAAATCTACTAATTTTACTTGGCTCTTGATTATATTCAGATTGCAGAAACCCATATGCCAATTGTTGCAAAAATGATCCTGTGTTAAGCAATTATCTGTTTTTGTGGCCACTTCTTTCCACTGCAGAGGTGACTTCTGAAGACAGTCTTTACCATATTTACATAGGACACTAGAGCTTTATTAAAGTAATGCAAAATAAGAATCCATGTGACATGTTAGTTTAAGTGATTTTTATTACAAAACATGTACACGAAAAGCTTTAACCAGACTTAAAAATTAGATGTTGAATAAAAGCTGATTTGTAGTTTATGGTATGGGGTGATAAGTTCAAGGGAAGAGGCAAGCAAACAATCCATATGCAAAAGTATGATACAATATGGTCACTCAGTGACCTTGGTGTTTTTTCAAAGAAAAGTATATAGATTTAAAAAATAAAAAGGATCTTTTCATTTGAAATATTTTATATTTTGTAAATCAAACAGATGGGCAGGATGACTTTAAGATGAACAGCAACATCTCTATGAATGAAAGTCAGCCTGTTGAAAACCTTCCATTTGATACAACCCACACAGAGACTCTCAGCCACCTTGCTGGTACATCACCAGTGCTTAAGCCAGTTGATACTGCCACCAGCAAGCAGAACATACATCATCAGGTAGAGCAGTAATTAACAGGAATTCTTATATATATGTATGTAGATGGCAATGTATCAAGTTAAACAGCAGTTTAGACAAATGGTTTTAAAAAGTGATAAAGACTGTATTTTGTTACATAAAGATTGTGTCATGATAGTGCATATAATGGTAAAATAAATAATCCACAATAATTCATCAAAATGAAACAGGTTTTTAATGGTGTGAAATCACAGTATGATCAGTTGTCATCAGCATAGAACTGCATTGAAGTGATGTAAATTAATTAGCAGTCCTAAACTTTTATTGATCTGTAGGGTCCATGGACATATCTACATATACTGCAGTGATATACTGAGGGTAGTGATAAAGAAGACAATGATACACTAAAGGTCTTCATAGTGAGGGACATGTACCTATCAGTTGAACAATTAACAGTGCTCTTGTTACTTTCAGGCCATTTTAGAAATCACACAAAAATTTGTCAGCCTGTTGAATCAGAATGGCAGGAAGCGAGCTCAGAGTGTTGTCAGCAGGGCATTGGAGCCTGTGAATAAGGATAAAGGTCTGCACAAAAACAAACTGGACATGGTTTTTCATGAAGATAAGGATCATCAAAAAGAGTATGAGGAGGAGGAGAAGAAGCAGGAGGAAGAGAAGGCTGACTATAACACATCATCTGGTCACAAAGGTAAGATTATTGACCTTACTTATGGTACTGTGAGTTCCATAGCTATTGGCCCCATACTCTGGCTAAAACCTGGCCCAGATCCTTAAAGTGTAGAACAATTCATGAGGATTATCTACATTATAATTGGCAGCTAATTAAATTACCTAATTATGAAGTTGAAGTTATATTGAGATGAAAGTGATTGAAAAATAACTGTAACAGTCTGTAGGCCATCACAAAATATAACACATTAATTGATTCATTATTTAAATTTTAAAAAGATACCCTACCAAATTTCCTATGTAGTAGCAGATAGGATTATGCAGAATTCCCAGCTACAACATTTCAGTCCTGAAAAGTTTATTCCCAAGTAATCAGTTTGGTATGCCCATGATGTGTTTATGGAGTGGATATAAAATATTACCCGTTTCTTTTCATCATGAATTTTGTTTGCACTCTGTAACGTTTAACATGCTACATGAACTCAAGCACAATTTGGACATGATGCGTTATGTTTGAAAGATCAAGGGCAAATTTGATTGTCAATTTTTCTATTTAGTTCCATTTTATTAGAGAGACATTTGTTAAATATGGATACATTTCTAGTTTTCCAAATACAATAGGCCCAGGCCACATACCCTTTTGCCCAAGGAAAATCATTCTTCTACTTCTGCTGTGTATGCACTGTGCAGCACACAAGACTTGAACAGTGCAAGTTTTAAATCAAAAAGAGATAAAGAACCAAGTACAATATGCATATACATGAACAGAAAATAAATATGTGCTTTAAAAATGCAAAGAATAAATAAAGAATAACATGACAAGAAAATAAAGAATAAACAATAAAAAGCAAAACATTATAAAGAAATTAAGAAAATAGTGAGTCTTCAGTCTGTGTTTTGAAATAGTAATTGTTATATTTCTTGATATCTGACTGCACTAGAGCTAAAATAAAATTCATTTTTGTTTATTTCAATCAGGTTCCAGCAAAAATACTGGGGATGAAAACCTCCATATAAGAGGCTCTGCTGTTGGTCAGGATGATGATGATAATGTTACCATCCCAGCAGGTTACAGTGACCCAACTTGGCCCAAGGAACCAAAAGATTCTGAGATGACCACTGGTCAGTCAGGTTCCATTCAGGCAGCAAGTTCTGTGCAGTATCCCAGCGCTCCAAAATCCAGAGAACCATATGATGGCACAGTGCCTGTTAGGAATACGACTCTGCCATTGGATCATGATCAGGATGACCAGTTGGGGATGTATCATGGATCCACTAGTCTGGAAGAAGAAGCACAACAGAGGTATATATTGGGGTATAATCAGACAGCATGCAGTTAAGAATTTATTTTTAAAAAGTTTTGCCCCAATATTTAAACCTTATTATAGTCCTTCTGTCTTAGAGCTGAATGTTTAATTGATGAATCTATTTAACCTAATAATATTTTTTTTATTGCATGATATTTCTTATTTAAGTTTATTGAAAGTTTCTTTTTTTAAATAAATGTTTACAAATATTATAGACCAGAAATGTGTAATATATAAATATTTGTTAGGGTTTCAATAGCAACTGTTACATGTTTATCCTGGATGTCACATTTCAAATCTCCAACGCTGTAATATCAACAAAATCAAACACAGAGAATGTGCAACATTAGAGGAGGCTGTCCATGTAACACGACATTCAGTTGAAGACTATTTAAGAATGCATTATGTTAAACTCAGAGATATAAGAAACACTTGCTCTTGATATAATTTCAGTATCAATTGTGAATGCTACCTGTTTACAATTATAATTGCATTAAAAGTGAAATCACCTGAGAACGCCCACATGCTCCATTTATCTTTTACATATGTTAATAACTGGATACATTTCCTTTTGAATGATTAAATAAAAGCAAGATGCTACTCATGATGAAAAGAAGTCTTTAAAATGAATATATTTGTACTTAACTATTAGGAATGGTCATTCATTTATACTTTTATTAGTTTATATAATGTAAACGTGTAATAACTCAAATGTCAATCACTCAGATACTCATCATCACTCAGATGACTCTGTAGTGTAACACACTGTAACACATTCTCATATCTGCTTAACACTTTTTCATGTCAGCCAACACATTGTAACACTCTCATGTCTGCTAACACACTGTAACACATTCTCATGTCTGCTAACACACTGTAGCACATTCTGATGTCTGTGACCATGGAAAACTCGAACTACTCTAAACTTAGACCCGAGAAGTTTAATCAACAGTACTTTGACTTGTCCATATACTCATATAAGATGAATTTTTATGGTAGCAGTACTAGATAAGACATATATGATACAAGTATGTTACTTTGATTTAAAAGTCAATAGATATATGCCAGAGGTGTTGGTAGAAATAGACCCAGCTACCAAGTAATCCAAGCTGCTGTCAAATACTTCTAATATCATCACCATATATTGTGCTAATTTCAGAGAAACAGATGAGGGCCAAGATGGGAGGGAACTCTGGAGAACCAATCTGCCTCCCCCTCTTCCCAAACCTGACCTGCTGGCCCCAAACCCTTTTCCAAGAAGAGGGAACAGCCTCCCTGTTGTTAGAGGACCACCCCTTCAGACCCCCATGCAAGCTACAACAATATCAAATCTTGGCAGAATTAAGGGAAAGTCCAATAGCTTGAGCAAAACTCCAATTTCACATATCAGCCATGACCTTGCAAAGGAGAGTGCCAGAATTCCTACAACCATACCAAGCATAAACAGACCATTTGATCCAATACAGGGTAGGAAACTGGGTAAAGCTCATGATGTACTTTTCCAGCCTGCTAGCCTACCTCCATTGAAGAACAATTTCAAAGAAATATTGGCTCCAATTGATGGGAGATCACCAAGTCCTGTTCTGCACGATATCCTGTTAAGAGGAAACGTGCCTCATTCCTACCCAATCCCAAAACAACCACCACTGCCTCGCCAGGCTTGGTCTGAAAGAAATGTCATACACGAAGTTGAAGTTGGTGCCTGGGATATTGATGATGGCACCATGACACCAGATGATGAGGAGCCATATATCCATTATCCACATCCCCCTCCCACTCCATCACCTAAGATTCATCAGCCACATCCACCCTCCACACCTGTCACCTCAACCTCATCTGCATCACATCTTAGAAGGAGATATAAACTCAGAGCTCCTAATGTTCCTGGCTTTCATGATTGAAATTTGTATAAATACATTTCTTGCAGTTTTATTTTCTATGTGTGTACAATTGTTTTTATAAAAATGTATCTATAATGTTCATTGTGGCCTCTTTAGTTAAAAATTTATCTTTAAAAAATTTCTTGCAGATGTACTTTTTCATGAACAATTTTGAAATATTTTACAATTTTTTTTCTTTAAAGATTCAGAAAGTTTCAAGAAAATGGGTATCATTTGGGATCAGATTTTGACTCATTGGGTTTCACAGTGGTTTTTGACATATTCCTTGTTTTTGCAAGGAATTATAACATCAAACAAATTTAAATATAGATAATTTTGGACTTTTTAAAGTTATTTCAGTAGCTGTGTTTGGGACCAATTACACTTTTGATTCCAATGAATTGAATGTATTCTAATTTCATTCAGCTGTGGAGATATTTTTCATTATTCTTGAAAAAGAGTTCAGTGGATAGTTCATGCTTTAATCATAACTTGTGTAAAAATTTATAAAATTTTAATGTCTCAAATGCATGTTTCTTTAGGTATGAAATTTTCAGTTGGTCAAACATTTATTGATTTTAGTACAAAACATACAAATGTGTATCAGAAGAAATTAATATCTGTAACACCAATGAGCATGTTTTCCCAGAAAAATGAAAATACATTCTTTTTAAAAACAGATCTGTGACATGTTTCAGCATCATAATTCTTTGTGTATTTTTTTGTTTATGGTTTGTCATTTGATAATCATGTTATCATATTTTTTTTATAATTATGCAACGAAGTTTTTAATTTCAATCATCAATTATGTAAAAAAATACTGTGCATTATGAGGATGGAACATATACATTAGAGAAATCTGTCTGAAATATTATCAGGATGAAGAATTTTTTTTTTAAGGTCAGGTGCCTGAAATTTTAAAATGAATTGTATTGTGATTGTGTTGAGGGAACTGAGTACAAAGCTGCTCAGATGTTGAGTATTAATGTATGTAGGAATGAGAGGTGATCCGATATCATGTTGTAATGCATTTCTTAGGACAGTCAGTTGTTGAAACTGATATTATTAAATAGAGCCATTGTGCAGAGTTACAGTGGGTGATTAAGATGATTTGCAGGCCATAACTCAATAAAATGATAATGTAGAATGCTGAAAATTACTAACATTTGGAGTCATACCAAAAGAGAACTGTACATCAGATTTTGTTGAAATCCAGTAATAGTGAAGAGAGTAATTTTGTAGAAATAAAAGTAGGAACAGACATAACAATGGAAGGAAAAGATAAAGCACTCTCCTAAAACAGGCTAGCAACAATGCTACATCTATTAGTATAAATAGTACTTTATTTTATTCTGGTATTGTTGTAAGTATTCTTGGGTATTATTTAAATTAAAAAAATACCTAATGATAGTATGTAATACTATTTACCAGTGCTTTCAATTCTGAAAGCTGCTGATGTGATTTGTGGAGTTAATACCAGAATATGAGTTTACTAAATTATCTTTCCTTTCATCAATATGCACTTTCTTGCTAAGCAATAGAATGGATGTAATAATGTCTGCTATGTCTTACTTGTGATACATTTAGGATCTACTGCCTGCCATCTCTTGCAAGGTAATACATTTGAGATAAAACCAGCAGTACTCGTGTCAAACTTGGTAGATGTACTGCATGTCATGGCTTTCTGGGCAATAACTAACATTGTAAGTAAAACTGCCAGACACTGGATGTAAAACTGCCTGCTATGTCTACATTGGTGATACAGTAGAAGATGTACTAACTACTGTCTTTCTGGGCAATGCCTACCACCTCTTACAGGGCAATACATTAGCTTTAAAACTGCCTGCCTTGCCATGCTTGGTTGATACATTAGATTACTCCTAGCCATCTCTTGTAGGCAATACATTATCAGAATTAAACTTCAAAGCAGATTTATTCAAATTCAAAAACACTAAATACATTTTATTATGCAGAATCATAGAGAGCGATGTGGACAATTGGCAGCTGTCACTCCATAAAATGATGTAGTATGCTAAAAATCACAGTCATTTGAGGCCTTGTCAATAAAGCTGCACAGAAGATTCTTTTATAAATAAAAATCCAATAATACATAAAATAGTAATTGTGCAGAAACAAAAGTGGAACAGACATGTATCAATGAAAGTAGAGATAAAACACCCTCCTAAAACCGGCTAGCTTAAAGACATCAAGGTCTGTTTGGATTAATAGTACATTTTTGGTTCTGGTATTATTAAAAAGATAAAAAAAATTCTAAAAACAATACATAATGATAGTAGATAATACTATTTACCAGTGCTTTCAACCCAGAAAGCTGCTGATGTGATTTGTGATCTTCATACCAGAACACCAGTTTACTAAATGATGAGTCAAACTGTCCTACTTTTGTTCTGCACAGTTACTTTTTTAATTATTATTATATTTCAAGCATTATTTGGCTGAGTTAAAACTGTCTAAATTATGCATATAATTTTTTTGTGTGCACATTTATATTATTATTATTTTTGAATTTCCAACAAGATTTTATGTACTGCATATTTTAGATGAGTTCTGTTTTAAGTGTTCTTGGTCATAATTTTTTACCCCAAATTATGTAAATCAATCTTTTATTTCTACACAGTATTGGGCTTTTCTTCGTGGATTTCAGCTTAATTTGATGTACAGTTTCAAAAGGACAACATCTCAAATGAGGTTACTAGTTATCAATGTTTTTGCAAAGTTTTTGACCCAAATGTTTGGATTAACTCCCCTTTTGTTTCTACACACCAACTCTTTTGTGATCATTATTGAATTTCAGCCATATTCAGTGTGCAGTCATCCTTTTGGTAGAGTTATGACCTCTGATTGCCAGTATCAAGTGGATTTTATGTTCCTCAACATAATGACTATTTATTATCACTAGATTTAAACCAAATTTGGTGTGCAACTTCAATTGATACCTCACTGTTTACTTGTCAGTTTTTAAAATTATAACTTTTATTGGACTTTTCAGATGAGTTCAGTTGTCAGGTTTTAAGTCTTTTTGGTAGAGCTCTGGCCTCAGTTTTGTTCATACACACAGTTTAATTTTCTTGCCTAATTCCATTTATTAAAACATGTGATTTCAGTCAGATTTGGTATGTTGGCAAATTCTCATCCACTGTGGCCTCCAAACTGTGGGACACTTCAATTGCATGTTCTAATACAAGTGATAAGATCTTGACCAGATTATTATAGCTTTTTCATCTAGCAAATTTATTTTGCTGTTTGAATCAGGCTGTTGAATTTAATATTGAGTCACTAATACTGGGAAAAGTAGAAGTTGCTATTTAAATTTAATAAATGTGCAAAATGGTTGTCACTAACAATACTGAAAGATGAAATTTTACAATTAATATTCCTCATATCTTTTGTATTTTGATACTCTTCTTAATCTTATTGGTACTGGTTAATTCTATTTGAACTGTTATTTAGCTTTTAGACCAAATCTATTGTCATTAGGGGTGTTAATATTTGTGGATATGATAATTTTAGTGTTATGCACAAGACACTGGTAGACATTGTATCAGCAGTTGATGATTGAAAATAATGGTATTGTATTTAAAACCTGCACAATGGTTCCCCTCCCCACATCTGTATTCGTTAAAGTAGTGCTCTCAAAAAGCAAAATTAGGCATATAAGTACTGGTGGTACCTTTGTTTTTTTCTTAATTTGTCCATTTTCACTATAGGTTGAGATAACTCAGGAACCATGAAAGTTCTCTATAAACATTGTTTCCATTACTCACAAAATATGAGCTTTTTTATATTTAATTTTGTCTGCATTGTTTGTTTTTGTTTACATGATCTGTGGTGCCTCACTTTGTCTAACTGAAGAAAAAAATCTGTTTAATGGCATTTTGATCAAAACAATATCAAGATTATCATATTTTTGATGGAAAGAGAGTGGACCATTTATTGAGTCATTTATTCCTGCACTTTTATTTTATATGCATGTTTATCCTTTTATAAGAACCACTTGTTTTCCAGATTTTGTGTTAGTAACTAGATTTGTCATCTTTAAGCTCTGACTTAATGGTTAAAAAGTCTGTGATATGCTAATTGAAAATAATCTTGTATAGAACTTTTATATGCCAGATGTGTTCAAAGCTATATTTGTATTGTGTGACAGATTATAATTATTTGGTTTATGTGAAGGAGTTCCAAAATTTATAATAAGTAACTTTTCTTCATTATTAAGGCCCATTGTAATTCTAATTTTTTTGTTTTTCACATTGTCATTTTGATTTACATGTACTTAATTCATTTCTGTGTATGTGGAATCAGTTTTTCAATAAACTTTTGCCTACATTACTTTTCTTGTATTTCATTTAATAGAATTTTTGGTATATCTATCAAGTTTGCATGCCATCATGTCCATGCAAATGGAAGGAGGCTTATACAAAATTGAAACAAAAGGACCAGACAAAGTAGACTGAAAGCATGAAAATTAGCTTTTTGTGTTGCCTATTTTTCATTCAAGCAAAGCCAAGATACTTTTTCGTTTTCATTCCACCAGCTGGAAGTGATGATCAAGAAAACTAAAGTTTTCAGTACAAGCATGAATTTTCTCCTCACCAGGCTCAGAAGCTCTAAAGCTGCAAATTGGAAATGACTTATAATTACCGTAGGTATTGAATATAAGTAGTCTGGTATTAAAATATAGAGAACTATTTTCTCTCTTTTGCTGATTGAATTGTTGACATGTTGCAGAACTGATACTAAATTCCATTTGTGCTTCAGGTAGTATCTGTTTACATTCCCTTGCTCTAGGCTATCTAAGGATAGAACGTTTGGGATGAGGACTGGCATTGTTCATTTAATCAGATTTTTCTGTCAGGTCAAGGCCAGAAATGGAATGCAGACATTCGGAGCATTTGTATTGAACTGAATGTTAATGGTAGGAAATGGGGAATTTCGGTCTAAATAGAGCACCATCTTTGTCCAAGCCCATTTTTTTAATGGGAACCCAAGTGAAGCCTTAGACAAATCTCTCTTGAATTGTGACCAAATAGTAGCAATAGGTGATCATAATTATGATCTGCCTAATATTAAAAAATATTAAATCTTTTAAACACTTTTAGCGAAGAAGATAATGTTCAAGTGTTTTATAAAATGTATAAATAACCAACTGGGAAAATTATAAAAATCAGTGGAACAAAGTAACAAAACTTTGCCCCATGAGCTTTTAATTTTAAAGAAATGGAGTTTATGGAAATAGGCAATACAATCTGTAATCTAATTTCAAACTACTGTACCTGTCACACTGAAAACAATATGTAACACTACCTTTCAGTGACTGGTTAGACATCTTATAGGGGGTTAAATAATTCCTCAAATTATATCTGAATACTACTAAAAGTGACTATACAAGGACTTATATAAAAACGTAATGAATAATTTTGACCACAATGCGTTTGTATAAAAACCTATTATACAATAAGATGACCATGATGTGGGTCATTTTCCCTTCAAATTTGTGATCAATTTCACTTCCAATATTAAATAATGTCAAGAGGACATGTAAACATGTTTACAAATATTATCTTAAAGTGCAATCCGCAATCATGAACAAAGGATCGCTATCTAAATAGGTTGGTTAAAAATGAACATTAGCTTAAACTACAAGCAACAATCAGGTATACACGTTAAAATAGGAAATATGTAAATGTCTTATGAATGATACAAAGTATACACAAAATAAAGCAATATAGTGCTTCTATACACGCGAAATTGCATCTACAATCAGATGATCTGAACCAATGAATTTCAATAACAATGTTGTATTCTTACATCAGAAACTACCACAGTACTATCTGATCTTTGTTTTTCATTTTATTCATGAAAGTAATGGGTTTGTGATCAATGGATACAATAATCGTAGAAAGAATATACACTTCAAATTGTTGCAAAGCCAATATCAAAGTCAAACATCACTTCTCGATTACAGAATAATTTCTCTGGTGTTTGTTTAATTTTTAAAAGAAATATCACACTTGATGATCCAAACCATTTTGTCTTCTTGACTCAATACTTTGCGATCCCCAACAACACTTGCAAAACAGACATTTGAAATGATTGATTGAAAATATGGAGATGAAAGAAATGGTGCACCTCTTAAATGTGGCGTTTAGTTTAACAAAAGCCTCCGTAACTTAGATTTCGTACTGCCCAAAATAGTCAGTGCTTCAGCAATTACGCGAAAATTGGAGCAAAATTTCCGATAAAATCCAGTCATACCCAAATAGCGCATCAGTTGCTTTTCTCTGACAGGCAAAGTATTTGTTTTAAATTCAAGACCCTGACTTTGACCTCTTTGAAACATGAACATTTAAAATAGCTGTGCTTTTATTTTGTCGCTTTCTTTTTATCGGGACGTGCCCTTTTTTCTTCTTTTTTAAAAAAAAGTGCACATTCTAAGAGATTTCTGTTCCTTACTTTCCAACATTTAGTAATCATAAATACGATGCTCTTTCTTTTCACAATAAGTGCATGTATGAAGATATAAGGATTTGCGATCTGTCGTATCAGATGTTTGATTTCTAAATGCTGTGCCGGATTAAAAGTTGGAAGTACTCATATGAGACTGATATGATTATTTTGTGAAACAACCGCTGAAAGGAGAAATGAAACATTGTGAGTCAATGCATAGTTATCAACTAGGCGAGCAGCATTTTCCAAAGTTTCCACCTTGCATCCCTATGGATGTACTTCTTAAACTCCTCAATTAATATAAACTGCGTGAGGTTATCGTAATCTTCCTCAAACTTCTTGGTTGAGCACCACCTGTCTTAATAGTGGTTCTTTTTCCTCTGCAAATTTGCCATGGGGTTGTCCAGTTTCTTTTCTACAATTCCTCATTTGCCAACTCATAACCGTTCAAGATATATTCCTTAACTGCATCATAAGCAGCTGTACCGATGGTGAAGTGTAGACTGTACGCGCTTTGCCAAGAAGTACACTTTGTTAGAATAAAGTTTAACGCTCTCTTGACCATTTATCAATTTTCTCAAAGCAAAGAAAGTGTTTATCTACTTCATCTACCTGAAAAAGGTGGTACTAACCTAATATTTTGGGTAATCTCAAAGCTGAACTTGTGTGTAAAGGGGGTTATATATATATATATATATATATATATATATATATATATATATATATATATATATATATATATGATGGCATATACTTATCATAATATTGGGAACTTGATGTACATGTATATGTATATGTTGCGCAAAGTGCAAATCAACTTGAAACGCACATGGAAGTCGAGGAAACAATGTTAAACAAAACAAACTAGAACCAAACTGATATGTTTACCATATAAATTATAGTGTTTTAATTAAAACGTCTTGAGTTCTTTTTTTAAACGTTGAGAGTCCTGGAAACATTGTCCTCAAAACTGTAAAATTTAAGAACTTTAAATAAAACTACCTTCAAAATAACGTATATCCCCATTTTTTGTCATTTGCTCTTTATTGAAATGTATTTAATTGTTAGTTTAAATCTGATGTTTGCAGAAGACGATCGATAAACAGACGTCATGTAGATTCTAGGTTACGCAAGAGTTACTCTGGTATTACGGTACTACCGAAAACATATCCGTACGATGTCATCATGCTGGGAACTTGATATACATGTTTCACAAAGTATAAATCAACTTGAAAATGGACGCTGCTTCCATTGCCTTCGTTCCGCTACATGCTCCATCCAACAGAAACGTGTATCAGAAAATTAAAGCAATGCTCCTGTAACCGCAGTGAGAGGGCTGGCGCCGTGATTGTCGGTAAGAATGGACCCTCCAACAAAAGCATGAAAGTATTGTCGACCACAGAATGTTTAAACAACTTCAGTTGTTCAAACGAAAAGTAATAAATCGTGTACAACAAAGTTTTAAAGTCAACACATGTCAATTGCGAAAGAAAACAGAAAACAACAATATTAACATACTTCACAGTTTGACTCCTATATGCTATCATAGATTCGACTTCATGCTTTTTGACAAATACGGTAATCACGTGATATGACTCTTACATAACACCATTGGAAATCACCAGACGCCAAACTGCTTAACCGATTTGTTACAGTGATACTGATTTTAAGAAGATATAGATTCTAATTTTGATAAACACAAGCATACTCATACCATTTCTCTTTTTAAAAAATATCTGCTTCAAAGTGACATGACAATTTTGCATTAGTTTTGAACATTGTCAGTAATGCTTGCTTTTATCACTAGAGTAAATCTCAAGATTATTAACATTGCCTTTCTATGACTTGTCTTTACGTGACTGCATTTTATAATACATTAAACCCTTTAGGAAGGGATTTGTTTTTCCCAGTTCTTGTAAAATTATACACCAGCGTATTTGTGTCGAAACAAAAGTTCTCCATTACCTGGTAAATTACTGTATATTGCTTGTAATTCATGCATTTGGGTGCTTTCTTCATCTGTATATCCATCTTGAATGTACTTTCCATATTATTTAAATCTGTCCCTCTCCAATAACTTTCCATATTATTTAAATCTGTCCCTCTCCAATAACTTTCCATATTATTTACATCTGTCCCTCTCCAATAACTTTCCATATTATTTACATCTGTCCCTCTCCAGTTACTTTCCATATTATTTACATTTGTCCCTCTCCAAAAACTTTCCATATTATTTACATCTGTCCCTCTCCAGTTACTTTCCATATTATTTACATCTGTCCGACTCCAGTAACTTTCCATACTAGTTACACCTCTCCCTCTCCAATAACTTTCCATATTATTTACATATGTCCATCTCCAATATACTTCCATATTATTTACATCTGTCCCTTGCCAGTATACTTCCCATATTATTTAGATCTGTCCGACTCCAGTAACTGGTTTCAGTGGCGTCAGTAAAGGGGTGCTGGGGGTGTGGATCGCTCTGGGTGACACCATCAGAGAAAGTGATAACAAAATGACTGTCTAGAAAGAAAAAAAAAAATTTTTTTTGCAGGTAGGAGGTCCATGGGCGTGACACCATGAGTTACCACACTGGGTGACACCAACCCTAGTGACGCCACTGACTGGTTTACTGCGGTTTTTTTACTCCAGTGGTACGTGCCATGATACATTTTCACTGTACAGATACTTCGGTAGTGTCAGTCAGTGAAGGAATGCATGAAAATTACAGTGTAGGAATTTATTGATATTAAAAGCATGTTTTCATTTCTCATGGCAAAATAATTGTAAAAACTTATTTACTTTGTTTGATAAAGTTGTAGTTGTCAAAAATTATTTATGAATATTACAAATATAATTATATTTATGAACCTTTTATCACATGATTGACATGTGTCACATATGCCAACATGACTGCCGAATGGCATGTTGTGAAAAATACTCAGGTCAAATGCAACTTTTGGAGAGATTATGAATATAATAAAAATAAAGTATATTGTTTTTAGTCATTTACTAGCACATGTTAATATAATAAGTACATACATTCATGTAGAACTAATGCTATTTTGTGCAAATCAGTTTACTTTCGTTTAGTCAAAGTGTTAAAGGAGTGTATCCGATTATCGCCTATGATGGTATGAATCTGAGCTATGGATATTTCTGCCAGTATCAAATAACTACCTGCTTAATACGGACTGTAGCATGGACAAATGGGGACAAATATTCCTCCCGTCTTTCATAAAAGGCAGTATCAATTAAGCTACATAAAATCTGAAATGTACTGTTGCAAATTTGTACCAGAAATACTTTAGAGGATGCAGCAAAACATTATTGATTCGACAACCATAAAAAAAAATGTATGCTGAATATTTTTCAGTATAAAAACGAGTTCATAGACTCGGCCTTTCCGACTATGTATAACGGATTTGTGTAAACTTTTTGAAAGAATATTTATTGCAAGACATTAATAACGTAAAAAAATATTGCATCAACTCTATCAATAAATCAAGCAAGAATAACTGGACATGGAATTCTGCAGTATAATGGACTGCTTCCCTTTTCATACCATAAAATCTTAAAATTTGACATTTTAGAAGGCATACAAGTTATTTGCCTTCAGTTTGTTCATTAAACAAGAGTGGAAAGTAATATTTACTTTTTATTTCCTCCATTCATCACGTTTTTACTTTGTGCATACTTTGCACATATATATTAATAATTGTATTACAGTATTAATTTTTCTCGTTGTGTGAAGTGAGAAAAAGTAAAACACGTTTCTTTTGGTGAAACTTTGCGCCTCTTGATCCCAGTTTTATCTTACAGTAAGTCCTTCGTCACTTTGCACAATGTGTGCAGGCAAGAAACGAAACATCAGATTTTAATGCGAAAAGGTAAGGTCCTTTTAGGCCATGTCCCGCTATCACTCACAAGCGCTCTCTAGCGGTTTAAGCTAATTGACGGTTGCATCCTTACACAGGAGGTGAGTGTGTGCATTCCGTCTAATCCTTTGTAAGGATTATATTGGGACTCTGCTTAATTTCCGCACGGCGTCACTATAGATATACCTCCTAGATTTGTGAATGAAGCCACTCACCCTGTGAATGATTTGCTTTATTTGCTATGCCTAATCGAACCTACCGATCATTAATGCGGCTGGAGCTTGATATATTCTAGTCAAATGTAATATAGTCCGTCAAAGGTGTTTGATAATTTGATTATCGTACATTACACCTTGATTATTTCCCCTCTTGATAAACTCCAATGAAGAAATACATGTTGTCTGTAAAATTATTGATTATCTCCCCTAAAGCCTTTCACTTTTGTTGATACAACACGTAACATGGATAATTGTAAACACTTTCGATTTGTATCAAAACCTATTTTCTTTCAACGCCTTATACAGGTCATGATCAAACTATCTCATCTATTGTAAAGTTTTTTCTTCTTCTCCCAAACCAAAGTTACATTTTTCTAGTACTAATATTACTACCCTTACTCCTACCACAACAGATCAAGTTGAGGCTACGACATCGCAGCTAACATTCTTTTCACAAGTGCATCATAATAAACGGACACGGTATAACGGTACCAACTGTACAATCCTAGGCATAAGGTGTAGGATTTTTTTTTTTTTTAAATGTGGTACACGTGGCTGAAAATTTGTATGTTGTGACTAGATAACTCTGAATAGCGGAGAACTCGCCGGTGGAGAACTCATCCCAGGTGTCAGGAGAAGTTGCCCCATGGTGGTCGGAGAAGTCGCCCCAAGGATCATACATAGTAATTCTGAGATGTCGCCACATGATTGTTAAGGCTTTATTTATTGTTGTTTTTCTTCAACTTCATAACTTATTAAATCTATAAAATTTGCAATTTTTAAACTTTTCCATTTGATCAACTCCGCTTCTGTACTGAACGAAAAATAAGTGTTATCTGTCCCTTTTGCTCTGCTCTTCAAATCAGTAGATCAATTTTATTTGGAAAAATAGAGTGGGTGTAAGCATGATGTGATGTCTGCAGTTTTATATATGAAATGGTTCCAGCCTAATAACCTAAGTCATCCTGAGATGACTTTATGGCGTGGACCTCTATAACCCGAAATCGACTGAATTGGCGATGACGGTCAATAAGCCAAAGGGTTATAGTATCATCTCTCTAACTGAACAATTTAATCTGATTGTTCGTTGAGATTTGCTAACCATTGACGAATGATACTTGAACTCGATAAAAAGCATCAATGACACCTACTCAGGAAATGTGGTTGCTACTGAGTTCATCATCACGGCTAATGCGCAGAATTAGGACGGTTTCTGAAAGCTCACCTGTACTACGCCCATCATTTAGTTTATTTCTTCTTTTTTGTCAGTGTTCGTAATTTTATTATTTCTCAATAAAACTAACTATTCAAAGTTGAACGAGAAGTTTAAAAAATATTTCACTACTAAATTGCAGATGCAAAATAAACAAGATTACGTTATTTTATTATATATAAAAACACCATGATCACGCGTACTAGCGGGATTTTGTTACCTTAAATGCATATTTGAACTGCTCAACGTACTTGGGACATAATGAGAAGATCATCTTTAAAAACAAATTTAAATGTCACATTTAATTCCTGGACTAAACTGATTAATATTTCACATGGTCCGAATCAGGTTGGAAGTTTGGAGAATCAGCCAGGAATCTTTGCCGATTCAGTCATTAGTTTGTACAGATTCAGCCTGGTCCGAGTTTGAGAGTAATTACCACATTAATTAATAATGTTAGTATATTAGATGTATCAATCACGAAAGTTAATAGTTATATTTGTTTTTTTTTTGTTTTTTTAAATCTCGCGGTGATCCGGTGTGTGTTGTTATACGAAATGTAACGCTCTGATATGAAAGCACGGACTTTCAGTTATAAGTGATTTATATTTCTATTATCAACATCACTCAAACAAGATGAATGCAGGATGGGAAGGAAGGGTTTATTATGCAACGGGTGGAAAACAGTCATGTAGGTAAGCGTAGAAGAAAAATGCATGTTCATCCGATTCAGTTACATGCAAAATCAAAGGCGCATAATAAATTGATGTTGGAAACATTGAATGAAAAAACATAAACATGTCGTTAATGTTATTTCATTTGGAATTATTTTTATTATAATTCAAAGATGGATATACAAAAAAGTGCACAAAAAAACACAAAAAATAAGGATTGTTCCAGTACCCATGTTAATATAAGTTTAAAATATAATTATCATAGTTCAACAACGAAATAAAGTAAGGATTTCAAAACGAATACTTTTTGCTACCAATATTGAAACAGTTTTGCCGTATAACTGTCGGAGATGAACACTGATGAGAAAGAACAGCAATATTTCCCATATTATTCAGAATCAAGGATATGGTCGGCTAAGAGAATGAAAAGACTTATCCTTTTTAATCACTATACTGTCGTCATTCAGTAGATTATATAAATACTTAATTTTGTCCTCAGAAATATTACTCTGAATATGAATCACGTAAAAGATGATTTAATTCTATTATAAAAAAGTTTTCTGGGTGACACGTTTTGGGGTGACTTGTTACTGCGTGTCATTCCTTTCAAAGTGGATTCTGCCACGAACGCTGACGAAGAAGGTGGAAACATTTATCACGTACACCGCGAATTTGTACATCCTCACTATTTGCCTGTCTGCAAGTCGTATTTGGACACGGTCAACATTGCTATAAAAGGAGATCTGGGACAAAATATTCCATTCACCAAAGGAAAAGTCACGGTGAAACTCCATTTTCGAAAACGGTTCTCTAACGACTCATAAGTCATGTATCCAGTGTACCGAGGGGTTGCTCGACAGCGAGGACACGGTTTAGGAGATATGTTGAAATCAGCCTTTCGTTCGGTGGCTCCAGTGTTGAAACCGATGGTGACACGAGGATTGCACGCCTTGAAAGATGCGGCACTGACGCAAGGCAAAGAATTTCTCCAAAATGTCATCATCGACAAACAAAACCCAAAAGAAGCCTTCTTGAGGGCAGGCAAAAATGTCTTGCTGCAAACGGGTAAAGACCTTTTGGGCCGACGAGAAACACGTATAAATGCCCTGCACGCTACTGAGTCAGGCATTCCTACTTCCTTGAAGCCACAGCAAGGACAAGGCAGAAAGAGACGACGAAGAAAACACCCTTTCACCAGACATCACACTTCTAAAGCTAGAAAGACAAAAAAAAAAGAAGAACTGTTCGAAACCTAGACGTTTTCGATTATTGTGAAATAGAAAAATGATGCACCGAGAGTCTTGCGCTTGTTCGAAGTCGGAACTGGATCTGTTTGCCATGCCCCCCCCCCCCATGATGACGATGCAAGAATCCCAGTGGGTCGAATTTCATCCTGTCTCCTCTTTGACAGCCTCAGCTCCCATCGAGTTTGAAATCAAAGGACAGCCCGAAGATTACATCGATCTGAATAGTAGTTACTTGTACTTGAAAGTTAAAGTTGTAGATCAGGACAATTCGGACCTAGATGGCGATGAGGTACTAGCTCCCGTCAACAATTTCATGCATTCCTTGTTCAGCTCAGTGGATTTGTACTTGAAAAACAAACTAGTCAGTATCAGCATGGATACTTACCCTTACCGAGCGTACCAGGAAAATCTCTTGACGTACGGAAAAGAAGCCAAGAACACCCATCTGGATGCTTGTGTGATATGGAAACCTGACACACGATAGAAGTTTAAAATTCTAGACGAAAACAATGTGGAGTTTAAAGAGCGTAAAGAGAAAATTACTGGAAGCCGTAGTGTAGAACTGATGGATCGCTTGCATTTGGACATGTGGTTGCAAGAGAAGTATTTGCTGAACGGTGTGGATGTCCGCCTGAGACTCAATCGCAGCAGTGCCACTTTCCATTTGTTGACTAATGCTGCTGCTGCAGATTGCAAAACTGCCATTGAGAAAGTCAGGCTCTACGTACGACGCGTGGAAGTGTTACCTAAAGTGGGAAACGACATCAGTCACACGTTGAGCAGAACGACTGCCAAGTATCCGATATGACGCGTGGAAGTGAAAACCTTCACCATTCCTAGGGGTCAGCGATCCATGATCGAAGATCATCTGTTCCAAGGACAGTTACCCAAACGCTTGATTATTGGTATGGTCGAGAATACAGCCTTCAATGGAGCCTCCGACGAAAACCCTTTTGAGTTTCGACACTTTGGCGTGTCCAAAATCGAAGTCAGTCGCGATGGCAAGACCTTGTGTACCCAACCTTTCGAACCTGACTTTGACAAGAAGAATTACTTGAGGTCGTACTTGTCCCTGTACGAAGCCACCGGACAGTTAGGAACCAACACCAGTCACGGTATTACATACGAAGATTATGCAGGAGGTTATGCTTTGTGGGCGTTTGATTTCACTCCAGACCAAGGCAGCGACGTGGGACATTTCCACCCTATAAAATCCGGCCAGATTCGAGTGGAAATTCAGTTTGCTTCAACTCTAACAGAGACGGTGAACGTCATCCTGTATGCAGAATTCGATAATACGATAGAAATCAACAGTTTGAGAGAAGTCATTCTAGATTATTAGAAGCTATGGAAGACTGTTATCCCTCTTTACTTAGTGGAGAAACTTTGGACATGGAATGTGAGGAGACTGTGGAAGAAGAAGAATCCCAAGACAAAGACGAAGAAGTTATCATGATGAAGTCAAGATGGCCAGAACAAGAGGCCCATTTAGTCTCCTGTTTTGCTACAGTCCTGGCAGATAAAATGAAAGAATTGATCAAGGAAGAGTGCTATGGATGTCACAACGATCATCCCAGTCAAATTCAACACGACAAATGTCTGATGTTGAGTCAAGAAGAAAAGTTGGACAAATATCTGGACAAAGCTTGGGGTCTCATCGAGATAGAATTCGTGTTGAATGAGTGGTATAAAGGCTTGGATAAACATTCTTCTTCTCCATTAACGTCTCTGGAGTGCCGTCCCATCGAATCTCTCTTTAACCAGAGTAAGAAGTCGGAGCTAAACGCCTTTTACTTGTCAGACATTTTCAAGCAAAAAGTCAGGATCGAATTGATCACTTATCATTACTTGTGAAGAAGAAAAAAACCACACAAATAAATGGATACCTGGGAACTTTATTATCTTTTGAACTACAGTTCGTATACTGCTTCTTGGAATCCTGTCGTCTGTGCTAAAGATGAACTCCCTCATCGCAAACCTCAAGACCATCAAGCTTATGTGATCAACACGGACGACAGTCATCTCCCAGGAATCCACAGGGTAGCCGTCTACTTTCCTCAAGAAGGATGTGTGGAATATTTCGGTTCGTATGGATTGTCTCTTTTGGAAGACGATATCATTGACTTTATGAGAAGAAATGCTCAGACCACACGATTCAATAATGTGAAATTACAAGGCACAGATTCCTTGGTGTGTGGACAGTATTGTGTGTATTTTCTGCATCATCGCAGCCTGGGCTATTCCTTAGAACATTTAGTGGCTCATTTTGATCCTCGTTCTTCTTCTTGAAACGATGTGAAAGTAGATCGATGGTTTTGTGACCATTATACTTATCTTTGGCTCAAGCTAGGAAACGTAGTGTCCATCAATGGCCTAATGACTTCCAACAGTGGAAATCACAATTTCATTCACAATGTTGTCAACCCTGTCCAAAATAATGTGTTAGTTGAAAAAAATGTTTGTGATTTGAAAAAAATGTTTGATGTTAAATTGAATAGTTATTGTTAAAATGTTATAGTTACTTGTAAGTGTTAAGTGATTTTGAATAAAAATGTTGTGTTTTGAAAAAAATGCCTTTGTGATTTGTTTTGCTATAGGAATCTTGATTAATGCTCTTTGACTTCTTACTATCCCTCTCATGACACTCATTGAACGTTCCTACTCGAAAACCGTGTAGGGATGTTTTCCTTCACGTCCGCGCTTTGACCATAAAACCGGGGGCAGCCTCCAGTCTAACCATCCATTGTCGACTCATCCTCCTACGAAGATGTGCTCCGAACTAGCTAAACTAAACGAAGCCTACGTGAATTTGCATAGGGTCAGACACAGTCTGATACCGAAGCCAGAAGAGATAGAGAATGTGAGAATCTTAAAAGTCACTGAAGACCTGATAGAAGAGCTCTTCAGAGAAGAAATTAACAGGGAGAAGGAAGAATGGACAGAGAAGTAAAGACTCCAGAAACAGCAGAGAGAGCAGCAACAGAAACGACAACAGCAGCAGCAGCAACCTGAACCTGACAGAGGCTTTGTCGACTGTCGTATCGATACCAAAGAGTTCTTTTCTTTTCGATGAAGCAGACCTTATCCTGCGAGAAAGCCTATTGTCAGAGGAGGTCGCAATCTTAGAACCTAAAAGATGGCCATAGCTTCAGGTTCACACACAAAAAAACATCTCTTTTCAGGGCTAATCCAATCTCTAGAAAAGAAATAACAATCGATTGCCTATAATAAGTTCAAAAAATAAAAGTGCGTGTATAAGCACATGAATTCTTTATCTTGCTTAGAAACTGTGTGTATAAGTATTTTCTTTAAGTGGCTTGTCAACATGTTTTAGAATAGTGATGGGTAGTATAAAAAAGTGAGTGAGTGTTTCTTTTAGGTCCGCGCGTTGTTTGGTCATGATCTAGGTAATATAAGTTTTGTCTTAGGAGGATGTTTTCCTTCACGTCCGCGCGTTTTAAGTGATGCTCTAGGTAATATAAGTTTTGGGTCTTAGGGGATATTTTCCTTCACGTCCGCGCTTTTCGTATAAATACAAAACTAGTCGGCAGGTGGCTACCCATCGTTGACCTGTTAACAGCAAGACAATGAATACAAGGATTGTAAAACTTCTAGAACTCCAGATACACCTGGAATATGCCAGGCGTATAGTGAATGAGCGGGCTGCGGAGGCCATTGTTGAAGAAAGAAGAATAAAAGAGGAAGAGGAGCAAAAAAGGAAAAAAGAAGAGGAGGAAAAGAAAATAGGAGAGAGGATGGCTTACAATATTCCAGAGACAGAGGATTGGGGTGCTGAAGCCAATTATCCTCCCTCTGCGCTCCCAGTCAAAATAGTAAACTGGAAGAAAGATTGGAGGTTTAGATGTGTCTGCGGTGCCAGACCAGGGAGGTGCAACCATTAACCATGTGCGCTGGAGTTCAAAACAAACAGCCCTTTTCAGGGCTAGCCAAAAACCTTGAAAAGAGATAGTAATCCATTTGCCAATGTGTGTATATGATTGTGTGTTTGTAAGCGCTAGCCTAGGTTTGTGTGGATAGTAGATTATTGGGTTTTGTAATCACTCACGTACGTTTGTGTGGATAGTAGATTTGGGTTTGATTTTAATGCTTTGCGTGTGTGGATGGTAGATTTGGGGTTTAATTTTGCTGCTTAGTGTGTGTGTGGTATAGTTTGGGTTTTGTAAGCGCTAACGTACGTTGTGTGGATAGTAGATTAATGGGTTTGATTTTTTGCTCATTGGCGTGTGCGGATGGTATATTTTGGGTTTGTTTATTGCTGCTTCGCGTATGTGGATAGTAGATAATATGAGATGAGAAAAGTAGGGGATGTTTTCCTTCACGTCCGCGCTTTTCCTATCAGAACTCATAGTGTTGGTCGTTCGCACCATTCCACGGAATAACGGAAAGAAGAACATGGCAACAGTGACAAGTTTATTTAACGATTTGAGACATAGCTATTTTTGGATCATGGATGGGACTTATGTAGTAGAAAGACTGAATAAGGAAGGAAGATTTGAAGGTAGCCTGAACAATGTGAAGAGTCTTGGAGTAGCAAAAGACCTAACAGGGGGAATGATTGAGGAAGAAGTAGAAAGAATCAGAGGATTTATTGACCCACCTTACGTGAGAGTAGGTAGTTTAAAGGAAGCCTTGGATCATGTCATAGAAGTCAGGAGCTTCCTAGAAAATAGCTTTTACTGGACTAACTGGTGGTACGTAAAGTGGGGTTTTAACCAGTTGATAAAAGCAGAAGAACTAATTAGAGAGATAATGAAAGTAGAAGTGATGAAGATAAAAGAAAAATGGAGTAAAGAGAGAAAGGAAGAAGAGAATAAGAAGAAGAAATTAGAATTTGAAAGATTGAATAACAACTGGATGAAGATCCAACAGAAATTCAGAGCGATGGGTTATAATGACTGGATGACAGAGACTGAAAAGAGGAAGAAGAAAAGAATTTTGGGAAAGATAAGGGGATGGTGGAAAAAATGGAGGAAATAGAAGCAGAAGAAGAAGAAACCCAAAGGCCCTTTTCAGGGCCCCTTCATATACCTCGAAAAGACCTTGACTTTCATGCCTACCCCTTTTTTTTTTTTTAAAAAAATAGAGACCCTCCCTGTTTAAATTTTCCCATGTTCAATTTCCATAGACCCATAAGGTCGGGACCGTATTAAAATAGGGTCCCGACCCTGTTCAATTCCCCTTGACGCTATAGTGCCGGTCGTGTATTCCCCATGTTAAATTCCCCTTGACCCTATAGTGCCGGTCCTGTATTCCCCATGTTAAATTCCCCATGACCCTATAGTGCCGGGCTAGTTTTCCCATGTTAAATTTACATAGACCCTATAGTGCCGGTCCTGTATTCCCCATGTTAAATTACATAGACCTTATAGTGCCGGGCTAGTTTTCCCCATGTTAAATTTACATAGACCCTATAGTGCCGGGACCATGTTTTTAATGGAATCGCCCCCATATACTACTAGTTCCTGTCTTATGAGGCAAGTTATTGATAAATAGAATGAATAACGTAGATCGGAGGATAGAGTCGTGTAGTACTCCACAATTAATATTTTTACTTTGAATAAGTTGACCATTTAAAGATACTTTTTGCACTTTATCGGTTAAGTAAGAAGTAAACCAGTTTAGGGAGTTTTCACTGCATTGATATATTTCTTCACGCAAAATGTCATGGTTTGCAAGATCAAAAACTTCACGAAAATCACCCGTAATAGTGCCTATCGATTCTCCTTGATCTAATGGTTTCAGCCATTTATCATTCAAAGATAAAAGTGTAGCTTCACAGGAGTGTTTCTGTGGGAGAACCGATTTCAGTTGAAAGATGCAACATAAGATTTGATGATACCACTGTTGTAAAGATAAGAAGATAACACCATGCTATGTTGGATTGTCATCAGCCCAAGTTCGCACCTCAATGTATATTTCAGCGTCCAGCTAATCACCAATATTCACCTTTTTCTCTTTTATTTAATGCACAAGTTTTCTTTTCAGATCCACTTTTTTTTATTTATAAAGCGGGCATGCTTCTCTTGATTTGCTCTCGATTCAACATATGTAACATCTATGAATGTTGTTGTTATTGGATTAGTCAAGAACGGAATTTGTCGATTGTATAACATCACTACTTTTGAAGCACTCTGGAAAATATTGTTACAAGCAACGTTGTTGACTAAATTAAGGGGCTGTACCTGTTAATTCTGAACTGAATACCTGAACGTCATTTAAAGCTTACATCTTATTTCAAAGAACTGTTTATGCCAGATAGCTTTTTTTAAACAAATCATTTCCTTCCTTCCAAACTTTAGTTAGATTAGAAGAATGATGAAATTTATGATAAATGAAAATATGGGGGCTTTAAAACATCCTTAACTGATTCCCAATTGTTTTTGTTCATTCGTCATCATTCAAATCCCTTTGTGTTGGTCCGTTTATCTTGGTTTTTCGGTCTTAATTGAAAATATTCAATAAATTTTGCAGAAACGTTCTCACAAAAAAGACTAAAATCATTGCATTTCTCTTCAAAACAAGTTGTCTCATCATCCGAAATTCCCTCAAATGCGAATACTTTTGTCCAAAATAAGATTTCGGTCCTTTTTGTGAACAGCGTCATCCTTGAAATTTTGCCTAGTTATTTCACGATTGTGCCTGATACACAAGTCATGAGTCGATTCTGGAAATGTGGTCCGCATTGCTTTGACCATGTCCACTTCGTTGTTGGTCCCAATCACAAGTTTACTCAGATCTCTGTCTATTAATTTCATCTTCAAATGATGAACCAGGTGGCAGTAACTCTCAAAGTCACTATTTTTGTGCATGAAAAACCGGTCATATAAATATTGGATTTTGTCCTGTACACAGTCTATTTACAGAAAGTTGTTTATAAGAAAATCACGGTCACAAGTATGATACAGAGGTTAAACTTCTTATCAACTCCTAAAACAGTCTGTTTGGTGCAGCACATATTCTTCATGTCAGTTATCTGTTCATCATCATACAGCACAGTGTATAGCATTTTCCATCAGTCTGTATTAGAGCCTTATGAAAGAACGGTTGTGTGTGATCACTGCCAGTTTAATACCGAAATAATTTCAGAACTGCTCAAAATAAACCTCGAGTCCTATCAAATATATGATTTACTCGAGTAAGATATCATACGTCTATATAAAGCTAATCTTCTGGACCACGTACTAATTATAATAAAGAAAATGATAATGTAACGAAAATGTTGGCGTTATATTAAAAAGATTAAATATATTTTAATAATCTTTGTTTAATGCACCATATCTTATTTTTTTGTCTCAATTCACATTTTAGTGTAATAAATTTGGAGTATGTGCATTTGTTTATAGCTCTCCATTTAAAGGATTTCCTAGATTTTTGTGATTACTTGTTCGATTATGGGAAGTCAGTGCTGGAGAGTTAATCCTCAGACTGAAATAATTAGCCAGTTACAAGAGGCAAACATCATTTTGAGTTTCTATGCCATGGTTTACTTTTGGTGAATTCATATCGGAGGCACATGAGTGACCCTGTCACTCAGTAGTCCCCATTAAAATCTAATGGTCTAAATTGATTGTGTGACTCCAGGTGCAGTATTTATGATTGGAGACTGGTAAATTATACAATGTAATAACCGAGAAGGGACTGTTCCATCATTGACAGGTGCCATTTATTGTTGCTGTGGTGGTAAATATGGTTTAGAGCTACAGGCCAAATGTAGGTTAATATTAAAATTGAGAAAAAAATATTGCCCTTGCAGCGATTCTCTCTTTCTCTCTCTATATATATATATTGGTCGGAGTATGATAATGTATCTTTATCATTGCATACAAAAATCAACAGCTTCTTCTTTTACCCAAATGCAAGTCACCCACAAAATTTGGTGCAGAAATAATTTCTAGTTCATGTCCATTTCCTTGATCTTGGACCTTTTGACCAAGCAATCAATAGGCTTCTTCCATATTCCAGGTGCAAAATATCCACAACGTTTAATTGTGAGATGTGGTGTTGAACAAATGCTATTATGTGAAATTATTTTTTTTTTTTTAAAAAGTCATAGGGACTTTTACCTCGTATCTCATTTCAATAAGTTTGTAATGGACTCCAGGTGCTAGGTATCCACAAAGTTTAGTCCTTGTCTGTGATGTAGTAGTTTTTGTGAAAACCATTTTGCTTCATTTAGTCAGTGACTTTTGATGCTTAGTGACCAAAAACTGATAGACTTCTTCTTTTATCCAAGTGCATGCCATTCACAAAGTTTGCTCCAGGTCGGAGATACAGAACAAATGTTAATGTGCAGAACACTTTCACCCATAGTGACCTGGACTTTTGACCTTTTGACCACAGAACTTATACGCTTCTTCTGTATCCCAAATGCAAACCATCCACAAAGTTTGGTCCAAGACTGTGATGGAGAACATATTTATTCTTTTAGCCAATGATCTTGACCTCTGGTATTTTGACCCCAACATCAATGTACTTTATCCTTAACCCAAAAGCAAGCTATTTACAAGCTTTGGAAAAGGCAGATGGTAGAGAACTCAATTATTGTTTGAATAAGAATAGAGAACAGATGGAAAGACATTTGGACATCATAACAGGATAATGTTGAGCTTCATTTTAGGCACATAAAAAAAGAAAGACTGCTTTTCATTGAGGTTTTATTTTACTATATAGTAGCATTAAAAGCATATGTGGCAATTTACTCTCTGGACATTTTAATCTAATGCAGTAATACAAAGAAATGGATTTTAATTTACAGATCAAACAGAAATAAGCTATCACATGGTTTACTGAATTACTGGTCTCAACTAAAGTGGGTAGACATGTTTACTATCACACAATATTCTCTTTTGTGACACAAGTACACCCTATAGGTTATATCATGACTAATTTCAACATCCTGACCATATACGAAACAAACAATGGTGTTGCTCTGGTTTTACTTTCCAAGAAAAGGGTCTCCTATGTATAATTTATGGGGCACTTCTCACTTTCAACTGGTCCTACCTATTAATCATTATGACCACAATTATTAATTTTTATATAATACTCCCATAACTTACTGTTTTAATTTCATATAGAATTTACCTTTATTGTTAATTTATTTTGAATTATTCTCATATTTTTATATAAAAAAAAGGAATGTCTACCCAGTACATTAGAAGAGTGCATATAACTTTGTGCCAACATAACTCCTTCATGGGTAATTTATTTTAAATTGATGCACTGTTAAAAATAAATCATACTTTTTGATTATGGGAATTAATGAGCCGAAGTTTTGGTCTGTGATTATTAGCAATATTTCGTATGCATTACCTTGAATGGTCACATTATCTCTCCTATTAACATCAAATGCTGATGCAATGTCCACAATGGCATCATTATTAATTTCAGTTCCTTCCTAAAGTCACTAAATACACAGTAATTGCATTCACATTAAGCATGCAATTATTAACATCATTCACCAAAGTCCATCATATTTAAATTGTATAAAGGGGTCAAGCTTTACTTGAATTTTTAGGAAGGGACTTCTCCTTTTGGAATGAATAGGGAGAAGTGGGTACATAGATTTGTATGTGTGATTTGGAACCATTGTCTTACTGAAATTATTTCTCATTATGCATATTTGCATTTAACATTGGTTTTAAGCATTACTTTTTCTTCAAGTAGAAAATTCACTTACATTGTATAATCCATTTTTTAAGTGTATGTATCATATTCATGTGCAGTGTATTCATACACGAATGTCTCTTTGTTTGGCTGAAGAGATGTAATGTATTTTGGACATGTGACTTGGACAGTACAGCTGAAACTATACATTGTAATAATCTTTGTGCAACAGGAATACTTAGATTCCTGTACTGAAATTACAAATATGGAAAACTACTTAATCAACTGTCACATAATAAGAAAATTTCAGTTGAAAACATTTCTAAACTAGCTTGAAACAGTCCCTATAACATGTACAAAAGAGCACAAGGGTCTTAAAGTGTAGAAAATTATTTGTTCCAGTGACAGCTGATTAACTATTTATACCTATTTATAATGACTAACATGTAATCTCAGTACTCATATCAATTAGAATAAATTACAATATATAGTTTCTCTTATGTGAAGTCATATGGTCAAAATACATGGTATATAGTTTCTAATACACTCATGTGAAGTCATATGGTCAAAATACATGTTTAATTTCACTATTGCTAATAAATCATTGCCTGAGCTATTCATAAATGATAAACATAAGTATTCAGGTCAATATATGAATGAACTAGACCCTGGTTTTCAACTGAATCGCACACAGACGAGAACAAATCTGTGCCATGCAAGCCAAGTGGGTGAGTTAGTTTTTGAAAAAGGGATTTTCTTAGCATGACCATACATGCTTTCTAGCTTCGGTACAAGTCCACAGATATGATTACAAATTTAGGTTTTAGTATTGTCGAAATACTCATGTTGCATTGGTCAGATATTTACTTTTCTTCTTTTTAAGTATTTTCACAAAAATGAACTATGTCAGGAAACAAGCTTGATCTTACCACATACTCAAATTCCAGAATATAGCATTTTCCCACGTTTCTGACATAAAATGTTTATTTTTAAATGTTAGATCTTGCATTAGATAACATTTAGACACTGCATTCTACAAAATGTATAGTTTCCTTAATTTGTGTGCCCAGTGAATCATTAAAACTGTCAGTCAAATGGAGAGGTACTTCCTAGATACAATTAAGTCCACTATTAATATCCCTTGACAGGCCATCTTATGATTTTATGAATAAAATAATCCGAGCACAGCAGCTGAATTTTATTAATTTAAAAAGTGCTTTCACCGATTCTGTTCTTAAAGCCCAAATTGTTGTTACCTATTAGTGTTACAAACTGTATGATAACTTGCAGGGTAAAGGGTTAATGGTCATCAACTGTCAAAATTCATGCTTGTGAATGTTCAAAAGTTTGTTTTGTCTGCACAATTCATATTAACACTTGCTATGGTTCAGCAAAATATATTTCACCTGCGATAACTAGTCTGTTGGGTAGAGGGAGCATTTCAAAAGCAGTAAACTAATGTCACTTAATTTACATATAAAAGATCACAGGGAGAAGTCATTTTCACTTTCAGAACCGAAGGTGAAGATTACATTTGATATGCAGTTTGGTTAACCAATTTGCCTGTAGCATTACACTAGCATACAATTTGCTTGCTCAGTTACTTGTGTTATGTATATTTAATTTGTTTGTTTGTTGGCTTTAAAAAAAATTATTTCATTAAATGCTATTGTAATGCAACACTGTATGCTGGATTTGACCTTAACCAAAACAGAGTTCATTTCTGCTTGACCTGCTAAACTTTTTTAAAACTTCTTTTCATTTCATTTAATGTCAACAATACATAGCTAAATTATTCTCTATCTTTATGAGCTTAATATCAAAAGCATTATTAATACAATATTAAGTAAATATGTTTATTTGGGTCAGGGTTTTGGAGTTTCCTAAGTGAATTTTACATGATCTAGCTTATTGTGTTGTAAACATTAGATCATTCTAGAGGGTTATTTTCCATTTGGTGATGTTTTTTTAAAATTATATAGGAAATGCTAAGTGTGACCCGAGGTCAAGTAAAGAACTATATAATCTTGTAGTTGTGATGACTTCATCATTTGTGCTTTAACATCCAGCACCTTCAAGTTGTATTATGTTGTGACCAGTTTGGGCTGAGTTTAGTTTGTTCAAATTATTGAATTCAAGTGATTAAATTCTTTGGAAATGCAAAAGTGCTCTGATAAAATGCTTGGATATTCACTGGAATTTATACTGAATTCAAACCTGGAATTTTATTACTGTGAGTCAACAAAAGACTTGACACATCAGCACTCTATAAGCTATAACATGTCATTGCCTTCAGTGATTTCTTTGGGATATTTACTGAACTTTATTCAGACTTTAAATTATTAGGACTTGTTCTGTAATACTTGGATTATTTTGGGATTTAATTTGCAATACCATAAGTTGCTTTTTTCTCATTTTCACTTTGTATTCTATGGAAATAAATATGTTAAATTTTACAAAACTTGCTGTCTTTCGCTCTTTTCTGTTACTTTTTTTTAAGAGTATAGACTTATAACACTTGCCAAAAACCTCATGGGAGTCTTGATCAATGTGAATTTCAATGTAAGGTCTAAGTGTTATAATCAATCCACTTGATGACTTAGAGGTCATGCCTGATAATCTCTACAAAGAGTACAAGTCTGCAATAGATACGGTTATTTTTTGTTCACCTTTTAATTTTGTGCTGACATTGTTTGCTTGTACCTTTACAAATTTTACTTTGTCAAAAGGTGCAACCTGGAGAAAACAGTAGTATAGGGGTCAATCTTTCATTTGTGAGTCAATCTGGGAACATGTTTACGTTTGTAATTAACATGGGCATACCAAGTTCATCTGCCCAGCCAAAAATTCATTGGAATACTTGCTATATTTTTTTTCTTCCAATGACAAGCCTATGATTGATGATAATCCCATCCATTATTTCTACAAACTTTGGGCAGGTTTTCTAAGAATGCTTTGTTTCATGATTCTAAATTACATGGTTGGTCCCCTCCCCCAGAATATCATGGGAAAAATGTAAATAACTTACCTCACTCATTCCCTCCCCAAATGATAAAATCAAGTAGCCATGAAAATGGGGACAAACATTTTTGAAGTGTCTAGTGTGCTGGTGTTGAAGAAACAAATATCATTTAGTTCAGACATTAAATGTTTTTCATTTAGGCCATTTCACTGGTAAATAAGCCTGATGATGACCAGCCAAAATATAACATTACACAATGGCAAAATCTTTTAATATAAAACACATCTAACAACATGAAAATCAAGTCTGAGGAACCAGCATAACACTGACACTGTAGATATTAAATAAAGTACAGAAGAATCATGAAAAATACCATATACACTCACATTCAAGTCAGATCCAATTGCAAACTGCACAGACCAGATCTGCCATCACATAACATGCAGGTTGAGCTCGGTCTATGTAGTGTATTAAGAGTAATCTGTAGAATAAACAACAAAGATCCTGATCTGACAGAAAACTATGAGTTGGCAGACCAGATCTATGCTGCTTGCATTGTGTTTTGACTTAAAAGCAAGTATAAACAGTACAGACAATATTCAAGCTATTTAAGCTAGAAAAAAATACGTTCTTTAATAATTCCATAACTGTAACTGACAAAAAACATTTTGTTCCTTGCATTTACTTATGCCAGCAAAAGATACCAACTCTGTTAATATTTATATGTAGATACCTGAATAATGAAACATCTAGGTAACATGGAGCACATAACAAGGTCCACATACCATGATTTGATACCAAATAATGCAACATCTACATGATATGTAGCAAAGAACAAGGCCCACATACCATGATGTGACACTAAATAACCATCTATCTGAAGTGGAGAACTGAACAAGGCCCACATACCATGGCGTGACACTAAATAAACATCTAGTTGATGTGGAACACAGAACAAGGCCCACATACCATGATGTGACACCAAATAATGAAACATCTAGGTGCTATGGAGCACTGAACAAGGCCCACATACCATGATGTGACACCAAATAATGACACCAAATATTGAAATATCTATGTGATATGGAGCACAAAACATGACCCACATAGCATGATGTGACACCAAAATAATGAAAAATCTAGGTGCTATGATGCACAGAACAAGGCCCACATAACATGCTGTGATACCAACAAATTGTGTTATGATGTAAATCTGATTTGCAAAAAAAAAGTTACAAACACTTGAACACAGAATAGTTGCAATGCTGCGACTGCAGAAAAAGGAATTTTGATGTCTCTCCCTTTTCTAGTGCATACAATATCCACCCACCCTCAATTCACATATGACCAAAAATTAAGCATGCCTGTTTCAAACAATGAAAAAAGTTGCTTTGTTACATGTACATCAAAATCATAATTTAAAAAAATTCTTATCATATAGCTAATCATATCTATGATATGATTACAACAAATCAGAAGCAATATTTAAGAAATATTGATGAAATAAATTTTGTTCTCGCAAATTTATACATATACATTGCACAAATATATTATATTTTCAACAACTAATAAATACAAAGAACATAGCTTCAAAACCTTTTCTGAGTTGCCAATTAATTATACACTATTAAAAGAAAAACATGGCATTACAACAATGATATATATATATATATATATATATATATATAAAATTTATTGAACCCCAACAAGAGGCCCAAGATCAGCGGCTGACCATTTCAAGAACACATCTAATGTAAACCATCTGTCAGACTTGTGTAGTCTACATATTCTTTTACATCCTGATAAATTATTTCTAAAGATAAAGGTATATAAAATGTGCAGTTTCTTGCTCAGTCTTATAATCAATATCATCCAGGACCTTGATGACATAAATCAATTTACCAAGTTTTGTAGAAATTGGATGAGAATCAGCCTTTAGATCAAGAGTGTTAACAAGATAAGCCAAGTAGATGCATAATTAACATAAATTGATCTCACTAATTATAGACTGAACCTGTCACTGACAATGATAATAAAAACTCACACTCGAGTATAATCAAAACGGAATTAGATATCTATAGTGCAATAAATTTAGCCAATCTGATACAAAATTAACATGTATAGATCTTGTTCATAATCAAACTCACCCATAATCATGACAATATACAACTATTTAACAAGTCTGATAAAAATCTGATGAGAAATATTAATTCCAGATTGTTGACAAGGTCACTGAGTCAAATGCAAGGTCAAATGCATACATCCCTCAGCTAAAAATGGACTTGTCCAGGAGCTGGAAATGACTGGCAAGCAGGATTGTCTTTTTACACCGAAAACTTCCATTTGGAATGAAACACGCAGACAATAAGGGCCTTTCTGAGCATAAATTATGTGCATCTTTTATTTCATTTGTGAGGGGAGGTATATTCAGACTATAGTGCTTTTCAATTTTTTGAAGCATTTCTTTATCTACAAAGTTAACTTTTTACAGCTCATAACTATGTTTTAAGAGTCTTCATTATAAAATCAAGTGACATTTTTCTGAACTAAGGAAACTAGAGAAATGGTAAGCAATTTGATCAAATAAATACAAATATACCCCAACATGTCACCCTACCCCCATTATGGAGATGAGTCTATAGAAAATGCACAACTCTTCCAAAACATAACAATGGCTGGCCAGCCTGCATATCTTCTGATGATTTCTAAAGTCCACAGAAATTCACTTAAAATTGAGAGAACAGTTGTATTCACAAAATGTTCCATATATTGCATCCAGCTGCAAGTCCAAAATAGCAACATCACTTACAAAAACATGGAGCTAAAAGATTAGTCAATATGACAATGACCATAATACATCCAAAGTTTCACAGAAATCCATGCATAGAATGATTGAGATTTCAACAAAAACAGGTTTCACTATTATGATTCAGCAATATTAACCTTAAAAAATGTTTACAGAAAGAAATGCACAAACAAATGCTTCATATCATGCTAAAGCAAATGTTGCAATTCAACCCTTCACATTTTTTGGGAAATGGGAAAAAACTATGCTTCTGGGTAGCTTTCCAACACTGATGGTAAGTGCAACTAATTTGAAATATTTTCAGTACTGACAAATCATTTGGTCAGTAGCTGTGAAGACTGTGGGTTTGGACACATGAAAAAAAACATGCTTTGTAGTTCTGCAACAACAATTTATTCATTATTAATTATTTTGCTCCCAGCCCAGGTATAGATCTATGTTTGGAAAAGAGACACAAGAAATCATTCAGATTATGTTTTGGCACTAGTCCCAACATTATGGCAAGTTTGAAAGCTAAATTTCCAGGCTTCTTCTCTTCTGCCATTTCTATGTCAGGCATTACCTGCAAAAACAAAAAAAATTTTTTTTTTAACTTACAGTGGTTCTGATGCTAAGAATTAAGCTGTCCCTGTGATCCATATTATTATTTCCAATTGTTTTACACTTTTCTTCTAGAGCTTTTCTGCATGCTGTAAGTGGAAAGTAATGTAGGAAACATGGTAGTTATTGGAGGTATCCCATCATGATTTTCTACATAAGTTTTTGCACTTTTTAAATGAGTGCAGTTCACACTGAACATTTTTCAATATTTATTTTAAGGATCTGACCTGTTTTACCAATATTTTGTAGGCTTTAGTTTTTTCATGGAATTGTATGTAATACCATTACCTTCTGTTTGTTGTTTCAATGTGCATATACTGTGAATTCCTTTATTTTTGTGGGAGTAATTTTTCATGGCTTGGCAGTGACTTTTGCATCAGTACTTTTATTCACTGATTAAAAAAGAATGTGTGTGCACAAAAAGATCACTGTTTTCTTTGAGTTTGTGGTTTGCAGGAACCACACGATTTGATGCCATATTAAAAACAGCAAATTCACAGTATTTACTTTTGATCAGAACTTTGAATGTACACATCAGATGTTTCAAGGTTTCTCTAATTTTAGCATTTTTGTCCATATCTGGAAGCACATCACCATCATTTGTTCAATACTGAAAGTTCTTTTATACAGGGATGATTTCTGACAAAGTTGGTCAATATCTATAGGTGTTTCTTAAAGATGTTTAAATGTTTTTCTTTTTTGGAACAGTGTCCATATCTGAAGGCTGGCTGATCAGCTTATTTGTACAGTCACATGTGAATGCTTTTTGTCTGATTTGATCCAATTCAGTAAAGCATTTATTTTTATATAAAAAATTAATATAAATGTTTTTATACCCTTAGTAGTGATGGCCATATTTGACAGCAGTTTAACAACACTGAAACAAATTTTAAAGCCCTCAATGCCAGGATGCTTTCTGTCAAATTTGGTCAAATTCTACTAAATAGTTTTTGTCAATAAGATGTTTAAATGCTGCTCTGTTTTTATTAATGGCAGCTGTATTCTTAGTAATTGTTGATATATCTGACAGCAAATCAGTCTGCTGTACAAACCTTATGTTCCCTTATGCCAGGATGCACATTAACAAATTAGCAAATTAGCTCTTACGCTATTCTTACACAGGAGTCTTTCCTTTTAATATATTCTCAAAGTTTTATGATGAGAGGAATTGAAGAGATTATAATATAAATGACAGCTACAACTTTTCATTGCTTAATTTTATTTTATAATGTATCGCAAGAGCATAATCCATAAATAGGTGAGAGTAAGATGTAATTCAGTGAAAAAAGTGTAATGATTATGCCATAAGCGTAATGGTTTGCATGTATGACAATGGCTCTTTTCTGTCTCAGTCTCAGAAATGACCAATCAGTCATGATCATTCCAACTGTCAAACTCTAATGAAATGGAAATTTAATACCAATTCTGAAGAAGAGGGAAATAATTTTCCTAAAGCTGTAAGAAATCTTAAGCATCTGTTTGTTCCACAACCCCCCACAAAAAAAAACAAAACAATTCCAGTTATGAGCTCACAACTAAAAATAAATGACTTGAGATTTCAGTTTTGACTGTTGAGATTTTTCATTCTGACTTCGGAGAAGCTGGTGTCAAGGGTCAAATGACTTCGGTTGTTAAATCTATTGAGAACCCTGTATATACACACACATACACTGTCACAGGGACATATTTAATAATTTTAAGTGTTGCTTCAGAAACAAAATTCAAATAATAGATGGCTGGACAAACAAAAAAATAAAAAAAATATATACTGCAAACTTGTACAGCTCTAACAGCACAAGTCTTAAGTGGATCAAGAGTATAAAAAGTATACTAAAGTTGAGAGGTATCTTACATGGTTTTGGACTTTTTACCCATTAACTAAAGTGTGTATCATGTGTACAAATTCTCTCTGTAACAAGCATCAACTGTAGATACTGAGAAACATTTTTTTTTTGCTGAAACATCTCATGATAATAAATGCTTATGAATTAATACTGAGATGGGAACATTTAATTCTTGTAAGATTTCTGGTATAATAATCATACCCTATCCACTGACAGCTTGTGAACTACTCCATCTGGACCAAGGAGAAATGTGTTGATGCCTTCAAAAACCCTATAAACAGAAAACAAAAAAGTACTAAGTAAACGAGTTCCTCAAAAGAACTGATGCTCTACTGGCCTAAAAATGGTCATTAATATTCTTTTACATGTTATAAAATACCTTATGTACAATCTTAAGTAAAATATCTTTTAAAAAGAGTCCATTGAAGGGACAGATGCTCTATGGGCCAAACAAAAATTTACAGGAATTCAAGATAAGACCATTTCTTACCACTAATAGTCAAGTGTTGAAACTATCTGATATTCTTCAATGATAAAAGGATTCTCAAGATGGTTGCTGTGGTGGCCATACAGGACCTCAGATTGGCACCATTTTCGTTTAGGACCAACTAGATATCATCATATGAAGAATTTTAGTTAAAACCCCATGCTGATATAACCATCCATTCAGTGAAAACCCCATGCTGATATGACCATCCATTCAGTGAAAACTCCATGCTGATATGACCATCCATTCAATGAAAACCCCACGTTGATATGACTTTCCATTCATTGAAAACCCCATGCTGATATGACCATCCATTCAATGAAAACCTCATGTTGATATGACTTTCCATTCAATGAAAACCCCATGCTGATATGAACATCCATTCAGTGAAAACCCCATGCTGATATGAACATCCATTCAATGAAAACCCCATGCTGATATGACCATCCATTCAGTGAAAACGCCATGCTGATATGACCATCCATTCAATGAAAACCCCATGTTGATATGACTTTCCATTCAGTGAAAACCCCATGCTGATATGACCATCCATTCAATGAAAACCCTATGCTGATATGACCATCCATTCAGTGAAAACCCCATGTTGATATGACCATCCATTCAATGAAAACCCCATGTTGATATGACTTTCCATTCAATGAAAACCCCATGCTGATATGACCATCCATTCAGTGAAAACTCCATGCTGATATGACCATCCATTCAGTGAAAACCCCATGCTGATATGACCATCCATTCAGTGAAAACCCCATGATGATACGACCATCCATTCAATGAAAACTCCATGCTGATATGACCATCCATTCAGTGAAAATCCCATGCTGATATGACCATCCATTCAGTGAAAACCCCATGCTGATATGACCATTCATCCAGTGAAAAACCCATGCTGATATGACCATCCATCCATTCAGTGAAAACCCCATGCTGATATGACCATCCGTTCAATGAAAACCCCATGTTGATATGACTTTCCATTCAGTGAAAACCCCATGCTGATATGACCATCCGTCTAGTGAAAACCCTATGCTGATATGACTTTCCATTCAGTGAAAACCCCATGCTGATATGACCATCCATTCAGTGAAAACCCCATGCTGATATGACCATCCATTCAGTGAAACCCCTATGCTGATATGACCATCCATTCAGTGAAAACCCCATGCTGATATGACCATCCATTCAGTGAAAACCCCATGTTGATATGACCATCCATTCAGTAAAAACCCCATTCTGATATGACCATCCATTCAGTGAAACCCGATGCTGATATGACCATCCATTCAAGAGGAATAGTGATAACAAGATGACTTAGCTGACCACTGTATTGGATATCTGAGTGGCACCATTTTCATTTAGAACCAACAAAATATGTGACGAATGCATGAGTAAAGTTTCATCGCATTACTCCAAGTAGTCCTTGAGGAGTAGTGATAACAATGACAAAGAGACAGTCAGAGCAAGACAGAAAGAGAGAGTGAGAAAGATTGATACCAATTTCATTTATAACCAACTAGGCATCATAAGAAGTCTTGGTGAAAACGTCTTCTAGTAATAACCATGTACTGATACAAGCATTTATTCAGAAGTAGCAATAACAACATTGTTAAGCCAGCAGCCATGACTGTGATTGCCATATTGGATGACTGTATGGTACCATTTTCAATTAGTTGTAGCTAGACATCGTAAGACATTTGCACTGAAAAACCAGTCAATATGACTTTCCATTCAGGAGTAACAATAACAAAATTTTTAAGATGGATTCTTAAGTGGAACTATTTTTATTTCAGACCACTAGACAGCAGAAGAAGGCTGACAGTGAAAACCTCATGTCAATATGATTGACCCTTCAGAAGGAGTAGCGGTGTGGCAACCATGCTAGATGTCAAAGTGGCACAATTTTGAATAAGGACCAACTAGTCCATCAGATGAATGTGTATGAAAAGTTTCAAGTCAATCCTTTAAGTTGTTTAGGAGTAGCAATAATAAACTTGAGCTGGATGGATGGGCAATGGACAACAGATTATCCCATAAGCTCTTCTTGTTTATAACTGTAGATATAAGTTAATAACACAAGTAATTACCTTTTACAAGCATTTTCTATTTAAATGATTCAACAAAAATGTTAAATATACCAAGTAAATTAACTACTCTGAGTATCATCAATGCTTTTAGGATTACGATTTGAAGTTATTTTCCTTTAAAAAACTTGATTCACTTTTTATTAAAGAAACAATTGATCAGTAGAGTTAAATATATAAAGTAACTATTATTAGAAATTCAAACTATTCTTAGTTAATGAGCAGTGAGAATGCCAAAGGCTTGAGATAAATAAATCCACCCAAGCAAAAACAAAAGACCTTCACAATTTAACTGGATGAACAATAATAATAATAATAATAATAATAATCATAATAATAAATAACTACTGAAAGAGGGTGACATAATTAGCTTAAGAACTAATCTACCTTGAGGAAAATATTTCTAAATAAACAAGTATAAAATCATATATATATGGCTGGCGTAAGGCAATATGGCATACAGTGCAAAACAGACATTTGCCCCCCCCCCCATTAAAATATTTGCTAATGAGAAAGCTCATAAGAAATTTATATAATTTATGATCAAATAAAATGATTTTTATATGAAGAAAAACAAAGGTTTTGTTTCATTATAGCTCCGTGTCTGATTTTTGTACTCTTTTTTTCCACAGATTTGTGTCCCTATGAAAACAGTTTCCTGTGCAAGTGAACTGCTCTCACATAGCTTGCAATAGCCCTGATATATATGTGTGTGTGTGTGTGTGTGTAGCTAAATCTTTGATGTCACTGGATACACTGATTATGAAAGAAAAAAGTAGAGTGTGCATTTCTAATCTCTACTTGTATACTGTTCCAGAGCACTAGAGACTTCTTTTGAATAATACCTTATTTGATTTTATGGTGGACATGGATCTCTGTTGGAAAGTGTCAACTGGCTGTTTTGTGTGTGTGTGTGTGTGTGATTTGGATTTTTAATGTAGCTTTAACAATTTTCCAGTCATACTGCTATGATGTCTGCAGTGTGACAGTTTATAGTGATGTCTAGCACTGGGGCATCATGCCACAGACATGTAGCATGATGTCCCTCCCAGTAACATTATCATGACACCTGGCTGACCAGTCCTAACACTAAACTCTTAATGCTGAGCATCAAGCGAGGCAGCTGTTAGTACCATTTTTATAAGTCTTTGGTATGACTTGGCCTGGGATTGAACCCATGACATCCTGCATCCCAGGCAGATGCTCTAACCACTAGGCCACCAGAGCGGTCTAACAGACTCTCTAACCACTAGGCCACCTGAGCAGTCTAACAAGATATGTGTGATAGTATTATAGCAATCATAAATAGAGTACAGTTACTGGATATCTTGTACATTAACTTAGCTTTTCCTATATAAAGTCCTTATTAGTAATATTTTTAACTTGTCAGATAGCTATCACCATTTTCTAATTGGTCTGACATTAGTCTGAATGCCCTTTTTCCAAGACATACCAGCTTTGCTACATTTTTAGCACTGAATTTTTTTGCACAAGGTAATAAAGTAATTTAAATATGGTTGTATGCAGCTATAATAAAATAGTTTCCTGTACCTTTCTGGGAAAAAGTCTCTTTTATCTTACTGAACAGCCATAAACCTGAATTAAAATTTTAATGATAAATGTTACATGTTCAGTCCATGTTATACTATTATCTACAAAATGATCAAGTACTCTATTAACAAGCCATATGCCATGCTGAGATAAGTAATACTTCAGTTTTACCAGTATTAAGTATCATATGATCACTTGTGTATGTATGTATGTATGTATGTATGTATATATGTGTGTGTGTGTGTGTGTGCATGTGTGTGTATATTTAAATTTCTTGACCATGATTAAAGATTGTAATGTTAATTTTGTAAACAAAATATTACACATTTTTGTCAATAACTGTAGATTATATTTTAAGATAATTATTATTTGTAGGTAAACATGTTACTGGATTGGATTTCAGAACTTTGGTTTTCCCCTTGGAAAACCAGGTCAACCTGATACTTTATCGTATCTTTATTAAAATTAAATTAAAGACCTGATCTTTTTTTGCAACTTGGAATGTTCTGGAAATGAACTTTTGAACCTCATATTGTGTCTGATTTTTTATATTGAACAGAATTACTCATTCCTATCTTAACATTAGTAATGGAATCAGTCTTTTAGTTGTGTTCATTTATAATATGAGAGAATTTATTTAAATTATTCATTCGAATTACTAAGTGCTCATTGCTTTTAGGACTAAATCACTATTTTTGGAATTATTGTGAATTCATTCAAGGATATCCTGGATTATATCATTGTGATACATCAAGATTGTTGGCATATCAACAAATTTAAGACCATTTGCACATAGCATATTCAAGACTAGAATTTATTCAGAACACCAATGAAATTCATTCAGAACATTCTTTACTTCTGGACTTGTGATAGAACTTTAAGGACTATTTGGGATTTAATTCACAACACTGTAAGTTCCTTTCAAATTTTCACTTTGCATTCATGGGAAATTATTTGTTGACTTTTACTAAATTTGTTGCTTTTCACTCTTTTCTATTATTTAAGTCCATAGAGTTGTAATAATCAGATGTTCAATTTGTTAGGACAGCCTGTAAAGAAATATCCAAGTCATGCTTTGTTTTTCTGGACATCTGACAATGCTGTTTCACCTGAAGAGAGATCTACAGATAAAACTGAATTAAGCCTTGTGGTACTCTTTAATTGTTCCAATTAAGATATAATGTATTTTATGTAAACATGTTATATTCTTTCATTTAAGTATGAAGTAAACCATATAAATGTTCTGTCATCACATTGGTAAATGTTCAAAAACTTTTTTAAAAAATCCTGATCAACCAATGTAAAGAAAAAGCATTCCTGAAATATATAAGCACAGATTCCATTATTCTGCCTTGATCAAGTACCTGAAGCGATTTATCATGACAAAGATCAAGTCAGTTTTACCTTAACAATTCTGTCCAAAACTGTTGGTTTGGGTGTAAAATTGAGTGTTTGGTTAAATGTGACATGAATGACTTGAGGCCATGTTTTTCAATCAATTTTAACAAGTTTGGTAGTTCTGATTTGACTGTTAGTTATCTACATCTTCCATAAAACCTGATTTGTGAAGTGGGCAAATGAAGTTGCAATACTTAAACTATGAATGGTATGCTTTCTGAATTAACTTAGGCAGATGTTTTCATGAGTTATGTACCAATCTGATCAACTCCTGTATTAGGTGACATATTGAGATTTTTGGAACGAAGTTCTTTGATACTAGTGGGACAGAAAACATGTTATTTTGCTGGTGCAGAACATGTTTTATTTCATCAAAGTTGTTCACTGTTACAGGTTCATTTAATTTTGAAAATTATGTTGGTGAATTTTTTAAAATTAAAAACATTTTCAATATCAATGTTACCTGTGAAATGGCATTATTTTTCAGAAGCAAATGATTTTTTTGTGTGACTAACTTCAAATTTTGCTCCCATAATTTCAATGAAAACTCTCTTAAAAGACTCTTTATGCTTTCAAGCTTTGATTGATAACAAGTTTTCAAACTTGATATTTTTTCATCCATACTTTATACTGTGCATGGTTTCCATTAGCATTGAGTTCACATACATGTACCACTGAATATTCATTGAGTAAACTATAATAACCAACCTAACTGGCCTACCACTGAAATCAGAGATGCCATGAAACAAGTTTTCAAACTTGATATTTTTTCATCCATACTTTATACTGTGCATGGTTTCCATTAGCCTTGAGTTCACATACATGTACCACTGAATATTCATTGAGTAAAGTATAATGTCCAACCTAACTGGCCTACCAGTTGGTCTCATGTTTTCATGGCATCTCTGATTTCACTGGTAGGCCAATTAGGTTGGATACTATACTTTACTCAATGAATATTCAGTGGTACATGTTTGGAGATTTCATCCATAAATTATTCAATCCACACTACAAAGATTCATCAAAATCTCCACAAATTTGTATTCCATGCACCATAATGAGGGTCATCAAGAAATTACTCTTAAGTTTTATAATAATCTCTAAGTGATAATTATGTGAGTATTGTTTCTACATTGTTTTGCCTTAGTTGTTAAAAATAGGGTCAACGTCTATTAAGAGTTCATTTTATACTGACTGCAAATTACTGTAAATAAGCCCCCTTCTAATAAACATCCCCCTTTTCCCCCACAAAAAAACATATTCTTACCTTACCAACCCTTATAGATCCATTATGTTATGTCCAAATAACTAAAACAGTACACGAGTAATCCAATGACTGTTAGCAAAATAAATAAAACAACTTAATTTACAAATGTTTTCAGTCAAACAGTGATGTACAGTATTTAATGCCCACCACCTAACTGCAACACCCATAAGGCTCATTTTAATGCACATAAAAATTACTGCAGTTTAAGTGTAAAATTTCCATCTAAATCATCTTCATTAAGCAATAATGTATTAACAGAGCTATGGGTTGGTACACAGAGTATAAAAACCAAAATGTTACTTCTTAAATAAAGCAATCAAAATAACATTAGTACATAACAATAACAACAAAATGAAGTCAACAAGGTTTCCCTTCATTAATATAAATTTTATTTAACATTTCCTGCACAAGTTGTTGCATCTAAGCAAGGGTAGTGGAGAAAGGGACACCATGTTCTGGAAAACTGGGTGGGTCAGGATGCACACAATTTCAAAGGGCCAAGGAAAGTATTGAACCAGAAGATACCTGAGGCATTTGTAGCAGTAAAAATATAATCAGATAATCACATTTGCCTTGATGGGTTTACCATCTCAAATCAGTTTGCACCACACAACCAACTTTTCCATGGATGTTTACATCATTGTTATTAGAGTCATATTAATCAATCAATAACTACAGAATATTCATGAAATTTTATATATTCCTTTAGGCTAGCATTTCCAGTCTTTACTGTTATGCAAATCTGATATTTTCCATAACAGTTTTTGTGTACCAGTATATGAAGAATTATTCCAACCAGGCATACAATTACATAGGGCAACCATTAGTGATATTTTGTTTAACAGAAACTAGTAAAATATTAGTTCCATAATATATGATACTTCCTATTATGGCTAACATACTACTCAACAAACCACTTCTGTATGATTCATATTCTTTGACACTGATGTGAAAATGTTTTCTGTTTTTGTTAATTTCAATGGTACTTTTAACAAATTATTGACTAAATCATGGAAGGAATTTGGGAGCCAAGGGCCTTTTCCATGGACACACTAAGGGAAAGGCAAAGCTTCCATTTCTTTGACATGATATAACCAACAATGTGTTAAAAACTCTGTTAAAACCAATGGACACATTATGCATGACAATGCAGCTGATATATACAAGTTCTTAACTACATGAATTCACCTAATGGTCTGGGATTAAGGACAAATTTAAAGCAGATTTTGCCATTTTCCTCTTGAAGCATATAAAAGCACGTCATGATGATGAAAAAGCATGCATCAGGAGAAACCGGGGGCAAAAATTTTGGGAACATAGGCCTAAAATTGTGGGAACAAACAATCCTGCACTCGATTTGCAACGATGCATATCATCTTTATCACTTAGATGTTTGAGGAAACAGACAAAGAGGACTGAATTTAACTAAAGGAACTTAAGTCTTTATTCCAATGGTGTTAATGGTGTCACATAATACTGACCAATCAAATACCCAAGTATAGACTCAGCTTTAAGACACATAAGGTCAAATTAGTTCCAGCTACTATAAACCAGCACATGTCCAAACCTGGAATCTAACACAGGACATCAGAGGATCAAAGAAAACACGTGATTGCTATATAATCAAGAGGATTTTAATATACAGCCCCATCTCTCTTATAATATCACACCTAAGAGAGGTCATTTTGTGATAAGGCTATTCAAACACACACAGGACTCCAACAGGCAACTTAAGACATTTTTTAAACATAAATATTAATTAAACTATAAAGCTGAATTCCCTCAGGACTATGTATTTAAAGGTCAACAGATCCTGCACCAAGACATTTGCTATTTGGTCACCATGAACAGCAGCAACCCATCTCAAAAGTCTGTTTTTTCATCAAACAAGGTGTCCACAAAAGTGTGATTACTGTACTTTTATTTGGATGGTTTAAACTGACAGCTCCTTTCTACTTACTCTGTTGCTGCCTCCTCTTTTAATGACATGAGGTATTTTAATGCAGAGACCCCTGTCACCTGCCAATGCATGCGGATTACCCCTTCATCTGGATGTGATGTAATTCTTTTGATGATCAGTCTGACTTTGCTGTATTTAAAGGTACCAAGTCTCAGCTTTGCTATCTCCATCGCAAACATATTTTTCCCTCTAAAAAGAATGATAACAGAATGACAAGTTATATTGATGGTGTTAGTACTGTACAGAGAAAAACATTATGGAAATGAATTTTATGATAGGGTGGGTTAACTTTTTTATATTTTACTGCTTTCCTGTAATATTTCTGACATGATCAATCCACCAAACAGATCAGAATTTGACAAGATATGGTATAATTACAATGCAATTCAGATGTCTTGGAATTTTTTGTCCCTTTGTGCTATGTTCATAATCTAGTCTTAATTGTGTTACTTTGCTGAAACAATTCGTTCTGAGATCCCGTAACCTGCTTATGAAAGTATCTTGTGGTGCATCACTCTCAACTGATATACTGCAATACGCAGGGCTTGAATTTAAAAATTTGTTCCCACTAATTCACAAGATCAAGCAAAAATTATTTTACTGATTCTGCCTAAATTTCACTGATCATACTAACATAAAACAACCATATCAGTTTCAAATTCAAGTGTTTAAAAAAAAATCAATAACATCAACTCAAAACAGTAATTCCTGCATTTCACCAATAGGACTCACACTTATCCTGCACACTTTCCCATTTCTCCAAATACTCAGTGAAGAAAGTGCACAACATCGGGGTCATACTTGAGACATTTGTGCTAATTTTCCCAGCACTTCAAGTACTTTCTTAGTCTCTTCTCTTAATTATACTTGTGATTGAACTTACTCTCGCCATTGTGTAATGTATGCTGGTTTGGTTGCAGATGTTCACTGTGCTGTGAAAATTTTAGAAAAATTCTATCAGGTACCCATCGATTTTATTGACTGGTTATCTGGGTACCCAATCATAGGGAAATTGTATTAAATGTGTACAAATCTGAAAAGCTTTGTTGTAGGTAGACACTGGCATGAATGGCATGCAAAAGAGTATTTTTTCAGTGGTCAAAGTGTACAAGTCAGAGTGTAATTTGCAAGTCAGATCCTATGAAGGGGTCACTTGTCATCAATGAGTCAGAGTTGCACTTTGAAAAATAAATAAGTCCAACGGGATCAGCAGATAGATAGGAAGAAAGGAAAATTAACAACAAAACTGTAAAATATACTTGTATTATTGAGTGTAAAATGTCACACAAAAATTAAAAACATTCAATCTGTTCTAATTAAATCCACTAAAATCCACAATGCTTGACATTTTAAATCTATTAATATGATAAATCCATGATTTCAATTACAGGTCATATAGCGATACACAAATAGTTAAGTGTGGGTCGGTGGTTCTTTCTGGGGGTTTTCCCCGGGTTCTTCCTCCACCATTAATACTGGCCGCCATGTATAGCCTATTGTGTGCTGAAAAATGGCGTTAAACCCTACAACAACAACAAATAGTTCAGAATGATCCAATTTACAATATCTTATAATAACCTCTCCCTAAAAAACTCACACACAATGGGATCCAGAAACAAAGGCTGAACCATAAATGAGGGCACAAGTTATTGAGGGATCTCCATAACAATATGAAATGTTAATATCCTCATTGGACATAGAAAAAACTGAGTGGGGCTGTGGGGAGCGAACTAGTCTATTTAATGGCTGAATACTCTTAAAATTGTGTTGGGAATAATTGTAACGAAGCGCTTTTCTAACAAAGTTATTTGTTTTTATAAAAAAATGACTTTTATTTTCAAGATATCCAACCACTGAGAGAATGTTATTATTGCTGTTCCAACTGGTCTCAACAACTTTCACATATGTGAAAACATTGTGTATTACATAACTGCTTTATGTTATTGTTGAGTAGTCTGGTTCCCTGATTATTACTTGCTTTTCTCTCTACTCTTGTGGCATGCAACTCAAGCAGCATTCTAAAAAGGGAACCAGACTAGTTAATGGTTCAAATTCACAATCAAACAAGATTTCCTTGTCTTTAATAAACAGAACATTGAGTTCATGAAAGAGCAGTCATTGTCGAAAGTAAACTTTTTGTATTGTTCTATAATAATATATTGATGCTATGATTTCATTGCAAATAATAGTAAAATTTCTTCTCATCTGTGAGAAAAAACTCTGAGTGTCAATTAAGGAATTGCAAATTAACTATAAACTTTAAAATGAACTTTGCAGTAATAAAGTGTATTTGTAAAACAACATTTTACGTCATCAAGTATTCATTTTGCTTGGTTGCCTTTCCATCATTGATCACATTTGTGAATCAGTATGCTAATTTAAGGTAGTTTAATATTACATTCTCAAATTTTTTTAAACAGGGTTTGATTGATCACTAGAAATGAGGTAACCGGACACTAGACCAGGGCTGCTAGCTCTTTCGCAGGTTGGATTTGCATGCTTTTTAACATTTATTTTGTCCACCCCTTTTTCTGATACAAAAGACATAATTAACGTGGTAATTCAAGGACAGTTTTAAATTCAGTGCAACAATAACAAGAAATATTACTCAAATTAGGTATAAAAACATCCTTGGCACTTAATTAGGTTCTCAAAGAAACACTTGTGGACATAGCTGTTATGGTAGATTAACATATTCCATGTTTGAATACAACAGGGAACATTGTATTTATGATCATTACACTTATGCTGAACACATTTCATCTGCTAAAAAACATATTTAATTGGTATTTATTTATTAAAGTGCTGCCTCAAGTAGGCAATAGTGACAATTTCATTGATTGAAAGTTTATTGCACAATGTTATATACAATGTACCAAGAATGTTGTTTGGGAAGAAATTTTAAGAAAATACATGATTTCTTATTAAAAGTTGATAATTTCATAATATTGATTCAAATTTCGTCATATCAACCATTTTTAATGATAAAATGAGCGATATATCAAGGTTTTAGTCACTAATTTTGATCACAATTTTCTTCATATTCAACAACTAGGGGCCAAATGCTTGGTACTTTCTAGTATTAAAAAAAAAGAGGATGGACAACTGACCCCATGTTATAAGTGGGTTTGTTGAGTTGTCGAGGGAGTGGAGTATGTTGACTGCATGTGTCTCACTGAATAATCAATGAAAGTTAAGTCCACATATTTAAATATTCTCAGTATGCTATTAATGTCATTACCTAATGTCATTTGATACAATGTCCAATAGGTTTTGTAATTGTCTGCTAAAGTTCTGAAATATTCTATCATCATTTAGTAAATCATCATGGTCTAGTCATCGTGAACATCATCTGACTCCGTTTCCTTTGCCTCACTGTCACATGTAGGTGCTTATGAAGAGACTGAGCTTGGGCTCTGTAAATATTACTTTGATTATACAGTTTGTGAAATCTATAAAGGCTGCAACTGAACATGTGTCAGTTGTATGGCAAGATCAAATAACCACTCTCTGTTACTTGCAAATGAACAAGTATCACTCACAGCTCAATCAAAGGGTTGTCACATGGGAAAAGAAGCAAAGAGTTTAAGGTCAAACATTTACTGGAAGAGGCAGACCTCAGCTTGGCAATGAATATATATTAAAGTCACAACTAGATCAAAAGAACTGCTAACTTGAAAACAAAGTTAGTGCTGTCTCTACAAACCAAGGGCTTATGGGGCTAGGTGCACTGGTAGAAAACTTGTATATAGTAAATGGTTACTGGATGGATAATTTTATTACCTGGGTTATTATCAAAGGGTGGGTACCTGTTCACAGCTCTAGATGTGCACCTGGCAAGTACTTCCAGGTGTTTACATTTGTCATGGCTTAATGAACTGAACAACATAATAACACACTGTCTGGCATAATTCCAGATCATTAATTTAGTTGGCGAACTCAACCTTTTCCACTTGGTCAAAAGTAGCCTGAAACCTTTTGTTACCATCACTAATGAAATCAGTGAAGTGCAAGTAAACTGTTTTGACAATAATCACTTTAATTTCAATCATTAATGGATGAGTGTTTAAACACCTGTTCATTTGTGCTATGAGCATTTATCGTTGCTTGTCTTGTGCATGATACTGGCAGGTACAGAATTAATATCATAATAAAATAATTAATTACCCATTAAAGAGGTTTGCCAACTCATGAACACATCTTAACTGCTATAATAGCTACCAGTGTTAATTTTCACTGCTCTAGTGGATTAGTGATGGACGGGTTATAAAACCCATAGGCAAAATTCCTATGGCAGGATAGTCGATTACTGTTAATTTCAAGCCCTGCTTTATTTCCATAACAACATAAAAAGTATTGAAAATGCAAAATTCTATTAAACAAAAGGCAACCTCCACACAACTTGCCTGACATGTGTATGGCTGAAGTACACTGTACAGTTTGAGAATTACTGTAAGTTCCTGAACAAAAATGTTTACAGCAAATTACAGCAGGTAGACAGAGATTATTACATAAAAGGGACATTAAACTAATGTGTTACAAATTTCACATAGAGGAATGAAGTTAGTAGTTTGTATTTATAAAGTATACAGGTACATGTTGGGCATCACAATTTTAACTCCTGAAAAGTGTACTAAGATTCAAAGATATAGTGTAGGCATTGTGCTCTGGAAATGACGGTGCAAATTATGGATGGATGAACAGGCAAATGGATAACAATTTAAAATACTGAAACTAAATAAATGCAAATAGAAAATCAAGACAACTTGTCTAGCAAGTGTACTCAATTTCAAAGAGATATCTTAAATACTTTTGGAGTTTTGCCATGGAAACAAAAGTGTTAATTTGGGTAAATGAACATACAAATGAATAAAAACATAAAGTATATTGAAACTAAAAGATATAGAACATGGTTTCAGAGTTTTCCCTGGAAACTACAGTGTGGATAATGTATGGACATACAAGTGGATAAACTTTTAATATACCTTATGTTCTACTGATGTAACAACTGCAATCTACATCATCCTTTTCCTTTCATACTTAACCAGGGAACAAAATCTTCGACTATTTCTTCATTAACTGTACAAGCATTACGTTAATTCCGAAAACTAGACTGATTCAGCTAAAGTTTAATAATATATCCTGACCAAACAATGTTTTGTCTTTAAATCATACCACCAGGTAATGGACCAACCATTTTTCCAAATTTTTTTTGGAGTAAACTTTTTTGTTATTAAGTAATTCATACTTCTCAAACATTAAGGTAAAATAAAACTATGCAATCATCTTTACATGTGCATATGTATGTATGTACAGTGTGAACCCGCCATTACGCGCCCGCGTTAATGAGAATTCGGATATAACATGGTTGTGGCATGGCTCCCGAAATTTAGTATATTCATTCGCACATGAAGAAAATATGTTATGGGCCAAGTATGGGAAATAGTGTTTATTATCATTTTGGGGAAGAATTCGCATATGAATTAGTATATAATATGATTGTGGCATGGTTCCTGAAATTTTAAATACATGTATGTTTATTTTTCTCATACTGGGATTACTTTTTTTAAGTATGAGAAACAGTGTGTAAAAAATGTATTATCATTTTGAGGAAGAGTTCGCATATGAATTTTAATATAATATGATCATGTTGTAGCTTATGAAATTTAAGAATTTCGGCAGGTTCTTGAAGTGTTATGCCAAAATAAACATTATCGGAAATGTTACTTATTACTGATACATTAGTAAAAGCCATTAAGTCGTCTTTGTGATTGTCTTCAATTAATTTTGTATACAATCATTGCTCAAAACAATAGCCAACATGTGTTTCTTCTTTAACTGCATACACAACTAAGAAGCAGACAATGCAGTGGTTGATAAAAGATTCTCACAATTTAAAAAACATCACAAAACGAAACCCACCAACATGCTTGCTGGGCTTGGCAGTGTTATTTGACGCAATCAGCTGACCAGTTAATAATGTCTGCTTTATTAGCTGGAAATCGAAAGGGCATGAAATTGTACATTCATTCAGCTTACAAAAATTTATGAAAGTGACTCATGACCGGTCATTGCAGGCCTACTGCACTTAGCTCTCTGGTTTTACATGAGTATGGTGTTTGTTTATGAAATCGTTATAAATTTCCTATTTTTATAAAAATATTTTACCATTATGGAAAAGCAAGTTCACAAGTGTAAGTTGTTCTCTGCACTTCGTGCAATGATTAGTATAGTTGTTTTCACACATTTCTTTCGATATTCACAAAATCTGAAGTAAAAGTTTTATGCATGCTGAAAATGTGTTGATTGTTTATTACTCTTGCTGTAGTCGTTCAAATGAATAGGTACACGTGTTAATTATTGGAAATGTGCAATGGATAAATGTACATGACAGTGTAATTTTAGCAGTATGAAATTTGTACAGTCACTGTTCATAGACCCTGGAATGTAGGGAACTCTACATGTGCTTTGTCTTTCTTAACCTAATTTTGCTGTTAATTTTTCCCAATGAATTCAGACACATAATGATGTGGGACAAAATTATTGAATAGTTTAAATAAGTATGCAATTTTTGCAATGGAATTACATGTATTATGGATTAATTACAGGCCTTGACAATACGATATCAGACGGCAAGTAAATGGTGTTGATACTCTGTTCATGCTGTATATTAGATGTTGAATTCAGACACAATGATCTGGAACAAAATTATTGATTATTCAATGGAATTATATGCATTATAGATGAACCACATGTGTTGATATCCTATTCATCATATACATTAGACATGAATACACATATACATGTATGTGCCAATGAGTTGTTCTCTGAAAAGAGTAAAATACTGTAAAACCCTGCATTAACGTGATCCGATTTTCTGGACCCCAATTATTGCGCTATAGCAGGGTTCCACTGTATGTATGTATATATGTATGTATTGATGTGTGTGTGTGTGTGTGTATGTATGTATGTATGTATGTATGTTAGTAATGTTAGTAGTGTTTTGGTGCCTCAGCACAAAAGTACATGATAAACTGTGTGTGTGATTTGGATTTTTAATGTAGCTTTACAAAAAATTCAGTCATATCACTATGATATCTGCAGTGTGACAGGTTATAGTGATGTCTAGCACTGGGGCATTATGCCATAGACATGTATCATGATGTCCCACCCAGTCACATTATCCTGACACCAGGCCGACCAGTCCTAAAACCAACCTCTTAATGCGGAGTGCCAAGTGAGGCAGTTGTTAGTACCATTTTTATAAGTCTTTATAAGTCTTTGGTATGACTCATCCAGTGTTCAAACCCATGACTTCCCACACCCAAGGTGGAGTCTCTAACTACTAGGCCTTGTTCTATATGATGATGCCCTTCTCCAATATTGGGTTTCATATTTTTAAGTGTGATGGCTGATCTATCTACCGTATTTACCATATATGTTGGGACACCATAAATTAATTCTAAAAGTAACTTTTTTGTGCACTGTATGTTCTGGGACACAGGTTTTAAGTCGTAAGTTGTGAGACACCTTTTAATTCATTTGAAAATTACATGTTGGAAAATGCACTCAAACATAAATTTTATTAAAGAAAACTTTAAAAAAGAAAATGCTGTGAGTATTGTTTATTTACACTTTTCTTCCTAGATGTAAATTTGCTAAGAATGAGAATGAGTTCAACTTTTTCTGTTCTAATTTATGCTTCAACAATTTTTTTATATAAATTAAATGCCAAAGTTTATTTGCTGTTCGTGCTCATTACATGACTTATTTTGGCAAAATAAGTATTAATGAGAACAGTATAAACTATTCACTATAATTAGGTAAAAATATATTCATAGAGAGACAGAGAAAGAGTTAATACCAGTAAATAGTGACGGTACAGATTGACTGATGAGTATACAAATTCCGAAACTGAACATCCTTTATTTACACAGCAGTGATATCTGACATAATTCAAGTACTGCTGAACAAACCTGAATGCAGCTAATATATTTAATTTAAATCCTTCAATCTGTCCACATTGTTAATTGCCTACTCAACCTCCTCAGGCTCAAATCCATCAAATTTGTCCTCTTCACTGTCGCTGCCATCACATTCAGTATCTCTTTTGATATTGTCCTCACATCCATTCAAGTAACTGCTAATTCCACAAACTTTAAATGATTTTCAGTTCAGATCTGGCTTGTCCCAAAGCGATTTGACTGCTTTCACAATCCAGTCCACAACTGTGTGTTTATCTGCTTCTGCTGCTTTATAAAATTTGTCAAGCAACTTGACCAGTTTATTTACACCGACATCTAGTGGCTGTAACTTGGAGGTGCATCCACACGGAATAACTGCAGGCACCGTGTTACCACTTCTCAAAGCCTGTTTTACAGCATCTGTAATATGAACCAGGAATGAATCCATCACTAAAAGAGATCATTCCCTTCCTGTATATTTGAGATATATCTCCTTAATCCACTGCAGCATCACCTCCTCATCAACCCAACCCTTCTCCTGCACACATACGATCCAACCTTTTGGTGCCTGAATATCTTTTAGCTCCCTCACACCACGAAAATTTATCATGGGTTGCAGCACATTACCTGCTGAGGAAACTGCAAGTACTAAGGTCAGATGCTTTTTATCTGCACCAGTCATGTAAATTCTCACACTTTTAATACCTTTCTTTCTGACAGTCTGGGAATGAGATCAAAGTACATAGGAGTTTCATCCATGATAATTATCATCTTGTCTTCAAATCATCTTCTTTTCTTGCCTTTACAAATTCGTTGAATAATTTTATTTTCTCCTCCAAATCTTCTGGGAGACGCCTGGCCATCATTGTCCATGAACAAAGAACGAGGTTGTGTCGCTTTAAAAAACCAGTTACCCAGTTTCTACTGGCTTGAAACTCAATTTCTGGATGTTCACTTGACACATATTCCTTGGCATAAGAACGTATAGTGTCCACACTAAAAGGTATCTGCAGATCGCGTTCGGCGAGAACCCACTTTGCAATTTTTCCTTCTAACTCACTGCCATATGATACTGGTCTCCCACTCTGTGCTAAATGTCCCCATTCATTCTGCTGCTGAGAAAAATCTATTTTTGACCAATTTGCAATGGTTGATTTGGGGATTTTGAAATGTCCTGCTGTTACTTGAATTCCGTGCAATTTTGAGAAATTTACAAACTCCTCTTTTTGCTTTAATGTAAAATGCTTGTAATGCCCTTGCCTGACATTAGGAATACACGATAATATCAAATACCAGTATATTGTGGTATTAAACATACAATACAATAATCGCGATATAACTTTCTTATATCGATACAGTGCGATATTGATGTAAAATTTGAAAAACAAGTAGCAGACGAACTCTATTATTATTATTATTATAAATTTATATTAGCCATTCTTCACTACTTTCTGATTGACAATGTCCTATTGAATTCCAAACCTTTACCTCTGGTAATCAGCTTCAGTAACATTTTTATTTCGCTTCCTGAGAAGTTGCAACATGGGTAATTGGAAGTTACACATCTGTGAAGCTTCATCCTTATGAAGCTTTAACTTCTCTTTGTCAACAAATAAGCACCTTGCTGACATTGATGACTAACTGACATTAACCATGAGCTACAACTATTTCAAGCATGGTTAAGTACAAAATTAAAAAGTGCAATCTGCCATATGGACTCATTTTACATTAAGAAAGAGTAAAAGGGATGGGAAAATTGATGAGGCAATTGCTGTGTGCCGACTACTTGACACTCTTGTTAAGTTTTCTGGTGGAACCACTAATCTAGCATACCACATGAACAAAAACCGTCCTGAGAATTGTGGTAATTACAAGCTGTGTGCCGACTACTTGACACTCTTGTTAAGTTTTCTGGTGGAACCACTAATCTAGCATACCACATGAACAAAAACCGTCCTGAGAATTGTCGTAATTACAAGATGACAGACAACAGATCATTGATCCCTGCCAATCTGATTTCATCATGTGAAGATACTTCCGATCTTTCTAAAACTAAAACGTCACAGCTCATCCAGAGAACCTTACCAGGGCTCACTGGTGTGAAATACCCCTTGCATTTTTCTTGTGCTTTACACATAACTGACAAAGTGTGCAGACTTATGATAAAGGACGTGTCCATACTGAATAGTGAATTCGCCAGAGTTTAGAGACCTTATACATACCCTTGACCCCCGATATAATGTTCCAGGTTGAAAGCAGTTTGCAGAGCTGATCATTTCTCAGAAATATGCTCAAGTCAAGGCAGTGGTAACAGAAGACCTAAGAAATGCTGAGAAGGTTGCATTGACAACAAATGGTTGGATGTCCAGGTCAACGTAATCATATCTGACAGTCACATCAACTCAAACTGATAAAAATTGGAAGCTGATAAACTATGTTCTTCAAACTCGGCCCATGTATGAAGGGCACAGGTGAGAATATAGCTGCTGTGATTCACGAGGCCCTCAAAAAATGGGAAATACAGTCTATCTCCATACCACCTATTGTATCAGACAATGCATCAAACATGGAAAAGGCAGGACTCTTTTAGGATGCAACTTTCACATCAAGTGTTATGCACATACAATTGATTAAGCTGCACAAAAGCGTCTCAAGATCAAATGCATTGAAATTCTGCTCAGCAGCTTTCGTTGAATAGTTGGGTTCTTCCACCGAAGTACATAGGCAGCAGCTAAACTGAGAAGCCAGGCTGAATTGCTGGGTCTAACGGATCATAAGCTTATAGCTGATGTGCCCACTACATGGAACAGTACTTATGACATGATTTCAAGGTTTCTTGAAATGCATTGTGCAGTAATTGCCGTTTTGAGATCCAAAGATCTTGCTAAAATAAAAGAGAAAGATTTGAACACAATGTCAGATGATGACATTTGCCTGGCAGACGAGGTAATGGTTTGTCTAAAACCTCTTAAAGTGGTGACAACCACTCTTTGTGCATAGTCAGTTCCAACCATTTTTTTTGTACCATGCCTCTTCATCACAAACGTACTGACAGCATTTTCCAACACAGCGATGTTGACTCCTAGTAATAGCTCAGATGAAAAGGGCTATGGCTGATGATCTTTGGGATAGATACACTCATCAAGAAGAAACTCTCACCATTGCTGCTGCCTTGGATCCATGTTTTAAAGCCTTACCTTTCCTCAGCGATGCATGAAGGAATGAAATCTTTACCAAAATTTTGCAGAATGCACTTGGGTGATAGTGGGCAGTCAGAACTGCCACCTTTACCACAGCTAACTGAACAGTTATGTGTGTTTGCCAATTTGGCTGCAAAGGATGCTCAACCAGTTTGCAAGAAGCTCAAGTCAGACATTGGTCAGAGTGACATGATAGATAATGGTACCTGTTGTTCTGGCCTGCAAGAATTTCTTGGTGATGTCTACATAACTGGTGTTGAGACTTGAAAAACACAAATGGATGAACTAGAAGAGCTCAAGAACTATAGTGTTTCTGTCGATTCCCTTGGATTTAAATCCTCTTCAATAGTGGAAAAATCCCTAGCAGAGATTTCCTAGATTAGCAAAGCTTGCTAAATCATTATTGTGCATCCCAGCAACAAGTGTCCCTTCTGAGAGGGTGTTCTCCACTGCTGGAGATAAAGTAAACGCACAATGTTCAGCCGTAAAACCAAATCATGTTGATGCTCTTATCTTATTAAAAAAAATATGAAGTTCCATCATGTGATTTTCAAGGCAGTTCAATTTGAACTACACAGGGTAAAGTGACAATGAAGAGACCAATCTGAAGTTTCATGCACTTTATGTTTATCAAAAAGTAAACTACAAACTGTGAACTGTTCAGATAAAAGAATTAAATTGTAACTCTTTATTGCTATGTTAGATTGCAACTATTGTAATGCATTTATTCATTTTCTCTACTGTATGTTAATTATGTAATTAAATAATTTTAAGTATTTTATGCAGTTTGCATTCATTTTATTTCAATAAATTAATAGCAATTTGTAATTCTTTCTTAGATCAATATACTGCAATACTTCCCTTAGTATTAATTACACTCTTCCTCTCTAGCACGCTTTTTTGGTCGACCTATGGGCCTGTTAGGTGAAGCTTTTGGCAACGCAATTTCTTTCCATGTACAAGGCAAGGCCTCTTCACTACTTGAGTATCACACTACAAAACTTAACCATAATGGAAGAAATATATATAATTTTGGTTATTTTGTTTTATTCCCCTTTATATATGCTATGTACGTGATAACAATAACAATAGCAAGGAATCACGTTTTGTATAAATGTGTGAGAAGTTATCCTTTCAAAGTGTTCAATTGTTTCTATTTATTTTCAAAATCCCAGTGAAAACTGGTAGAAAGAAATCAAAGATGTCTTCCTTATGTCGGCCGACTTTGTATACATATGTATATTTTTTTTAAAAAATCTCCACGCTAAAAGGAATCTTAAGTCTGCTTCTGGGGCCAGCTTGCTTTGTAATAAATTAACTTTGTATTTGATATCCTACCGGTAAGTTCAAACGAGTTTATGGCTGTTACATGGTATGTTTATTCAACACCTGGACTTTCATTTATATGCCATCTATAGTCATAATTGACACAAACAGGTTTCGAGTTCTTCAGTGTAAATAGTATACACAGCATTAACTTGCTTTAATAATACTTTTTGTAACTCATGGAATCAAAAAGATTGTCATCTGTACTCACAGTGAATGTATTTCTAATAATGATTTTTGTTTGCGATATATTATCATATTGTTACCCTGGATATAATACTCTTGGTTATTTTTTTTACCTAACACTGTGTCACGCATAAATGGCAGGTGATTTTGAGCAAAGGGATTGATAATTAACACTCTCTCTCATTTGTATGTGATTTCGCTGCATCCAGTTTTCATTCTCATGCCATTCAAACTTTTGAGGAGCATGATTCATTTCTCAATATTCACGTCAATGACCAATGTGTTGTGTTGTCTGACAAAAGTGATAACACTATGGATGCATGCACTACTTATAAGGAGTTTGTGGATATATTTTTCCTTTAATAAAATGCTAATGTCGACCAAAAAAGTGAATACATGATAACAGTATGGTTAGTTTCTTTCATTTTATTATCGAAAAAGCATTTTATTTATCTATTTTATTGTAACATGCGATGTGGCTGGTTGCGGCAGGGGGCGGGGGGCAAATCAAACACAATTTATTTCTTTTCCTAAGTTTTTGGACACATGATATAAGTTTAAAAAAATTCACCATAAGTTCTGGGATATGAAAACAAATTTATTGTGTCCCAACATATGCGGTAAATATGGTAATCTTTCTCTAACATTTATGCCAATAGTACAGAATAATTTTCCCAGATTATATGACATCATATTTCTGTCATGTCTGGAATACAAACAGGTCATCAGATTTAAGATTCACAATGTTTTTAATGTGATGCGTGAATCTGAAATGATGACGTAATTTGTTTTGAGAGGTTTCAATGTTGAGGAACCGGAATTTGTTTGCCAGAGAAGATGCTTGGACTGTCAAAAATAAAATAGCTGAAGTCTTCTGTCAACATGAGACTTTTCTGGCAAATTAAATGTATTGTAGTACTTTTCACTGATGTAATCATAATAATTTAAACCTGATATCTACTGAATCATTGCTCATCTTACCTCTTGATACTATTATCAGATGTCTAATGTTAGTGGAGATTTGACATTAACACATGGAATAGATGGAAATGTCATGATCATTACTTTCATTGTATCCATGAACAGAGAGATAGGTTCCATTTCAACATAATGATACAATATCCGCATTGACCCTGATCTTTGGTCTTTTCATCCCGAATCAATTCTTCCGTACTCCAAGTGCAAGCAATCCACAAACTGTACATAGTGGACTAGAGTTAATGTTTGGAAACCAAACTGGTAATGGATGGATGATACTGTAATGCAGTATGGTCCACCTTATGGCATGCATATAAAAACATGGAAATAGTGGTATTAATTAGTTGTAAATAGCAAAAGTAACATCTTCCTATTTGCCCAATATGATTACCTTGAACAGTATAAGAAATATGTTCTGAACATAAAAAGGCTTACTAAAAGACATAAACTTAGCAATATTTATATCCTACTTACCATGTATGTGATACAAATATTTAATGCAGAAACTAAGTAAGGTACTTCTACACAACTTCCTTATCATGTGTACCAAGAATGACTGAAACACCTTGAGTAGTCTGAGAACTATGAACATGCATACTGACAGACTGTGATATATATATATATATATATATATTCCCCACCCTCATCACATAATACATATGAAGGCAATAATGACCTTAAATTATTACAGGTATCTCCAGAATGGGGATAAGGTATGGTTTGTCAAAGCTGTTCATATAACGATAAAAATAGATGTTCTTATCATCAGACAAAATTATACACCCTCATTTGGAGTAATTAACAGAATGAAGAAAGAAACAAGCAACTATAACAAATTAATCACTTTTAGGATTTCAGTTTATAGTCTGATACAGCAAATTTCTTGCATCACTGTCTTTTGTAAAAGATGGTAGCCTTCATAGGTTACTATTGAAAGCAATTAACAAATATTGAGGTACAGGTCCTTACTTCCTACTTTTACAGGAAGAAATATGAAGTAAACTTGTTAACATTTACAAGATGTCAGCCGTCAAGTTTCAAATGTAAATTTTTGGTGAGAATCTCATAGACTGATACCTTATAAGAAAGGAAAAAAATTAATTAAATTACTGTAGGATCATCAATTTTCGTGGGTGACAAATTTTCATAGTTTTAGTTGTTTGCCCCGAACCACAAATTTAAATCCCCAGTGATAAATAAACCACACTGAATGATGCCCCCCCCCCCTTTTCTTACAGTGTTTCATTCTCAGAGATTAACACAGCTACCAGTATTTGATAAATAAAGGTCAATACTGTAATCTGGTAATTAAATATTAGCTTTTACATGTGTGTATTTTTTTTTAACCTTCTGAAACAAGAATTATAAATTATGTTATATTGTTTCAATGCACAAGTTCGATAAGGTATCCAACAGCTGTAATTTTACACTCACTGACTTAAACCACTATGTGAGGTAAGTAAGGATAAAAAGAAAATAGAGAAAAAGCTTAAGGTATTCAAACAACAATAGTAATAATGAAAATGAAAAAATATAATACAAAATAACAGTATATGAAAATTAAATTTAATACTTATTGAAATTGATCCTTCGAGTACAACTGTTGTAGAAATGTTTAAATCCTTCTAAAAGCATATTTCATTGTATCCAAGCATTTTTAATCCAATAGAACAACTATTTCTTGAAACACTATTATTAATGAAACACTACTTATAAACACTAATTACAGCATTGTATTAAAGCTCACACTTCACAGATCTTTGGACAATGCCAATGTATCAACATTGTGTCAATCAAGTCACATGGTACTCACAAATGCTTCCCAAGTAAATAATCCCCAAATTGCCAAATTAAACAAGTCCAGCTTGCTCAAAACCACTGATAATTAGGTACTATCGTTCACTCATTGTCGCATGAGCTGCAATTATTCATCCAGCATGAACTGGCTTGATTAATGAGGTTGCAAGGTTTACTAATAATATGCACTGGTTGTCACCAGTAACATCTTTTTCCATAATGGTGTCCATCACCTGTTTAGCATACCATTCGTGTAAGTGTGACTTTAATTCTTTCTACTCTTTATTTACTGTCAAGTCTAGTGGTTGAAGTCAGTCTGTACAAGAGGCAGACACAAACATTAGCTGCATGGTAAGCATGTGCCTGCGACGTGTTCGCAGCTTCTGACAGGTTAGAAAGCCCAGGAGCTGAAGGGGGGGCATCTAAGTTAAAGTTTACCACTCTTAAGCCAATGAGTTAATGCCATGATCAGCAGAAAGTACTAATGGTTCAACAAGATGGACAGTGGTTTAAGTAAGAGATCATTCATATGGACTTTAATAACCAACTGGCCTAGTCTTGATGTCTGCATCGGCTTCCTTTGATGTTGAGCACTCAAACGAAAACATGGCGAAAGTGATTAACCTTGACTGGCGTTTTATTCATGTTCACAGAGATGGAAGTATTGTTTTAGTGTTGTTAGCTGCTTCTTCTTCGATTGATGTCATTCACTTGGTCGAAAACATGGTGTAAGTATTGAACTTGTCGGGTCTTTGATTTGTGCTCATACAGGTGGTAGTATTGCTTTAAAACATTAAAGTGACCGCTGTTTGTGTCGGCAAAATTTTATTCTTTTATATTCTTTATTTTGGGTATTTGTAGAGGTTAAACCATGAAATGAAATACCTACTATTATGCAAACTTTGACAGGCAAAACCACGAATCTAAGTACCTAAAAAATGTCTTTTTTAAAATACAAAACCACAAAAATTGAGCCCAACAAAAATAAATGATACTACGGTATTATACAAATGGATAAGAAGTACGAAAATTATTGTACATACTGCTTTACATTGCTCTTTGAACAGAAAATAGACAAGAATTGATAATGTACTCAGAATAGTGAAGCACCCAATGGCAAGAAAAGGGTGGCGGTGGGGGGTGTCAGTGAAAGCGGAGAAAAGCAAAGTCACTGTCAATGAGGCAGTTATTTTGCCTCAATTACCCCCTAGTGTGATAGTGTGCACTTAAGAGAAATGGCTGGCCTGCTTCAAATATTTAAGATGATGAATGGAACAACTTGAAGAAGAATCTATCTATAATAGACTAACACAAATTAGGCAAAAGAAGTGAGACAACCCTAAAAAGCAAGGTCATTCTCATGCTGTATGGTGACAACCTGGAATAAATTGCTAAACAGTGTTTTTAATCTGAGTACAAATGATGGATATGAGTATACTAAACACCTATAGTCTTGTGAGGGAAAGCCCTGGCAAGAATGACTTAGATGAAATATATTATAGCGCAACAGACATATATTAGAGCTTCAGGTCCTTTTATGCCTGAGGTAACTTATTTAACCCTATCAGTTATTTTGTTACTGAAAATGCTTTAGACTGGTCCTTTTTAAGTCAAGACAGCTTCTTTTATTTCTAAAAAGACAAATTATAAAGGTGAAACTTAGTCATTTCAACCTTACTCTATCAAATGCATGCAAGAAAAGTGATACAGATGATTCAAAATATGGCAGCCACTAAAACCATCTGACATTTTACAAAAATGTTTTGCCTGCTCTTCATTTCCATTGCAGAATTAGCCAACAGTTTAATAACAGAGGTGAAGATCAAGGATCTATTATATTAATCCCTATTCATATCTTTTGTGATCTTTACATAAAACTACCGAAAAACTGAAACTATATAACTGTATCGTTATAGAAAGACCTGTGACACAACTATATCTGAGATAAATTGATTGTTTCTAGTTATCTATCAGGAAATGGTTCTGAAGAAGGCTGAAAACACTTTGCACTTACCTTCTCACAATACTCTTGCCCCAGTAATTGTTCTCAAACAACATGTTGTCATGATACAGGTCATAAGGATGAGCAGTCTTAAATATTTCTGGGTACTGAAAAGGGAGTTTAAAATATGAGAACCATCACAGGTAATTGTTTCCAGTTAACCACTTCTCCAAAATATAGGTTGATAAAGCAAGCAAAAACAAGAGACCCAAATGGGACCCAGAATGCTTAGCTATCTGACATTACCTAATAGCCAAAGCAAGAGAAGATGGCAATGAAATCTGGGTCAGTAAGGTGTTTCAGATATAATTTTCTTCCAATGTTGTTGACAGCCTATGTGATGAGAATGAGTTTTCAGGTTGACATATCTTTGGCATCTGCATCCATATTTAATGGCACATCAGCATAATTTGTCAAGTACTGAAAGGCCTTGTAACAGGATGCTATCTGTGAAAATTGGTCCAACGTATCAGTATTCCTTCGATAAAGCTGTTGGTTTTGATATGTTCTTCAAGTTTTTGTAATGTAGCCATATTTTACAGTAGATCAACATTAGCTTTATAAAAGACTAGGTTCTGTTTACCCTATATATGATGCAAACATGTCCTTTTTGGGAAAGAGTATGCATGCATCACCCAAGATACTTTCTGTAAGCTGGTAGCTGTGGCTAATAATTAAATGGTGTATAAACACCAAGCTGGTTCACCAATATTCAGAGAAAACAATACCAGCTGCATTATACAAGAAGTACATTTACCAGAGATAGATAATTCAGTTCTTAATCATCTATGCATAAACTGTCTTTATGAGAAATTGTGAGAGGAAAACTATGAGAAATGAACTCTACAATCAAACATATTTTTCAAAAAAACTTGTCAATCATAAATCCTCTGTAGGAAACTATGCCAATTGCCTTAACTCATTAACCACTGGCACATCGTTTACGCATCAAGATGTAGTAGCCTACTTCCGAGCTTTGTAACGTCAAGGACATTTAAGATACACTAAAGTGGGTGGTATTATAGAAGGTAGACAGATGTAGCCCTACAATGATACCAAAAAATCTAGACTTTCTAGTTGCACTACAACACAGAGAGGGACAAACATCATTTTTTTTGGACCTGATTTGCCATAGTTGGAATTGGATTTTGTGTCCAGACTTTTTGGCCTCAGCTCTAAGGCAAACCACCCTGAACTGCACACAGACAGGCAAATCTTCGTAAACAGTAGGATAAGATAGGCATTTGGAATAAACTCCAACTTTTAACCTTCTGCTCATGCACAAGCAAAATTGCTTGTGAGTCGATATATTAGGATGAATTCAGAAATAGTACCCAAAATGCGTTTCCTACTCGCATTTCAGACGGAAATAACAAAAACCTCAGAGGTTAATGAGTTAATGGGTGCAATGTGATGATGTCAATGAATTTGAATATTCCTTGTGCATTTAATCATGTGTGCATCGGCATTGCAAATAAATTACAAAATTAGCCATTCCTTGACAATTTGTAAATAATTTCCAAAACCCTTATTTATACATATAATGGTAGTGTGTATGTGCCTATTAGGACAGTGTACTTATTAGATTTAATATAGTAAGAACTCCTTGGAAACTGTATTATACACAGCAAAATTCCTTCAGAGAATTTAAAGATACTTAACTAATGAGAGAGAGAGATTAATGTACTGACACAATGACTTGGGCCATGACTGCAGATATTGGTGGAATATGTGTATGTAAAATATGACAAGTGGATAAAAGGTTGTCAGGATACTGTTTTATACCCCCAACTCCATTTAAGCATAAAATATTATACAGTTTAATACACCATCATATATGGAAATACTGTCAACCATTTACCTCTCTTTTGTTAACATTCTATAACTTTAAGATTTTGTCTACAAAGTTTCAATCTTGCATATGAACAATGAATTTGAGCCATGTCAGGCAAGTAATATCAAGCTTCATCCAAAGCATGGTTTTATGCACAAAAAAACACTTGAATGACTGGAATGTACATTTACTTTCATATGCACATTTTAATGGGACACAATGGCTGTCTTATCCTATAACTGACAAATCACAGAGCCGCATGCATGCACACACACATCTGAACATAATGAACAATATTTGCCCCTATTTTTAATGAATCCTGACAACCAAAATTTAGCCTCGGATTTGGGAGGTCGTGGGTTCGATCCCCAGCCGAGTCATACCAAAGACTTACAAAAATGGTCATAACATCTGCTTCACTTGGCGCTCAGCAGTAAGAGGTTAGTGTTAGGACTGGTCGGCCTGGTGTCAAGATAACATGACTGGGTGAGACATCATGCTACATGTCTGCGGCATGATGCTCCTGTACTAGACATCACGTAAACTGCCACACTACAGACATCATAGCAATATGACTGGAAAATTGTTAAAGCTACATTAAAAATCCAAATCACACACACACACCAAAATTTATAACAATAATGAAAATAATGTAAAGTGTTTGATTTTCTTAAAGACCAGTCATGTCAACCAAAGCCCATCAGTCACTGGAAAGAGATAGGTACATGCTACATATGAATTATTATTATGGGTGTTAACATAGCCACTGATCTGTATCAAGTGAAACCATGATGACTCGGTAGTCAAAGCTTTAGCCTCATGATTGGAAGTGCACGGGTTCAATTCCCACCAGTGGATCAGCCTGGTTCTGCAAGAGCCCTTAGGTAGGGTTCCTTACTCCGCTTTCTTCATCATGATCTAATCTTTAGTGCTGCTTTAAGTAATTTACAAACATATTATCAAATGAGGTGTAATAAGAAAACACCTAGTGGTAACTCGGGTCATGTACAATATAGTACATATGCGTAGAACTAAAGCATTGTCGAACTCCACCTATCTACCAACAATTGTCAGTCATTGCATACTTATTTGAAATTCCAATCAGTTGCTAGATGGTCATACATCCTGGTAACTTGCACTGTGTAACAAGCAGAACTTCAATGTCCCATTATAATATACATTTTTCATCCAAACTTTGCAAGACATTATTACTATTAACCAAATCTGTCTCTCATTAAATGACAACAATAAAAAAAGAAATATCAAAAAGAAAAAAACCTAGCTAAAGGGACTTATAGAAAATTGGTTCAGATAATTTGTCAATTAGCCTACCTCTACAATCAATTAACAGACATGTGGTTAATTAAGTTCAAATATTTATCTACTGACCATGCTGAGGTAGTCTTAGTACCAATCAGATCACAATAAGGAGAATGTTTGCTTGACAACACTCAAATCCAAATGGGATTAAAGGAGCAACCTACACCCTCTGATAGTGGGCCTCAGCCTTCAAATAATGTGAATATACAATATTTGTTATTTTTGGGGTTTGTCTCTTTTTTTTAATCTTTATAGAAAAAAAATTAGACATTGCAGAGCTGATGTTGGTGGCAATTGCAGTTCAACAATGTGTTTAGGTTTCATTTCGAAACCCACAGTTCCAAAAATGGTGAAACATAGTTCAGTGGGACCCTTGCTATACAACAGCTACTTCTGTTATCTTGAACTGAGCTACAGCCCTTCTCATTATGGTCTTTAAATAAGAACTAAGAAATACAATTCAACAATATAATACACATTTTTTTACAGTGAAAGAAGTACGCAGTAATTTTGAATGGGGCCAGTCGATAATGAGAAGGCTGAATCTAATAGCAATGTACTTCATAAAACTTAGTACATTATATTACTTAAATAATATCTTTGAAACAAATTGAACACTTTCATCAAGAAAATTATTCACAATGACACAGCTAAAAAGTGCTGGCATCTGATGGTAAAAGCCTCACAATGAATACATGAATCTTCATTATAACAAGAACTTTTGAATATACCTAATAGCACATTTTTGGTAAATATATATCAGTTCTTAAAGATATATGGAATACAAATTTTTCTTCCATGTATATGTATACATGGGTAGTACAACAACAAAACATGCCACTTATTTATGGAATGCTGCTGCAGACCATTTGATATGTTTTGCTATGTATGACATCGTCATCATTTCCCATTTAAAATACAGTAAATGCCCATGTTGCAATCAAAACTGTTCTACTAAGTACCAAGTAGATACATTTGTAAACTTATAAAAACATGAAGTGGAGCTGATTTTAGTCAAAAGTGAACCTGGACTTTTTAAAGGACCTGAAGCAAGAATGTTTTTTGTCAAACTTGGGAATATGTCAAGCCCAGCGACCAGTAACTGCCTAATGCCTGGACTGACAACAAAGATTTGACAGATAAACCCGCCTCAGATTTATCTAGACATGATTGATGCTCTTTCCTGTCAGGAAGGTGAAACATACTTATATTAATTACTAGAACTCTACTTACCTTGAGCGGGTACTGCTTAACCCTGCTGTGAAGGTGTTACTTACTCTCAATAAGCAGGTGAAGCTCATATGTGCCAGGAAAGTGCACTTGCTCTCCTTAAGGGTAAAGAGTATCCCCCTCTGTTGGGTGTGGCTATGGAACCAGACTGGGATTATGTTCTTTTCAAGTTGGGATCTCCAACTGAATGGAGGTGGGAACATTACCTTGGGCATGAGACTTAGCATCCCAGAAAAAGAAAGTAATGCAAGCGTAGCAGGTTCTGTATTACTGTTATTAAATTGCCTATTAAAAATACATTTTGTAAATTTCTAAGGGTTAAATTTTCTATAATATTTGGAGGCAAGAGAATATTAAATGGTTCTAAATGCAACATCAGTAATTTTATCCATTACATACAAGCCATGTCAATGCTGATTTTTTAAAATATTTTCTGTATACAAGTACCAATTTATGTACTAACTGAATGTATACAAAGAGCTTGCTACCAAGAAATGAAACACATTCTAGGCCAAATCAAGGGAAATAAATCCCTAAAGGAAGCAACAATACTTATTGAAATGGTTGATCCTTACCATTAGAAACCAATCCAGGAGGCAAAATCTTTACATCAGTGGTCAAAATGGGGAAGCACAGGTAAGGTGTTATCAAACACAGACTTCTACTTGAAATTTTACCTTAATAATTGTTATTTTCACTCCCAATTAGCTTCGTAACTCAATTAAGATTAAGAACCCGATTTTATTTATCTATAATAAAAATCCTGAGAGAAATCATTAGAGCAAGAAAAGGTGACAGAAGGAGAAAGTGAGAATTGGGGGGGGTCACTACATTGGGGTCAATTACACCATAAGTATTGATGAATATTACCACTTCAATCAGAGCTGCTTTCATTTTTTCCAGCTGCTCTACTGAAGGTTTTCCATCATGGTTTTGCAAGGGTACACTTCCAACTGATTTACAACTCATAGTCTTGGTGCAAAAATTAGAATGTCTTGAACATAAAACAGCTGGCAACATGGACTCAGTTTGTCTCACTGTAGCTGTATGAACATCACAATGTTTCAAAATGGTGACAGGGTGTTGTTCTCTCTTTATTATATCCAAATTCTCCTGCAACTTTTTGTGATGGAGTAAGCTATAAGAACAATCTTCCCTAATATGTATGTCATCTGTTACATATCCAGCTGGATGTAAAAAGTCTGTTAGACAACTTCGAGGTTGCATCGGTTCTTTTACTGGTCCAATAGAATTCTTTGTGTCCTTGAATGTACTTAGTGAATTTAAAAAGCTGGAATTGTCAGTAAACTTTAAAAGTGCCAATTCTGGTTCTTCCCACTTCAATAAATTCTTTGTTCTATGTCTTGATTGTGTAAACTCTGCCCAAGATAAAGACTCCTCAGCAAAGATCTTATTGTGGCCATCTGCACATAATATAACAGCCTGGAGTCTTTCTGGTATACCAAACTGAAAAGTAGAAAAACAACAACCATTAGAATCCGTAAACAAACAACAACATATATTCATGTTAATATGATAAATAACTGCTTGACATACATGGTATTTGATATTTGCTAATCATTCTTTCTGGTAGTATTATAAATGTACAAGAAATTAAAAAAAAACTTACATAGATCAAAGAACTGTAACACCTCTTATCATGTGGTTTTAATGATGACGTGGCATCTAGCTGTGCTTGCTCATAAAGTTTCAACAATACCTAAGGCAAATCATCTTGAATTCACAAAGTTACTTAGCTGAACATAGCTAAAACCACTGCTAACAAAATCTTTAATTCTGAATTTAAATTTTAGCTTTCTGATAGTACACTTCCCAGTAATAAGGACTGATATGCTTCAGCTACATTCTTGACAGAAAATACAAACAAATTAGACTCTTGGATTCAAATTCTGACAAGCAAACTATGTATACTCCAATGCTGTAATATTGCGGGCCCCATATTATTGCGAAACACAGTATCTCCTGAGGAATTTTGAATATGCTATTCCTAGCGGCTGTTCACCTATGTAACATTGCTGCCAAGAGGTACACAAATCTGTCTGTTTCATCAAACATATCAACATTTTTGGTAAGTCTGCATTGAAAAACCCAGAACCTCACGTTTTGGTACAGTGCAAGCAATTTTATTGATCATCATGTACAAAAGTACTATCAAACTTATTATTTCTACATTAGTCTTGATTACGAAATATACTCAGTGTGCCATCTGCAGTTTGATGCTTATAGGATTTATATGGGTGGTGACGTACAGGCCCCAAGAAGCCTGTTCATGTAATTTCATTCTATTGTAGTCAATAAGAAACAAAACTGACAAAACATAGCCAATGATCCCATGCATCATTCATTTATTTTTCAATAACAATAATAATATATTTTTTAGTATTCATCTATATATATATACACATACATATATATATACAGAGATCTCGGAAACGCTTAATTACAAGTATTTGGATGCCAATTTTTGATCTGGGACACAGAAAATCACTGAGGCGGGAGTTCTCCGTACGCATGTAATAGGCGTGCTGCAAAATTCAAAGACTTGCCAGTCCTGCTTCAGCCACCCGTTTTGTGGGAAAATGTGTTGATCAATTAGCTGTGCTGATATTTACAATTACAGAATTCAGTGACTGAAAGACCCCTTGATGTACATACATGTTGCCATTATAAGAGTACATCAAAATGAACATTATGCAATAGCTGGGCGGCCAGTTCAAAGGCTTTAACTGGCGGCCGGGTGGGAAAATGTACTGATATTTATAATGATTGAATTCAGAGTCAGAAAGACACAGAGATGTACATGTGGTCATCTATAAAAGTACATCAAATAAACAACTTTAGCTTTCGTTACTGTGTTCATTTCCGAATGTATCGGAATAAGTAGTGCACGAGAATCAAGACATGTTGAGACTTAGACAAAATGACATTCGCAAATTTGGATAAGTATTTTGGGGTTAAACGGCAAACTTACAAAGATTGTAACAAGATTCAGAAGAGAGCTAAAGCTGTTAGAATTGATAGTTCGATTAGGACAGGAGCTAAGTGTATGAAAGTGTGTGATGCCTAGTTTAGTGTTTGGAATAAATCCTTACTTGGATTGACAAAATTCAGTATCACTCTGATTGATGAACATGAGCTATTTAATTAGTTTGAAACTGTAAGTGAACCGGTAGGCCTAACGGGAAATAATTTACTTCACTAAGTCTGGGATGTACAAGTTTATTAGATTGTTTTCGAAAATCATCAGGCAAATATTTTCAGAAAAATATACAAATCATTGAAAACAAAGCCAAGGTATTATTTTATTAAAGATTTAACTTTAAACTGCAAATTATGTAGGTCATAAACGTAGAGGACAATGTTGTGTTGTGGAATTCACGAGATGAGCTTTAGAGTCTAAGCTGTTTTCTGACTTGACACGTATTTGTGAAAATACGGGGAAAAAAAAGCAAATCAGATACTATTTAACCATTGCCTAAAATTACTACAAGGATGAAGACAAATAAATAAACCATAAATTTGCAATCCTGTCAATGGACTATTGTAATGAAGCTATATTAAAGTGAGTGATTACATTAAGGAAACTTCTCCATTTAAAAATAGTTACACTCACGTCTGTGTTGATTCTGTAGGAAAGAAGGGACTGCAACTTTTGATGGTGAGACTCCTATTTTTACCAAAATGGGAGTCCTGTACTCCTTGTTTTAAAATCCTAGCGATATATATATATATATATATATATATATATATATATATATATATATATATATATATATATATATAATTACGAAGTTATATTCTTGATGTCTTTTAGAATCAACAATTAAAGGCAACAGTATAATTCTACAGATTTACAGAGTGCTTTAATGCATCTCTTGAAGGCATGTCTGTATATCATGCAGCTAGGCAATTTTGTGTGCCAGAGTCAATCCATAGAGATAGGACAAGAGGAAATGCATCCCTTGATGCCAACCCAGGTCTGGAGAGAATTTTCAGTGAAAAGCGTCAACTGGTAAATCATCTCAAGTTTATAGTGAGATCAGATATGGAAACACCAAATAAAATGTCCAGCACAAGATCCATCGCTGGGTGTGGCAACGCAATTTGAAACCACATCCTGCCATACTTTATCTTCCCTGGGAAGAAGTGGAATGGTCAATTTCTAGAAGGTGCTCCATGTTCAGTTGGTGATGCCAAATAATGGTTGGTCCAATTCTGTCATATTTCACAATTACATTACCACACACTTTACAAACATGGTTTAATAGGTGATGGAAATAACTCACAGCCAACCTTCATTGTAAGATCATAAGTTTCACATATCTTTAAGTCTGCTTGACTGGGCATAGAAAAATAAGGTGATTCTTTTTGTTCTGCCCCCTCATACAAGCCATATCACTCAGCCTCTAGACATTGGTATATTTGGACCCTTCAAATCAATGTACAATAGTTGTTGTTGTTGTTGTTGTTGTTGTTGTAGGGCTTAACGCCATTTTTCAGCACAAGATAGGCTATACATGGCAGCCAGTATTAATGGTGGAGGAAGAACCCGGAAAACCCCCGGAAAGAACCACCGACCCACGAGAAGCTACTGGCAAGCTTTCTCACATAACCACATTAGCCGAATCCGAGACTCGAACCGACGCAGTCATATCACTATGATGTCTGCAGTGTGGCAGTTTATATTGATGTCTAGCACTTGGGCATCATGCTGCAGACATGTAGCATGATGTCCCACCCAGTCACATTATCCTGACACCAGGCCAACCAGTCCTAATACTAACCTCTTAATGATGAGTGCAGATGTTAGTACCATTTTTGTAATTCTTTGGTATAACTCGGCCTGGGTTCGAAACCAATGACATCCCACTTCCGAGTGGAAGCTCTAACCACTAGGCCACCGGAGCGGTGAAAACTGCATTGAAATAATTAAATGACCTAGAACTATATTACAATTAGGTTACTGATGTATCATTTACTTATGACTGATTAGCTTTTTACCCATCACATTTTGTTTTTATATTTTCCTAACAAGAATGACCAAATAAAAGGACAAGTGGATACAACCATGCTGAATGCCTTAAATTTGTTGAACATTTAAGATTTGACAATTTTCCACACTATCATTCATTTCAACAATACCTTGAGGACAGATTAATTAAAAACAATTACCAAACTTCCACTGTTAATGGCGGAATCATTATTAGAACTGTAAACTACAATGCATGGAGAGATGGTTATGGTTTTTTGTTCTTAATCCTCTGCACTTACTCTCCACCATCACCACGTTGCGTGGGGTTACGAAAATACACGTGAGTTGTACTGTTTGTGATTTTATTTACATTTGCGTGCTTCGATTGACAGAGGATTTTACTGGAATAAATAGAGAGAATAGAAGCTTCACAAACTGTAACCATGCAGCAACAACAAAACGGTTGTAATATGTACCGATAACAATATTAAGTGTCGCAATAATACAGTGTTCCGGGCTAGGTTGTACCCAATGTCAGTGAACAAAGGATCGCAGGTTGCAATGAATGCAGGGAGATGATTATACCAAAACGGGATGCAATCTGACCTCCCACCCCAACATAACTGTTCAATCTCAGACAATTAATCGGAAAGGTCAGATGAAACCCGGATTTACCGATTGCCCCTACTTACACTGTTGACAATATTGCTGTCTTGGAAATCGAAAAGGGTGCCTTTTCCACTGCTAACATTGCCGGCTGTATTTGGTGAATGCGGCAAAAGCCTTAGCTGGTGCAACTTTGTTAGGTGTATTTGAACAAATCGCCCGTGTACTGTCATTTTGCTACTTGATTCTGGAACATTGCCACAAGCAGACGAAAAGCGGAAGTGTGTAACGCGAAGGTCACGTGAGATAGGTTGAACTTAAACCAAGAACTAAAATCAGGGCTCGAGGTTGTAAGGACACTACTGTTGGCTATAATTCAATGTTGTATCAAGTTACGATATTGTCCCGCACTGTTAACAATTAATGCTTTGACTTTACTTTATGGACAGTTCTCTCGTGGGAAATAGCATCAAAATGCCCTCATCATTATGGTATGGGATTTAATTTTATGATTCATAAATGTTGGTTCCCATTGTTTACAAATTAAAGATAACTTATCCGTAGAAAGGATGTATAGAAGCCATATCGTCCAGTAAATGGAACTAAATTCACGTCAGGCATTCGAAATTCAAGGGAAATAAATGTAGTATCCAGATTCTGCAAGCATTAGTTTACTTGTCTCAGCTGGCACGCTCTTCTGTGACTAGAAACAAACTACGTATGCATAGTAACATATCGAGCAATATTTATTGGGTATTTTTGTTAACCTAGGGATAGTCTAAGGTCACCAAACATTAGACTTAATAACACAGATCTATTATAGAGTTCGTGAAAAATTTAAGTCATTAACATGCATTATTATTTGGCAACCCGATGTTAACTGCAGAAAACAACACATATATTTCTAGCTGTGCAAAATTATATTAGGATGACTTATAGATTTAATTAATTGACTGAACTCACAACAATTTTAATCGCAATTAATTAGTTTTTATTCATTGTTATGAGATGTATGTAAGTGTATGCATATTTTCTGTAAAACCATTGGTACCAGTATCGAGATCTTTGATGTTATATTTTCTTTATTGTTGGGGAGACAGTACCATTAAACGTGTACTTTCTACTGAATCGCCCCAAATCATATTTTTGTAATTGCTTTTGACAAAGTTTCTCAAATAAATATGGTTTAAACTATAACTGACAATTTACTGAAAAGTTTGGGGCAAAAGGAATGCTTCTGATGCGGACCATGTAGCTGATTCAGACCCAATGTCAGGTTAATAGGAAAAAAAAAAAAGAAATGGAAGAACATTCCTGTTTTAGTTTTGTTGTTATTCTAGGTTTTGCAAATATAGTAAGAGAGTGTAATATGCTGAATTTCAGCTTGCCAATTTGAAGAAAATGGTTCCTACGTGAGGGTAACAGACTGATTCGGACCGGGCTTATTCGGACTAGATTACGGACTGATTCGAACCAAATGCCAGGCTGATTCGGACCATGTGAAATATTTTTTTAGTTTCGTCCGGGATTTAAATGTGACATTTACATTTGCTTAAAATAAAATATTTATCGTTATTTTCCTGTTACGTTGATCAGTTAAAATACACATTTAAGGAAATAAAACTCTGCATGCGTGATACTGGTATTTTTACCAAAAAATTACATTTAATGAAAATCAGTAATGGTCTCAGAATGCTAGTTTCTTGGTTCATTCTTTCGTTGATATATACTGGTCTGCGAATTTTAATTCCTTTTTAAAAATAGCTTATGTGGAATATTTGTTTTACTTAATTAATCTATATAAAAATGTATTATCGAACTGTATGCAAATTGAAATTCATACTGTACAAGAACAAAGATAAAAAGCATGTTATTATTTAAAATATTTTTTAATATAATATAGCAATGGTCCATAAATGCTGGCATGTAACTTCACTTGCTGACTGGTCCGATTTTCAGCAGAGGACTTCCTCACTGCCATCAATCATATGTGGCACTTCCTTGTCTGTTTACGTTGGCATTTCTTGAGTTTATTCTAGGATACCATCTTAACTTAAATTATTTCCGTTCGTTTATTACTTTGTTTAATCACTGCGTCCTTAACTGCAAACACTAATTGCGGGATCATCTGACCATGAATTGGCAAAACCCGTTTGACAACGCCGCTATTACTAAAGCACTTTCAATGTTATATGATAATTTTAATGAATTTGATACCATTGTGGAACACAACACATAATGCTGAGTAGTGAAGGGGGGCACTTTAGCCTCAATGGGAATTAGCATTAAAAACACCCTTGGGTCAGATTAGCCTCAATGGAAATTTAACATGGAGAAAAATCGTGGGTCAGATTAGCCTCATTGGAAATTTAACATGGAGAAAAAATCGTGGGTCAGATTAGCCTCAATGGAAATTTAACATGGGAATAAATTGTGGGTTAATATACGTACAAGGGGAATGGAACATGGGATTTTTAAAAAATTTTTTTTTAAAAAAGGGGTAGGCAATTCAAAGGCTATCTCTTTTCGAGAAATATGGGGGCCCTGAAAAGGGCCTTTGGGTTTTCTTCTTCTTCTTCTGCTTCTAATTTCTTCTTTTCCTCCACCAACTTCTTATTTTATCTCCAACACTCTTTCTCTTCTTTTCTTTCTTTTTTTTCTCCTCCTCTTCTTCTTTCTTCCTCTTCTCATTTTCTTCTTCTTTTTCAATTTTTTCGTTCCATGTTCTTATTCTTATCTTTTCCTCTTCATCCTCCTTCTCCTCCTTTATTTCCTTCATCACACCACTGATCATGTCCTTTGCTTTTCTTAAGTTGTTAATTTCCATTTTTACTCTATGCGGACTATAAGAATAGTGGTCTTCAACGAGTCGTACGAGCATTTGTTCTATCATGCCCAAATTGTCAAGGACGTCTTGCAAGGATTGAAATTTATCCATGTGGTTTGAAGCCATCTTCTATGTAGAATGGTTTGAACGACGAATACTGTGGGTTCTTATACTTAAAGCGCGTACGTGAAGGAAAACATCCCACCTAAAAACATACAATGGATCTTACCTAGATCATGACCAAACAACGCGCGGACGTGAAGGAAAACATCCCCTACTTTTTCATTTCATATAATATAACCCAAACTATAGTCTTCACATTTGCTAAGAAACAATAAAGAAACCCATAATCTACTATTCGCACAAACATACATTTACTCTGACAAACACAAACACACAAACACATACCCTCACACTATCTTAAAAAAGAGTTAGTGTTTATATACACACTACTCTACCTACACACATTGGCAAATTGATCGTTATTTCTTTTCTAGAGTATTGGGTAGCCCTGAAAAGGGCTGTTGGTTTTTTTGAACTCCTGATGCACCTATCTAATGGTTGCACCTTCCTGACCTGGCGCCACACACGCATCTTCTTCCCCAGTCTTCTTTCACCTTTCTTCTGGGGAGCGCAGAGGGAGGATGATTCGCTTCAATACCCCAATCCTCTGTCTCGGGAATATTGAACGACATCCTCTCTTCTCTTTTCTTTTCCTCTTCTTCCCTCTCTCTTCTCTCCTCCTCTTCTTTCTTCATTCTTGCTTCTTCTACGATAGCCTCCGCTGATAGTTCGTTTACTATGCGCCTGGCATATTCCAGGTGCATCTGGAGTTCTAGCAGCTTCACAATCCTTGTATTCATTGTCTTGCTGTTAACAGGTCGACGATGGGTCCAACTGTTAGTTAGTTAGTTGGATTATAGTGGTTTTCGTTCTTTTGAACATGTACCACTTTTTTATTCACGCACTGCGTGATTTTTAATTACTCCTGGGGGAAGGAAAAGGAGCCTCATCCCCCAGGCTTTTATGTACTCAAAGAGTACTTTTTAATTTAGCCACTCAGGTGTAGGACTAACTAGTCCTTAACAACCTGACTGAAAGGCTAATAGACATGAGTGGGAATAGTCACACCACACACTCGTGTTTCTTAGTTGGATTGAAATGCCCCAGGTGTCAAACCAAGCAGTATGTGACTCCCGCCACGATTGGTCGGCAGCGATGAGGTCACATTAGGACACCCGGTCTTGTGGCATTGACGAAGTGGCCCGCTTTTTTGATATCATCAATTGCCTTTCCCAGTCCGATATTCCGGTAGACAGAGCCTTCCTTTTTTCCACTCTGTTTAGGTGGTGCAGGTTCATCAGCTTCATCGCCGCTGGATGATGATACTTCCAGGGCCGCTGCCAGCGTGGAAGTTTCAAATTCTTCAGTGTCGTCTGCCAACATTGCCTGGATTTGGCTGAGTATGTTAGTAGAAATAGCTGTGGAAGCTTGATTTAAAAGTTCAGCTAGATGTTGTTTAAGAGACAAGGAGACGGTTAGGAGTATTTTTTTTTTTTTATTCATCAATTCCTTATTTATTTTAATTCCATATCTTATTGGTTTGGAATGAAAACTTGTTTTTATGGTTGTTTGTATGTTATTATGGAGTCCTGTTTTAATTAATTCCTATTTTCCTATTTTAATTTTTTGTGGCCTTAATTGGTTTTTATTATTCGGGGTATGAACGGCTGTGTCAGTTTGTGAACCTACGAGACCTAGCAGGCCGTCATAATTCCCAAACAGTGATTTTGTAATATTCGTCCTTAACTGGTTTTTATTATTCGGGCTATGAACGGCTGTGTCAGTCTGTGAACCCACGAGACGGAGCCGGCCGTCATAATTCCCAAACAGTGATTTGTTATATTTTTAACTGGTCTTTGATTTACTTTCTTAGATTTTTTTGAGTAGATTGGATTCGTGTATAAAACTTATGATATTTTTGAATGTTAGATTAATATTGGGGTTTGTGTTCATCAAGAATTCTGGGTATGTTGTAGGGGATCCAATTTTATGCTGTTTAACTTTAAACTTAGCCCTTTCTTTTTCAAGTGTATGGCAGTTGTTAAAAATATGCTCTATGTCTTCTGGGACCCTGCAGTGGTAGCAGTTAGGGTTATGTGGTTGTGGTCCTATGTACTGTCCGAAGCTGTTAGCCAGCTTGGTTTTGCCCGTGAGTATTCTATTTATGAATTTTTGTTCACTGCCTTTTGTTTTGGGTGGTTTCCTATTTCTACATACTTCTTTAATGATGGTTTTTAGTTTCCTGCCTTGAGTGCTTGTGTTCCATAATTCCTGCCATTTATTATCAATGAGGGTTTTAGATATGCTATTGAGTTCGCATATGCTATAATCTAGGTTGATGTGAGTGGTTTCGTTTAGTTTTTGTTTAGCTGTTATATCTGCCATATCGTTACCTGGTATGTTAATATGGGATGGTATCCACATAAATTCTACTTGTAAGTTATTATTGTTCAGTATTTTTAACAATAAATTGGTTTGCCTAAGATAGTTTTCTCTTGATTTGGTGTTGTTATTAAGTATTGAGTTTGTGACGCTTAGCGAGTCACTTATTATTACCGCTTGGGGTATTTTGTTCTCTTTGATCCATTTGAGTGCTTCAAGTATGGCCCAGAATTCAGCTGTGTATATAGAGCAGAGGTTAGGTAGTCTTCGTCCTACTTTAATGTTAAGTTCGGGGATTACGTAAGCTGCTGCTGTTCTGGGTGGTTCTGTAATTTTGGATCCATCAGTGTAAATCTTAATGTAGTTGCAATATTTTGAGTTGATTTCTTCTGTACAGATTGTGTTTAGTTTGAGTTCCTGTTCGTTTTTATTGCCATATTTCATAATGAGGGTGTTAACTGTGGGGTTGATATTTATCCATGGTTCTTTGTCATAGTGATTTGCAATTTCTGCTTGGAGTTTGTCTATAGGAAGTTGTTCAACTAATTGATGGACTAATTTCCCTGCTGGTATGTTTTGTGATAATTTAGTTCTAAAAGGTATGTTGCATTTATTTATAGCTAGCCGGGTGGGGTGTTCCAACTGACGATTAGTTTTTAATTTATACTGAAAGCGCGGACGTGAAGGAAAACATCCCCCTAAAAACATAAAATTCATCTTACCTAGATCATGACCAAAAACAACAACAACAACGAACGGACCTAAAAGAAACACTCACTCACTTTTTATGCTACCCATCACTATTTTAAAATTTTTTCATAAATCACTTCAATAGACTATCCACATACGCAAAGCAATCCAATCCAACCCAAATATACACCTCAGACACCTCAAACACCAAAAAAGACATCATTTTAATCTACTATCCACACCAACTTACATGAGCTCTTACAAACACAAACACACAAACTCACAAACACATACCCTCACATTTTATAAAAAAGAGTTAGTGTTTATTTTCACACTACTCTACCTACACACATTGGCAAATTGATGGTTATTTCTTTTCTAGAGTATTGGGTAGCCCTGAAAAGGGCTGTTTTTTGTTTGCTATGGCATTCTTTTTTTTAGTTTCTAAGAATGCGATGTCCTCTGAGGATAGACTTTCTGGCGATAGGTCTGCTTCTTCGGAAAGAGAAGAAGAACTCTTTGGTGTCGATACGGCAATCGACAAAGCCTCTGTTAGCTTCAGGTTGCTGCTGTTGCTGCTGTTTTTGAAGTCTATACTTCTCTGTCCATTCTTCTTTTTCCCTGTTCATTTTTTCTCTGAAGAGTTCTTCCATCAGGTCTTCAGTGATTTTTAACATTCTCACATTCTCTATTTCTTCTGGCTTTGGTATCAGACTGTGTCTGACCCTATGCAAATTCACGTAGGCTTCGTTGAGCTTAGCTAGTTTGGAGCACATCTTCTTAGGAGGATGAGTCGACAATGGATGGTTAGACTGGAAACAACCCGGTTCTTAAAGTCAAAGCGCGGACGTGAAGGAAAACATCCCCCACACGGTTTTCGAGTCGCAACGTTCAGTGAGTGTCATGAGAGGGATAGTAAGAAATGAAAGAGCATCAATCCAACATTCTTATAGCTAAACAAAAGACAAAGGCATTTTTTTCAAAACACAACATTTTTTATTCAAAAATCACTTAACACTAACCAACAACAACTCCAACATTTTTAACAATAATCCAACACTATAACATCAAACAATTTTTTTCAAATCACAAACATTTTTTTCTCAATGGACAATCTACTTTAAACAGGGCTGACAACGTTGTGAATGAAATTGTGATTTCCACTTTTGGAAATCATTAGGCCATTGATGGACACTACGTTTCCTAGCTTGAGACAAAAGATAAGCATAATGGTCACAAAACCATCGATCTACTTTCACATCATTTCTAGCAGAAGAACGAGGATCGAAATGAGTCACTAAATGTTCTAAGGAATAGCCCAGGCTGCGATGATGCAGAAAATACACACAGTACTGTCCACACACCAAGGAATCTGTGCCTTGTAATTTCACGTTATTGAATCGGGTAGTCTGAGCATTTCTTCTCATAAAGTCAATGATATCGTCTTCCAAAGGGGGCAATCCGTACGATTTGAAATATTCCACACATCCTTCTTGAGGAAAGTAGACGGCTACCCAGTGGGTTGCTGGGAGATGACTGTCGTCCGTGTTGATCACGTAAGCTTGATGGTCTTTAGGTTTGCGATGAGGGAGTTCATCTTTAGCACAGACGACAGGATTCCAAGAAGCCGTATACGAACTGTGGTTCAAAAGATAATACAGTTCCCAGGTATCCATTGTTTTGTGTTTTTTTTCTTCTTCTTCACAGGTAATAATAAGTCGTCAATTCGATCCTGACTTTTTGCTTGAAAATGTCTGACGAATAAACGGTTATTTGTTCTGTTTCCTCACTCTGATTCAGGACAGCTTCGATACGATGGATCTCTTGAGTGGTTAATGGTGGACAAGAATGTTCACGCAAGTCTTTATACCACTGGTGCAACACGTCTTTGTTCGAGATGAGACTCCAAGCTTCGTCCAGATACTCGTCCAATTTTTCTTCTTGACTCAACATCAGGCATTTATCGTGTTGAATTTGACTGGGATGATCGTTTTGACATCCATAACAATTTTTCTTGATCAATTCCGTCATTTTTTCCACCAAGTGTTTGGCAAAACAGGAGACTAAATGGGCTTCTTGTTCTGGCCATATTGACTTCATTATGATCACTTCTTCTTCTTCCACAGTCTCCTCACATTCCATCTCCAAAGTTTCTCCACTAGGTAAAGAGGGAGAACAGTCTTCCATGGCTTCTAATAGTCTAGAATGACTTCTCTCAAACTGTTGATTTCTATGGTATTATCAAATTCTGCATACAGGATGACGTTCACTGTCTCTGGCAGAGGATTTGCAAACTGAAGTTCCACACGAATCTGGCCGGATTTTATAGGGTGGAAATGTCCCTCGTCGCTGCCTTGGTCTGGAGTGAAATCGAAAGCCCACAAAGCATAGCCTCCTGCATAATCTTCGTACGTAATGCCGTGACTGGTGTTGGTTCCTAACTGACCCGTGGCTTCGTACAGGGACAAGTACGATCTCAAGTAATTGTTCTTGGTAAAGTCAGGTTCGAAAGGTCGGGTACACAAGGTCTTGCCATCGCGACTGACTTCGATTTTCTTCACGTTGAAGTGTTGAAAGTGGAAAGGATTTTCAGCGAAGGCTCCGTTGAAGGCTGCATTCGAGACCATACCAAGGATCAAACGTTTGGGTAACTGTCCTTGGAACAGATGATCTTCGATCATGGAATGATGTCCAACGGGAATGGTGAACGTTTTCACTTCCACACGTCGTATGGGATACTTGGCGGTCGTTCTGCTCAACGTCTGACTGATGTCGTTTCCCACTTTAGGTAACACTTCCACGCGTCGTACGTAAAGTTTGGCCTCCTCGATTTGGCTTTTAGGATTGCCAGTCTTAGTAGCAGTTTCATCAGCCAACAAATGGAAAGTGGCACTGCTGCGATTCAGTCTCAGGCGCACATTGACCCCGTTCAGCAAATATTTCTCTTGCAACCACATGTCCAAATGCAAACGATCCATCAGTTCTAAACTCTTTTTACCTATGATTCTGCTTCGTCTTTCCCCAAAGCCGTCATTGTCACCTGCGTCAGCTATCTTAAACTTGCCCGCTTCGTCAGCTTCCCATACCACACAAGCATTGAGATGGGTGTTCTTGGCATCTATTCCGTACGTCAAGAGATTTTCCAGGTAGGCACGGTAAGGGTAAGTATCCATGCTGCTGCTGACCAGTTTGTTATTCAAGTACAAGTCCACTCCACTAAACAAGGAATGCATGAAATTGTTGACGGGAGCTATATTCTCAGTGTCATCTACTGCACCATCATCCTTATCTAGAACTTTGACTTTCAAGTACAAGTAACTGCTATTCAGATCGATGTAATCTTCGGGCTGTCCTTTGATTTCAAACTCGATGGGAGCTGAGGCTGTCAATGAGGAGACGGGATGAAATTCCACCCATTGAGATTCTTGCATCGTCATCATGGTGGGGGGCATGGCAAACAGATCCAGTTCCGTCTTGGAACAAGCGCAAGACTCTCGGTGCATCATTTTTCTCTGTGTCTCAATAATCGAAAACGTCTAAGTCTCGAACGGTTCTTCTTTTCTTTGCCTTTCTCGCTTGAAGTCTGGTGAAAGGGTGTTTTCTTCGTCGTCTCTTTCTGCCTTGTCCTTGCTGAATGCCTGACTCGGTAGCGTGCAGAGCATTTATAGGTGTGACTCGGCGACCCAAAATGTCTTTGCCCGTTTGCAGCAAGACATTTTTGCCTGCCCTCATGAAGGCTTCTTTAGGGTTTTGTTTGTCGATGATGACATTTTGGAGAAATTCTTTGCCTTGCGTCAGTGCCGCATCTTTCAAGGCGTGCAATCCGCGTGTCACCATCGGTTTCAACACCGGGGCCACCGAACGAAAGGCTGATTTTAACATGTCTCCTAAACCGTGTCCTCGCTGTCGAGCAACCCCTCGGTACACTGGATACATGACTTACTTACGAGTCGTGAGAGAACCGTTTTCGAAAATGGAGTTTCACCGTGACTTTTCCTTTGGTGAATGGAATATTTTGTCCCAAATCTCCTTTTATAGTAATGTTGACCGTGTCCAAATACGACTTGCTGACCGGTAAATAGTGAGGATGGACAAATTCGCGGTGAACGTGGTAAGTGTTTCCACCTTCCTCGTCAGCGTTTGCGGCAGAATCCACTTTGAAAGGAATGACACGCAGTAACGGTACGGAGGTGTGTCCCACCACGTTATACTCCACCACATCGGAGTACACGAACATCAAATTCAGTCCTTGGTTCAGTTCTACCGGGGTACGAAAATACTTGGCAAAAGTATCGTTGTCAGAAATGACTGGTAATTCGCCTTTTTGTTGTTCTACTTTCTTCCTCATCTCCATGTCACCGCCCAACATGTCAAACAATTCAGGACAAAATAAGAAAGACATGATTTTAGACCCCTCAGGAAATTTCATCAGGAAGCGACGAGCTGTTTTGTGGTACTCTAGGGTGACACTTTTTTTGGCATGCTCCAAAGCTTTCCCAAACACGCCATTAAACCTGGTGGCTATGGTGTTGACCAAATGTTGACCACTAAAATAATAACCTGGGGAAATGAACAAGTGATAGTCGGTCCAGTTTGGATTTTCTTTGTTACGGGTTTTCTTGTCATATTTGCTATGGGTATCCATCCACTGTTGCAATTGCTCTTCATGAACTTGCACCGTAAAAAAATGTTGATTGGGAAGGACATTGAGGACTTGGGTCGGGTGAATCATTTCTACTAAAGCCACTTCCCAATGGGCTTCGTGATCTAAGGGGATGGCTTGAGGTAATTTAGCCGTGTAACAGCACGTGTTGTGGGGAAACACCTCCATGGAACTGTCACTGGGTAAGGTTAAGTAAAATTGGTTTTGGTGACTCATAATTCCAGAGTTCTGTGGCTGTCCGAGGGGTTAGTGGACGTCAGAGGCGTGTCTCCGCCCAAAATGGGGTTCTGGTTGTGGTTGGAGTGGTGACTGGCACTGGCACTGGACGCAAGGTTCCCGTTCGAGGAGAATTTCAGGGAGGGATTGGGAAGCAGGTAACCGATGCAACTGCTCAATAAAATGGTCCACAATTGTTTGTCTCCTTGTTGCAAGCTTAGATTGGCGATGGCTGCCCCGATGACGCAATACACCACGAAGATTTGGCAGAAAAAGACGATTTGCGTTTTAGGCACACGTTCTCCACACCACACCCACAAGGGTTGTTTTTGTAAATCTTGCACAGAAGAACTGGGTGAAGAAGGAGTGGTCGACGTAGCTGCGTCTGCTGTGTGAAATGGCATGATGGTCACTTCTTCCTTTTATAGTCGATGACTTGCGAAGCGTCGATCCAAGAATCGAAATTGGGTTGATATCCTTTCCAACGTACTTTGACTTCTTTGACACGTCGTTTGCCCACTTTACGGGTTCTGCGTTCGAGAATGCTTTCGATGTCGTACACGTCGTCTTCTTTTTTGGTGACACGTTGTAACTCGGGTAAATAAAACGTTCCTTTGAGTACTTCTCCGTTCATGTCTTCCAATTTATAGACGGCGGGATGACGGCCATGCACTCGTCCAGTGACACGAAACAATTCGGTCGTCCAGTTAGGTAAGTAACCTTTGTCGAAAGTGCGTTTGGTTTTGCCAATGCGCACCCAATCTCCTACGGTCAACTCTCCACTTTTCTTGGGGACAGCCCTCGTCGGGGACGTACCAAACAGACGCTCAAACACTAGCACTTCGTTGTCGAGAGTCACGTCTTGCGGGGCACGTCCGATGCTTCGATGGTAAGATTGGTTGTACGCTTGCACCAGGTGCGGTAAGATGTCGATGTACTTCAGAGTGTGGTGATGCGTAAAATATTTCCACATGCGTTCTTTCAAAGTGCGTTGAAAACGTTCCACGATGCTGGCTTTGGTTTCGGGATTCTCGGTGGTAAAAAAATGAATGTCACGTTTCTTTAATTCTTTTTGGAAAGCTTGGTTCAGAAATTCGGTGCCTTTGTCCGTTTGCCATCGAAGAGGCTGACGACCGCTTTGTTTCAACACCCGTTGTAGGGCTCGCACTAACTCGCTGCTGGATTTGGAAGTCAAGGGCACGACCCAGGCAAATTTGGAAAAGACGTCGATGACACAAAACAAATATTTGTAGCCACGATTGTAGCTGGCCAAATGAGAGACATCGGCTAAATCGGCTTGCCATTGATGATCGATGCCTTCCACTCGGGTGCGACTTCTGGCAAACTTGCGTCGAATGGGTTTGTGTAAAGTGTAGGTAGCTTGTTCTTGTAACCATCGTTGAACTTGAGGTAAACGGAGACTTTTCAGTCGAGTTTTGGCAGCACGATACAATTTTTGAACTCCTGCGTAACCTGCAGGATGCGAGGGATCGTAGTAAATGCTGGCTAAGACTTTTTCCATTTTTTGTGTTTGTGTGTTAATAAGGCACCCACTCTTGGAAGAGGCTACTCTTTTTCTCTTGGGGTATTTGCTTGGATTGCAAGGCTTTGCGTGTGCGACCGGCAATAGGTGTCGAAGAGGAGGAGGATGTCTGAGCAGGGGATATCGGTTCTTGTTTCACTTCTGTCTTCACTTTCTTTTTCTCTTGTGATGAAGAAGGGGTGGCCATCATCTTTTTAATCCATCCAATTCTGGAGGTAGGTGGTGTTGTTAACTTGTGTACTTTTTCTGGTGGAGTTAGAAACCCTTCCTCTTCTTCTTCTCCTTTTTCTGTCTTGACCACTGGTACTGGTACTGGTACTGGTGATGGTGCTGGACTTTTCATCAAGGTCTTAAAATCTTTCAAAGTGGGTAGAGCTGTTTCGTCTAAAGCTTTCTGGTGAAAGAGTTGCAGTCGTTGCAAGAGTTGACCGTACTTTTGCGATTTTTCTGTTTCGGACAAATCTTGTCGATCCATCAAAGACTGTAATTCGTGTTGTAACTGGGACATCTCGCTCAAATTGGGATTGGGAGGTAAATGCGGGGTGCGTTGTTCTTGCCAACGATGGTATTCCATCCATCGTTTGTAAGGCACTAAAGCTAGTTTTCGTCCTTCCATGGGGTTGTCAGGGGTCGATTCTGAGATCTTGGGACTTCCGAGGGCCTTTTTATCTTGCTCCCACCAGTCCTCCCAACATGGTTCCCAAGACTCCTTTCAGTATGGGGCCTAACAAGAGAGGCAAAATGCCTCCACGTTGGACCAACATCTTCTTTTTTTGACGAATGGGAATTTTTTTTTCGAACCATTTGGCGAAGAACGTGACGATGCTTGCTTAAGCATTGTTTCTGGTGTTTGGACAAAGGGATCGTGCCTTTCAAGACGTTCAAACAACATTCGCACACGGTATCGATGACCTCTTTGGAAGCCGTTTGAATGAGTTTTTTTCGTAGGGGTGGAGAAGCTTTGGACAGGACAGATAACAGGTCCCCATGTTTGGCTAAACGTGGTGGCAGTCCTTTCCTTTTCTTTCCTTGGGGTTTTCTGGAGGGTGACATCTTTGAGTCTTTAGGAGCACCAAAAAAACACTGATACCCTACTTGGTCACAGGCCTTTTTTATACTGGAACGCGTCGCCACTGATTGTCTTTACGTCGTATCAGTTTGAGGACAGGCATGACACGTCGTGCAGGGGTGCGCAGCGGACTAAATCGAGCCAGTTCTTGCTTGGACAAATCCAGTAAACTTTGTAACATGCCCGATCTTTCATGGACTTTGATTTTGGGAGAACGTACTTTGTGAGCAGCAGCCACTGCCGCTAAATTGGAAGGTCCTGCCACTGGGGAAGTTCTTTTGGGGGTCATCAACGGAGAAGTTCTTGGTGTGATCAACGTCTCCAAGTACTCTTCAGTTCCTGGTGACATCAACGGAGAAGTGGACAAACGTGAGGCTGCCGGAGAAGCAGTCACTGCCGTGGCAGGTCGTGGTTTGCGAGTGTAAGGTTGCGTCCTGGCCGAGGTGCCTCTCTTGCGACTAGTTTTCTTCTGTGGACTTTTCTTTTTCTGGGGACTTTTTTTCTGTTTCTTTTTCTGGGGGCTTCTTTTCTTTTTCCGGGGTGGTGGTGTCTGGTAAGAGGAGGGTCCCGCCACTGGAGAAGTTATTCTTCTTGGGGACTTGGTCTTTTTCTTTTTCTTCTTGGGGCTTCGTTGGACTTTTGTCTTGGGGATAACTTTGGGGGCATTAGGATCCCATCTTAAGAGTGAGCGAATGATGACCCCTCCTAGAGTACCGCTCCCTCCAGGTTTCAAAATGATTTGTTTTTTGGTTTGAGTGTCGATGCGGGGATCGGCCAGTTGGACCAAAGCGACTTTGTTTCGATCGAAAAAGCGTTTGTTTTGATGAGGAATCTGAATGATTCCTTGGAGTAATTGACGTGCCGTCACCGTGAACCATCGTAAGACTTCTTTGAGGCTAGCTTCTAAGACACGAGCTCGTGTTTGTGGATCTTTTTCTCGACTGATGCCATACAAGGCACGAATCAATTTGACGGGAAGATGCGACTGAAGGGACGTCATGTTCACACTGTGTGAGGCAGACGAGAAAGGGTCTGAGGTTTTTATAGATTTTTTTTTTCATGGGGAGTGAAATGAAGTCGAGGACGGAGACGTGTACAGGACAGGCCCTCCGTCTTGGCACCAGTGGTGAAACAAGTGGGTACGAAATCGCAAATCCTCGGGAGTCGTAGGTTTCAAATCGACGAGTAAATAGGCGTGTGGAGTTTGAGTGGCATCGTCGTACGCCTGAGTCAGCCAAGGCGTTCCTAACTGTTTGGCTAAGACTTGCACTTGCGATTTATCTCGAGGGCTTTTAAACAAGACCACGTAATGCGCATTGAGACTGATGGTGCGATGGGCTTTACTTTGTTGAAACAAATTTTGGGTGATGTAAACGACACTGGCATTACGGTGATGCCCTTTGCGCGTGAACCACAGTTTAATTTCTTCTTCATCTTCTCCTAACATGTCGTCGAAAATGACCAAATGGGTTAGACGGGAGTCAGAGACGATGCCATCGTCTTCTTTAGGAATGCCTTCCACAAACACGATGGAATCGCCTTGACTTTCTCGCAAGAGGCTGTACGCCGATTGCCACTCTTTGTAACACCACACGATTCGTTGAGGGGGCCGATCGATCAAATGATGTTTATGTTCGATCAAACGTTTGACGAATTCGGTTTTGCCTGAACCGCTAGGCCCAGCAATGAGCATGTTAAAGGGATGGCGAAGATACAAAGCCTCCCAACTGGCACGATCTAAGTGTTCGTCGATGACTTTGACAGTAGAGGAAGAGGGAGCAGAGACAGCAGAGGTAGCCATGGTGTGAGAAATGTCACTTGTGACACGAAAGACAAACAAGACAAGAGTTTATATACTTTTTCAGAACACCTTTATTGAATGTTTTTTTTTTTCAAACATGAATACGAAAGACAAAAATACATAAAAGCCAAAGGCTTAAGTACAAGGATAAAAGGCACATGATAACTATGAACGTGGAATAAACACGAGTGTCTGTACAACATGTTTTGGGTAATGTTCTAACCAGTTCTATAGTAGGGGGTAAGGGCACACAAGTGTCCTCCCGAAAGGGTCTTTCAGGCCTGTCCACGACAGTCCTGTCCTGGGTGACGGGTTCTTCTGGCACGGGTTGAAAAGTAACTTTTTTCCTTGAACAACTCTCGTGCATACTGGGCCACTTCTTGGGTCCAAGCCTCAAAACCCCATTCTTTCCAGGCACGGACATCTGTCCAATGGGGATGTAAGTCACAAGCTGCACACACATCGTCATACACGTCTTGGGTAGCTAAAAGTTGACGAATCTTTTTTTCCTGTTGAGGTCGAGAAGTATCCAGATGAAAACGCAAGGCTTTGAGCAAAAGGAGTTTTTCGTGACCATTTAAGGCCATTGAGGTGGTAAGTACTGATCGTAAAGAGTCCACAAAGAATCGGCTGGTAAACGAAATCCCAGAAAACAAGTCACTAAGACACACACCACTTGTCGTCCCAAATTGAATGGATACAGTTCTTGTAATAATCGATGGTAATGATCCACAGTTTGAATATGGTCATTGAGTTCCTTCCACGGAATCTGTTGGATTACATACGACATAAGTCGTGGCATAGCAGCCTGTTTTTATAGTCTCTTTGTTTCGAAAAGAATACACGTACTTTCTAGCCAGAGATCTTCGTTCTCCAGTTGGGAATGTAAATCTTGCATACTGTAACCGAAACGTCAGAGTTCGATTAGAAGTTTCATCTTCCGCTAAATAGATTCCACGTAACAAATGTTGGTAATCCTTTACCTTGTCTTCCTCAATGGGTTGCTCTAGGTGAATCTCGAAGTAACCAAAATGATCAACACGTGAATCATCGGGGGCCTGGAAGTATTGAACAAGGTCTGACCACTGAAACAATTTCTGACGAATCAGTTCTCTTATACAATTCAGGTACCAGTGGTTAAAGATCTGGTGACGTAACGGATGCAGTTGTTCTTTACGTTTCACTTGTATTTTCACCAGCTCTCGGTAAATGCGTTCTCTCAACTCCACAGGCAAAGCACGAATGTTCTCTAGCAAAGAATCCATGAATAGGTCATACTAAATCCTCTTTGGTCTGACACAAGAAATGTACTCTTTGCACAAACATGGTTTTACTTCAGTGTCGAATTTAAATCGTTGAGTCACTAATCTACACATTACAATTCGTTCAGAAGTTTCCTCTTTCACCAAGTTGACATTGTGTTCAAGATGTTGGTAATTCGTTAACTCTTCCTCTGGAATTCGATGCAGTACGTTTACAATGATGTAACTACAATCGTCCATACCAAACCAATCCTTTTTAAAACTAGACGATCGTTCATCAATGTCTGTCCGATGAAACACTTTCAATTGAATCAATCCTTGTATAGCCTTCAGATACCAGTGGTTCAAACACCGGTGACGTAACGGATGCAATTGTTCTTTACGTTTCACTTGTATTTTGACCAGCTCTCGGTAAATGCGTTCTCTCAACTCCACAGGCAAAGCACGAATGTTCTCTTGTAAAGTATCCATGAACAGATTATTATGGTAAGAAGTTACTTCAATGTCTCGGTCCCACTAAGGGTAAGTAATGACAATTCGGTGACCATCGAGCATGTTCAACGTAGGCCGAATCTTGCGGTTCCCAGTGGTGAAGTGACACACCGCAACTGAAGCACTTGACTTTATCTCCTTCGCCCAAGTAGAAAAATCCGGCTCTGGCTAATTCTTCGGGGGTCGGTCCTCCCAGATACTTAGGCCATTTTCCTTTGAACGATTGAAGACGATTTTCAATGTCGCAGTATTCCGACAAACGCACAGGGAACGAATATTCGTCTTTCACAGGTTCGTTTCGATGAGGGTTGAGTGACATGGGTAGGAGTTTGCTCAGGGCTGGATGACATCCGTAGGGGGGGGGTAGACGTGAAGGTGAACATTCCCCTTTAAAACGAAACCCAGTAAAATGTCCAAGAGGACGAGCGGCATCACTTTCGCATCCCACAGGTTTGACACGCACAGCATCACTTTCCATGATAGGGGTAGGGACACTAAAGTTCCCATGATGCTTTACGGCATCGCTCAGGTCACAAGGTACAGCATCGTACCCATCGCAAGGCTCACAATCGCATTCCACTTCCGAAGCCTCACACTTGAATTGTGCCCTTCTAAACAACTTGTTCTGTGTTTCTCTGAAAGTATTCATCTTGTTCGCTCGGTCTTGGTAGTCACAATGAACTATCGATCTTGACCATAGCCCCCTTTTTATACTAGTCGCAATGCAGTCTCCAGCTTGTACATCTTTCCTTTTTTACGTTTTTTATGTCCTGTTCTGGAAGGCACCATCTCTAAGGTACCGTCAACATTGTACCGTAGTGTGATGGGTGGAAAGGCCATAGAAAGGTAAGGACAGTTCGGAGACCATCGAGTATGTTCCAGAATAGCTGAATCTTTATAGATACATAGATCCATTCGTAACTTCAGTCCGCAAGCGAAACACTGTACCTCGTATCCCAATCCTGACTCAGGTCCCAAGTAGACAAATCCTGTTCTAGCTAAAACATGCGAAGAAGGTAATCCTTCCCTATCCGTAGGCCATTTCTGAAACGTGTCCAATCGACGGGCACAATCACAATAGTCAGGTAAGAAGACTGGAAAATGGTAGGGTTTGAACTTAAAGTTCTCATCGGGTTTCTCACTCGATTCTTGCTGTGGCGAAGTCATCTTTCTGGTGGGGTAACTATCCTCTTACAACCAATGTTTTATACCAACGTGTCCATACGGTAAGGTGAAATGATTGGGAAGTCGAACTCGCTTCTGGTACACGATTTGATCAACTTTTTCCAAAGGTCGACTGACGATGTGGTGAGTGGGTAAACGTACAATCTTGTTCGGTTGGTAAGTGGTCACTTTAAAGTTTCCATCCTCTCCCGATTGCAAGGCTTCTTTCAATACCCCAAAGTTGACCACTCGACTGGTACGATAATTCAGAGTCAGTCCTTTCACTTTGCACGTCGTGTGCACTTCTCCTTGTTTGTCCCGGTATTCGTAGCCGTAATTTTTAGGACCGCCACTGACGAAACTTAGAATCTTGTCGTCGGGATGCTCGTCTGTCCAGGCTCCTAAACGGTCTCCTTCGATGTCAGGGTGATGTTGAATCGGGTGATGGATGTAAATGCAACTGTCCGTGTCAAAGTACAGGACGCGTTCCCCTAACAGTTCTAAAGCTTCGTACAATTTTAAGCGAGCATGAGCTGTCACGTAAGCCGCAATGATGACATTTCCAAAAGGGTCGTCTTGTACAAAGTCCAGATCTTCTTCGTAATTGACCAAGATTAAATTCTCTCGAACGACGTCCACGTGTTTCATGTATTTGGTTTTGTCGTGAATCATCTGGAAGTAGCGGGAAGGTTCTGTCAAATATTCCGTCTTGGGTAAACACGGTCGTTGTGCCATTGTACCCCACAAGCAATTTAACATCACTTTGGCAAACGATCGCCTGCCTTCGTTTTTCTCGATGTGGTCTAAAGTGATGCCTTCTTGTTCGTAGTATTTCTCTTTGAATTTTATTTGGTCTTCGGGAGTGTGACACCAGGAAGGATAGCCGCTGGCTTCTTGCTTCAGTTTCAAAAAGGCATATACGTAGTCGGCGAAAATGCCTTTCTGAGTAGGGTCACCCTTGCGGTATTGTTGTGTCTTGGGAAAGTGGCAAATTTCGTACACTTCTAACAGTTGGTATCCCATGTCCAGAGCTTTGAACAATTCTACGCTGACCCAGGTTCCCGTCAAGGCCCGTTCTTCCTGGCTGTGCTGACAAGGTTGGTCTTGGTTGCACGTTTCGGCACAAGTACGGCACAAGGGAAACATCAGTTTGCCTTGACAATGGTGAGGTAAGACGGGATGGTATATGTTCGTGGGAGGCAAAACTTTGCACTTGATCAAGCCTTCGTATTGTCGAATGTTGACCAGGTCGATGTGTTCCGTCAGCAATTGCGGGTGCCCTACAGGAAAGCGACAATATTTGCACACGTAGGGATACAGCGAACACACGTCCAAGTATTTGATTTCTTCTCCTTTCTCTTCGTCGGCTTGGTACAGCAAACAGGTGGCATTGGTCCTTCCTCCGTACAAACTATCCCTCGGGTTCAGCGGGTCCATGAACTGGTAACTTTCCACGAGGCGTTTAAACTCGGGATCGGTTTTCATACGGTGATCGTACTCGTGTTCCCACATTTCCACCACTTGGTATCCTTGCTGTTCTAACTTTAGGCGTCGCTGACAAGTGTCCTGGTACAAGTCTTCCATGGTTCGTTGCAAAAACTGATTTTTAGTGCCACGGTCAGGGTAACAGACGGGACATCCGTGAAATAAGCAACCGTTAAACTCGTACACGATCTTGGGGTTTTCTAAGTCCCAGCCATCTACCGAATACGTTCCGATAGTCTTTTCGCCCCCTCCGTTGCGGGCATGCTGAATCCACTTGTCTTCCTTGTCGCACAAGTAATGTAACCAACGTAGGGCTTTGACCGAGTATTGACGTTTGACATAGTGGGTCGTTTGAGGGCTGATGACAGCCACGGTGTTTTCAGGCATGAATCGTTGTCGATACACTAAGGAACACGCTTTGGCAATGGTGCAAGCTTCTTTCAAAGGATCGACCCCTCCGTGTTCCATGAACAGTTCTCGAAATTTTCCACAGCAACGTCGTAAAATGTCCACGTCGGAACGACAATACTTTAGCATTTCTTCCTGAAAGTCGAAAGGGTCCGAGGCGTGAATCTGGTACCAAGCGTAGAAAGCTTCTCGTTGTTCGGTACGCATGTTGTCGGGGTCGTAATAGTGAGCCTCAGGTAAATGGGGTAGAACGGCATGTTGATTGGCTTCCGTATTGAAAAAGTGTGGAAAGTACCCTTTAGCCATTTCTGTCATTCCAAACGTTTTAGGCATTCGACTCAAAGGCATGGCCAAATAGCTCATCGAATCTTTAAACTGCACTTGTCCCACTCGCATGAAAATGATTTTGGCTCCGTTCAAAGTCACTTTAGGACGCTCGGTGCCTTGTTCCGTATAGTATCTGAGAAGAAACTGTCCATCGTATCCGGAGAAATTGTGAGCCATCACCGTGGCATGACGATGACAATCTCCGTAACGTTCGATGTCCTCTTGGCTCCACGTCTTGTCGACGGGGTCTAAGACCCATTGGGCAAAATCGGCTAACGTGTTGGGTCCCCGAAAGATTTTTTCACGCCCTCCGGGAATCTTGCTGCAGTGAGGGCAATGACTGAAGATAGGTTCTTGAATGCACTTCTCGCACGCTGGATGAGCCACGCAGAAATTAGGAATGTGAATGCCGGTTTCTTGCATGCATTCGAAATCGAAAAAGATGAAATTGCCTTTCTTCTTGTGACCGTCCTCTTTCTCTGGTGGGGGTTGGTATTTTTGCACGTAACATTGGTGTTCCAAGTCCACGATGTGGTGACAAATGTGACATTTTTTCTTTCCTAAACATACGTGTGCCTTGGTATTATTGGTACGTATGACTTGTTCACACGTAGAGCACAATCTCAGCAGTTGACAAGCGCATTTCTTCTGTGAACCTTGCGTTTTCAGATGTTGTTGGTAACAGGTAGGGCTGACAAACGTGCGCAGACAAGTTGAACAAGGCACTGGTTCTTCGCTCAGACAGGGTGAAGAGGCCAAACATCCTGTGCATTTCGATCCACAATGCTTGTGTTGCTCTCGATTGTTATAACCATGGTCACATTTCTCACAGTAATAACTGTATCCCAGGAATCCGGTGATGCTGGTAATGGTATCGAAATGTTCATCGTGATAATAGACATGAATGTATTTTCCGTCCTTAAAGTCTTGGCCTCGAAACAACAGAGGTCCGCGCACTTCTTGAGGGTGCACTTTCAAGGTGTAGCGTGGAGCTAGGGCATCTTGCAATTTTTGCATTTCAGGAATGCCACAGGGTGTGTCTTTGGACAGGCCAGCTTGTTGCAACAGGAGTTCTGCTTCGTTTCGTTGTTTGGCTCGGTCCGATTGTCGAATAGTTTTCCAGGCTCTTTTCCATTCTGCCGTGTCGTTCTTGTTGGCATAGGTTCGTCCCACCACGATGGCTCGGGCTAAGCACATCTGGTCTTGAGGGTTGTTAATTTGGACGAGACTCTTTTTGGTGCTGCGAAGGTCGTTCACCAATAACATCTTTTTTCGTCCTGTCCCTTGAGGAGGAGAGACGTGGGTCATGTCTAGTGTGGCTTTTCCATCGGTGATGTCAAACTGGTCATTAGATTGTTGTACGTGTTGAATCTTGTCCATGACTTTGGAAGCAGTCAATTCTGCAGGGGTGCTAAACTCGATCCAAACAGGGGATTTCAAACCGTCGTGTTGTATGGAAAGTCTCAAGCGATCGTCTTCTTTGGGTTGACATTGTCGCTTGAGTGCAGTGAGCAAAGAATCCCACACCCCAGTGATGAACACTTCTGCTTTCTCTAACGGCACTTCAGCCTTGAAATCTTTAAACTTCACCGTGTATTTGTAAGCCGTAGTTCTAAATTTTCTAGAGGAGCGCTTTTCCGTCTCTCGAATAGAATAGTACTTTTCAGGGTTGACTAAGGGTGGTGAACTTGGTTTAGAGGGTTGGGATTCTGGTTCACTCATGTCCTCTTCAAAATCACTGGCATGAATTTGTGCCAAGATTTCAGCCCTGGTACGAGGCGATAGATCACGTTTCTGCCTCTTACTTTCTTCTTCTTCTTTCTTCTCGAATGAATGGGATCGTTTCATCTTGAAAGCAAAAAGTCAAATGACTCAAGTTCAAACACCATGAGCTACTTTATAGTCATAGCAGACCAGCGTATATAAAAGGGTGTGTGTCTTGTCCTTTCACTATTCATTTCACTCTCAAGCCGAGCACAACGATGGAAGAGACTAACCAGATGGAACGTTTCGTCAGAGCTTTGCGAGGGGTCATTAGAAAATTCTCTTCAGACCAGCCTACGGACTACTCTCCCTCCTTTAGAGATAAAAGTCAAGATACTTGCTATATCTGTCAGAAGAAAGGGCATTGGTCTTCAGAGTGTCCAGACCGTCAAAAAAGAACAAAAACAGGGACTAAAAAAGACAAAAGTCAAGATACCTGTTATTATTGTCAAGAAAAAGGACATTGGTCTCCAGATTGCCCAAAAAAGAAACAAGAGGAATCAGAAGAAAAGAGGGATTCTTCAGAAGAAGAGAGGGATTCTTCGGAAGAAGAGAGGGATTCTTCAGAGCAAGAAGAGGAAGAAAAAAGACAATTCTATTTACAAGAGGCAAAGAAACAGGAGAAGAAGAAAAGTAGAAGGGAAGAAAATGAGGAAAAGACGGTGAAGAAATTCAAAAAACAAAGAGACTAAAAAAGGAGAAAAGAAGAAATCAATGAACTTTTAATTAAAGTGTTATGTTGTGAATTGTGAATTGGATTGAAACAATGGATAAAAGAATAAATTAATGATAAAAGGTAAGTGTCTTTGAGTTTTGATTTTAAAATAAGAACGTACACTCACGCACTCATACACAGACACGTACTATAAGGGTAAAATGGGTGGGTTTTTTTATTGAGTTATTGGCAAATTGAAATTGCATTTCTTTTCGAGAAATGTGGGTGGCCCTGAAAAGGGCCTTTTTTCTTTATGGTGTAGGGGTGAGTTTAAGCAATCAACTTTAACTGCCTTATGCCTTTGCCACGGCCAAGGCCTACTTCTGAACTGCGTAATGTTGATGATGATTGGGTTGAAATCACTAAGGGTGGTACGGTAGGCTTAGTCACAGGGTTGACGTGTTTAGCTCGGGAAGGTCGTATTCTCTTCGGTCGTAATAAAGAAGTCTGATACATTTGTTTCAGACTTCTTAACTCCGCTAAAATGTCCAACAGTACCGTGACCGTTTGATTTTCACCCTCTTGTTTCTTTGCTGCTACTTCTTCTTGCTGTTGTTGCTGTTGTTTTTTTCTTACCTCTTCTTCTTCTTGCTGTAGGAGAAAAGCTTGTTCCGCTTCCTTTTGTCGTTGTATAAATTTCTCCAATTCTTCTTTCTGTCTCTGTCTAAAATTCTCCACTTGCGGTAATGAAGAAGGTAACGAAGGTTCCGGAACAAATTCTTGCGAGGAGAGAAAATCCACAAAATCCCAATTCACCTCTTCTGAAAGTAAGTCCGGGTTCCCTTGGGCGGTCTCCCCTGTTGGTGCACCCCATTGGATCGTTTTCTGAGTTTCCGTCATGTTGAATCACTGTCGCATAGATTGACTGCACACAAGCGCTAGCGAATCTATATAGACTACGTGACGTCACAGACTGCTCTCTTCGGATTGGATGCGGGCTGACTGAATTTTGTAACGCGTGTTCGGATTGGTGAATGAACTCAATCCGTTTCAATCCTACCTCTGCCTATAAATAAGCGCAGTTCAGTGCATTGATTCACCTATTCTCGGAGCCTCGACATGTGGACCGACGTTGAATCTTCAACCCTTGTGTCAACAATGATGTTCAGGACGGACATGCTCATGTATGTCCGATCCAAGTGGACCGTTGTCCACAGGACCAGCAGCAGCCTGTGGATAAGAAGAGTCTATATAGAGAGACAAGGTTGCCTCAAGAGGACTCTGATGTATGGCCCTGCTGTAAGACGAAGTTTGAGGACAAGAAGATGTCGCAAATGCCCTTTATGTTAAGGGCATATTAACATAAACCAAAGGCCCTTTTCAGGGCCAGCCATATTTCTCGAAAAGAGATAGCCTTTGAATTGCCTACCCCTTTTTTAAAATTTTTTTTTTTAAAAATCCCATGTTCCATTCCCCTTGTACGTATATTAACCCACAATTTATTCCCATGTTAAATTTCCATTGAGGCTAATCTGACCCACGAATATTTCTCCATGTTAAATTTCCATTGAGGCTAATCTGACCCACGATTTTTCTCCATGTTAAATTTCCATTGAGGCTAATCTGACCCAAGGGTGTTTTTAATGCTAATTCCCATTGAGGCTAAAGTGCCCCCCTTCACTACTATGCTGACTTGAAATAACTTTTGCGATCTTTGGTTACCTGGTAGTGAGTAGTGAAAGGGGTCACCCTAGGGACAATGGGAATTAGCATTAGCGAATATCCTGGATCGGAAAAACCCTGCTAACCTGTGGCAAGACAACTCCGCCCGAGCCCGACCACTTTCACCCCTGACCACGGACAGACATCAAAACCCATACGTGCAGTGCACGCATCATAAATTAAAACGCGAACTAGATCGGGTCCAATCCCACTGGTCGCTCATCAATGCAAATGAATGACAGAGTGCGTGCTGGGTCCAATCCCACTCATACAAACACAAATATAGGTCTTACAATCAGATCGATATGTACACAAAAGTACTTCGACCTGACGGCCCAATCAATAAGTGTTCTGTGAACACATAAATGCCTGGAGGAAGTGGCACCATTCCTTCCCCCAGGAGTAATCAAAAAGGTGCCTGTGGCATCACAAACCAGTGGTACATGCTCATTGCGAGCGCACACCACTATAATCCAACTCAACAACAACAACAACAACATTAGAACCCATTCCACGGAATAAAGACAAAGAAAATGGTGGTAGCAACAGCGTTACTGAATCATTTGATAGGTATTTATTATTGGCTAGTAGATGTTACGTTTGTCATGGAAAAGATAGAGAAAGAATTCAAATTAGAAAAGTGTCTTGACTGTTTTAATAATTTGAAGGAAGCAAAGGAGATAGTAACAGGAATGATGGAAGAAGAGGAAAAGAGATTGAGATGATTGATTGACCCGCCTTATGTAAGAGTGGGAAGTTTAAAGGAAGCACTTGAAAATGTCATCGAAGTCAGGTGGTTCTTAGAAAAGATATTGAATTGGACGGAGTGGCGATACGTAAAATGGGGGTTGGACCAGCTGAAAAAAACGGAAGAAGTAATGAGGAAAGTGATGACGGAAGAGGTAAAGAACATCAAAGAAAAGTGGACTAAGGAAAGAAAAGAAGAAGAAAATAGAAAGAGAAAAGAAAGCTTTGAGAAACTCAACACTAACTGGATACGAATACAGGAGAAATTCCGAGCGATAGGTCATCCTGACTGGATGCCTGAATCAGAAATAAAGAAGAAGAAGACAGGAATAATGGCAAAAGTTAGACGATGGCTACAGAAGTGGAGGAAATAAAAGAAGAAGATGATGATGAAACCAAAGGCCCTTTTCAGGGCCACTCATAGGTCTCGAAAAGATCTTGACTTTCAATTGTCTAGCCCATTTTTGTAAAAAAAAATGTTTTTTTAAAAAAATCCCATGTTAAATTCCCCTTGTCCCTTAAGTAGTTTTTTTTCTCCCATGTTAAATTCCCCTTGTCCCTAGACAAGCCCAAACTCTATTCCCCATGTTCAATTCCCCTTGTCCCTAGACAAGCCCAAACTCTATTCCCCATGTTCAATTTCCCTTGTCCCTAGAGTGGCCCAGCAATTTTCCCCATTTTAAATTTACATAGTCCCCAGAGTGGCCCGGTGTGTGTGTGTGTGTGTGTGTGTGTGTGTGTGTGTGTGTAATGCTAATTCCCATTGTCCCTATGGTGGCCCCTTTCACTACTGTAGTATTATTATATGTAATAATATATATGAATTAATATACAAACATTAGAAAAAAGTCATCAATATTTAATGAATTAATATTACTTGAAATTAAATATCTTCAAATGTTTCAAAGGCTAAAATAAAAATAAGTTCGTTTACTGGTTCGAAATTTGATTCAAAATACAACAATTCAATGACAACACTAGATACAAAACATTTAATGATAACAGCAAAGTACGTTATACTACTGTTTTATTCATCAATAACTCTTTATAACAAGCTTGGTAGTTGTAAATAAATATACTATGAAGAAAACATGATTTGCTTGATCACAGAGTCAGTTTACATGTAATACTTTTTATCGGTTTATCTCTAAATTTTAATATCATTCATAAGTCCAGAGACATCGTCATTGCCGCAGATGAAAATCCACTACACTCGTTTTTTACACGGGTCTAGTCCATATCTTGCTATGATGAGAGAGAGAGAGAGAGAGAGAGAGAGAGAGAGAGAGAGAAATTATGAATTATGCGCCATGTTCAGTTCATTTAGGAAACATGAATTATTAATACTTGTTCTCGTTATTTTTTTTATGTCTTTAATGACTAACCAGTGTAAACTGATCACTGATCTAGAGTGTAGAAAAAACAGACTACTGTTGAAACATTGTTTATATATGTGTATGAATGCGTCTTGGACGGATCACAATTTGATATAACAATGGAAAAACGGGTAAAAACCTTATATACAAATAAGTATGTTACCATTTTTTCCCTTTATCTAAATTCTGAAAGCGTTTCTAGTAATAACCTAACTTAATCGACACTGTATAACCAGGACTGTATTTTTAAATTCCACCCACACCTACCTATATAGACCTGCCAATACGGAATATTGGAAAACATATTTATAAGTTGGAACGGTTCCTCCCTTCTTCTTACATCTTAGTGAGCACTGCCGAGTTGACAACATGGCAGGTTTAACTAGGTACCGTTTGTCAGAATCAGCAATACGAACTTAAATAATGATTTTTCCTAACCAAAGGAGCAATAATAACTAACGAAGATGACAACCAAAGGTGTGGTAGTCATCGTGACTATCTTTATAGTGATTGTTTTTATCCTGGAGGAAACTCCCGTCGCTGGTATGACAAGTGTTGAGAAAAGACAACTGAAGTGAGTATGACTACTGTGTGATTTAATGGAGGGTGTGAAAATACGTTTGTAACAAAAAATGTCTGTCATGTCTTTTTGTATGTAAACTTTATATTAAAAAATTGCTTAACTCGTGATGTGTACGGGATGGGATATTTTCTAAAATATGTTAAGCTTTTCGTGACACAATTTTCAAGACAGATGATAGTCATACGATATAAGACATAGCACATGTTGCTTTTGTTTTAGTTCTATCACCCCTAGAACAAAAATTTCGGGTGATGTGTGTTACATTGTAGGACTAGACAGATGACAGCTATGTATTACTATTGAGTGTATGGAAATTATGGATTAGTGCCATAAAATCCTTCAGTATTAAGTGTAGGCTTATAATTCAGTTTAGTCTCAAACTTTTCTCAACAATTATAAAGTTTTCATGAGCTTTGTTGATCATTAAGAATTATTAAAAATAAAATTTACCACCCATCTAATAATTATCAGATATTTTACAGTTATATACATTCTTGACATTATTTGCACGTATCGTTGCTCTGATTTTTTGAGTGAATTTGTGTTTTAATTCTGTCTTTGCCTATCTTATTCCTTCTCTCAAAATTTAGCTTAATTAAATAGTTATAAATGTATATAAAGATGTTTCATGTCAGAAGGAATTGTCTAAAAAGTTTTCAATATGCTGGTCAGCTGGTATGGAATAATATTCCCAGTGATATAAGGCAGGCTCCTAGCATTTCTCCATTTCATAATCAATGGCTCAAATGGATGAAATCTTTAGATGATTTGACAGTTCTAGTACAATAAATAACTCCTGCTTTTCTGTTATTTTGTATCATTTTCACAGTTGAATTTTTTAATCCATGATAATATTTTATATTTTATATATGTTTATGTCTTCACAGATGCATGTGCATATGTTCCAGGCTTGATACTTTGATTTTTAAAATCACTTAATTATCCAGTGTCAAGCCAGATTCTTCATATCATGTTGTATATACTGTATATATTGCACATAACAGGTAGAAGGTCTCAAGGTAGTTTAGTTTTGTAACTAATTGAATTACCTTCTCTAAATAAAGTCTTTATTACTATTATTATTATTATTTTATTATTATTATTATAGTACAAAAGTAAGAGAGGGTAGAGGTATAATTAATGGTGAAGGAAATTTATTTTTCATGTGAAAAAAAGAAAATCACAATATGAAATTTATATTAAAAAAATGTATTCTAAAAATTGCCAATTATCAACACAAAGTTTATGTTCATATATTTCTTTAGATAACATATGTATCATGAACAGGACATTTCCATTTGGGATAATATTTTCAATGGATTAAAATTCTATCCCTGGTGGAGCTTCTCTAATTATTCATAACTGGAGGTGCATGAGGTTTTGACTCAAAGGTTCCAGATCCCAAGGTCATTGTGAATATTGCTGTTGTGTTCAATCTGATTATTGCAGTAGTGATCACTCATGCAACTTTCAGTCTATTAAATTTCTGAAGCTTTAAAATTATGACCAGATCAACATTAGATTATAAAATGTACACTTATAGCAGGTTAATAATCCAGTTTATTATATAAATAATTATTATATACAAACTTTATTGCTTAGCAGCAGTTTATGTATTTACTTACTCTGAATAACAAGGAGAATCAAATTATTATTTCCAGCTTTTGTCAGTAGATGAATTCCAAAATGAAAATAATTGTAGTAAAAAAATAAATATTCTCCAATTATCAGTGGATGTTAGCAATAAAAGCTACAAGTAATGTTGATTGAATGGTATGGTGCATAATCTCACTTTCTGTTTCTCTCATTTTTGCTTATAATAAACACTTTTTAAGAAAAGATGCATTTTTGTTTAAAAAAGAAAACCTGTATTTTAATATAGCATTTTTAAACATGTTATAGGTTTGTACTGCTGCAATAGACTTTTAAGTTTAGCATTGAAAGATTAATTGGAAGGATACAAATTTGATGTTTTTTTTAAGTGCTAGAAGCCATTTAACATGAAAATGCTGCAATATAACCTTATTGATTCCCTATTACAGGTCAGAATTTTTTTTACTAACAAACAGCAAAAAGCGTTTTGTTCAGAAGTTAATATTTTTTCTGAAACATCAGTGCTAAAAAATAACATCAAATCTCAACTCTTTCTTGACTGGCCGTCGTTTACAAGCGTAGTGACTGACTTCAGGCTGAAAATGTAACTCTTCAGCTGGTACTTGATGATAGGTTCACATAAGACATGATAAAGAAAGTAAACTTTTTCTTAAAATCCCTTTGTTTATGACATGAAGAGCACTGATGGGAACAGCCTTTAATACCTTGAAGATGAATAAGGTGAAGATTAGCATATTCTCAAGTAATTTGCATTTTTTAAGTCTATGGATAAAGATATTTCAAAAGTTTCTTTAAGGGAGGCATTGAAACAGTATGGACATTAAAGGGAAACCATGACAAATTAAAAAGTATTTATGGTCAGGGACCCAAGTACTTCCAACAGTTTCTGCTGTTTTGAAATTTTCCACTTGGGTCAAAAGTTTGCGAAAAGTGGTTCAAATAGAATGACCTCAGAGTTTTTTTGTTATTCTAGTCACCAAGATGCTTGTTTTGAGTCTGACTATAAATGTATAAATGGTCAGGCCAAAGAAAAACATAATGTGTGTTTCCGGTTTCCTGATGGAGCTGTTTTTAGGTGATAACCCCTCCCTTTTGCAATACTGTAATTATGAATGAATAAGGATATTGTGTGGTATGATCATGTTCCATCTTTTCAGCTCATTCCAGCTCTATTTCATCTCTTTTGTATATATGCTGTGGAAATAATGACTCACATTCTTTGTAATAATGCAAAATGAAAGGATAGCAAGTATTTTACTGATTCTGAATATGATTATAAAATGGCACATCATAACATTCTTGTTGTTCAAAGTCTCCAATCTATGTCTGCTATGTATATATCCAGTGTATATCTGGTATGTGTCTCTGTGTACCAGTATGTCCTCTGTGTATGTCTCCTATGTATATGTTCCATGAAAGTCTTCATTGTTTGTCTCCTATGAATATCTGCTATGTGCATCCTATATCCTATGTGTCCTATACTGTATGTCTAATATATGTCTATTATGTCTATCTCCTATATATGTCTGCTGTGTACATGTCCAGTGTATACTTCCTATGAATGTCTTCTATGATTCTATGATAAACCCATACATGAAAATAAACCCTTCGTCACTGTTCCCAATAATTACAAGATAGTCTATGAGTATACTATGTGGTGACATTTGAAAAATTAAAATGGCTTCTAGTGTCATTGTCTTTAATCCTTATATTTCAGAGAACAAGTTATTGAGATGTTTAACCATGCTTATGGAGCCTATATGGTAAGTACTCTATAATGGTGAGAGTTCTGAAGACATGTCTTTGATGGTACACCTCTCCCATGATAACTCACGCACAACGGGGTCCACAAACATAGACCGCACTATAAGCAAGGCACGAGTTACGGAGGGACCTCCAAAAATTAAAAAAAAATTGCTTTGATATTGAGAAAACCGTAACGGGGGGTGGGTGGGGGGCGGCGTTAGGGAACTGGGCTATTTAATGACTGAATCCTCATTTTACAATCACGTCGATAATAATTTTTAATAATGCGCTTTTTCTAATGAAGTTGTTCATTGTTCTGTTTAAATAACATTTTTTTCTCTCAAAATATTCAACATCTGAAAGATTGTTCCAACTGGTTTGAACAACCATCAAGTGTACGCGAAAAATCTGTGTATTACATCACTGCTTTTTGTTTTCTTGATGAGTCTGGTTCCCGTAGTGGTATATAATAGTATCTTGCCAAATCAGTAGTCCACAATTTGGGAACTAGACTAACTGTTGATACACCACCAAACAAGATTCCTTTTTTTTCAAAAACACGCAACATTTATTTTGTGACACGTCTACGTTGAAGCTCAATTTTTTATTGTTCAATTAGTACAATGTAAATGTCGTGATTTCATTGGAAGTAATAATGAAATTTCTTATCATCCCTGAGGATATCTCTAAATGCCAGTTAAAGAATTCTCTGAAACTCTCTTGCCCACAATGGTCCGTATCTGTGAAATCAAGCTCTTTATTTTACGAAGTATTCTTTTCGCTTTGCTGCCTTGTTGGCTTTGTTCACAGTTATGAAAATGTCGGTTAATTTAAGGTAGTTTCTGTTACATAAACAATGACGTTTATAACAGTGTTCGATTGATCAAATGAAGTGAGTTCACCTGACATACGACTGAGGCTGCTAGATTTTAAGTTAGTCCGATTTTTGTGCCTTTTAACTTTTCTTTTATTCCACCTCTTTTTTTTAATTCAAAAGACATAATTAACGTGATAATATAAAGGAGACCAGCTTTTAATTCAGTGCAACAATACAACGGTCGGCACTTAATTAGGTTCTCAGATAAATGCTCACGGACATAGCTGTTACGGTAGATTGACGCATTTTACGTTTAATTACAAAAGGACACATTACACTTATGACGATTACACTTAAAAGGAACTAAGAGATGGAACTAGAACACAAATTTCAATTGATAAAAATTTTATTTAATTTGTATTTATTTATTAAAGTACTGCCTCCACTCGGTGGAAGTGACATTTTCATTGATCAAAATTTCCTTACATATCGTTAATTGCAGTGTACTAGGAATGTCGTTTGGAAAGAAAACGTAAAAAATTTTATGATTTTTTTAAAAAAATTTGATATTTCATAGTGTTTATTAAAATTTCCAGGTCCTATCTACCGTTTTCAATGATAAAATGCGTGATACATCAGAGTTTCCGTTACCAATTTTGATTGCGATTTTCTTCAAGTTCAACAAATAGGGATACATTTTTGGGGTATTTTCAGGTTTATAAAATGGGATCCACGCCTGACACCGCATTATAAGTGGGTTCGCGAGTTATCAAGGGAGTGGTGTTATTCATTCAATGCAAGAGTTGAATGTAAATATATGTTTCCCCTTTTGAGAATTTTGTTAAAGTTTATCATCATCCTAATAGATTAGTGGGCTGAATAATGACTGTGCACAGGTATATGATCATCATTTGTCGACTCACTTTTATTTCAGAAAGAAATTGAAGGAGGTCAGTAAATACTAAATCGATTAATACAGCTATGGTGCTTAGTTTATATTTTCTAACATTATTTGATGGAGTGAAATGATTTAGAGTAGATTGTGTACGGTCCTAAGAGGTAAGTACAACGGTAAGGGTTTTGGTTGTTCGTCAGAACTAAGAAGTTGTTGAAATAGGGCAGAGTATTCAAGTGGTTGACATAGTATAATTTGATGTTTGAATTGATGAAGTATAATGAAAAGGATTCAGGTTGTTGATGTTTGAGTTGAAGAAATAGAATGTGGAATATTCAGGTGGTTAATATTAATTTGAATGAATATATTGTAAGCTGTTCAGGTGGTTGATATTTTGGTTGATGGAGCAAAATATGAACTATTCAGGATAGTTAATGATTAGGGTTGATGGAATATAATGTGGAGTATTCAGTTTGGTGGAATTTTTCTGTATTGCTTATTCACACTACTTTCTCAATTATTGTGCCTAGAACTCAACCTATTGCATGAAAATTGCACATCATTTTCATGCTCTACCATTATCTCATCATAAAACCCCTCCCATACTCTGAAATGCCCCCTTTTCCTGTTTCCAGATGCTGGTGGGAACATCCCTCACCTATAATTTTCATTTCTAGTATAGACCAGTGTATTGAGAAATGAAATATTTCAAGAAGTAATTCTGAGTTGGAGGAACTATTCTTTGAGAAAGAATCATCATCATAAATACTCAGTTTCAATGACACCCACACGATTTTGTAGTAGAGAGAATAGTTTATGAAAATAAAATTGTACAGTCATAAGGATATTAATGAGCAAATTAATTCTTTTAACATTTTCATTTACCATATAGAGCTCAGACCACTTGATTTCATTTTCCATGGACATGAATGTTAATGTTGAGAAATAAAACTGTTTTGACCACTTTATGGCCTAGTTACTCCTCAGCACATGGAGTTAAACAATCAAAATGGTGTGCTTCACAAAATTATTGGGAGATAAATGTTCCTGAAGTGAAGGTACTGGTAATGGCTGATGTAATCAACAGTCTTGCACAAGGTATATTCAGAATAATTTTGGCCTGTCTGAAAAATTTGAGTCCTGTATGTGAGTAGATAGAATCGATGGAGAAGATGAAAGCACTGAAGCAAGTCTTGGAAACTAAAAAAGAAATTTCCACAATCAAGGTCCATGCTGGATTCAAATATTTTTGCAAAATAATATCTCTCCAGCTTGAACAGGCAGTGATGTCAAATTAGGGAGAACTGAGGGTTGAAGTTAAACATTTATAGTGTTCAAAACAGTCACATTAAGCTTCTGTATTTGCTTATTTGCATGTCAGATAATTAACATACCAATGAAATACTATTACAGCTTTATAAAAATATAACAACTTTTCTTATTTTTCTTTACAACATTTGTTGTATAACATTACCATGGTTCCAGTTATAATTAAAAAGCTGGTAACTGTTTCCATGGTAGATATCCTCTTTTCAAATGCTTATTAGATGATATAATGGGTATAATCAGTAATGTTATTAGCATAGCCCAAAAGTCTTAATTCACTTCTGATTGCGCTGCAAAAGTTTGTTTTGCTGGTTATTTCAGGGATCATGTGTGAATTTTTAAGTAAAATTTGGCTATAGCAAGTTGGTTTCTGGCATATGCAATCATCAGATTCACACCAGAATAATACAGAGCATAATAGTTCTTTTTCTAACTTTCCACCTTCCTCTTTGACGGGAAAATTGATGCATGGTGCCCACTTGTATCAAGTAAAGAGGATGTTCCCCTTGCAATGATGCATTGTGCCTACATGTATCTAGTAAAGAGGGTGTTCCCTTGCAATGATGCATGGTGCCTACATGTATCAAGTAAAGAGGATGTTCCCCTTGCAATGATGCATGGTGCCTACATGTATCTAGCAAAGAGAATGTTGATTACTTGGATTATGTTAATTCAGATGGTGACACAGATCTGGGGTATAAACAATTTAAATTGAAATTTGTTGTACCATGAGGATATTGCTTGTGAAATTAATGATAGCCTAGAAGCATTTGAGTTATTGAACAAAATTATTATAATGATTCACCAGCTGGTACATGTACTTGTAAGTTGATACTTTTGTTAGATGGTGAAACTTCTGATTTATGTTTTTTCTTTCCTCTTCATGATAACTTGTATTTATACAGATGTATGTTGTTTGAAAATTTTATTACCATTACAAAATAGTTCTGACTAAAATCATACTAGTATAGACCGCTCCAGTGGCCTGGTGGTTAGAGCATCCGCCTCGGATGTGGGTGGTCTTGGGTTCGATCCCCAGCCGAGTCATACTAAAGACTTACAAAAATGGTGCTAACAGCTGCCTCACTTGGTGCTCAGCATTAAGAGTTTAGTGTTAGGACTGGTTAGCCTGGTGTCTGGATAATGTGACTGGGTTGGACATCATATTACATGTCTGCGGCATGATGCCCCAGTACTAGACATCACTATAAACTGCCACACTGCAGACATTGTAGCAATATGACTGAAAAATTGTTAAAGCTACATTAAAAATCCAAATCACACACACACACATACCAGTATATATTATTTACAACATTTATGTCCAGTGTCATTGACATAGACAAGTACAGAAACATTTTGAAAAATAAATGAATTTGGATCATGGATTGGAAACTATCAAGAGCCCCACCCTATAACCATGTACACACTGTACTTGTTGGGCATGCTAATACAAAAGTACATGCTCATCTGACTTCTGTTTATTATTATTATTATTATTATTATTATTATTAATTAATTAAGAATTCTCAAGTTTTTGGGAGATTAAGATAATTTGAAGATAATTTGGATATAGATTTTGATGAGAATAATGTTTTTGAAGGATGCAGTAACTTTAAAAACTTACTTTTGAGAATTTCACATGCAAGTATTTGAAATAAAAAATATATGATGAATTAAAGTTTTTCGGATAGAACCAAAATGTTGGGAAAAATTATTTTACGTTGACTCAGTTATGTCTCTTACTTTCTGTTATCTACAGAGACATGCCTTTCCAGCAGATGATTTAATGCCACTAAGTTGTAAAGGTCGATACCGTGGTAGAGAGCCAAGTCGAGGGGATGTGGATGATGTCTTGGGAAAGTAAGTTGGAATTCTGTCTTGGCAGATATTAGGTATCTCAGTGTGGTCAGATTGATAAGATCAGGATTGTTATTTTTTATTTTAACTTTGAATGGAACAGTACATGGTGCACTGGTAAATAAGCAGGGTTGCATTATATCCTGGTTTGCAAGTAGAAAAAGGCTTACATGATAATGTTTTGTCATATAAATACCCACTACACACTTCATTTGTTTAAAAGAAACTGCTGAAAAATTGGTTCCTATGTAGAGATCTTTAGGTTTTCCCTCTGTTACTTTTTACATTTTGCCTGTGTACAGTAATGGAGGCAGCTCCATTGCTTGTATAATGCAGCTGGAGTTGGTCTCTTTGATGTAATAGACCTAGGCTGAACATAGAAAGTGTCAACTCTATTGACAGGTCAGCCTATTTAAATACTGAGTGATACTTTTCACATTGTGTATAACAGAAGTACTCATCCTACCAGATGTGTAAGAATTTTCATCCTCAGTTTATCTTCTTCCAGCAGTTGGCATGGCATTACTTGAAAAGTTTGAAGCAACTGAATATTTTAAATGGAATAGTGATAACTGTTTGTCCATCAGCTTGATTTTTAACCATCTGTCAACAACTGTAAGCAGTGCCTAACAAAGTAGATAATTAGCGAAGATCACATATGTACCATCATGGCTATTCATTCACTTTACTTAGTCGACATTTTACATTGCATATGTGCACACAGATTTGGCATAATTTTCCACACTGTTGTAAAGTATGAGCCTTTTTTCTTCTTGCATTTTCTTCCTTTGCACTATTTACAATGTCCTTGCTCAACAGTAAATAGCAGTATTTGAAACATTTTATTTTTTGCATTATGAACAGCAAGACAGTAAGTAGGATCAGTTCAAGTGCAGGTCAGGTTGGCGGTGGGATGGAACCTGGAAATTCTTAAAATGCAGGAGCTTCAAGTGCTTTCATTTCATAAGCCCCCTTTTGGGGGTACTCACCAGTTATTATGTACTTTTGAGAGAATAATGTATGTAAGATGAAGTTGTTTGTATTTGAAACATGCACATTGGAGAGAATGTTGGCATACCTGTATGCTACTTCATTGTAATGTGGCTGACATTTCTTTGGATATTGTACTTTTGGAAATTGTACATGATCTAAGCACACTGCTAACTAAAATGACTGCTCCCTTGTGCTCAAACAGTCAACCTGAATTAGTCTAAAGTACACTATCCTTAGCTGGTATTAGAATAGGGAAAATGAATTTTGCCAGACAAGACAATACCAGCTCTGAATGTGCAATGAATGAATTACCAAATACGTAAAATATAAATATAGTTATTGGCTCTTTTTTTTACAATTTACCTCTGAAGTTCAGGAAGTGAAAATGACCAAGTGGAGCAAGCATGTATTTGAAAGGTGCACATCTGGAGTAATGCCAAGCTGTGTACTCTATTACCCATATTACACCTATCATTCATACACCAACATAAAGGGAATTAATGGTTCTTTGAACAATATCTAACATACACAAGGTCTTTTTTAAGTAGCCAGTATAACCAGTGAGGAAAGCCGGGGAAATTCTTTTTCTTTAAAATTCTAGCCCTATGCAAAATACAAAACTGTAGAGCACCACCTTTGGGGGTTGAGTCCCATTAACCCCTCAGTAAACAATATTTATTGATTAGCTCTTGGAATTCACCATGATCTTCATCCCCAACGATCAATAACTAATCTGATGTAAAATTAAACATTTCTATTGATTACATGTAGCTCTGTATTTGAGTATATGCAGAACATTTCTTAGCTTACTTTCTTCTGTCCATTCAAAGAATAATTTTATTAGTTCATTTTTGTTTTAAAGTCGTACTTTTAACAGTCTCCTTATAGTCATTATGAAGCAATATTATAGCCCAACACAGTACATACAAGCCAATACAAAAAACAAATAAATCTTTTAAACAAAATGGCAGAAAAATTACTGCCTTTCATAAAATGTGTACTATCATCGGTTTCGTTGTACTTCGTCCTAGAACATATTTATTCAAATATCAAGGAAGATAATGATTCATCTTCTTTCTAATAAGTTACACTTGAACTTTAAGATCTATCTTTTATTGCAGCAAAGTTAAAAACCAACAAAATCTGCAATGACCTGCTGACTTTGTAATCCAAATAACGCATTTGTCTATGCAAGTTCACTGATTTCTTTGTTGTGAAAGAATGTCTTGGGTTATAATGTGTTCTCCAGATATCTTGTGGCGAACGAGGGCAGATTTTTTAAAATTCTAAAACCCTGTCACGAAAGGATTATTCACTTTTGCAGTCTTCGCAATCACACGATCATAAGTCACACCGGTAATCCTAATGTATGAATACCATATTCCAGTCAAGGGTATTATTTTCTCCATTTTTCATTAAAGTTTGATCCACAGTTACTCTTTTGTGTTCTGCTTCTTTCACTTTCTTCGCTAATGATTTTTAGTGCATGTCGTTTTAATCTGGAGATCACTTTCTAGTGCAGCAAGCATTGAGATTAAACATTTAGATGACAGCTTGCTGAGCTCGATGTAAATCGCATGAGAGCTCGCGAGATTAGGGGAAGCTACTCCGTCATAATATTGCCTATGCTAGTCTGGTTCATTGTTTCGAATGTTCCCTGCGTTGCACTCTGCAATATGAATAGAGGAGCGCAAGGCAAGGACAAACAAAGCGGGGAACCAGTCAATGCCTATGCTCGAAGTATATACGATGCCATCCCTCGTCCAGTGCATTGGGTATTAAATAAATCCTGATCACATTATGAAAATCCTTTGCATCAAAAATACACACGGAAACAAAATGTGTGCGTCAATTTTCTCCAGCGTGCGTCCCTGACGCACAAATGTGCGTAAAGGGAAACACTGGCATCCAGAAAATTACAGGTCCAGCTAGATTACTGATGACAGTACTATAGCTCCAGTGCTGAAAATTGTGACCATGTAAAAATAATAATGAATTATTTTTCCATGGTCCTGTTACCTGGTCAAAATAATAATGAGCTATTTTTACATTTTCCTAACTATTACCATGCAAAATTCATAACGAATTATTATGTCAAAACTGTTACCATGTTAAAATAATAATGAATTATTGTTACATGATCATAAATGTCACCATTTAAAAATAAAAGCGAATTGTTTAATGGTTACAACTGCTACCTTGTAAAAATAATGAATTAATGGTACATGGCCATAACTGTTACTATGTAAAGTTGATAATGAATTATTGTTACATGGTCCAAACTGTTACAGTGTAGAAATAATAATGAATAATTGTCACTTGGTCACAACTGTTGTATGTAAAATTAATGCGCTATCATTACATGGTCACAAGAGTTACCATGTAAAAATAATTTTGAATTATTGTTACTTGGTCACAGCTGTTTTCATGTGAAATTAATACTTAATTACTGTTACATGGTCTTAACTGTTATGATGTAAAAATTAATGAATTATTGTTACTAGCAACAACTGTTACAGTGTAAAAATAATTTTCAATTATTGTTACTTGGTCACAACTGCTGCCATGTAAAAATAATATTTTGAATTATTTTTACTTGGTCGCAGCTGTTACCATGTATAATTAATAATTAATTACTCTTACATGGTCTTAACTGTTATGATGTACAAATTATAGTGAATTATTGTTAGTTGGTGTCAACTGTTACGATATAAATATAATGAATTATTGTTACTTGGTCGCAACTGTTATGATGTAAAATAAGGAGTTATAGTTACTTGGTCCTGGCTGTTTCCAGATTATTTAAGGATATTTCAATGCAAGCAACATACTGATTATATGTCTTTCATGAATAAATATTATGCAACATATATTTATTGATGCACAGTTAGGTACATAATATAAATATATCACATTCCATGAATAACAAAGAAAACATGTCTCATGAAAGCCTGACTGACAGACTAAAATATTGACAATTTTATGTTCACTGAGCCATAATTTTACATATCTAGAAAATCTTGCCTTCTATTAAAACTGTATGAGCTTCTGATATAATATTGTTTTTTAGTGATGTATAAGTTACCGTATTGTTTTTTCTTTCAGCTTTACTCTAACCTTGATTGATACTCTGGATACATTGGCAGTAAGTCAGATTTTTCTGATGAATTGTATTTATTAATAAAAGCAATCAAATAAAAAAAAATCCATTATGAATTATTTTAATCTGATTGGAAGTATTTTAAATTGCTCTGCAATTTAAGGTCCAGACATTGTACAAATACAGGTAAAAAATGCTCCTAATAAAATTAGCAGTGTCAAGTTTAGTTTTCTGATTTCATTCTGTAGGTGTGCCTGACAATGGTTTTTACTTGTTAATACATATGCAGTGATTTCTTCATGATTTTTAGAGTCTAATTTGTGCTCTTACATTTTTCGTAAGAGGCTAGGGTGGGGTGGAGAGGTAATTTTCAAGAGCTGTTTTTATATGAGAACAGTGTCTGTGATCATACCCTCTGACACATCTATGATCAAACCCTAAATATTAGAGTTGTATTCAGTTAAGAAGACTGCAGCAGTCATTATACACATTAGAATTGTGTAATATCAAAGACATTCCCCTCAATACCAAAAACTAGATTTCCACCATTGTTCAGCCTCAACAAGTGCAGTTGGTAAATGCTTTTAACAACTAGATAATCAACAAAAGCGTCTCTGGTCAGATGCAGGAAAGCTATTTAGTAAGCGCTTGATTTGATGGCTGATCTAAGCCATGATAAGTATGAGCTAATATTAAGGTTACAGGTTTTGTTCATCAGGAAAACACTACATGTGTATGATAAGCCCATAGGTGATGATGAGTTGATCCCTAAATTTAATCAAATTTTGACAATCGTTTGTTCTTATAAAAACTTGTATCAATTAGAAGCCCACCTCTTAGTCTCCAGTAAATTCACACAGCAGGTCTCCAGCATGTATTTTTGGAGAAATAAGTAATAATTGAATTCACTTTATAAATAATGAATACTTCTCATTGGTCTTAATGTTTGTCCTACAGCTGGATAACAGTTATCTAAATGAGAACCAGAGAATGTGTCATGTGTTCATAGTGTTCCCTCCATCCCTTTGGTCAGGTAAAGGGGAAGAAGAGAATGTGTTCCATGTGTTCATAGTGTTCCCTCCATCCCTTTGGTCAGGTAAAAGGGAAGAAGAGAATGTGTTCCAAGTGTTACCATGATCACCCAAAAAAATGAGACTGTAGGTATTTGTGTTCAGACAAACTGTCAAATGTGTTTTTAAGCCTTGAAAGTTAATTGTCTCAACATCAAAGTCTGTCAGAAGCTGATCTGTTCTTTTCATACAACTGTAGTCATATATCCTTGCCAACTTTGATCAGTGATTGACTGCAATGACAGCACCAGAAGGGGAGTTGAATTATCTCTCTCATGGACTTGGGTCGTTTAATGATATATACATCTAGTATATGTTTGCCTCCCTAATCTATTAAAATAGACAACCCACAGTTATGGTTGGAGTCCCATTGGTTATCGTCTTACTGCAGCGTGGTATTTGATTGTCTGATTGCTGCTGCAGCTCAAGAACTGACGGAGCTTAGAGACCAGTTCATCGTGTGTAGTTGCTGTCAAAGCATGAAGCCATCAAAGAGATAAACTCACTCTCCATCCAGTGCTGTCATGTATGACTAATTTCTGGTGCATAAAACAATACAAATGTAAAGCACCCATCTTTCTGCATCATAGAATGTAATCCAAGTCTTTATTTCTCCCTATTAAAATCAAATTAATAACCACATGTTTGTTTGTTGAGTGACTGGCTTAGTTTGGATTTTGCTGCTTTCTATTTATCAGTGACCATAAGTTGAGTGCTTTATAAGCCATGATGAAGGTGAAAGCTTTCATTCAAACAAAGCCACAAAAATGGAACTTTTTATGCATTGCTTGTAGTCATCTTAACTCTTTATACATGAACTTTGAACCAAATTTGTTCACTGTGTGTAGATTATGTTTTACTGTCATGGTGTAGACTTGTGAAATTGTTCATTACCTACGCAGCTCCTATCAAGGTAAGAAGCTCATTCATGTCCTTTTTTTTTCTCTAAAGTATTGTTTACAACATAATTTTCCCTACTTTATGCAAATGATAAACCATACATTGATTAGACTGGTTGATTAGCATTTATATCTGTAAAATTGGACCTTTTACTGATTTCTTCCGTTCTTGCCAGTACAAGGTACTGGTAGTTGTGCAACCTTGGCAGAATCTTTGATGTTGATCATGTTCTCACCATCCCTTTAATCAGGTATAGGAGAAGCAGAGAATGTGTTGTGTGTTAATAGTGTTTCCACCATCCCTTTGGTGTCAGGTATAGGGGAAGCAGTGAATTATTGTGTGTTCATAAGTGTTCACACCATCCGTTATGTGGTATGGGGAAGCAGAGGATTGTGTATTCATATCATTCACACCATCCTTTTGGTGTCAGGTAGCAGGGAATTTCTTGTATGTTCATATGCAAGATTTTTAAGTTCATAGTGGACTTGAAGAAAAAAAACTAGAATGGCGAAATAAAAGACTAAAACTTATCCATATTAAAAATAATATTGATTCCTAAGCAAGTTTTAACTCAGTTTATTAATGATTCAGCTGTGTTTGATACAAAACACGTTTTCATTATGTTTCAGTATATATTTAACAGTTTTTGCAGACTTTAAAATCTTATGGAGAAATAATAGGAAAGCAAATTTGTTTCTCTTTTGTGTGTCATATTGTTGCAAATCTAAGTGTGTAATAAATATTGTGTAGTAAAATTGATTAGTCCCAACCATGGTTCTTCATGATGTCAGGAAGAGAAAATAACTTAAAAAGTCACACTTTTGATACCATTAACATTTGAACCCCACTCCCACCCCATCTTTATCCTCCACCCTCAGAAGTTTTTAATTCAGCTGAAAGTTATGAATTTATGTTTCTTTGCAGGTACTTGGAGACACTGTAGAATTTGAGAAAGCTGTTAAATTAGTGATTGAGCAATCCAGATTTGATAGTGACATTGTTGTCTCAGTATTTGAAACAAATATACGGGTTTTGGGGTAAGTACTGTATGGATTTAATATTTAAAGAAAACTAAAATATTAATGACTTCTGAACTAGTTTGTAAAGAAAATTTCTCTTTACTTGCTCTCAGAAATACAAGAATAAAACCTTCCTCTATAGTTTCTAATATCTAACTTGGAGTCAGTTTTCCCAATGGAGGATATCTTAACCCTAATGTTTGTAAAATTACAGTGGAACAAAGCCCTATCTGCTGACAAAAAATGTTTGTAAAATTACAGTGGAACAAAGCCCTATCTGTTGACAAAAAATGGTATCTCTTAGTGTTCTGTCATGTCATTTGCTTGAATATTACCATAAAAGTTAAAATGCCTGAACTTCAGAAATTTGAACACATAATGAAGTATATGAATAAAAACTGATCACAATATCAACATTTTCAAGCAAGCAGACATGTTTCATCTGAAAAAGACATATGTAAAACAAAAAGAAATACAGCTCCACACCATGATGAGATATATATGTGTCATTTACTGGATAGATTTTAACTATGGTATTTTTAAATCACTAGTTTTGTCATATGCAGGTGAGTAAGAGGTTCAGACCGTGCATGGATTGCATCAACAGGTTTTTAAGTCTTGAATCCATGAATGTGATTGGCTGAAATTTATGTCCAACTTAGAATTGACCAATATAATATCTTAAGAGTTAACTTTTAAGACTTGTTTTCATGAAATTGGGTCAGGTTTTTCAGTTTTGCTTGTTTGTATTAGAAGATTATGAGATGTGAATTTTGAGTGTGACTCATCTGGCAGTCTGTTTTATTTAGTATTGAAAATCTTATACAAGACTGTTAGCATGATGATACTTGTTGTGAATTTTCGCTATATGGGCTAAAGATGAGAAGAGCCTATGTGATGGCCATTGGTTAGTCCAATGTTAGCAAAGTTTTTTTTATTGTTACTTCTAATGTACTACCAGATTATCTTGAGTTTTGTTTAAACATTCATCATAGGGTCTGTTTGTCCCAATGAAAATGGTACCCCTCAGACATCCAATATGGACATATGATGGCCATCTTGGAAATCTTGTTATTGCTACTCCAGATTCATTGGTTATGTCACTAAAAGATTTCTTAAGATGCATAGATGGACCTAAATGAAAAGGATGCCAATCTGACATATATAATCTTGTTATTGGTATATTTATCCATGATGGATGGTCTTATCAACATGGATGTTTTAATAATAGGCTTCTTATGTGTGTCTCAAAATGTCAATGTGCTGGTCCAATGTTCAATATGGCTGATATGGTAAACATCTTGAAAATCCTGTCATTACTTCTTTTGGACAGATGAGCCATTTTATTGACATGAGGATTTCATGAAAAGACTTAATATCATCCTAAATGAAAACGATAGGTCATAGCACTATATAATCAATAAATCTGTGCATGGAAAACCCAGTCTTTCAAGACAGGTAGTCTCATAGCAGTAGTCTCTCAAGACAGGTTTTACTGTATTGTCATTTGGTTTTCACTGAAAGATTTCTTATATATTGTGGACCTAATGAAAATGGTATTGATCTTACCTCCTGGATGGCCACTATGGCAGCTGTCTTGAAAATGTTGTAATCTCTATTTCTCCCAAGCCAGTGATCATATTTACATGAGATTTTCAATTAAAGACTTTTGATCTAGTTGGTTCTAACTATAAATGATGCAAATCGGACATCCAGCTTGGCAGTCATAGAGGCCTTCTTCAAATTCTTGTTATTAGTACTCTTCTTGAAGAAGGAATGGTGGCATTGACTTTGGTTTTCAGTAAAACATTCTTTGGCAACATGTCATTGGACTGAAAGAAAATATTGCAGATCTGACCACCAACAAGTTGGTGTTATAGTGAATGGGTTTTGAAAGCCAGACTGATTTGACTAGGTTGTCAAGTCAAAGGTCACAGGTTGCATTGTTTTATTTCACTGAGTTCTGAACACAGCGATTTGCATATATAGAAATAAATTTTGCTTGAACTTTGTTTTTAGTTGTTTTTCAATGAACAGGCTGATAATCAGCTCACTGATACTGATTTTAGGGTTAAGGCCTTGACTCAAGTTTTATTTGTTATGGCTTATGGGCATAATGACACAATAAAGTTTTATTTGTTATGGCTTGTGGGCATGATGACACAATCAAGTATGATAGGTTTTATCAAACCCATTTTGTGGATATATCTGAAGAATGATAACAGTTCAGCAATATCTATTCAAGTAATTGTTAATTATGGATTGAATCAAACTTTGGATATGTGTTTATCTCGACAGCATCTGAGATGAGCTTGATGACTTTTATCCACGTTATCAGGTTCATGGTTAAAGGCCACAACAGAGATTTTTATACAGCACTTGTGAAGATATTCAGTAAAACATTGGAGGCAATATAATTTTGTTATAAATTTGTTATTTTAGAATTTCTCAAGAATATCTGAGATCACTTCAGTACTCTGCAACTAAAAAAGAAGAAAAGGATGGAAGAAATGAACTTAACAAGAATTTCTTCAAATTCTCTTCAGCTACTAGAGTGTCAGACCCTTCAAGGTGTTTTTGATCAAATTTAAGTTTTTCTCACAATTATATTGTATGTCTTTGTCATTCATTGCATAAGGCTTTCTTCTCTCATTTCAGGGGGTTGCTAGGGGGTCATGTTTTAGCATCATATTTTAAGAAGAAGAAAATAACCATGGACTGGTATAAAGATGAGTTACTGTATATGGCGAAAGGCCTTGGATACAGACTGCTTCCTGCCTTTAATACAACAACTGGTATACCATATCCTAGGGTAAGTTATGTCTTGTTATATCAACAATTTTTTTAGATATATTAATAACTGGTCTTATGTTTGTGTCCATTATTTTGTGCCTCTGTCCATTAGTAATATCAAAACCAGTAATCTGCTTACATCAGAATGGAGAGAGGATGGTAATATGGAGGAAGTTTGATGAAAAATGACAGAAAGAGGATCCAGGACATTGTCACATGGGTTTTGTTAACATGATTTGGCCATGCAGAGGACTGACTTTAGATGCAATTCTTGATTCAAAGAGTAGTCGTGTTTATTACGCTAGTGGGAATGAATAAATGCATTTATTTTCAAATTTACACAATATGTATTTCAAATGAATGGTTATCATAAATGATGTTATCTATTTTGCTCAACAATTTATATTGAATGTGGAAAGCTATGACTTTTGCTATGGTTTTCAATTGCGATTTATTTAGTATCATTTTATTTATCAAAAGTTACTTTTAAAAATTGGATATTTATTATAAATGCTAATTTCAATATTTATTTATTACAGATAAATTTAAAATATGGAATAGATGAGTCATTGTTTAAAAATGCCAAAGACACTTGCACAGCTTGTGCAGGTACAATGATATTAGAATTTGCTGCTCTGAGCCGGCTTACAGGTGATCCTATCTTTGAGGTATGTTTTCTTTTTTTTTTGCTTTGTCTTGGAGTGGCTGAAATCCCTCTAAAAGCCTATGAATTGCTTTCTACTTTTCTGTTACTAAAAATAATTTTATTTTTCTAACAATAGCCATTTCAGCTGTTACCTCTGTTGGGTTTTTGACCTTGAAAAGCCAGAGCTATCTAAAGGATATATAATTCGGATCAAATTAGATTCATAGTGTGTACCAGTCTTGACAAAGTTTGACATCTTTTGTGTAGTATTTCAGAATAGTACCATTTCACTTGAAAATGCCCATAAAATGTCATTCTTTAAGAATTTTCTCACAATATATTTTAATAATGTTTTCATTCGTTCTCTGTTATGAGGCAAGGCAAAGAAAACACTTTAAAATATGTATAATTCAGGTAACTTATATTTAGGGATATTTGCTTATGATCATAAAAAGAGAACATGATTATTCATATCAAGCTTTGATCCTGTCTAGTGTACCTTATTACCAAACCCACCAAACCATAAATATTCTGAATACTTTGATATTGGTAATAAAGTCAAACTTGTTTATAAAGGACAGGGATCACACATATTTGTCCTTTTGGATAGGTGCCTTTTATAGTGAAGCTAAATACATACATTTTATTAAGAAATTGGTTCCATACATAATGTTCATTATGAAAGGGTGTTCTTTGTATGGAGGTGTTGGACTGGTTTCCCTGTATGATGAAGATAATTACTATATTCAACATAATACCCAAACATACCTTAACAAGCTACATCCCTTTTTTAGTTACGACTATTTTTATTTTAAAAAATGCATTGCTAACCGTATGTGTCTCGATTTCAGTATATCTTGTGGTAGGGAAGTGTTAGTTAAAAGCAGTTTAGAACATTGTGATTTTCTTGGAACATTACCACCTTAAAAATAGTTCTGAAAAAGTAATTGTGTTTTATATGTTGTGCCCATTTTGGGTAGAGGATGCATCTCTTATTCTTATTGTATGCACATACACATGATGGGGTCATTGTTTATGACACGTACACATGATGGGGACATTGTATATGGTACCCACAGACACATGATGGGAACACTGTATATGACACCCACAGACACATGATGGGGACATTGTTTATGCCACTCACATACACATGATGGGGACATTGTTTATGACACTCACATACACATGATGGGGACATTGCTTATGACATGTACATACACATGATGGGGACATTATTTATGACACTTACATACACATGAAAGGGACATTTTTTATGACATGCACATATGATGGGGACATTGTTTATGCCACTCACATACACATGATGGGGACATTGTTTATGCCACTCACATACACATGATGGGGACGTTGTGAATGACATGCACATATGATGCGGACACTGTTTATGACACATACACATGATGTGTATGGAATAGAGAATATTATGTTCAATATGGTACTTTAAAGTGAATGGCACAGTGCAGGTATTATGTTGAATATGAGACTTCAAATTGTATGACACAGTGCAGGTATTGTGTTGAATATAGTACTTAAAGTGTATGGCATAGTGCAGGCATCGTGTTGAATATGGTACTTTAGAGTGTATGGCACAGTGCAGATATTATGTTGAATATAGGAATTCAAAGTGTATGACGTAGTGCAGGTGTTGTGTTGAATATGGTACTTCAGAGTGTATGACACAGTACAAGTATTATGTTGAATATGGGACTTTAAAGTATATGGCACAGTGCAGGTGTTGTGTTGAATTTAGGAATTCAAAATGTATGGTACAGTGCAGGTATTATGTTGAATATGGTATTCAAAGTGTATGGCACAGTACTGGTCTTGTGTTGAATATAGGAATTCAAAGAGTATGACATAGTACAAACATTATGAATGTATTTTCTTCATTTTATGTTTCTTGTCCAAACTTTGTACATGCAGTCATTGCAGAAATGCACTATTTGGGGTTGTGAATTCAGGGTGATAGTTGAAAAAAATAAGACATTGTGAAATTACCAAGCTTATCCATGGATGTTTTTAAAAAATTTATTTATTTATTTATTTATTTTATTTATTTATTTATGTGAACAGGAAAAGGCTCATAAAGTAATGGATTACCTATGGAGTCAGAGACATAGGAGCAGTGATCTTGTTGGCCTTATCATCAACATTCACAATGGGGACTGGGTCAGGAGAGGTTGTAGAAAATATTTTATAAGTACAGTCCTACCTGTTTATGTCAACATCCTCAGGCCTGAGGAAATATTGTCGACATAGGCAGATGTCGAGATAAGTGTTTGGGGGGTCTGAAAAAAAGATACAAGTTAAATTCATCAGTAAGGGGTGACCTGTCGTCAGTGAATATCATTTACACTTTGAGAGAACAAACACTGGAAATTTTTAGTACACGAAGACAAAACCAGTGTGAAATACACTTGTATATTGACAAATTACATTTTGGTTACCTTTGTGTAATAAAATCCACAATAAAATATTGCATAAGTCACATCCTGATATGAAAAACATTCACTACGATATTCAATGTCTGCATTAGCACATGGTTGCATAGTTGTTATTTACATGCTTCAAGTACATGTACTTAAATTGGCCTAGATTTTGGTCAGTCTGTTCCCATCTTATTGAGGCTACCAAGGGGATGGTGCCATTCACAGGGAAACGAAAACCTGTCAGCAAGTTGATTTAAACAGTACATGTATTTAGTTACAGAAGTCATCGTGAAAAGTACATAAAAGCGAACAAGAGATATGCGGCTGATATGAATGAAGGCATAATATTGTATACATTGCTAAATAAAGTTAAAAAGGAAACTTTCACAGCACAGTGAACTTGTTTTAATCACTGATCACTTTGGAAAATGCAAGAATCTATCAGATTTCATTGCTTTTATTTAAGTCGCAGCGAGGGGCCAACTTTATAGGACAAAACAAAAGCCTGTTTTTTATCCAACCACGACATTAAAGCCTAGTGGCAGGATCAACTAATTGTTGAATAAAGTACAGGTCAGAACTGGCCTCTTGCCGACATAAATGATTAGGCGGGAAAATTAAAGCCTGGCAGCAAGATCAACTAATTGTTGAACAAAGTATGGATCGGAACTGGCAGCTTGTCGACATAAATGATTAGAAAACAAAGGATTTGTTCAAACTGGGACCAAGGGCTTGGTCGATGTACATTTTTTTTATATCTGACTTCGACCTAAGCATGACAGTTTTGGTAGTAATAGTAGACCAAGGGACCAGGACTTGGCTTTTTTGTTAAAATTTTCAGCTTGTCGACATAAGTGATGTCGATATAAGTGGATAGGACTGTATTATGTATCAGAATGATATCTTCTCTTTTGCTTTCTCTCTCTCTTTCTCTCTCACAGACAGACCGACATACACCAACACATATACATGCTCACACACACACACACACACACACACAGACAGACACTTTGAGTCAAAATTTATTTTTCACTTTTGAGTGGACATTATAATGATACAAGAGATGAGGTGCCATTGCAGTCCTCCATCAGCAATGTTAAAAGAAATGAGTTGTTATAACTTTTAGGTAATAGTTAGTTTAGGCTGGATTTAGACAACATAACATCACATAGAAAATAGAAAAATTTTCAACTTGTTTGATGCGTAATAATGTAACATTCAGATTTGTAAGTAGTTTATATACAGTGGCAACAATATACAACTTCTTGACAGCATTCAGTTTTAAGTCAGATTATGCAACATGGTAATTGGTTAAGTTCCTTGCATGATTCTTTCCAAGTTCTTATGCATTGTTTGTTAATTTTACACCATTTTAGCCTGTTATTTTGCTTGGTGTTTAGCATTCTCAGGCTACAGAGAGTAAATTATTTGCTTGGATAAATTTTACTTCCTATATACCTATAACATTTCTTTTGCAGTTCTTTTACTAAATCTAGCATATTCTCCTACTAGTGTAGAAACTTTATCAAGGGATCAAAATAGAATAAATAGTTGCATGCTTCTAGTCTAACTTGGATTAGCAAGTATGAAACTAATATACATATATATATATATATATATATATATATACACACACACACATACATACATACATACATACATACATACATACATAACATAAAATCTTTCCTTTGAAAACTGAAGAGATATCAATTTATCATTATATATATAGCTCTCAAAGGAAATTTGGTTAGCATCCACTGATGGTGCAGCAGTTAGTAATGTGCCCTCATTACTTAGTGATGTTTTGAATGTTTTTTCTTGCCAGAGAGTGGAGTTGGTGCAGGCATTGACTCATACTATGAGTATGTGCTGAAGGCCTATATCCTTTTAGGAGATGACACCTACCTGGAAAGATTCAATAAGGTAAGTTGGATTAATGTTTATAGGTTACAACACCTACCTGGAAAGATTCAATAAGGTCATTTGGATTAATGTTTATAGGTTACAACACCTACCTGGAAAGATTCATTAAGGTCAGTTGGATTAATGTTTATAGGTTACAGCAACCACCTGGAAAGATGCAGTAAGGTCAGTTTGATTAATGTTTATAGGTTACAGCAACCACCTGGAAAGATGCAATAAGGTCAGTTTGATTAATGGTTATAGTTTACAACACCTACCTGGAAAGATTCAATAAGGTCAGTTGGATTAATGTTTATGGGTTACAACACCTACCTGGAAAGATTCAGTAAGGTCAGTTGGATTAATGTTTATAGGTTACAACACCTACTTGGAAAGATTCATTAAGGTCAGTTGGATTAATGTTTATGGGTTACAACACCTATCTGGAAAGATTCAATAAGGTCAGTTGGATTAATGGTTATAGGTTACAACACCTACCTGGAAAGATTCAATAAGGTCAGTTGGATTAATGTTTATAGGTTACAACAGCCACCTGGAAAGATTCAGTAAGGTCACTTGGATTAATGTTTATGGGTTACATTACCTATCTGGAAAGATTCAATAAGGTCAGTTGGATTAATGTTTATGGGTTACAACACCTACCTGGAAAGATTCAGTAAGGTCAGTTGGATTAATGTTTATAGGTTACAACACCTACCTGGAAAGATTCAATAAGGTCAGTTGGATTAATGTTTATGGGTTACAACACCTACCTGGAAAGATTCAGTAAGGTCAGTTGGATTAATGTTTATAGGTTACAACAGCCACCTGGAAAGATTCATTAAGGTCAGTTGGATTAATGTTTATGGGTTACAACACCTACCTGGAAAGATTCATTAAGGTCAGTTGGATTAATGTTTATGGGTTACAACACCTACCTGGAAAGATTCAATAAGGTCAGTTGGATTAATGTTTATAGGTTGCAACATTTGCATGTGAAAATGTGGATGTCTTTATTGACTTTGTGAGGGATTAGGTAGAAATGTATGCTTTGATAAATGTCAGACTATGGTAATTTAATCCTGTAACATGCCAGATGATTATATAAGACTGTACCATTGCAAACAGGTATTTATCAATTCAAATAGACGCCACTTTTCTTTTCATTATTTATTAAATAATGAACAGGAAGCAATGCTCTAAGTGAACTAGTTTCATTTATTTTAGTTCTGGTGGAATACACACATATTGATACAACCAAGTATTTACATGGATATAGTGTTACAAATTTGGTAGCACATTCTCCATGTGTTATGCTTTATGATGCAGTCCAGTATTGTGAAATATTGCACAGTTTGTCTGTGTGGAAAACGATGAGTAGATATCAGTGATTAATATTTTTGTCTAGATTGGCAAGTAGTAAGACATTCATATCACATTGGGTACAATACCAGCATCAGTATCAAGAACATAAAGATTTATTATTAAAGTTTTGAACATCATAATATGCAGAATAGCCTGTTTGTATGCAAGACATACATGTAGTATTCCCAAAAGTAGTCTCTTTGTATGCAAGACATACATGTAGTATTCCCAAAAGTAGTCTCTTTGTATGCAAAATGTACATGTAGTATTCCCAAAAGTAGTCTCTTTGTATGCAAAATGTACATATAGTGTTCCCAAAAGTAGTCTCTTTGTATGCAAAATGTACATGTAGTATTCCCAAAAGTAGTCTCTTTGTATGCAAAACGTACATGTAGTATTCCCAAAAATAGTCCCTTTGTATGCAGTAAACAAGATGGCCGCTATTGCTTAACTGGCTTGAAGCAGCTGTTCCGTTTTTTAGTGCCGTTTTCATGATATTTGTGCTTGTTGCCTGTTTTCATCTTCGTTATTGTGTTCATTATGTATTGGCTGTTAAATTTGTATGTGTTTCTTCATCTCCTTGTTTTGGAAACGAGAATAATTAGACTTTTTCTCAGCTGTCTTGCTCCACTGTTTTTGAACAAACTGCCATCACGTGATACTTGCCTGTCAACCCATTTATGCTACGATGGACCCTCATTAATTGCTTTAAATGTTCACTCCTTGGCTCTTCACTCTACATTGTGCTCTAGACTAAACAAACTGGGATTACATTCATCATTACCTAAATGTAAACAGAAGCGAAAAAAGAAACATTGTTTCAAAGCTGGCCGGCGTAGAACAGGAAGAAGAATTCCAGTTATCTCCCTTATTTTGGAACAACCATTTAAAAAAATTTCGACCGTTAATTTAGATAACCTAATTCAAATCCCAATTAATTCGTCAACCTTTATGTCAGCTATCCAAGAAATACCTCTGCGCATTGCATTATTCAATGCCCAGTCAGTAGGACCACTGGAAAAGCGCACAGAAATAGTTAATTTTATCAACGAGGAAAATGTTGACATGTTATTCTTGACAGAAACATGGCTAAAAACATCAGGTGATGAGCCCAAGTGTGCGGATCTAACACCCACTGGTTACTCCATCAAGTCGTTCCCTCGTAATTCTCGCGGAGGTGGAATTGCTGTCATCACAAAGAACTCCATGATAAAATGTCTGAACTACACCACAACATTCAATTTTGACCACACATCGTTTGAACTAGTCCAAACCACACTCACACTGGAGCAAAGGTCAGTCCATTTTTTCTGCCTATACTGCCCTCCTCCTAGTAGAAAAAAAAAACAAGCTGGCTGACTGTCATTTTGGAGCAGTTCCTGGACTATGGAAATTTGATAGGTGGCAACCTGATTATTCTTGGAGATTTCAACTTTCACTTTGACTGTCCCAGAAGCTCAAATACATCAAAACATAGATTCCATTAATGTTTTCAACCTCAAACAGTCAGTTAACCAACCCACCCATAAACATGGTCACATTTTAGACTGGATTCTTCATAGACCTGATGATAACATTCTACGGTCCTCCCTGGTATCCCATGACCTTGCATCAGATCACCTCTGCATCATATGCCATCTTGACGTATCAGTCCCTAACCCTCCACCTTTATCTGCTACTAAGAGAAACTTCTGTATGATAAATAGAACCAAATTAATGCACGACATCCAAGCTAACCTAACAACTTGCTTACCTTCTACCACAGAACAACTCGATAACTGTCTGCATTCATTACTTGACAAACATGCCCCAGCTACCAAATGCAGAGTATCAATTAAAAAGTGTTCTCCATGGTATAGCAGTGTTAGGGACCAGCTTCGCACTGCTAAAAGAGACCGCCGTAAAGCTGAGAGGCTCTGGCTTTCCACCAGACTCACTATTCATAAGCAAATCTATGAAGTCACTAAGAAGAATGTCACAAATATAGTCCATGCAGCGAAATCAGCCCACTGCACTACTAAGATCATGGAAAGTTCCAGCTGCAAAGAGCTCTTCGAGATTACTAACAAGCTAATGTCAAGGAACAAATCAACACCACTTCCAGCTACCTTCTCTTCAGTCGACCTCCGGACATGTTTGCAAATTTTTTCTGTGACAAAGTACAAACCATTAGAGATAAGCTTGACACCACAGTTTCAATTGACTCGTCATCACCATACAGTTGGAATACAGAATTTGAGCGGCAACCATTAGCAGCAATTGAACCTGTCTCTATGGATTTCGTATGTACAATCGTGATGAAGAGTGCACCAAAGTCATGTGAACTTGATCCAATTCCAACATCACTGCTGCTTGAGTGCTTAGATCCAGTATTGCCTTCACTAACTGATGTTATTAATACCTCTCTCTCATCTGGGGAATTCTCATCATTTTTCAAAACTGTCATTGTAAAGCCTCTGCTGAAGAAACCAACACTAGACCATAACGATTTAAAGAACTACCGCCCAGTTTCTAATCTCCCATTCATTTAAAAAATCTTAGAAAAGGTTGTTCTATCCCAGCTTGTATCTCATCTAAATTCAAACAGTCTTTTTAGCAATGTACAGTCTGCATATTGCCCTTGCCACAGTACTGAAACTACTCTTCTAAAAGTAGTTAATGACATTCTCTCTGCATTGGATAGCGGAAAGATTACAGTCCTCACCCTCCTTGATTTGTCTGCAACATTTGACACAATAGACCATGATATATTACTTCACCGTCTCCAGGATGTGTTTGGCATTCATGATACAGCCTTACTGTGGTTCAAGTCCTACTTGGTCAACAGGACACAAATTGTATCTGCAAATGGAATACACTTCTACCCAGTTGAGCTATGTTGTGGTGTTCCACAGGGATTTGTTCTTGGACCTGTTCTCTTCATTCTGTACACTCAGTTGCTTTCAGGTGTCATAGATCATCATCCAGTGTCTCATCAATTGTACGCTATGACACCCAAATATACAAATCTAGCCACCCAACTGAAGTTGATGCTACCATCCAAGGTGTAGAGAGGTGCATTTCTGATGTGAAATCATGGATGACTTGTAACAAGCTGCAGATGAATGATGATAAAACTGAGGCCATTCTGATCACAACACAAAAACTTTCTCATTCTCATCCTTTACCTAAAACAATAAATATCAGCAACGCCAACATTAAATTCACACAATCACTATGAAACCTAGGTGTTACTCTGGACAGTACTCTCACATTGCACCAACATGTCATGAACATATGCAAGGCTGCATATCTTGAGCTGAGATGCATCAGCTCAATTCGCAAATATCTTTCAGTTGATGCCACTAAAACACTTGTGTGTTCATTAGTACTTTCAAGACTGGACTATTGTAACTCAATTCTGTCTGGTTCATCTCAATATCTACTCCAGAAACTTCAAAAAGTTCAAAACACAGCTGCTCGGATCATACTTAGAGTACCACGATCAGAGTACACCTCCCCGCTGTTCTGTACCCTACACTGGCTATCCATTCAATCCAGAATCAAACACAAAATTTGTTCTCTGTGCTATGTTTCACTGTCGGACTCTAGTCCAACATACCTATCTGACCTCACCCATGTGTACACACCAGCAAGATACTTACACTCCTCTTCTGACAATTGTATACTCATTATTCCAAGTATGAAAACAAAGTCATATGGACAGCATTCTTTTGGATACCAGAGCCCAGCAATGTGGAATGAATTGCCCACTGAACTTAGATACATAGACACAGTGATCACATTCAAGAGGGCTCTCGAAACTCACTTATTTCGACAGCAAGAACAAACTTAAAGACCTAATAATGTTTCCTACCTGAAATATTCTCAGCATGTTTTTTATTTTATTTTTTTTAATGTTTTTTTAATTTCATGTTTGTTTTTGTAATAATATTATTATGTTTCTTATCTTATAGGTGTTGTCTAAAGTTGTAAAGTGCTTAGAGCTTTTAAAGATTAGGCGCTATACAAAGTCCTCATTATTATTATTATGTAGTATTTCTAAGAATAGCCTGTTTGTATGCAAGACATACATGTAGTATTCCCAAAAGTAGTCTCTTTGTATGCAAAACGTACATGTAGTATTCCCAAAAATATTCTCTTTGTATGCAAGACATTCATTTAGTATTCCTAAAAATGGCCTGTTTGTATGCACTGAAAACTATTTATAGATGACTTTGTTCCCAAAAATAGTCTCTTTGAATGCAAGACATACATGAAGTATTCCTAATAGCCTGTTTGTATGCAAGACATAAATGTAGTGTTCCCAAAAATAGTCTCCTTGTATGCAAGACATACATGTAGTATTCCTAAGAATAGCCTGTTTGTATGCAAGACATGTAGTATTCCTAAGAAGAGCCTGTTTGTATACAAGATATACATGTAGTATTCCTAAGAATAGCTGGTTTGTATGCAAGACATACATGTAGTATTCCTCAGAATAGCCTGTATGTATCAAGGTGTACATGCAGTGTTCATGTCCATATAGTGTTCCTAAAAATAGCCTGTTTGTGTGCAAGACATACATGTAGTATTCATAAGAATAGCTGGTTTGTACGCATGACATGCTGTATTCTTAAGAATAGCCTGTTTGTATGCAAGGCACACATGTAGTGTTCCTAGAAGTACTGTGTAATTTTTCATTTCTTGTGTATGTCTTGGATGATCTTAAATGTTAAGAAATTATACAGTTTCTCTTTGCATAGGTTCTGGATAATGTTAAATGTTGAACTATACAGTATTTCACTTTACAAAACAATACCAGCTGTAGTCTCATTACTTTAATAGGTCAGCAGATGTTTCAGATTTAAGCCAAATTAGTCTTCTATGATTAAAATTATCCGAATTTATCTCTACTTTGGAGTTTTGAATTTCCTTGAGACATGGATGATCATACATCAATGAAATTTTCTTTGGCAGGTGAGATTATTTTGCGTGACCACTTTGCTTGAATATGAACTTTATTGTCTTTAAATTACAGATTGTTCTCTATGTTTTTGATCCAAACATTGATATAGGTACATAATTTGGTATCAATTTTATGCAGTAAACTCTTTCACTGGTTGACATAAAGTCATCTATAAATAGTGTTCAGTGTAGTTTGTCCTACTTGCCTTAAGAAATTGATTAGATAGTATACAGTGCATAAATTTATAATTTTATTGTTTATCTCTACTATTCAGATGCAACTTTGTCTGTACCTTGTTTTAAGATCTAGATGTTCCAGTTCAGATAGATTTTGCCATTAACAGTAAACTTCATGGTTTCACAAGGAACGTTGTTTGTAATCAACTTATCTCAAGAAGCTTGTAATATATTCTGATGTGGTTTGGTATGAACATTTTCTCATTATCTGTGCCTTATATGAGTATGGTCGCATTTAGAAGAGTTATGGCCCCTGAATGCTCATCCTCCTGACCTATGTTTCTGAAAGACAACTTCTCAAAAACTGTTTGAATGTCAGCCACATTTGGTGTGTGGCATCTTGTATGAATTCGATTTTCAGCATTACATGACATCATTTATAGATGTCATTGTCTCAGATTTCAAAACCTCCTGGCTTTGGTTTAAGTGGCAAAACTTGAATAAGCTTTATTGGATTTCAGTCAAATTTTGCTTGTAGCTTTATAATTATGATACTTTGAATGTATTTATATTCTGCTGGGTCATATTATCATTTTGAACAGTTATGGCCCCTGATTGCCTGTCCTTCAAATGTTTCGTTCTGCTGCAGAACTTTACTAGGTGGTATTGCATTTCAGCCAGAGATACTGTGTCTTCAGATTAATTTGACCTTAAATATTATGGATATGCAGCATTCCTTGTCATCATTTAGAAGAGTTATGACCCCTGAATGTCCATTTTTTCCAAACATTTGTTTTCCAAGAGAAGTTTTTCTGTTTAAGATTCATCTGAAGAAATGGTATAGAGTTATGGTCCTTTGCGATGCAGCCATTGCTACCTGCACTGATTGTAATTTGATTTTGTTACACAAAACAACTGGAAATGTGCCATATAATGAACAAACTTTTATATTTGTTCCATTTCAGACACATTTTATGAAAAAATGAAGTTATATTTTTCTTTTTAAAGTTTCTGTTAACAAAAGATAAAATTGTATGTCCCATATGAAATGAGTACTCTGATATTAGAATCCCCTATATCTGCAGCACTACGATGCCATCATGAAGTATGTAAGCCAGGGCCCCATGTTGGTGGATGTCCACATGCACAGACCGCAGTCAACTTCTAAACACTTTATGGATGCATTGTTAGCTTTCTGGCCTGGACTACAGGTAATTGAACCAAACAGTATAATGATAGCTTATTTATACACTGAGCATACTAAGGCATTTAGTGCCTTATAAACAACAGCCAGTATTTGTCAGTATTCAACAGATGACCTATTTTAGTTTAATGGAGAAAAAAAATCTGAGATTAAACTATAAAGTTTGGAAAAGGTCTCTTGTTTAACAAGTCCAGAAATTATAAAGGGGTATGTCCTTGAATTGGTAAATACATACAGGAGTAATGAGCAAAGCTTATTTTATCTTTATTTATCTAATGATTGCAAGGGGACAGTCTTTGTTAAGCATGATTTTTTTACAGAACAATTGATTAGATTATAGTGAAAGTAAACAGAAAATACCTTAAAATGGCCTAAACTTTGAGCAAGAAATGTTAATTATTGATTAATGATATTGTAAAATTAGTAATCAGAAAGTATTCATGGATTTGAAATTGGGGAACAAAAGGGAAGTATATATATTGGGAAGGGTTCCTTAATGGGACCTAAACAAAACAGTTTAATCCCAGAACCTATACATTAATCAGGGTTCGTAGGGTCTTTGAAGGTCTTTGAGAGTTAGGAAAAATGAGGTAGCATTTTCAAGGCTTTAAATACTTAGGAAAATCGAGCAGATTACCCTGAGGTTTTTGAAAGTCTTCGAAAATTGAAATAAACCCCAAATTTTTAATTTCTTTCTATAATCACAAATAAAATTGTCCAAGGTTGTTGGATTCGGATGTATAGTCTGACTATAATAACCCGTTTGTTTGTACCCCATACTGATTTCAATAATGGAAACCTTTAATGTGATAAAAAGTGCAAGTAACTTAGTTCATTCTGTGGTGTGATGGGTTGTTATGCCGCCACTGTGGTATGTGTTTTATAGTTGGGGTGGGGTGCTCCCAATATTCTATTTAAATTGTTATAGAAGTCCCACCCAGGCTCAGTTTTGGTTGGAAGTTAAATTAGTGAAAGATAGATGTAAAACTCTGAGCCCCCAGTCAGTGATGTAGACAGTTAAATGATTGAATATACAAAAAAGTGAAATTAAAATAATAACAATTTAATGACAATTCAATAGTCAAAATTTCCCAAGTGATCTCCTTCTGCTTGAATATGTGATAGCCTATTGCATCACTGATTGGTAGTGTGAGATAGTTTTCCACCTGTCCTTGTATTCTACTCATCTGTGTATTCTTCTCTCCTATTCCTCCAATTCTGTCTCTTCTTCCTCCTGACTTTCTCCAAATTCCTTCTCCTCCTTGACTTCTCTATACTCCTCCTCCTTCACCACTTTCTCCTTCTCGACTCCTTTTCCTCCTTCTCCTCGACTGTCTCCACAAACTAGACTTATCAACACTGACTGCTCTGCTAGTCTCACTTCTGTCTCCCCTCTTAGAGACTTGGAACTTAACTGAACCAGATGTTCTGCCCCCCGTGAAAGCTTCCTGTGAAAACACAAAGACATTACAATCTTTTTCCTTAGCCCTCTCATCTCACACTACACTCAGTCTGTCATCAGATAATGGCTATTAAATTTCTTCGTTCACACATTAATTCACATCAAAATACTCGTATGTTCTTGTATGGTAAAACAACGTCATAATAAAAGCATGGTATCAATTACTTCTCATACATACATCAATAAATTGCATCACATCAGTACATATACCTAATCCAATTATACTAACAATATCACATAAATCAGATGCATTTCTTTACATTACAACTCAAACAAGACATGGGTGTAACTCATCTGTATCATTAACATAGACAAGGGATGGGTATGACTCATCTCTAGCTTTAGCAAAGACAAGATATGGGTATGACTCAGCTTTAGCTTTAGCAAAGACAAGATATGGGTATGACTCATCTCTAGCTTTAGCAAAGACAAGATATGGGTATTACTCATCTTTAGCTTTAGCAAAGACAAGATATGGGTATGACTCATCTCTAGCTTTAGCAAAGACAAGATATGGGTATTACTCATCTTTAGCTTTAGCAAAGACAAGATATGGGTATTACTCATCTTTAGCTTTAGCAAAGACAAGATATGGGTATGACTCATCTCTAGCTTTAGCAAAGACAAGATATGGGTATTACTCATCTCTAGCTTTAGCAAAGACAAGATATGGGTATTACTCATCTTTAGCTTTAGCAAAGACAAGGCATGGGTATGCCTCATCTCTAGCTTTAGCAAAGACAAGATATGGGTATGACTCATCTCTAGCTTTAGCAAAGACAAGATATGGGTATGACTCATCTCTAGTTTTATCAAAGACAAGATATGGGTATTACTCATCTTTAGCTTTAGCAAAGACAAGGCATGGGTGTGCCTCATCTCTAGCTTTAGCAAAGACAAGATATGGGTATGACTCATCTATAGCTTTAGCAAAGACAAGATATGGGTATTACTCATCTTTAGCTTTAGCAAAGACAAGATATGGGTATGACTCATCTCTAGCTTTAGCAAAGACATGATATGGGTATTACTCATCTTTAGCTTTAGCATATACAAGATATGGGTGTGACTCATCTTTAGCTTTAGCAAAGACAAGATATGGGTATGACTCATCTCTAGCTTTAGCAAAGACAAGATATGGGTATTACTCATCTTTAGCTTTAGCAAAGACAAGATATGGGTATTACTCATCTTTAGCTTTAGCAAAGACAAGATATGGGTATGACTCATCTGTACCTTTAGCAAAGTCAAGATATGGGTATTACTCATCTTTAGCTTTAGCATATACAAGATATGGGTATGACTCATCTTTAGCTTTAACAAAGACAAGATATGGGTATGACTCATCTCTAGCTTTAGCAAAGACAAGTTATGGGTATTACTCATCTTTAGCTTTAGCAAAGACAAGATATGGGTATTACTCATTTTTAGCTTTAGCAAAGACAAGATATGGGTATGACTCATCTCTAGCTTTAGCAAAGACAAGATATGGGTATTACTCATCTTTAGCTTTAGCATATACAAGATATGGGTATGACTCATCTCTAGCTTTAGCATATACAAGATATGGGTATTACTCATCTCTAGCTTTAGCATATACAAGATATGGGTATGACTCATCTTTAGCTTTAGCAAAGACAAGGCATGGGTATTACTCATCTTTAGCTTTAGCATAAGCAAGACATGCTTCCTCAATGTTGTTAGGTGTTTGGTTAAAGGCTTCCTTGCATGTCATATGTTGCAAACACTATGAGAGTAAATTTCACACTTGAAGTGTGAAATTAATTAGCACTGCGCATTTAGATTCATCTACCCCTACCCACCCTATGACCCACAGGCAATGTCAGTGTCATTTTAATATAACAAACCAAAATTAATAAGCTTTTACCATTTCATATCCATGCATATGTAACCTCCTTATAATCCACTTGCAAGATCAAAGTCATTTAAAAATCAAAATTAACCTATCAGGTATAACCTTTTGTATGGTCACACGTCCAAAACCCTGGGAAGGATAGCTCTCACACTTGGACTGAATAATTAGCAAGCTCTACCCTATTCATATACATGCACTCCTGCTCTCCATCTGACCTGCCAGTAAGGGTAAAGGCATTTAAAAATCTTGGCTAATTTTTGTTGTTGTATTTAACTTTTGTGTAAAGGTAATAATTCGTATCCTGGGAGGGATGACTATTGTAAGTGGCCTATAGAGTTATCCAGCACTTCCCTTTCACATTCATGCACCTCTGCTTATCATCTGATACTCAGGCAGTGTCAAGGCCAAATGAAGGTCTTATTTATTTCCATGGATTATCTTGTTTCGTCTTTGTATGTTTATATTGGCAGACCTTCCAACCCTTACAATTTGATTTTCTAAGTCTTACTGTAATTACCCTTGCATTATACACCTTAGGAATAATAGTAAAACTTATTTACAAATGATCATTGTTGTAAAATCCAGATAATTATTGACTTGCTTGGGTTTCATCTGGAACTGGTTTTCTGTTGGATTCAGGGGAATTGGTAAGGGAAACGCAGTATAATTACAGTAATATATCAGAAGCATTTTCTCTTATATGTCTTGGCCTATATTTCAGCCTCTGAAGGATTGTGATAATATGGTCACTTTTATTATGACTATAAATAAAAATAAAAAAATAAGAAGAATAAGCAAGCTCAGAGAGCTGTTTATAATGCTTCTCATTTCAGCATGTTTGAATAGGTAGGTCCTCTAATTGATATATTGTATGAAAACTGGGCTTGGTTAGTTAAACTTGAAACAGACTCAGAGTTAGTCCAGTCTGATGCTGGATCCTAGTCTTAAGTCCAGATTTGTAAAATAAAGCATAGGTCACTTATTTGTCAGTGTTTTTTTTGCAGGTTTTGAAAGGTGATATACAACCAGCGATAGAGACCCATGAGATGCTGTATCAGGTGGTACAGAAGCACAATTTCTTGCCAGAGGTATGGCTATTTCCATATCATTAAATCAACTAGTTACACCTGTAGCAAATAGATTTAGGCAGACTGAGCTCCATCTGCTGTGGTTCTGTACCTTTGAAGAAAATCGTTGTTTATGATCCCACTATGAGGCAAGACCTATGTTTATCTGTTGTGCGCATCCTGCCCCATTCCATCATGTCCCATTCTGTTCAGCAAAGATTTGATTTCTGCACAGCTACATTTAAAGGACATCATGGATTCAAATCACATCACATTACAAAGTTTTACATTAAAAGACCTGGGTGTAAGCCAATTTTAACAGTTTTCTGGCAAAGTATTATGGAGTAATGGCCCCTGTTTGACTTGGAACTTTGCCCTTTAGTTAATTTTTTTCTGATTAGTAGCTTTTGAATGGCTGCATGAATGGAATTTAATTAAATTTGGTATGAAGTTAATTAGGTTTAGGTCAATTTCATTTTCACCATTTTCAGAAGATAAAAATTATGGACTTATGGCCCCTGTTGGACTTGGAAATTATTTTACTTTCATTTTCAGCACAATTATCTGAAAGTAATTAATGGATTGAAACCGAATTTGACATATGGCCTAAATTTAGGAAGCATTAGGTCCGGCTTAATATTATGAAGCATTAGGTCAGGATGATTCATTTTGTCTCACCTTCATAAGTATGTGAGCTGTAATAGTCACTTTTCCTGCAGCGCCAGTGGTTTCAACAGTGTTTAAATTTTGTGTTAAAGTTTTTAAAAGTCGCATATTTTCAACATTTGTTTCTGCATTAAAGTGAAATATTTTGTTGATATCACTGTATGTCAACACTTTTGTTGTGGTGTGCTAGGAATGTTTTTTATCTCCTATCTCTCCTGCTTAAGCATCATATTGATCAGTGTTCATGTTTTTGAAAATCACACATCAATATCAGTGATTAAATTCAACTGAAACTTTAGGATAACATTACTATGGGTCTGAAGTCCATATGCTTGGAGTTTCTGACTTTCCTGATTAAGCAGAAATTATGGTTCATCATTGTGAACAATGTTCAAGTTTTGCATTACAAGTTTTGAAAGTCACATATCCTTTACATCAATTTTGGTATGGGCAAGGGTAGGAGATAGCTATGGATGCTCAAATGTTGGTTAACAGTTGTGGAAAGGAGTGGATACTAGATCTGAAGGTCAGTAACAGATGGAGTTGACATGCATTGCATCAGTAGTTTCCTGTTTAAGGTTAGTATACATGTATCCATTTCAAGCAAACACCAATAAACTTAATCTTCTTAGCAAGAATTGCACTCACAAAGTGCCAGAGCCAATCTTATTGCTATGTTTTTATAGGTTAATTCCAAAATATAGTGATTTTAAATGTCACTTTGAAGATAGTACATGTGTACAACCCTATGTTATGTTGTTTGTACTGATAAAACTAGTTGGCACATGGCAGTTGCAGAAAACTACATTTATATCAACAAAATCAGTTGACCAAAATGAAAGAGAAAAGGTTCAAACTTATGCATTGTATTAGAACATGCAAGTTTAATATTGCATGTATCACTGCAAAGTTGGAGGAACTATTCACAGATAAGAGAAAAGAACCAACTTGAGAGTTGTTTAAGGGGTGTTTTTAACAAGAAGTTAGGTAGACATCACACATGGATTTTAGTGTGATGTATTGTAATCATGCAATTAAAAGATTTCAACGGTTGTCAAAATATATTTAGCTCTCTGCTGAGTTAGCACTTAGTTAAGTCCTGATGGAAGCGCTCACTGTGGCAGCCAATTGACTCTTTTCATGTTTGAATAGAGTTGGGCATAAATATTACAATAAAACTGAATTAAAAAATTAAATGAAGCATGAATTTCACTTGACAAGCCTTCTTCATTTGGTATTTATTTCTTAAAATAATATCAAAAACACCAGTTGGCATTTCACAACATTTTCAATGATCAATATTTTGTTGTATATTGTTTTATTTGTTGAGAAAATATTTTTGTTCAGTTTATGAATTTCATATGAATTTCAAATTAATGCATGCTAATCATGGTTTTCAGTGATAAAATTGGCAAAATATCAAGCTTTTTATTTACTAATTTTGATAATGATTTTGAATGTTAAGCAAAACATTTTGCATTTTCTACATGTAAAAAATAAGATCTGCACCTTCCTCTGCACTGCAAGTTGGTTTGCAATATGAAAGCTTTAAACAGGGAAGTGGTGTACTAAGTTAACACAATTTTTCATGGTTATTAGGCAGATATCAGGCAGTTGAGTGATCTCAGGCTCACTCGGGCCTCTTTTTAATGATACCTTTTCAAAGTAGAGCAGAGCAGAGCCACTATTTTGTTTTCTTATGTAATTTTCATGCCTATTATGAAACTCAAATTTCATAGGATAAACAAAACGTGTACCTTCTGTACATTCATCTTCATACCAATGTAATTTTTTCTACACTCCATAACCTTGAAAATTGTCAAGTACAGAAAAGTTCATAGATTACATGGCGATTATAGTAGTTTAAGTAATAAGATTTCCTGCTTTGTTTTTTTTTTTCATTCTGGTTGGATTGCAGAGCAATTATAGCATATAGATTGATGATGTCTGTCCAGCCATCTAGCATTTACTCTGAGGTTAGGGTTGCATTTAGGTCATTTTCTCAGACACTTTTTCGGGCCCCGAGTGGCTGAGTGGTCTAAACTGCTCACCGTTATGGATCACTGACATCTCACATCTGTCTGTGTGGGTTTGAGTCTCAGATTTGGCTAATTTGGGCATGTGAGAAAGCTTGCTAGTGGCTTCTCATGGGTTGGTGGTTTTTCCTGGGTTTTCCTGGGTTCTTCCTCCACCAATAATACTGGCCTCCTTGTATAGCCTATCTTGTGCTGAATAATGGCGTAAAACCCTACAAAAACAAAGTCAGACACTTTCATAGAGTCAAGTGACTTGGTATATAATTGCTTCATGAGGAGTACTACAGACATTAGTGAAAACTACATTTCATGGTTCATTAATTTGTCTTATCATTACATTATGCTACGTTTTTCTAGATGAGGGTTAGCTTATTTTTAAAAAAATACTATTGCTTTTAGAGCCATGTAACTTGGAATAGATATTTATAATGAGGAGTACTATACTTGTTGGTCAAAACTAGGTCATTATGACCAGTAGTTTCCACCACAGGACCTGTGTTTAGTTTTGTTTCTCATTGTTCTTTCAGAATCATATAAAGTTGGTTTATAGATGCATCTCCAAAAGTACTACACCCTAATGCCAAAACTAGGTCAGTGTAACTGCATTTTGTATCCAGTGACCTCAATAACCTTTTTGCTTAGCTAAGTGTCTAAAACACTATTGCCTGATGAGTTGTGTAACTTGGTAAACTATACAGCAGTTTCATGAGAAGTACTACACTTTTCAGACAAAAAGCAGTCACTGTGACTGATATTGTATGATTCAGTTATGTGTGTTAACCTTTGTATTTTGCTCAGTTTTTTGTGACATTATGCAGAGTGATGTAACTTGATACATAAGATGTATCATAAGAAGAACTACACCTCCAGTACTGATTGGTTTTCTTTTTAGGCAAAACAAAGCCACTCCAGCATTGGTTGGTTTTCTTTTTAGAGTTTTGTTTACTTAGATTGTGTCCTCTTCGAAAAAATGTATACTCTGCTCTGAGGAGGTTGACATAATCAGAAGGTGGTGGCAGGTTTGTTACCTTTTCTTTGTATAAACTAAGTATAGGCTTTTACTTTTCAAGAGGAAATTATGGTATTTTTCTTGTTTTAAACTTTTCCTCTTTTTTGCTGAATTACAACCATGCACAAATACAATGCAAATTCGTAACAAGTACTTTACATCATAGTAATTTATACTTTACTTGGCTCCGTATGTAGTTGACTTAACACATTTTCTCTTTCAGGCTTTTACAAGTGATTTTCGTGTCCACTGGGGTCAGAGTCCATTGAGACCTGAATTTGTTGAATCCACTTATTTTCTCTACAAGGTAACAGTTTTATATCTTGTAAATGCTGAGTAATGATTGAACATGAATAAGTTCCTTCTTCAGTAAAATTCTATATACTTTCGATGTAATCAACAGATTTTTAAAATGGTTTCAAAGTTGTTTACTCCATTAATTTTACTTTGTAAAAGTATGGACATCCATTATGTCTTTTAATTATGATTTTGTGAACAGATACTTCTATCATGACTTATTTGTGTCAGACTTTCGATAATCCTGCCTAGTGAGGTAGGGGTTTCTAGGAAACCTTGTGACTGTCCTTCAGGTCACAGTCTTGTTAATGCAACTAGTTTTTGAAACTTAGTAAACATACACCCATCATCTGCTCTATTTGTTTTGGCTTTTTTTACTTACATCTAAGTGTAGTATGTACAGATATTAGGTAGTACAACTACTTAGCAGTTTTAATTCAGTTTCTCTGAAATTTTGTGCATATTATGGTTTTCATTAGAAGATATGCCTGTTGACTGGTCATTGTGCATATTATGGTCATCTTTGATATGTTTATATACATTAGTACACTGCTCCGGTGGCCTAGTGGCTAGAGTGTCTGCCTCAGAAGCAGATGGTCGTGGGTTTAATCGCTGGCCAAGTCATACCAAAGACTTACAAAAATGGTACTAATAGCTGCCTCTCTAGGCTCGCAGCATTAAGAGGTTAGTGTTAGGACTGATTGGCCTGGTGTCAGGATAACGTGACTGGGTGGGACATCATGCAACATGTCTGCAGCATGATGCCCCAGTGCTAGACATCACTATAAACTGGGGCCTCTAGTGGCTGAGTAGTCTAAAGCACTCTCCATTATGGATCACTGCCATCTCACCTCTATCTGCGTGGGTTCGAGTCTTGGATTCGGCCAATGTGGGTATGCGAGAAAGCTTGCCAGTAGCTACTCATGGGTTGGTGGTTTTTTCTGCCTTTTCCCATGTTCTTCCTTCACCATTAATACTGGCCGCCATGTATAGCCTATCATGTGCTGAAAAATGGCATCAAACCCTACAACAGCAACAACAACAACAGCACTATAAACTGCCACACTGCAGACATCATAGCGATATGACTGAAAAATGGTTAAAGCTACATTAAAAATCCTAATCTCACACACACACACACACACACACATATACAGAAGTAAATCTACTTGTACCTCCCTAACGTATAATCTTCTCTTGACATTAATAATTACTTACCACATATACTCTAAGATAAGCCAGGTCCGAATGTAAACAACAACAATGTTCCCAATCTGCTATCACATTATGTGAGAACAGATCAGCGTCTCTATTGTTCTGCTGATTAGTCCTTACAAACTGCATACATTAACCCAGATCTACCAGTGTAACAACAGTTCTTATTTGATGCAGATTGCAGTTGGATCCAGCTAATCAGTGAGTACATATGGTAGACATTGTAGCATTAAACAATGATATATGAGAAGGAGACATTAGGGATTCATCTTTGGTCCAGAAGGTGACATAACTAATTCAGTTTAAGTGCAGTCTAATTCAGTTTAAGTGCAGTTGAAGCTGGCAGGTATAAATTGAACACCATCAGGCCTTGTGTTTTCCTTAAGTACAGTAGCTTTATTTATGAAATGGAATTTCTTTCTTTCAGGCAACAGGTGATCATTATTATCTTGATGTAGGCAAAAAGGTGATAGAGAACCTTAACAAGCATGCCAGGGTCCCATGTGGGTTTGCTGCCATCAAAGATGTAACACTGGGAACACATGAAGACCAGTAAGCTTATTTGTTGTGTGTGTGTGTGTGTCTGTGTGTAAAGTACAGTTTGTAGTGGGATATAGTCATGTATTATACATTATTTCTCCCTAAGTAAGACCACGGTTCAGTATAATAAATTTGTCATTTTGTTGGGGTGGGCTTCATAAGACCAGGGTTCAATGTAATAGATTGTCATATGGTTTGGGTGGGTTTGATAAGACTGGGATCCAACAAAATAGATTTTTCATGTTGTTGGGATGAGCTTATTATCAGACAAAGATGTCCTTAGTAAGAATTTGCCAAAGTATTTTAAAAATGGTGACTGGCTTATCACTGGATATATTGTTCCTGGACTTATAAAAGCTTTCTAATTAGGGATCATCAGTATTCCATATGATGTACCCTTCTAATTAAGGATCACCAGTATTCCATATGGTGTACCCTTCTAATTAAGGATCATCAGTATTCCATATGGTGTACCTTTCTAATTAAGGATCATCAGTATTCCATATGGTGTACCCTTCTAATTAAGGATCATCAGTATTCCATATGGTGTACCCTTCTAATTAAGGATCATCATTATTCCATATGGTGTACCCTTCTAATTAAGGATAATCATTATTCCATATGGTGTACCCTTCTAATTAAGGATCATCAGTATATCATATGTTGTACCCTTCAAATTAATATTCCATATATTGCACCTTCTATTTAAGGATCATCAGTATTCCATATGTTGTACCTTTCAAATTAAAGATCATCAGTGTTTCAAAATTTAGACCCTTCTAATTAAGAATCATAAGTATTCCTTATGGTGTACTGTTACGTTTAGGCTCTTACAAAATGGAACAAGAAAATAGTGAAAACAACAAGCTTTGTAAAATTTTACAAATAATTTATTTCCCTAGAAAAACAAGGTAAATATGAGAGAAAGAACTTACAGTTCTTTGAATCAAATCCAAATATAATCCAAGAATAATCCAAGAATTAAAAAATAGAAGTCCTAGTAATAAAAAGTCCTAACGAAACTGATTTCGAATCCTGATGAAATCCAAAATGGAAGGCAATGACATATGCTGTGGTCAGCGTCGTACTCATGTGCCAACAGTTCTTTGTTGAATCACAGAAAATATATTCCAGTATTTGAATTCTGTGTAAATTTCAATAACTGTCCTTGTCCAAGAATTAATTTAGAGCACAAGTATTTCCAGGGAAAAATAATCTCTTGGAATCCAAATAATTTGAAGAAAAATTACAATTCAACTCAAACTGGTCACATCACAACAAAACACCTTTAAGTTTCACTGGTTTAAAGCCTGACTGCTCAGAGTCTCTATAGAAAACAGTTATACAATAATTTAAGATGCAAAACAGATTCCCATATTAGGGTCACATGATCACCCTTCTAGAACAACATAGAAGCTTTTTACATGTCTAACATCATGTACTCCCAGTATGGCCTTGACTAAAACCAATGATTTTTACTCTGGGAAAGAATTAAGAAAAAATTAAAAAAGTTGTTTACAAGAACACTATAATGGTTCTGAATCAAGGTCAGGAACTAGGTCAACATTAGATACAATATCTCTACAAGTTGTTTACATAAAAAATAAAAAAACCTCTGAACCATATTCTAGACGACTTTACAATAGCATGTAATAAAATTTGAAAAAAAATAAACAAAAATTAAATTAAATCAAATATAAATTAAATCAAATATATATAACTACCCTTTAAACTAAAGATCATCTGTGTTCCATTTATTGTTACCTTGAATTTAAACATCATCAACATTCCATATGTTGTACCCTTTAAATTAAGGATCTTCAGTATTCAGTATGTTCTGCCTTCAAATATGGGATCATCTGTTGTTCCCTAAGATTGTAGTAATTCTTTAGTGACAAGCAGAACATTCTTTTTTCTTATTTTCATAACATGTTGTTTATAGTTGGTAATTTTTATTTAGAATTTCCTTTCTTGTTATTGTTGTGTATACCTGTATTATGTGTTTGATCATTCATGATTTTAGTTAGTAAGGGTTATTTAGTTATTAATATTTTAAATACTAATAGAACCCCGTAGAATATAAGTTTGCAATTTAAATGCAAGTCATTCTTGTATGGTGTGTAAATTGATCTATTCAGGGGTTTCAAGATTGAGTAGTACTGTTAAATCCAGGTAAACATCTCATGCTTCGACATTGACATGAGCTCTTGAAAAGGCCAAGATAACCTAATTTATGATTAGTCAATGTAAAGCAACTGATTTTGCTTTTAAGATTGGATTCTTCTAGAATTAATGTGTGATGCTATGTTTTAGTAATCTATATAATATCATTATTATGTAGAATTAGGCATTCTTAGTAGTATTTGGAAGTTGTTAAGTTATATTAAGAGGAATTCATTTATTTAATCATTTGTTGGAATTACAGTTTTTGAAATAAGTCAGTTTGATTGGAATAATAGTTGTCATGGAAATATTGCGAATTCATTTAAAGACTGTTTGGATTTATAGCTGTTACAGCATTACTGTAAATTAACTTTAAAACATTTTGGGATTATAGCTGTTGATACATCAGCACTATACAGAACATCATTCTGAATATCTTTGGAACTCATACACTGTACTCGATACTTTTGGAACTGATAGAACGTTTAGAACTTTAAGATTTTGTTCACCATACTATAAGTTATTTTTAACTCTTTCATTTTATATTGGAGGGAAATAAACACTATTTTCAGTTATATAAAACTTTTTGGTTTTCACTATTTCTTGTTAAGACCATAATCATAACAGACATTGAAATCTGAAAATGTATGATAATTGTCATCGTATAGCTCTGTGATAAATAATGTCGATTTTCTTCATTGGACTCAGTAAACAATATTGAACATAATTCAGTGCATATTCCAAATATTGTCTGCCTTATAAAAAATGTCATAATTTTCAGTCACTTAATGAAAAATCTTTTATGTGCAGGATGGATTCCTTTGTGTTAGCTGAGACATTCAAGTACCTGTACCTTCTGTATGCTGAGAAGTCGGATCTACTTTTTGATGTAGATGACTACATCTTTACCACAGAGGCTCATTTACTTCCCTTGTCTCTTTCCATCTACAACTCGTCCAAAGGGCCAAAGGTAAACACTTTCAAAAGTTTCTGACACCATTGTGATGTCATGGACACCCTTTATGACATGAAGAAAGTAATTTTTAAATGCCCACTTGGATTCTGTAGCTACCATACTTTGTAGAAGGATTGCTTAATGGGTAAGGAAGAAGCATATCATTTTCAGGGTAGAAAGGACAATGGTCAAGGTAATTGTACCAGAAAGTAGAAAAATAGTTTCTGCACAATGACATAAGTTCTACATCACAGACTATGACCAGACATTGAGGATGGCTTGCACTTGGGGTAAGGAAATATTTTGTGGATTTTGGGATCAAAAAGTCAAAGGTCAAGATCAGTCTTTGAAGAAGGAAAATGATTTCTATACAATGACATTATTTTTACTTCACAGACCAGAACTAAACATTTAAGGTGGCTTGCATTTTGGGTTAAGAAAGAAGTCTATTGCATTTTGGGTTAAGAAAGAAGTCTATTTCTTTTGTAATTAAATGGTCAAAGTTACAGTGACTGAAAGAAAAAAAATGGGTGTCAGCAATAAATGTAAGTTTTTAACCATGTACCTTAACCAAAGTTTGTATTGATTTAGAGGTTGGGTATAAAAGAAGATCATTGATTTGGGAATTGGAGGACAAGGTTCATATAACTTAAAGAAGAAAATTGGTGTTTGCGTAATAACTTTAGTTCTAGACTTATTACCTTCAGGGTTCTTACGGTCTTTAAAGGTTTTTGACAGTTTGGGAAAAATTAGGTAGCATTTTCAAGGCCTTGAAGGTTTGGGAAAATCAAGCTGATTACGCTGGGGTCTTTTAAAGTCTTTGAAATTTGAAATAAACCCAAACATTTTAATTTCTTTCCATAATCACAAATAAAATTGTCCAAGGTTGTTAGATTCGGATGTTGTAGAGTTTTCCTGGTTTCTTTCTTTTGAAATTAGGAAATTAATTATAGTTTGAATTTCATCATTAAACAGTATTGTAGTATTTTGCATTCATTGTTTTCTCATATAACATAACTTATATACAAAATGTGAGCGAAAATAGGTATTTAAAAATCTATGTTTGTGGTCTTTGAAAGTTTGGGAAAAGTCTTTGAATTTATCATTCAGTATTCTGTATGAACCCTGACCTTGATAAAAGTTTGTGAAGGTCTTGCACTTGAGGCATGGAAGTAGCTTATTGATTTGGGGTCAAAAGGTCAAAGGTCATGGTTATTGTGACTTCAAGAAAGACATATTTTGCAGAGTAACTTTTGTTCTAAGGTGAGTTCTTTGATCTAACTTTGTGGATGATGTACACTTAGGATACTGAAAGAACATGTCGATTCTGGATTCCAAAGGTCAGCGGTCATGGTCCTAATAAGCCTTAAAATAAACAATGGTTTCTGTTCATTAAATTTAGTTGAAAACTGCATACCTTGACAGAAGTTCACTGAGACCTGTTGGTAAATAATCTACATAGTCGACCATGTTTGACTAATGCTGACATAGAGGACTGTTAAATATGGGTCAGGTGTATAATGTGCTATTCACAGTACTCCTCTTCAAGTTTTGGATGGCAAGAATTTTCAGAATGTGTTAGAGTAGGGATAAGTCTTTTGTTTGAGGATTTGAGGGCATTAACTGTTGGTATATTTCTTCCATAAATGTCGACACTGAGGAGTCATGGATAATGCTCATTTTGCAAAATAATCATTGCATCCACAAATCTTTAAATTCAAGGTATCAATCAAAGGTTACACTATGCTAGTTCATGAAGAAGGTTTTAAACCCAAAGGCTAAGTCTCGGGGTTCTGATACTTCAGAAAAGTGTTTGAATGTTGCAGTCACATGAAATTATTAAACTTTTATGATCAGCTATTTAATGAACAAGTTATTATGAAGTTTCTTCAGAAAACAGGATTTGTTAAGAAGAAAGTGAAAAGTTGATGTGTACAATTTGAATATTTTGAAGAACAAAAATGCATACTGCACAGATTGAAGCATCAAACCATCCCTCAGTGAGCCTCATGAAGAAAGAATGTTGGTTAATAATAAGTTTTTAAAATTTTATTACATAAAGTATGTCAACAAATTGTAGAGCTACTGTTTTTTAGTAGTTGCTTAGTTTTTAACAGCACTTTCTTTACATTATCGGCTATATAATGTGCAGAGAAGATGGGAGCTAAATTCCATTCCTGTGGACACAACGAGGCAGCCAGTGTGGGCTGGCCTAGGCAGGTATCAAACCTGCTATCCTTGGATTATGAGTCCCATTCTTCATCTGCTTAGATACTATGGCACTCCAATGCAGATTGTGACATGGATTATACACTTTTGTATGGTTCCCTTATACAACTTGTGACATGGATTATACAGTTATGTATGGTTCCCCTATGCAGATTGTGATATGGATTATACAGTTCTGCATGGTTCCCCTTAGCAGATTGTGACATGGATTATACACTTTTGCATGGCTCCCCTATGCAGATTGTGACATGAATTATACAGTTTTGCATGGCTCCCCTATGCAGAATGTGACAAGGATTATACAATTTTGCATGGTTCCCCTTTGCAGATTGTGACATGGATTATACACTTTGCATGGCTCCCCTTTGCAGATTGTGACATGGATTATACACTTTTACATGGCTCTTCTATGCAGATTGTGACATAAATTATACAGTTTGCATGGCTCCCCTTTGCAGATTGTGACATGGATTATACACTTTTACATGGCTCTCCAGTGCACATTTTGACATGGATTATACACTTTTGCATGGCTCCCCAATACAGATTGTGACATGGATTATACACTTTTACATGGCTCCCCAGTGCACATTTTGACATGGATTATATACTTTTGCATGGCTCCCCAATACAGATTATGACATGGATAACATATTTTTGCAGATACTATGTAAATTTGACTATACAGTAGAGCAATATAAGTGCAGAAATGTAAATATTTTTACCTAGAATGAAATCCTCCTACTATACGATATTGCCATCATGATGACTTCATAATCCTCCTACTATATGATATTGCCATTATGATGACTTCATAATCCTCCTATTATATGATATTGCCATTATGATGACTTCATAATCCTCCTACTATACGATATTGCCATTATGATGACTTTATATGTAGATTTCTTTGAACAACTTACAGACTTAAACCTTATCTGCTGAAACTGCTATATATTCTCATTTTTATGTTGAGTCTACTTGCTAAAAACAAAGATCCTAATCTACCATAGCATAATGTTCTGGCAGATCAGGGTCTCTGTTGTTTGTTCTACCGATTACTCATAACAAACTGCACAGAATCAGTGCATTATGCAATGGCAGATCAGGGTATGTGCAGTTAACATTTGGACTCTACCATTAAGCGAGCATATATGAAATTATTGTTATTTATAAACAAGTAATTAGAGATTAATACTCAGATATCTTCATTGTTTCAGCAATTTGGTAAGAGTGTTTAAATTGCTTTATCAAATTACATTTGCATTTATGGCATCATAATCCAAGATAGTATACTTCCATGACATAACATGTGTCTGTTTTAAATAGCAATCATTTAGACTATAAAGTTGCTGTCATTATTTGATGAATAGAATTTTAAACTAAGGTTCAGATGAAATATGAAAGCAGCTTCTGTTTTTGCTACGAAATAATTTTAATCATGAATATTGGTTTTTGTGGATTTTTTGGTTGGTAAAAGTCACAAAGTGTTAAGTACTCGATGAACAGTGTGATTCTTCTGTGAAAACATTAGAAGCCACCATCCTTTTACTGTCCTATTCATCCAGTTACCAGTTAATTTCTGTAATTTTCTTTTTAGCTATGATACTGAGTAATATTACTTACATTTCATCCATTTATGGAAGCCATGGTAGCTCAGTTGTAATACAAGGGTTATGGGTTAGATACCCACCCAGGCCAGCCAGGTTGGCTGCCTTGATGTGTCCATATGAAAGGCACTTAACTCCCATTTCCTTGGCATGATGTAGCCAATAATGTATTAAAAGTGCCATCAACAGCCCCCCCCCCATTAATCCTTTTTACCTTTACATGCATGTCATACATGCAGCATATTGTGTTATGAAGTTGTCCTTTAGCACATTAACCCCTAGCGACGACTTAACGGGGCAGGAGGTAGTAGCATACTGTCGAGCTCTGTAGCATCATGGTCATGCATGATACACTGAAGTGGGTGGTATTATATTAAAGTAGACAGATGTAGCTCTACAATGATACCAAATAATCTGGAATATCTAGTTGCACTACAAAATACAGTTAAAAAATCCTCATTTTTTGGACCCGACTTTTTTTTACCCAAAAGTTGCCCGTGGTCGGAATCCGATTTTGTGTCCAGATTTGAGACTTTTTGGTCTCAGATCTAAGGCAAACTGGTATGAACTGCATACAGATAGATGAGCCTTTGCAAAAAGTAGGATAAGATGGGCATTTGGAATAAAGAGTGGTCTCCATACATAAATAATGGCTCCGTTTAGCAAAAAAAATAAATAGATAAGAACTCCAACTTTTACCCTTCTGCTCATGCGTGAGTCAAATAGCCAATGAAAAATGATGTTTCTAACACAACTAGGCAGTATATTATCGAAAGATGACCGGGGATTTGGTGTTTTCGAGTCTATTCAGAAATAACTTTCAAAATGTGTTTCCTACTCGATTTTCAGACAAAAATGGCAAAAAGCTCCAGGGTTAATGTGTTAGTCTGTCAGTCTGTTACAAGTTTCGTTTCCACACATGAACTCCAGTTGTGCATCATCTACTCTCAGCAAACTTTGTGGATGGCTTGTACTTGTGGTAAGAAAGAACCATAACAGGTTCAGGTTCAGAAGCTCTGAGGTCAAGGTCACTGAATGAAAGAAGTAAATAGTTTCTGCACAATAACTTAAGTTCTCCCCATCTATATTTAAAAAGTATTGCAGATGGCTTGCACTTATATTAGGAAATAAGTCTATAAGAAGAAAAATGGTTCCTGCACAGTAACTAATTTGCTTTGCCATCTTCAGATATCAAACATTGGAGATGGTTTGTATAAATTTGGGGAATGGAAGAAGCCTCACAGTTTTGGGGCCAAAGCATCCAAGGTAATGGTAACAAAGACTGAAAGAACAAAAATATTTTTTCAGACAATAATATTAGTTCTACATCACATACTTGGATGAAACTATTTACACTTGGACAAAGGAAAAATTATGTTTGGAGGTGGGGTATTAAGACATTAAAGTTTAAGGCCACTGACTGAAAGAAGAAAATTGATTTCTGAACAGTATCTAAAAGTTCTATACCATCTACAGTTATTAAACTTTGTGAATTGCTTGTGCTTGGTGTAAAGAAGAATTTGATTGATCTGGTTGCAAAAATGTCAGAGGTTAAGGATTCTTTGACTGAAAGAAAAGAAAATGGCTTACACACATTATCTCTGCAGTACATACAAGGTGCAAACTTTGTAGATGACGTGCTCTTCAGATAAGGAAGAAGCCTCGTGTTTTTGAAGTCATATGGTCTAAGGTCAAAGTCAAAACCTCTAAGGTCAAGGTCAGATACTGGAAGAAGAAATATGGTTGCTGCATAAAAGTTTCACCTTCATAGAATGCTGTTAAAAATGGGGTGTGCCATTCACATTACTTTTATTTTAAAAAATTTAACCTCCACGATATTTAACCCAAATGTTGCTATCATATTGCAAATCAATAATATACATTCATGAGTACCATGCTGACTTTTTCATTCCTAATATATGAACTTTAATCAAGTAAATACTTGTTTCATGACACAGAAAATTAGGCCTGAGGTGTACAGCCAGATGAAGAAAGTGGAGAAGCAAGAAAAGGTTGGTGGGTGTGTGAAGCCAAGTGTGGAAGAGGAGGTGGAGATGTTGTTTGACAGCTACAATAATTGTCCCAATCCGCAATATCAATACCGCAGCCAGCTGAACTATGCCCAGAATATCAGAACACATGTTCGAGACACCAGAAGTGACAAGCAGTATCAGCCTACAAACATGTGAGTTCAGTTATCGTCAGAAGATTTTATTGATATAATCATTTTCTAAACTTTTACGATTATTTGTTGGTATGTGATATTTTGATTTAGATGTAATTTGGACATAGGATCTGTAGATTGAATTATTACTTTTGTTAATTACCAATAGCTGAGGACATTGTCTATCTTGAAATTTATAATGTTGCCTGCTTTAATACCATGTCATTAATGAATGAGTTTAATGATACACAGACACATGAATGCATAGGAAAAGACAAATACACATAGATTGCCATCATTGGACCCTTTGTATACCATTAAGTATTATGGTAGGATGCTAAAATTTGGGGGTGGGGCAAGATGGGTGAGTGCAAGGATGTATGTTTTACAAACACAAAATTCTAATGGAATTTTTTTCCTCACATTTATTAATTACAGCCTGTTTCTGACATTAGACTGAATAAATTCTTGATTAAGTGCATAGTTACACACACCTTAGTCTCAAGACAAGAAAAATACTATCATGAATTCTAAGGTCATTGTTTTTTCCTGGTGGCATTTTAGCTAAATTTGTTAACATTTTACTCTTTGAAGATACTGATCATGGTAATGAGGAAAAACGTTGCTGCAGATTTGTTTTAATAATCATTTTATAGACTGTCTTGCAGTGACACAAATAATGTGCCTCGTCTAAAGGCATCTGAGTTTATGGCAGGAAACAGAGAGCAGTTACAGCAACTTCAGCTGATGGGAATTCGAATCTCCACCATGAGTGATGGCAGAATTCAGCTTTTGCACACAGCCTCAGAGGTGTGTATGACAAGTTAAATTATTTTAAATTAGACATGTTGTGTCTCATTACATAGTCAGCCATACTCATAAGAGACTGCCTCATAAAAAAGCCTTGACCTATTTAAGTTAATAAGAAATTATATTTAGTTGAATAGTAAGGCTAGCCCATCAGTGTAAGCTAATACACAAGAAAACAACAGTCTTTAACCATCAAAAAACAGAATTTGGAATGCAGAATAATAAATAAAAAAAGAAAAATGCAGTGAAGTGTAAATGACCTAATGCTTGATAGTACAGAAAATTGTTCATCCCTTACAAGCTGTGACATTGTTCTTGTCCATTTTTCTCTCAGCTCATATTCTTTCAGAATATATCACTGCCAAAAAGCTGTTTTGACTCGTGAGTTATCTAAATCATTTCTGCAGATTAGTAGAAAAGCACCTTGACTGGATCCTATCATATTTCAGTTATCCCAGTTTGAAAATCCAATTGAGAATTAGAGTAAATGAACCAGTTTAAATAAAGTGATTGTGATGTCTCTGGTATTTTGTAACATCTAGATGTAAATGATCCATCAGTGCAAATAAAGAAGTAATTTTCCTCCTACATATCTTCCCATTTAATATTTAAGAGAAAATGTCACAAAAATGCATTCACTATTGAGTGTGATACAGTCATCAAAGGATATGGTTTTCTCCTGTTGCCATTTTACCACCAGAATTATGCTGTTAGTGGTGTTATCCTATGAAAGGGGGGCAGGTAATTTACAGTGAGGTGTATGTGCTCTTATCAAACAGACCAAAAATCCCAACCACCACTGATTTAATGACATTAGCACCAGTGGTTCTCTTTGTATAATCTATATTAAAGGAAATGAAATGAGAAATAAAATTTACTGACTTGTACTCTACAACTATACTTTTGCGCTTATTGCAGTTGTGGTTATATTTAAATTTACTGTAAATTCCATGATGTCTTAAAGCACATTTTTAATGTACGAAGACTATGATTCTGTCCCTTTAACACTTAAGAAAATACTTTACATAGATCTGAGCCTAGTCTCATGTAATTGACCTATTGACTTTACATAGATTTTGAGCCTAGTCTCATGTAATTTACCAAATAATTTAACATAGATCTGACCCTAGTATGTAATTGACCTATTGATTTTACATAGATCTGAGCCTTGTCTCATGTAATTGACCTATTGACTTAATGTAGATCTGAGCCTAGTCTCATGTAATTGACCTGTTGACTTGGCTGGGGATACTCATAAGCATACAAACCTAATTTCTGATTACATTCTGAAAATGTGCATAAATTACACAAAGAAAATGAAAAGTTATAGTAAGTTATGTAGAGAAATGTATATAGGTGTCAGTCAGCTAGACTGGTAAACAGGAGGTACACAGACAAGTTAGAGGTGGTTACCTAATGAATGTCAGGTGGCTTGCAATCTAATTAGTCAGCAGTTCATGTGGTTCACTGATAAACATAACTGTGTGACAATTTTTGATGTTACTGTTTTTGAGACTGAAGAAGTAATTTTTATATATATTTTTGGAGAACAATAAATATGCTAAGTAGCTAGTGAAGTACTTGAAACAGTTATTATTCTTTTTTTGTAATTAATTGTGCGATGTCAGATTATTTATATAATGTGGGAAATTGATTGCAGAATTGATCCTACCACAGAATAACTAGCTCATCCTGCTTCATTTGCATATTCATTTTGATATGGCTGCGATAAGGCAGAGTGTATTATTATGTGATGATAGACATCGAACTGTCTGTTACTGGTTTGGTTTCTGCAGAATAGCTTGTGTTGTCAACAGTTACCAGACTTTGTAGATGGCTTGCAATTGGGAAATCTATCAGTTTCCAGCTCAGAAGATCAAATGTCAAGGCCATTGTGATTAATAAACAAGAAATTGTTTTTGTAATAAAACTCAAGTTCGCCAGCATTTACAGTCACCAATCTTTATGGATAGATTGCACTTAGAATAATTAGAAATCTTTCAGTTTCAGTGTCGAAAGGTTTAATTTAAATTATCCATCATCTATAATTATCAGAATTTTTGGATTACTTGCACTTGGTATAGAAGAATCTTGTTGGTTTTGGGCTAAACTGGTCATTGGTCAAGGTCACTGCTGAAAGTAGAAAAATGGTTTCTGTACAAAAATCAAGTTCTCCATGATCAGCAGTTACCAGACATTGTGGATGGCTTGCATTTGGATTAAAGAAGAACCCTGTTAATGTTTGGCTGAAAAGGTTAAAGATCAAGGTCACTGTGACTGAGAGAAGAGGCATGGTTTCTGCACAAAATTTGAGTTCGCTGTTGTCTACAGTTATCACACTTAGCAGATGAATCATTATGGTAAGGAAGATCCCTTTTGATTTTGGAGTTAGTAAGTCAAGGTATCTGATTAAAAGAATAATAATGGTCTCTGTGCAAAACTTCAGTTCTACGTTACATACCTCAACCAAACTTTGTGGATAGCATGCCCTTGGTATAGTGAGGAAGTATATTGGTTTTGGGGTTTGAAGGTTGGAGATCAAGGTAGCCAACTAAAGAAGAAAACTTGTTTTGGTTCAGTAACATTAATTCTGCAGCAAGGACCTGGACCAGATTTTATGGCAGGCATGCAAGGAAGAAGCCTATTAATTTGAGGGCCAAAATGTCAGATGTAAAGATCATTAACTGAAAGAAGAAAAAAATGGTTTCTGCTAAAAATTCAGTTGTTTACATGGAGGACTATTTAACATGGGGTTGGCATATATTGTACATTTATGGTACTGTTGTTATATTTGTTAAAATGTGTTGATGACATCTTCAAGTCAAATAGTACTTATGGCAATGAGTTTAAGATATACAGTTCATATAATTCGACCTTTAATTTGTTTATATTTTGATGTTCAGAGTTTCTGTATAATTTAACTTAAATACAGGATAGTCGTCTAAGGTGTGTATAGTTAATTAGATCTTAGCAGAATTCACAGACGCAAGTAATCATAACTTCTTAGATGTGGTGGTAGGGTCATTTGATTCCTAAGGTCACCTTAAACATTTTTGTCACATTTTTAAGTTCTTATTTTTTAAATAGGCAATATCCCCTGCTGCAGCAGAAAATGGCTTAAAATTCATGCAAGAGATGATTGAATTATCCAAGAGGCAGCCAAATGAACGTGAGTGAATGCTTTATATAAAACCTCTGTTTTACAGTTTAAGAAATATAGAATTTGTCACAAAGCTTATGTCAACTGTCGCATTTCTCATGATCCTGATAAAAATACATTCATTCTGAGGTTTCAGATTATTTTGTTCACACAGAATGTTGTTGAATTTTATTACAGTCCTGTTATTTTCTGAGCTAAATATATGAAAACAAATTGTGAAACAAGGAGATCAGTCTTGAAAATCACCCTATTACACGATGTAAAATTGCATCAAAGCAGTTTTGGAGCATGCACAATTTCATAATTGAACATGGTTGTGTAGTCCATGAATAAGACAAGGCTGCCTGTTTTTAAAATGTTTAACATTTGTTATTAATAGACAAAGAATATTTATTCTGTGATATTTGTAATTACCAGTGATTGATGACTTTGGATGTCAAAGCTAATGCTGAACAAGATTAAGGGTGAATCTTTACTTTTAGCAAAAAAAAAAGGTAGTCTATAATTGAACATCATAGTCTTTATTAACATTTGTGCCAAAACTCTCATCAAGTGGAAACAATTTTAACAACAAATTTTAAATTGGATTTTAACAGTATATATAAATATATCATAGAGCCACGGAGATATAGTCAGTTCTTTGAGTCACAGCTAAGCTTAATGCAAGATACTTTTACACCACAAGTATACTTGCTTTTAAGTCCAGTTGCAAACTAAATAGACTTTGGTCTACTATTGCATAATGCACTGGCATATGAGGGTCTATTTTGTTTATTCTATTGATTGATCCTAATAAACTGCATAGACCTAGATGTGCCAGTGCATTATGCCATGACAGATCTGGGTCTGCACAGTTTGCAGTTGCACTTACAAGGGAGTGTCAGTAGTATTTGTGTTTCTAAGCTGCAGCTTTGTACCACACTTTTTGGTCTGCACTTCAATGCTTTCATCAACCAGGAAAATATGCAACAAACTGTTTTTTAAAATTTGTGTCCCATTTAAAGCAGACATGTCTGATAGACGTTTAGAGTTGTTTAAATTAATTTTTTATTTTTCTTTTCTTTTAGCTGATGTTTATAAATCTATCTTTCTCTTTTGTTCAGCCCAACATGAGCCCATGTTAGTTCAGCTAATCTCGGAGCCTTTCCATGGTTCTGTGGTGTACAAGGCAGGGCCAGCACAATTTGGTTATGACTTAAAGGAATCACCACCTGTATGTATAGCTGTAATATAGACTTGCTTTTTTAAAAAATCCTGTATACTATAGCCAAGATTCCTTTGTCCTGCTATATACATTGGCTGTGGTACTGGGCATGTAATGTAATCAGTCTGTATTGTCACACAGCAAACAATGTTTATAACAAATCTCTTTGGAATTCAGTTTGTTATGTTCTTTTTTTTATATGTATTATGCTTTATCTGGTATGCAGATTTACTTTGTACTAGCCATACATTTGTTTTGTCCATTGTTCATACTAGGTAAATAACTTTATGAATATGCAGACCTGCCAACCCAAGCAACCCATTTTCAGTTAAGGCAGTCAATATTTTTTCCATATATTGGATACATTTTCAGTAAGGTGTAATGAGATATAATGTACTGCTATTATTGACATGGAAAACATGCATTTGAAAAATTCCAAAGTGTAATCTGTTGCAGTGAAGGCAACATTATGTTCAGGTGAAAAGTTTGTAAAGTACACTGAGACTTAAGTGACCTCCAGTTCAATTTCGGAACATGCCTTTTCCATACCCCATTGAGGTCAGTGGTTTCTTGCTAGATCTCTCAAGTTAACATAATCTTTTTCTTTTATTTAACATGAGACATACTCAAATTGACACAACATGATGTCCAATAAATGTAATTGTTGCCTTTCTTTCTGTTTTTTTTAAAAAAAAGCATAGTCCAGAACCTGAATATACATTTTTATACTTTGCTGATTATTCAAACTTTGTAACATGCTGATTGTCCTTTTTGCCTTCGAAACATCTTAGTTTACTAGACAGTATTTCTAGATAATACTATTAAGTAAAATTAATAACTTTATCATGTTAAAATTTTGCATCCAAAATATGGGCATATTAAAAGCATCTGAGATACTTCTGTAAAGCTAGTCAGGTTCCCTGAGCAACTCCACTGAATCCAATGTGAAAAGAGAGATCAGGATCAGGCCCAGAGAAGCCAATAACCAGATTTTTCTGTAATAATAATATTTTTTTTCTTCTGTTAGTCTGTTAGTCTGCATTTTAAGGGTTATTTCAGTAAGACTTATGGTTGACTATAAGGGTTGGCAGATCTGAAAATGCTGATTAATTTAAATCATTTCATTAAACGATTGAGACATGAATTGTCTGGGTTAATTATTATATTGTAAATAATAGGTAACAGATGGGGGCCACTTTTCTGACAGTTAGCTCCAGTTCTCAGACACTGTTGTATGTTTCATGAAACATGATGGGTTTGTTCATCAAGGAGAGTACTGCTCACCATGGCAACAATAGCTAACAGTGACCTGCTTTTAAGGATCCAGCATTTTTCATGGTTTCTTTGACACTGTTCTATTTATATATTTATATTTGTAATTATGAAACTTAATTGGTGTACTTATTATGTAAGGTACCATATATACTCGCTTATAAGTCGGTGGTTTTTACTACAAATTGGGGGCCCCGAGTGGCCGAGTGGTCTAAAGAGCTCACCATTCCAGATCACTGCCATCTCACCTCTGTTTGCGTGGGTTTGAGTCCAAGGCTCCACTAAGGTGGGTATGTGGGAAAGCCCAGTAGCTTCTCGTGGGTCGGTGGTTCTTCCCTGGGTTTTCCAGTGTTCTTCCTCCACCAGTTATACTGGCCGCCATATATAGTCTAGCTTGTGCTGAAAAATGGTGTTAAACTCTAGGACAACAACAACTACAAATTGTATTAATGTAGAGTAGGAGTTGACTTGTAAGCACAACATTACTCCTTTAGCCTGTAAAAGTGAACATACTTTGTTTTCCCAGTTCACAATATTTTGATCAAGCTTCTAATTTGATAATTTGAACTCAGACCCATAGCTTGTAAAGGCAGCACTGCTTTTTCCCCATTGGACAATCCTTTGATTGTGCCATGAATTTGATACTTGTTCAGTGCCATGTTGAATCCCTTTGATCATATTGCAAAATTGATAACTAGTGACCCGGTCATCCTGTGATGAAATTTCAAAGACTGCATGACCAAAGTATCTTTTACAGAGTCCAAGCTCAGTCTCTAAATAAATAATGGTTCAATGTTTTGAATTGGCATTGTTCTGTCAGTTACTGAGTACTTTGTCCCTTATATCATACCATGTGAATTGCTAATCTTTGACCAGTATGGGGAAAAGACCACATAATTCATATGATGGAGCATTTAAGTAAAAAGCTATAGGAAAATAACATTTGCGCTGCATGATGTGAATCTGGTATGTCTGAGAAACAGGTGCATAATTGGTGAAAGAAAAGTCAGTTTTACAGATGATAGGCATCTGAAGAAAATTGAGTAATGGAAAGCTGTTTCACCACCTTGGATTTTTTTTTCATTTAGTGGGTTATAGAGCAGCATCAAAGTGGGCATGCATTCACAAAAAATGTTATTAGATAGAAGGCCCTTTCCGCTGCCTAGGCTAACGATGATGAATGTTTTATAACTTTAACTGGATGGGTGACATGATTTCAGCAATGTCACAGACTTGAACTTGACAGTGCACTCCCATAACCCAGAAATTGCCATTAAATGTGGAGGAGAAAGTGGGTGATTTTTTAAATATTTGTTATCATTGAGAGGAAACAGAATGATCTTGATGTGGGGCACATAGGAAATAAGATGAAACTAACTCACATTTTCTGATATGCCAGGAAATTCAACTATGCACTCACTTGGAGACAAAAACGGTAATATGTGAACTTTGGGAAATGAGAAACAACTTTTCACAGTAGTATTAAATTGTATTGCAAATTGTATGAAACTGAAACTGCTACCAGTGTTTTTGTGCAAGACTGTAACCATTAACCTTAAGGGATGGGTAGATAGGCAGTTTGTTTGGTCTTGATTGAAAAATTATGGAACACTAGACCAGGTGCATTGTTGAAACCAAAGGCATTGTGTGGGTGGGACACATTTGATGCAGTCTATAAAACAGAAGTTACAGTGACATTGAACATACCAAACTGTGATGCCTGGTGGCACCACTTCAGTACTGCCATCATGGGATGTTTGCCTAAACAAGCCATTTAAGGCAAATGTACATAAACAATGGGTTGCTGATGGACTCAGAGAATTGACAATGGCAGGAAATCTGAAATGTCCAGGGGTTGAGCTAGTATCTCACTGGATGTGTAATGCTTGAGATGGGACAGAAGATGATGAACTCTTCACTGTCACACCAAAGCACCCACAGATGACCATAAAGACAAAAAATCATTGACAATGAATCAGATGAGGAATCAGAGTCAGAGAATGTTAATATATTAGAAGATAGTTTGAATTGCATCATCACACCTTTTTTATACCTGTATATGACCTATAATCCATGGATTTCATTTCATGAACATTAGACACAATGTACATTTTCAGTTTATTTGTACATTTTCAATTAAGTAATACAGTTGTATTTATTCTACATTGGTTTTGTCTTTATCCATCCACCCACCCACCCACCCATCCATCCATCCATCCACCCACCCACCCACCCACCCATCCATCCATCCAGTTTTGATCGTTGTTTTTCCAAAGTGCAATTCCAGCTCACTGACGATATGTCACCTCTTGTAGATGGATCTAATTTGCAAAAAAAAAACTCTGATTATAGGAGGGTCACAGAGATATTAGATTTTTGTGGCCATAAAAAGGAGTAGTTGACTAATCATTGACTACTTATCACCAAAGGCCAAAATAGGTCACTGTTACTTTTCATTTTACACCAGTAAGTATGTTAAATTTTTGTATTTAACTCTGATTTTCTGACAGTGTTTTATGTATAGTCATATTTTTTTTATAGGTGTATTGATCTTGGAGGGCACTAATCCCCACAGGCAAAAATAGGTCACAGTGATCGATCTATCATGCTATAATGACTTTTATAGGTTTTTCAATTATTACAAAACAATGCATTCTGTGGAATTCTTTAAACTTTTTCCTTTCAATATTTGACAAAATTATTGCCTCCTCTCAACTTTTGTTGCTGCTTTTTAACTTGGGATGAATTAAATATATTTGGATCAAATACAGTGTCCAGTTTAATATCAGCAGAATCAAGGTTAAGGTATTTTCCAGTATTTGCCACCAATATTTAACATGAGCAATAATTACTTTTTCACTTTGAAACAAGGGTACTAATGTTCCTGGATTATATTCTTGTGAAAACTAGACTGTTGTAAACTATTAAGAATTTATTATCGCCTGTTTTTTCCAACAGAATAAAACTAATGATTTCTTATAAAAATAAACCAGTATTTATGACTACTGAGAAATAACTCTGTATCTTAAATTTGTATGCTTAATTTTTGCCATGGTGAAAAAAGTTTTGGCCATTGTTTTCTTTTTCTTGGAAAATTGTGTATCAAATTCCTTTATATTGGACTAACCAGAATTGCATGTTGTTTATTGTGTATCGCAGTCCTTTATGCTGGACCAGCCAGAATTACATGTTGTTTATTGTATATCACAATCCTTTACATTGGACTAACCAGAATTACATGTTGTTTATTGTGTATTGGAGTCCTTTATTTTGGACTAACTAGAATTACATGTTTATTGTGTATCGCAGTCCTTTATGTTGGACTAACCAAAATTACATATGTTGTTTATTGTGTATCACAGTCCTTTACACTGGACCAACCAGAATTGTATGTTGTTCATTGTGTATCACAATCCTTTATGTTGGACTAACCAAAATTACATACGTTGTTTATTGTGTATCACAGTCCTTTACATTGGACCAACCAGAATTACATGTTGTTTATTGTATATCACAGTCCTCTATGTTGGACCAACCAGAATTACATGTTGCTCATTGTGTATCACAATCCTCTACATTGGACTAACCAAAATTACATATGTTGTTTATTGTGTATCAAAGTCCTCTATGTTGGGCCAACCAGAATGACATGTTCTTTATTGTGTATCACAGTTCTCTACATTGGACTAACCAGAATTACATGTTGTTTATTGTGTATCACAGTCCTCTACATTGGACTAACCAGAATTACATGTTCTTTTTATTGTGTATCACAGTCCTTTACATTGGACTAACCAGAATTACATGTTTTTTATTGTATATCACAGTCCTCTACATTGGACCAACCAGAATTACATGCTGCTTATTTTAGGTCATTGGACGCTTGGCATTTGCTGATCCTTACAAAGTGTGTTCACCTGTTCTTAACCCAGAGGACATCAGTGGTCGAATAGCCATTTTGGAGAGAGGAGACTGTATGTTTGTTGATAAGGTAAGATTCAGAGATAAAATGTTCAATATTTTTTGTCATGGAAGTCATAGTTTCTACAAATGGTTTATAATTCCAGTGCTGTCCTTTAAAATGCCATCTGGACTGCGTTGGACTTATTACACCTCCATTTATCTTGAAACAATTCAAATTCTCTACATAAACGCACTGTTCTACACACCACTATGTTGGATTATATTTTGCAACAAAACTCAAGTTTTAAGTAAAAAATAGAATATTATGTATACAGTCAAACCTGTCAGAAGCAACCATCTATGAGAAAAGCTAAACTGACCTTTGTTCACAGGTGACCTCTGTACACATTTTCACCTTTTTGAATTGGTTTTTGAAAAAAATTAACATGCACCAACTATTATTATTATTATTAGAATTGTTTTGTGTGCACTATTGAATGAAGATGTGAAATGTGTACATATCCTCCTCTCCCAAATTGATGTTTGTCTAAATGATTTTGAAAACAATATTCTTTCAGATTTTTCACATTTGGATCATCATGTCAAATTTGTCCAACCAGTCAGTACTTAACAATGAAACCATATATACCATTTCTCTTTTATAGGCACGACACCTGCAAAAAGCTGGAGCTATTGGTGGCATTGTTATAGGTATGTATTTGAAGAGCAGTTTGATTACTTGCTGTTCTGTATGTAAAAAGGCAGGGATCTTTGCTGTTGGTGAATATGCAGGGACACATGATGCTAGTGCATAGGCAGGGGCCTGTGTTGCTAGTGCATAGGCAGGGACCTGTGATATTAGTGATTAGGCATGGACTTGTGATGTTAGTAATCAGGCAGGGACCTGTGATGCTAGTGCACAGGCAGGGACCTGTGATGTTAGTGATCAGGCAGGGACTTGTGATATTAGTGATCAGGCAGGGATCTGTGTTGTTGGTGAATAGGCAGGGACCCGTCATACTAGTGCATAGGCAGAGACCTGTGATGCTAGTGCATAGGCAGAGACCTGTGGTGTTAGTGATCAGGCAGGGACTTGTGATGTTAGTAATTAGGCAGGGACCTATGATGTTAGTGATCAGGCAGGGACCTGTGATGTTACTGATTAGGCATGGACCTGTGATACTAGTGCAGTAGGCAGGGACCTGTGATGTTATTGATCAGGCAGGGACTTGTGATGTTAGTAATTAGGCAGGGACCTATGATGTTAGTGATCAGGCAGGGACCTGTGATGTTACTGATTAGGCATGGACCTGTGATACTAGTGCAATAGGCAGGGACCTGTGATGTTATTGATCAGGCAGGGACTTGTGATGTTAGTGATCAGGCAGGGACCTGTGATGTTAGTGATTAGGCATGGACCTGTGATGCTAGTGCATAGGCAGGGACCTGTGATGTTAGTGATCAGGCAGGGACCTGTGATGTTAGTGATCAGGCTGGGACTTGTGATATTAGTGATAAGGCAGGGATCTGTGTTGTTGGTGAATAGGCAAGGACTCATGATGCTAGTGCATAGGCAGGGACCTGTGATGTTAGTGATCAGGCAGGGACTTGTGATGTTAGTGATTAGGAAGGAGCCTGTGATGTTAGTGATCAGGCAGGGACATGTGATATTAGTGATCAGGCAGGGATCTGTGTTGTTGGTGAATAGGCAGGGACCTGTGATGCTAGTGCATAGGCAGGGACCTGTGATGTTAGTGATCAGGCAGGGACTTGTGATGTTAGTGGGAGAAAGGGAAATACTGAAGGGAACAAGTTGGCAGCAAGAATTTCTGCAGTCTCAGACTACATACAACAGAATTTTTCCCCCATGTTTATATAGAAATACTTGAAGGGTTGAGACAGTATTGATGTATGCTTATGGAACAATAGATAAATTTCAGTGCATTTTATATCAAGTTTGCAGCCTCTTTTCATGGGACCTCTGAATTTTTATACTCCAAAACCAATGGTTGTATATATAAGTTTAAACAGCCAACAATGTTGCCAAAAAACAAATAATCATCACATGGTATATTTTGTTGCCAATAAGGGGAAAAATTGCAGTTTATGACATTGGCAAAGCCCTGCTTGAACCAAGAATAAACTGTTTACACGTTATTTTTCGTACTTTTAAGAAGAAAAAACTATTTTCTCATGTACAAGAAAAATACATATAAATTTTCAGGAGCCACACCATGATTGTCTTGTATTATTCATACACAATCTCTTCCCCAAAATGATAATAAACTTTTTACATTTTTTTGGGTACTTTTAAGAAAGATTCTTTTCATGTACAAGAAAAATACATGTATATGAAATTTTGGGAGCCACACCATGGCCGTGTTATATCCGAATTTGTGTTATAACGGAGCATGCTCTAGCAGGGTCAAACTGTACCTTAGGAGAACTAATACCTCACAAATCCAGTCCTTCCAGGTTACAAACTTTTAGCTAAAAGTTATCTGCTCACCCAGGTCGCTGTTGGGGAGAGTGATATCCTCATGGTTTAGGGATTGGTGCCATATCCCAAGAATCTCTCAGTTATTATTTCCAGTCACGCCAAGAAGCTAATTTTCATCACTCTACCTTGCAAAAGCCATAATCTACTTGGAAGTTATACCATTACAAGTTGGGAGTTTTTAACTTTTAAGGAAAGTATACTCCACCTGTATGGGCTTTTCCTACAGGTAAAATTATCTCATAATGGATATTGTCATATCTAAGTTGTAAGTATCTAATAACAGTGTTTCAGTTACTTTTTATATGCAGGTTTTTTATATACTATAGAAACTTGTGCACATTACAGTATTGCTTACGCTTTGGTCGGAAAACTATAGGTAAGCTTTCTATGGATGGTTTACTCAGATGTGTCCTGCTCATGAATGTTACTATAGGCTTGAGTGATCTTTATATCGGCATTCTATTGTCCTTCCTACTGGAAAGATGTTACGTGAATTGAAATTTTGTATTCCTGTTCGTACTTGTAAATACTATAAGAGATACTACTGTGGCTCTACTATACAAGCAGCCAAATTCACACACATAAGTGTCATTGTGGCTAGAATTGATTACACTGGTCAACAGTGAAATCATTACTGACTTGAAAAGGCCCTAATCTGTAGTATTTTGGTGTGCCGAACACGAATATAACCGTGAAAAATTTGTATTGGCTCTCGTTTTGAAGATATTCATATACCTCATTTTCTATGTTTCACTGTGTAAATTTCTCCAGTAGGACTGCAGCAACATCCGGAATAATGATGTAACATTGCATAATACCATCATGCTCACATCATCCACAGTTGATTGCATCATTTTCTGATGTAATGCAATACTAATGCCATGCGGCTGCTGAAGTAAGTTGACGTCAGCAGTGTACTATACATGTGTAGGCCTATTATACTAATGCCAGGCGGCTGCTGAAGCTGACGTAAGCAGTGTACTATATAAAGCCCAATCAGATAGGTTCAGCATTTAAAATATTTTAGACGTTGTGCGAGACAGTTCAAGCTACTGTTACATAAAACTTATTATTTTATCCATTTACGTACAATAAAGAACAGTAATGCCTCGAAAGTGTGTTAATACCGCGGACAATTTTTGCTATATTTGTGGGGAAGTGACATTTGCCAACCAGAAGAAAAGTATCAATTCTCAAGTGAAGAAGGCATATCATCTTTACTTCGGATGCAAGGTTGGTGACCAAGACAAGCCTTGGGCTCCGCATATATGCTGTGCTACATGTACAACACAGCTTTCACAGTGGTTGAATTGCAAAAGGTCATCAATGCCGTTTGCAGTCCCAATGGTGTGGAGAGAGCCAAGCAACCACCTAAATGACTGTTACTTCTGCTTGGTTCCTCCTCTTTCCGGCGGAATAACGAAGCGAAAGAAGTCGAGAATAGTCTACCCAAACATTCCGTCTGCATTGAGACCAGTTCCACATGGTGAGGGACTTCCTATTCCAGAACCTCCAGCAGAATATTCTCTTGATTCATCTGACGAAGACAAAGGTGAGTCGACCTGTTCTTCTCCTGGTCCATCAGCATGCAGTGATCCAGATTTTCACTGTGGTGCATCATCAACCCCACACAGAATAACACAGGAAGAACTAAATGACCTGATTCGTGATTTGGACTTATCAAAGAACAAGGCAGAATTGCTAGGATCAAGACTCCAACAATGGAATCTTCTAGAAGAAGATGTCACAATTACTGCATATCAAAAGCGCCACCAGCAATTGGAGCCTTTCTTCAGAAAGGAAAGTAATCTGATATTCTGTTCCGATATTGAGGGCCTCATGAATGCTTTAAAAATCACTCATGACCCACAAGAATGGAGACTATTTGTGGACTCTTCGAAACTGAGTCTCAAGGCTGTGCTTTTGCACAATGGAAACATTCTTCCATCTATTCCAGTAGCGTATGCTGTCCACATGAAAGAGACATACGATAACTTAAGGCAGCTACTGAATTCCATTGAGTATAACAAGTACAGCTGGCACCTCTGTGGTGATTTGAAGGTAGTTGCCATTTTAATGGGACTGCAGCAAGGATATACAAAATACATGTGTTTCTTATGCGAGTGGGATAGCCGAGCAAGGGAAATGTACTACATGAGGAAGGAATGGACTCACAGGCAGAATGTAGCCATTGGAGAGAAGAATATCCAACACCCAGCTCTGGTTGAGGCTCAGAAAATCTTGCTACCACCCCTTCACATCAGACTAGGTTTCATGAAGAACTTCGTGAAAGCCATTGACCGGACTTTGCCAGCATTCCGATACCTGCATGAAAAATTCCCTCGACTCAGCGAAGCAAAGATTAAAGAGGGAGTTTTTGTGGGTCCTCAGATTCGAGAGCTTTTCAAAGATGACCGGTTCAACAACTTGCTGGAAGGTGACGCGAAACAAGCATGGAATGCTTTTCGCCTAGTTTCTACAAACTTCCTCGGAAATGTTAGGGCAGAAAACTATAAGGAACTAGTAGAAGACATGTTGATGAAGTATAAGAAACTTGGCTGCAATATGTCTCTAAAGATTCACTTCCTTCATTCCCATTTGGATTTCTTTCCTAGCAACTGTGGTATTGTTAGTGATGAACACGGCGAACGTTTTCATCAAGATATCGCAACAATGGAACAAAGATACCAGGGAAAATGGTCCACTACAATGCTGGCTGACTACTGCTGGACACTCCTCAGAGATGCTCCCGAACAGCTGTACAAGAGACAGGCGAAGAAATCTAAGATGTAGTCAATGACTTGATTTTTTATAGGTAGGCTATTACAGCTAACCTTTTACTATTGGAATGCATTTCGTTATGTAAACATTAATTTCTTGCAGATTACAAAAAAACTAGAGCCAATTTTGCAATTTGACTGTCATATTCGTGTTCAGCACATAAAAATTGATAAGAATTGACTAATTTTATTTCAGTAACATGACTTTTGTAAAAATTTGTTGTCCAGTGTTATTTAGCTGTTTAGCAATACTTTCCTTCATCTACTTACATTTTCAACATGATGGATAAGTTATCACTCGTGAATCCCCCGACTTGCAAGGGTACCATTGACTCACCTTTCTTACAAGACCTCCTTCCTCTTTTGCATTAGCTATGGCAGACAGAATCATTGAATATATTCGTATATTGGACCCATATTTCATGTAGTTCTGACAAGATAGGTTAGATTCACTTGTGACGGTACCCTCTTTCATTACCAAGAACAGGCTTCCTTCCATGGGTAAACAGATTTTCGTAGTGAAATCTGTGTAGCTCAAGACCACCTACAAGATCTGGTATGAGCCTTGAAGTGGTATCTTAAAGTGACAGAGCTATTGCTTTGAGGGAGATTGCACTTACTTTTACCGCTTGAACAGGAACAGAAAGATATAGCAGAACAAACTTTTCATCCTGGATTAAGCGGGTTATTTTTCTGTCCATATTGAGAAATAACCCCAGCTCAGACGATGCGTTTCAGCTTGCAAGTTTAGAGCAGTTGCCACAAGCATAGCACTTGACTGGAACTGTTCACCAACTAACACTATCGAGGCCATGGAATGGAGATGTTGACACTGTCTAGTTTTTATCTAAGAGATCTTTCATCCCAAAGAGCTCACCTTGATCTGGTAGGACCTATAGCAGTGATGCAGCAGGTCACCTTTCCAGGTCGTTTACATTTTCTTAAGATGAGGCTTTATTACTAATGCTGGATTTGTGGGAGGGAAAATTTTCCCTTTTTGAGGCCACTCCCCAATAGAAGGAGTCTTCTCCACTTGGGTTATCTAGAAGCTGTCTCACATACTTTAGGGGACCAGAGATGGGTTCTCTGGGGCAAAGGGATATTTCTCCCTCCACCTCTTATGTATTCTGTAAATGTATTATGATTGAGTAATGTATATAAAGAAGAAACCAATTTTTCCTACAATGTTTCTTTGAGAATGCTTACCCAATATAATACACATACATACTCCCAGCTTACTCGCAGTTATGTCCATATAGGGAGTATGGCTTCCACTCCAGTAGTAACTGAGATAATATTGGGATTTAGCACCAGCCCCTGTACCAAGGTGAGACCACTCTTCCCGACTACCACCTAGGTGGGCAGATAACTTTTAGCATCTAGGAGTGCTGGATTTGTGAGGTAGTAGTAGTTCTCCTAAGCTATTCTAGTTGGGTAAGTATTCTCAAAGAAACATATTTTACTAGGAAAAAATTGCTTTCATGCTGAAGCCATTGCTATTTGATGCTTCTCTGAGGCCAGATAATTGCATGAAAAACTGCCTTGAGAGTTACTGATATGGATGACAGGAACAGATATAACATTAGTTAGCCCTCAACACTTTCATATTAATGGCTGTGTGGTAAATGTTTGATAGAGAAATATCTGTAATTCATCTGCATATATTTCCCTTATCATTTATTGTGATGTTAAGGATACATAATTGTATGTGGTATGAACAAGGGGATTTTTTTTGTTGTTGTTGTTCTAGGGTTTAACGCCATTTTTCAGCACAAGATAGGCCATATATGGCGGCCAGTATAACTGGTGGAGGAAGAACCCTGGAAAACCCAGGAAAGAACCACCGACCCACGAGAAGCTACTGGCAGGCTTTCCCACATACCCACGTTAGCCGAGCCTTGGACTCGAACATACGCAGACAGAGGTGAGATGGCAGTGATCCGGAACGGTGAGCGCTTTAGACCACTCGGCCACTCGGGGCCCCTATGAACAAGGGGATAGTGCTATTCCAGCAACACGTGCATGCTGGATCCAAGATTAAGTTTTGGCCTATCATATACATGAGTGGCTGCCCATTTTCTAATAGATCTATTCTTATTCTTCATGAGAACTCTGGCTATGGACGATCTGCTTGCTTAATTAATATAATATCTGGCCTTGCATTTAGAACATTTTCAGTTTGAGTACATATTAAACTCTAAAGTTTGCCCCCACTGTTCAGTTTTTATAATTCAAATTTAATGTCAGTATCTGAACATTGTCTAAAAAAAAGGAAAGCTGTTTAAAAATGGCATTTTTCTGCAACCATCCTATTGTAGTTTACAGATTGTTGTATTGGAGTCTGATTTGGTTATATAAAATGATAAATTTATTATTTGTTGAACATTTATAATTTCGATCCCAAGGTTTTAAAGATAGTGAGTTAGATTTAATGTCATTACAAACAACTTCCAGTTCCTTAAGGCTTTGGTAAGACTAAAATGGATTAAGAAGTCTTAAATGTAAAGCACTCAGTAGTAAGGTTTCCATCTGGAAATATTTCAGTTTTCACAGGACAAATAATCACAAAGCTATTGTACTAGTGGTAACAACCACATGGAGAAAGTGAAGGGAAAAAAGTGGTCATTATATGTTTGGGTAATACTAGACTAACAGCCTTACTACATGCATATGGTGCTATGAGAGCATCAGATACTACATGCAGAAATAAGGGGACATAATACAAGTCTGTATTATGATTGTGGTCTAAGGTTGACATTGCCCGGGGTGGGAGTGGGAGACAAGCGCCCCAATCCTCCAAAATGCCCCATACGGCCTGCGTCTCCTACTGCCTCTGTCAACTAAAATCCAGCTCCTGGCCTTCGCGAGTGGCTTAGATTTGAAGCCCGGCAGACCATGTTTTCTACTAACAGGAGAAGGGGTGAAGGCGGCCCACTGGCACCTTAAAACCAGTTGCTTCGGGTAGATGGGACTCGTAAACCTTGGATGGTAGCTCATCTAGGAGAAGGAAAACTCCGATTCCAAACCTCTGCTGCCTTGTGGCTATACCCACTCATGGGAAAGGCTAAGGGAGTAAACCCCGACAGAAAATCCGGAGATGGAGTCCCTAAGGCGGTATGACATTGACTTCAACGTCATTCCGGCAACTCCTGCGACGCCGTTGGTGCCAAGCTGTATCGGCATTCGTCGTTCCCTTGGGCACACCAGCTGCGTGGAGAGGGGGGATCTGCTGCATGGGCAACAGCTGATTCTCCATACCACCCTGCCCAGGCTTCATAGCTCCACTGGAGAGGACACTCCAGCGTCGTCGTACGGCGTCGGCACAACACGAGAAGTAGCAGTTTACCGGTTCTAAGTCAAAGCTCGATTGGCGTAGAGCTTGGCGCCAGGGGTTACTTCTGACGGTGGGAGAGATCATCAGGTCTCACTGGACAGCTACCGCCCGCCTCAAGCTGGGCAGCCCCCAGTCAGTAAGGTGCTGCCCGCCATGGCCTGCCTGCTTCACTGGGTGCGTGGAGCTTAGAGAACCATCTCGACAAGTGGGCCACAAAACTCTGCACCAGGAAAGACTAAAAGAAGAAATAAACAGACTCCAACTCTTCGTTTTGCAACCTGGAACATCAGGACCATGTGTCCTGGATTGACCACTGACCTACAGCAGATCGACGATGCACGGAAGACTGCCGTCATTGACAGAGAACTCTCCCGACTGAACATCGACATTGCCTGCCTCCAGGAGACCCGACTGGCTGACAGCGGCACCATCAGGGAAGCCAATTACACATTCTTTTGGCAGGGGAAGCCCTTGGATGAACCTAGGCAGCATGGTGTAGGCTTTGCCGTCAAGAACACGCTAATCGCCTTCATTGAACCTCCATCATCAGGTACTGAGAGAATCCTTGCCCTCCGGCTGTCAACATCCTTAGGCCCGGTCAACATCTTCAGTGTGTACGCCCCAACCCTCTACTCCACCAACGAGGAGAAAGACAAGTTTTATGAGGCTCTGGATCAGGCAATATCCAGTATCCCCAACAATGAAAGCCTTTACTTACTAGGAGACTTCAATGCTAGAGTGGGAGCTGACCATGAGGCCTGGTCCACCTGTCTCGGTTTTTACGGAAGGGGCAAGATCAACGAGAATGGTCAGCGACTGCTGGAGATGTGCTGCTCCCACAGCCTATGTGTGACAAACACTTTCTTCAAATGCAAGGAGATCCACCAGGTGTCGTGGAGACACCCACGTTCACGCCACTGGCACCAGCTAGACCTCGTCATCACCAGGCGTGCAGAACTGGCTAGTGTCCTCCTTACCCGCAGCTACCACAGTGCCGATTGTGACACGGACCATTCCCTGGTGGCCAGCAAGGTGCGAATATTACCCAAGAAGCTGCACCACGCCAAGAAGAAGGGTCACCCACGTATCAACACCTACTGTGCAAGCAACCCAGAGAAAACACAGCAGTTCATCAGCAAACTGAAGGAAGCCCTCACCAAAGTGACACCTGATGACACCATTGATTCCAAGTGGTCCCATATCCGTGACTCTGTGTACAAATCAGCCATCACAGCTTACGGGAAGAGGGAGCGAAAGAATGTCGACTGGTATGAGGCAAACTGGGAGGAGATGGAGCCCGTGACTGAGGCAAAGAGGAAAGCCCTTCTGGCATACAAGGCTGCACCTAGCCCCAGAACACTACAAGCCCTCAGGATTGCAAGGAATAACGCCCAGAAGACCGCCCGCCGCTGTGCCAACACCTACTGGCTGAACCTTTGCAACAGTATACAGACAGCTGCTGACACCGGGGATACAAGAGGAATGTATGAGGGTATCAAAAAAGCGACAGGCCCCCCCAGCTACAAGACCGCCCCCCTCAAGTCCAAGACGGGCGAAGTCATCACAGACCAGGGGAAACAACTGCAGCGATGGGTTGAGCACTATCTTGAGCTATATGCAACCCAAAACAATGTCACTGGAACTGCCCTGGATGCCATTCCAGACCTGCCTGTCATGGAGGAGCTAGACACACAGCCCACCCTGGAAGAGCTCGGAAAAGCCATCGATTGCCTTGCCTGTGGGAAGGCTCCTGGAAGCGACGGCATTCCGCCTGAAGTCCTCGAGCGGAAAACCAGCACTGCTCCAGCCCCTACACACACTCCTCTGCCTTTGCTGGGAACAGGGATACATCCCACAGGACATGCGTGATGCCAACATCGTCACTTTGTACAAAAACAAAGGAGACCGTAGCGACTGCAACAACTATCGGGGCATCTCCCTCCTCAGCATCGTCGGAAAGGCCTTCGCCCGTGTTGCCTTGGCACGCTTGCAGATCCTAGCCTCCCGCGTCTACCCAGAATCCCAGTGTGGATTTCGAGCCGGCAGGTCAACTGTAGACATGATCTTCTCACTACGTCAGCTGCAGGAGAAGTGTCGCGAGCAGCAGATGCCCCTCTACATTTCCTTCATAGACCTGACGAAGGCGTTTGACATGGTTAGTCGGAGTGGACTCTTTAGACTCCTGCAGAAGATCGGCTGCCCCCCACATCTGCTTGCTGTCATTATGTCGTTCCACGAGAACATGCACAGCACAGTGTGCTTCAATGGCGCAACATCTGAAGCATTCCCAGTCGTTAGCAGAGTCAAACAAGGCTGTGTCCTTGCACCGACGCTCTTTGCCATCTTCTTCTCCATGCTTCTCCAGTACGCATTCAAGGACTGCAGCGAGGGAGTGTACATCCATACCAGGGCTGACGGCAAGCTGTTCAACATCGCCCGTCTCCGTGCTAAGACTAAAGTCACAGAGGTACTCATCCGTGAATTGCTCTTTGCCGACGATGCAGCCTTGACATCACACACGGAAGATGGACTCCAGCAGCTGGTATGCTGCCTCTCCCATGCATGTAAGGAATTTGGACTGACCATCAGTTTGAAGAAAACAAATGTCATGGCACAGGACACAGACTCCCCTCCCTCTGTCTCCATCGATGGGTACAATTTGGAAGTTGTCGAGAACTTCACATACCTCGGGTCTAACATCTCCAGCTCACTCTCCATTGATTCTGAGGTGGGCGGCAGGATTGCCAAGGCAGCAGCAGTGATGGCCAGACTTAACCAGAGGGTCTGGAACAACCCCAACCTCACAGAGAAGACCAAACTGCGTGTCTACCAAGCGTGCGTGCTCAGCTCACTTCTCTACAGCAGCGAAACATGGACCACCTATGCAAGACACGAGAGGAAACTCAACAGATTCCACCTGAGATGTCTGCGGCGCATTCTGCACATCCAGTGGCAGGACAAAGTACCCAACACAGAGGTTCTAGAACGCGCCAACATGAACAGCATGTTCTCCATACTCAGCGAGAGGCGCCTTCGCTGGCTCGGCCATGTCAAGAGAATGGACCCAGGTCGCATTCCCAAGGACCTGTTATATGGGGAGTTAGCAGAAGGTGCATGACCAACTGGACGACCACATCTGCGCTACAAAGATGTTTGCAAGAAGGATATGAAGACAGCAAACATCAATGTCAACGATTGGGAGAGCTGTGCAAACAACCGTTCCAGCTGGCGTCTAGCTGTCAGGCAGGGAGTTCAAAACGCAGAGGAAAAGAGAAGAATAAAGCAAGCTGAAAAGAGAGCTAAAAAGAAGGATAAGCAAAAGCTTACTTTGGAGCTATGCCATCGTCTCTCGTAGACGGACGGATGCCAAGAATTGTATTGTAAGTCCTGTATCACAGTATGTGTTGTATCACATGCTGACTGTATGATCCATATCACAGTATGTATTGCACATTATCATAGCTTTCAAAATAATACAGTCAACGTCATTTAAAAAATAATATGATGTCTATGAACTGAAATTGGGTCCTCTAAATAAAATACATTTTTTAATGATTTTGATCATCTCTGATACCAACATATCTCTTGGATTCTGTTTAATTAATAAACAAACATGCAATCTATCATGTGCCAGATAAACTTACCTATGTGTGTATATTTCCGTGGCAGTTTATCTATTCTATGCAAATTTTGATCAAATCATTTTAATGTTTGAAATTAAATCTAGTTACCTCCACTGGCTGTCTATTCATCTTTCCCATATCACTAGAGTTATCTTTTCTTGTGTTTTGCAGACCACATGGAGGGCAGCTCTGGTGAGACCCAGGCACTATTTGCCATGTCCGGAGATGGTCAGCAGGATGTGCAAATCCCACTAGTGTTTCTTTTTCAAAAGGAGGGTCAGGAAATCATCCGGCATCTGGACAACAACCCTTATATGCAGGTCCTGCTGGCTTACAAGCCTTGGGAGGAAGGTATGACAGTTTTGCAGAATGGTGTTCTTTTGTCTTGCTAATTTAATAATTTAAGGGGTTCAAGTATTTAAGGCACAGAATATATTCCTTAAAAAAGTGTATTGCTGGTAGAGTGTTTGACTCAAATTCAAGGGTCGTGGGTTTAGTACTTGCCCAGTTTGGTTGCCTTGTTGTGTCCTTGCGAAAGACACTTTGCTTCCATTTCTTTGGCATGATATGGCCAATATGCCATTAAAACTACAAAAACAAGCAGACAAAAATAACCCAGTTTCTACATTTAAATGTAGCCAAGATATGAAACTTTATCTGGGAACATTCACAGAACGTGTTCTGATTGCACTCATTTAAATAATAAACAAGAAATTGGAGTCATCTATAACCCCCACCCTACAAAATATGGGCCAGGAGACAGAGGGATTTGTTTCATGGGAATATCTTGAACAGTTATTTTTAAAGTTTTTGTGATTTGGTTTGGGTTGTAATGGGTTTTAATGCTATTTTTGAACACATGATAGGCTATACACGGTGGCCAGTATATTTGGTGGAGGAAGAATCACTGACCCGTGGGAAGCTACTGGCAAGCTGTCTCACATACCCATGATGGTTGTGCTGAGACTCTAACTTACCTTGACAGAGATGGGATGTATGAGTGATCTGCCTTGACAGAGATGAGATGTATGAGTGATCTGCCTTGACAGAGATGGGATGTATGAGTGATCTGCCTTGACAGAGATGGGATGTATGAGTGATCTGCCTTGACAGAGATGAGATGTATGAGTGATCTGCCTTGACAGAGATGGGATGTATGAGTGATCTGCCTTGACAGAGATGAGATGTATGAGTGATCTGTAAGGAAAGTGCCTTAGACCGCTTACCCACCTGGGGCCTCTATGATGGATTGATGAATGGATGGACAAATAAAAGGAGAAATTCTTTAGATATTGAAGCTGACAATTTCTCATTACAGTGGTCCCATTTATATGGCCACCCATTTGAATAATTATGAATAATCATCAGTGTGGTACTGTACTGGGCACCAGCATCTGGCAGTAACTCTCCCAGTCCATTAAGTCTGTTTTCTTACTGCAGTAGAATGTATGTTAGCGCTAGTTTTTAAAAAATCTTTCTTACCTCAAAGTCCTCAGTAGTGATCCATCTTTTAATTCACTTTTCATTCTAAAATGAGCATGGCTGATGATATTTTGCAATGTTTGCAACAGTTTATTCAAGCAGTTTGCATGTTTATCATTTGAGATGATGAGTATTTACAAAGGAAACTGAGCTTGACATATGATTAAGTGGTTTTGGTCTGGTGTCCTTCTAGGTGCATTTCATAGGCTATGAGAGAGAATCCATAATGGCTAACATACAGTTCTTTTCTTTCTCTCATCTAGAAGTCACTATGATTTGAACTGAACAATTTTGTGTTTCTCAGTGGTTAACTTTTGCTGTCTTGGTAATTACAGCTGGTATTAATAGCCAGTAATTATCATTGTGACACAGCCTAATAGATTTGACAGTTTTTGAACTAAATATGTCAAGTAGCAGGGATCTTTTTATGCATATTTTGATTGTGTGAATTCTCAGGTGACTGCAGCAGTGTTTTCAATCCTTGTACACATACTTAGAAGTTTAGAATGAGACATTTGTAAGAAAAATATGTATGCACCAAAAAGCAATTGAGTGAGACATGAAATATGGTGGGCATATGATGATTTCCATTCCATTATAGCATTTATTTATTTCAAATTTTCAAAAGTTTTTCAGCAAGTTCAGTCCATAACTGTTTTAATTGTCATTATGGATCCATTGCCATCATGGACCAATTTAGAACAGCTTCACAGCCCAAAATGACTTAACTATATTGTACCAGCTATAGTGATGTCTCAACTTAGCTGTATCATACTGGCTATGGTAATGTTACAGTTCTGGAACATAGTACCTACAATACCATTCACAACACTTTCTAGTGTTCACAAACTTCATCATCATTGCTTATTCCAACGATGTCAGAGGAAGCTTCAGAGTCTGAATGAGTTGCTGACATACTAAATGGCTATATTTCAGCAATCTAAATTCACCTGCTGAGTGCCTGTAGATTGCATAGGATCTATAAATAGATGTCAAGTTTCTAACAATAACACTTGTTGACATGTTTGGGGTAATTTCTCACTGGCTAGTGGGGTCAGGTGGGTTCTTGGAAGAATGAAGTAATTTCCCATTGGATGGGTTAGTTCATGCAAGTTGATATTGTAAAATATTAGATTGATTAGCAAGGTTTGTCACATGGGATATATTGTGACATATAGTCGTAAATAGACACTTGGAGATGTATATAAGGAAGAGAACTGAGCAATTATTTCATTCCTATTTGAGAGTCTTATTTATTATGTTCTTGTTGTAACATCAGTCTTCAGATGTACTTAATGTTGTGTTTATATATTATTTGATAGTAAACATTTGTTTGGATTATTCATTGTAATTACAAAGTCCTCATTGGACTAAAATATTATTCTGGGACTATTGTGAATTATTCAGAAGAGTTCTGGACAAATACCTTTGTGATATTTGCATTTGAGGATCTGAAATTCATTCAGAACATTCAGTTCTTTTGGACCTGAATAGAACCTTTTTAGGATTACTTTGGATTCAGTTCTTTTGGAGTTGAATATAATCTTTTTAGGATTACTTTAGATTCAGTTCTTTTGGACTTGAATAGAATCTTTTTAGGATTACTTTGGATTCAGTTATTTTGGACTTGAATAGAACTTTTTTAGGATTACTTTGGATTCAGTTCTTTTGGACTTGAATATAATCTTTTTAGGATTACTTTAGATTCAGTTCTTTTGGACTTGAATAGAATCTTTTTAGGATTACTTTAGATTCAGTTATTTTGGACTTGAATAGAACCTTTTTAGGATTACTTTTGATTCATTTCTTTTGGACTTGAATATAATCTTTTTAGGATTACTCTGGATTCCATTCTTTTGGACTTGAATATAATCTTTTTAGGATTACTTTCGATTCAGTTATTTTGGACTTGAATATAACCTTTTTAGGATTACTTTGGATTCAGTTCTTATGGACTTGAATCTTTTTAGGATTACTTTCGATTCAGTTCTTTTGGACTTGAATCTTTTTAGGATTACTTTGGATTCAGTTCATAATACTGAATCACTTGCATTTTCATTTAATAAGTTTGATAATTATATTATTTGTTGTGTTTTACAAAACTTGTTGGTTTTACTTATTTCTGTTAATTAGTTTATGATCATAGAGTTGTAACACCTGCATAAGATTTTTTTCTTCTTCTTTGTACAGGTATGTGGTTTTGTGGGTTTAGTGCCATTTTTCAAAACATTATAGGCTATACCCAGGGCCATTCTACATACAGGTAACTAACCTAATTCAGATGAAATTATTGTGCTTTTGGCACATGATGTTAGGGCAATTGCCACAAACATTGCCTTCCTGTTCCCTAAAAGATATTATACATACTGTGGGAAGGAGGTCAGTGATAACTGTCTCTTGCATACTTCAAAGATTTGCTTTCCCATGGGCTCTGTTTGACCTGGTGGAACCCATAGCAGTGGCACAGCAGACTTCCAAGTCTTTTAGCAGCTTCTTAGTGATGTGGCTCTGAGACTTCCCCTGGATTTTGTGGGGGAAATTATTTTCTAAGCATTCATATCTATCATATGGAGTCACTGCTCCATCCTATTTATATTTCAAGAGTTGAGCTGCCTTACTTAACTCTGGTGGCCAGCAATGTGACTTCTCTGGGGTAAGGGAATGTAATTTTCTTCACCTCATATTTATTCTTGTTAGGTATTAAGGCCATTAATGTGTTTAAAGCAAAACCAGATTTGGGAGGAAAATAGGTTTCTTCAAAAGTACTTGCCTTATCATAAAACAGATGCACCTTCCCAATCTTCTCATAGTTACATCCTACTTGCAGAGTTTGCATTCCACTTTAGTAGAAACTAGAGTATGAATGGGATTCGGTGTTAATCCCTCTATCCAAGGAGATATCACTCTTCTGACTCCCACCATTGCAGGCAGTCCCTCTTCAGCTCTTTTGCTACCATTTAACATGGATGGGCTAGATTTGCAAGATGGCAGATCATATTCCTAAGACAATATCATCAGGGAAGTATTGTTGAAGAAACATATTTTACTTCAAAAATTGGTTTCCATGAATATGTGTTCAGCTTTTAAAGGAGATTAGTCTTACCTAATTATTTGCAACTTTTCTTACTGAATCAGGTCATTTTGGTATCAGTGCAAGTAACCAAAAAACTACTTCTGCAGAAGTTCCTAGTGTTAAATATATGGAAACACTAGTTGAAGATGCTCCTGCAGTTCACATCGTTCAGAAGGTTGAAGGACCAGAAAAGACAACCTCCAAAGACTCCAGTCCATCAGAACCTTTAGATAAGTCACATGACATCCAACCAGACCAATGGCTGAAGCCAGAGGAAAAGCCAGTCAGACAGAAGGAAATTGAGCTCCACCCACTGAAACCCATTGAAGTTTACAATCAGATGAATATAAAAACAGGTTCTTCAAATGTTCAGATGGAGGTCAAGATAAAACAGCCATCAGTGAAGCCTGAATCACCTGAAGTTAGGGATGATGACATAATTCAGTTAATTAGAAAACCAGATGGAAGAAAGGAATTGTTGTTTAGGATTGATAAGCTACATGTTCATTCTCGCATGAAGGTTCCAGAGTTGAATGATGTGTACGAAGATTTGGTCAAAGTTATGGTTGATCGAACAAATTTCAATGAACTCGAGAACAAAGGTCAGTACCTCATATCAATAGCCAGGCTTTTAGAAAGTGCCTACTTTGGAATAAACAGAATTGATGAAAAGTCTCAAAAACACTTTGATGAAATGGCCAATAAATTAATAATTTATGAGAAAAAGGTAGATAAAGTGGAGGAATCAGTGGTACAACAAGTCTCTGGTATGGCTGGGAAAGAGTCAGTTACTTCTGAAAATAGTCAGTCTAATGGGAATTTATTGAATGGTAAGGAGAGTAATTCAGAGGCAGTATCACAGTCTTCCACAAGTGATCCAAGTTTTCAAGAAAATGTTGTAGGGGAAGGGAATACAGATTTGGATATAAAGTCAAAGAAACTTGAAGAAACCATTACCCAGCACTATGCAACAGAAAAAGATTTTAATGAGGAAATGGAAAATCTGCCAATTAAGTTCATACATGCAGGGGAATATATTCAAGAAAATGAGATTGTGTTAGATAATGATGGAGCCATGAATGTAGCTGAGAAACTAATAAAAGAGATGGGAGGAGAGAGTACAGAAACTTCAGGAAAGGAAGGGAGAAAATGTGAGGGTAAGGAGGCAGAACTTCCAGGTCATGAAATTGATGCCCAGGCTGCAGGTGGCATTGGTAGTAGCTCATCTGCAGCTGAATCAGGTGTAAAGGATTACAGTAAACCTGTGACTGAAATGGATCAGCAGAAGAAAGATACACATATAAGTGAAGTTAATATGGCAAATTTTGGCTCTGAAAACTCACAAGATCAAGAATTTGTATCAGAACAGGCAACAAGTAGTGGTGGAGTTGACACAAAATTAAGAGTGGAGTCACATAAAAGCGACTCACAAGAGACATCTATACAAGATCCCAGCAGGGACTCTGAGTCTTCTAAGTCTCAAATACTCCAGGAGACAAATGTGGAGTCTTCCCCCAAATCTATGGATGCTTTACCTAGTAGAGACATCTCAAATTCCAAAGTTCAGTCTCAAGTGAATATAGGCAAGGAGACTCATAGTGACTCATTAGAGTCTACTTCATCTATAGTTGATCTCAGTTCTCAGGGAGACCATGATCAGGATGAGACAAAATCTGAAGACCAAAGAACTGATAGTGTGAAACCAGATGAGATAAGTGCTAAGGAAGGGGGAGGTTAATTACAGTATACATTTTTCTTGCATTTAGAAAACAGTGTCATGATAGGTCCCATTTTGTTTTTGTTGTCTTTTTGTTGATGATGAAAGAAATTATGAGTGCTCTATGGACTGAAAGAAAAAGCATACGTATCCATTTAGGTTTTAATGTTTTAAATTATCTTAAAATTCTTTGTTAAATATTGTTAGAGAAGGCAATATATACATGTCCATTGTTGTTACAGTGGCAGAACTTGTCCTTTTTATCATGCACATCTTCAGGGCAATTCCAGAGTTAAATGGAAGGGTTGGAAAGTTTTTTCAAAGACTCCACCACACATCAAATTTTAACAGAACAGATTAAGGTAATCTATTTAGTCTGGATACCACAGCCCTATTTAATTATATTAAGTTGATACCCCAACCACAGCCCTATTTAATTATATTAAGCTGATACCCCAACTACAGCCCTATTTAATTATACATGTATTAAGTGCATTTCAACCCCTTATATACCCTTTAACTCTGGAATGACTCTGAGATATATGATAAAGTAACACATACATGTATGAAATCACGTTTGGGAGTGATAATTTTCAGATTCTATACAATTTAGATGGCTTTTTAAAAAAAATCTCTATATTGTCACTATTTCTATTTTCTTGGTCATGGGTTATTTTCTTACTAGGCAATATTTACTTTTGAAATAGATCATATTTTTCTTATAATCACATGGAAATCAGTCATTTTCATTTTTATGCTAACTGTGTGTAACTGTAACTAATATTTAAATTTATGATTGCTGCCAGCAGGAATATATCTCATTTTAAACTTGTCATTTTAATTTTGATATTTGTGATAAAAAATCAGTATGTTAAAGAATATGCAGTGCTTGCAAAAAATTGAGACATAAGTTCTAGTCAGTATGTAATATTTTATATTGGGGTCTTTGAATTTCTTATAGCACGTGCTCATTTGTCTGTGACCATGAGTGCCTCAAAATTAAAGGCTGAAAGTACCATAGTCATTGAAAGCTACTCCCTTTTCTGCGGATGGTATTTAAAACATACATTTTAAAAACTATTTTAAAAAAATTCTTTTTCTACAGCATGACTATAGTGTCTGAGATATTTTGACAAGTTTACCAATGTTAAAAGATCTAACATATACTGCCTCACTTCCCCTGCTTCCATTAAATAGTTGGTAAAACAATTGAGTTGACATTTTAAAAATAACATTTCACTGGTGAAAAGGTTCTAGAAAACAAAAAGATTTTGCCTTTATATTTAATTTCCCTTAGTTCTGTTAAATATAACAAATATTCATTGTTTACAAAAAGTACAGGAGAAATATGTATATCTCTTAATGGAGTTTTTATTTTTTGCTTTACAGGCAAAGAGTTGACCATTTTTGTGTATTTTGAAGCATTAAGACTTCTCATGTTTATTTAATGTAGAATGAATACAAACATAAACCATGAGTGTGTAACAAGTATTGCATATATGGAATCTTATATTGCTGTAAATATTATTTATAAATCAATGTAATTTATGCTCAAGAATAAGGAACAAAGTTGGCAGATTGATATACATGTACGTGTTATGTTTTTGTTTGTGCAGAATGATTCATGCATGAAATTCCATTGTAAAATAAAATATTGCTTTGTTTTGTGTCACAAATGTGGGCCAGAAAAGTTTGCACCAGCTTTTAAATTTCATATACTCCGACTGCTAGCACAGAGTTACCAAACTTTGTAGCTGCCTTGCAATTGGGGGTCAGTAAGAACACAGTTGATTTTTGGGGTCAAAGGCTAAGTCACTGTAACTGAAAGAATAAGAATGGGTTGCACATAACAACATTTACTCTACATCATAAGACCTGGATGAAGCTTTGTAAATGGCTTGTAATAAGAATACCATTAATTTTTAGGGCCCAATGATCAAAACATTTATTTTACATCACAACCCTGGACCAAGGTTTGTGAATGACTTGCACTTGTGGCAGGTATGAAGTCTGTTGATTTGGGGTCAGAGGTCAAGGTCTCACAAAGATAAATTGTTTCTGAACAGAACTTTCAGTTATCTACACAGACCACTATTAAATGTCGAGGGATATTCAATGTGACATTCACAGTACTCATGTTGGTCTTAGCTTTTTGTCAGCAGTGGGGGCAGACATGTTTTACCAATATAAATTTAGTTCTATTTTAAATATATTGGCCAGATGCTGTAACTCTTGTGCTTTAATGTCAAAAAGGGCCTTTTTTTGTTGGGGCTGAAATAATTCAGTCATTTGACTGATTTTGTACCCAATATCTTTGCACATAAGATGGCTGATAATTTTCCAGTTGTGACCTATTATTGTTTTCGTGCCAAACAAAAGACATTTTTACATGTACAGTCCTCAAAACTCAACAAGTTAAGGCGGCCTACTTTCTTTTACTTAAGTACCAATTTTAGCTTTTTTCTTGCAGGAGTGGAGAAAGCAAGACAGCTTCTTTATTGCTTTAATATTGATCATCATACATGTACATAATATAACGGACTCAAAAGAAAACTTGATGCAATTCACTTCATTTTTAACCATAATTGTAGATCAGTAAATCTGTCCCAGTTGTGTGCTTTTTTAAAATCTAATGGGTCATTATTAATAACAACCATGAGATTGAAAAACTTGGTATTAAGATAGATTTATTGGTCGTCAAAAGTTCCATCAACATACTTGGATATCATTATTTTTTGGCAGGGTTCACATTTTTCTTAATTTTGTAGTTGCTAAAAACTATAAATTTAAAGATCAGAACAGTAGGTCTGCTGTGGAAACAGTACAATTATTGGTCAAATAATGAATTTAAGTACCAATAAAGATGTCGTTTTTCCTTAAATAAAAAAAAATTAGAAAAATATGCAGTATCCTCTTATAAGTCAGGCCATATTATAATGCATTGGTAGATTAGGGTCTGTGCTTGTTTTACTAATTACTCCTGACACACTGCACAAACTCAGATCTGCCTGTGCATTATGCTATGTCAGATCTGGGTATATGTGGGTTGCAATTGGATCTAACTTGCACATGAGTATATATTTTTATTTATTGGGTATTTATTAGGCCATATGATAAATGTTGCATGTTGACATCTTGTGTTCTTTGGTATGTTTCATAGCAAGGTACCTGTTCAAGTAAAAAATTGCAAAAATTATATTTTTGTTTTCCTTAGAAGCAAATAACAAAGCTGTGATCTGACATAAATTGTATGTCTTGTCTGTTTGCTGTCGTTTGACTGGCAGTGACATTTGGATGTCATGAAAAGTACATTGCAGATGTAAAAGTTAAAATGCAGTTTGGTAATATTTCTCAGATCTGGCATGTCTTTTGGAATTTTCCAGTAAAATTTTGTTGGTATTTTATTTTGTGTTCGTATGCATATCCATACAGATTAACAAGTCTCACAGGGATTTCCAACCTCTTTATCATTTCAAATATCTTAGTTAGAAAATGTAAGAAAAAATATAATTCTTTTACATTCCAAGATAACTGTTCTCAAGTATTTCTAATTTTTACAATATAATTTACAGCTTCATAAATGGGTATTAGGGCTTTAGAAACTTTAAGCTGGCTACTTGTTCTCCTAGAGAACCATATTGCAAACATAATTGTATACATTTAATTCAACTGACTGTTCATGCTGAAAGAAATTTTATAGATCCTGATTGCCAATGTATTATTTATTAAGCATAGCTAAATACTCAACTGCAAAAAATAGACCCTGATATGACCATATACAGCAGCCCATGGGCTGATTTTAAATGGCCTGCCATAGCTTGAGCAGCTTTTAGTTGTTGCTTTTCAGTTTTCTGCTGCAGCCCTCGGCTTCAAGAAAAACATTTATCAGTGGCACATGGTGTCAAAAGGTTGGACAGCACTGATTATTTAGCTATATTTTGTAAAGTTTAAATTTTCTACTTGAATCACTGGACTGCTGTATGTGTGGGTGGGTGTATGACATGTCATAATTTTATTTCTGTAAAATCTAGTTGTAGTTAATATAATACATTGTACTTTTACCTCATCAATGCCCAACATTAATTTATAATATGACTAGTAAGAATTGTTTTCGATATATATTACACGTTTCACTCTCTTTCTATTCTGGCACATAATATAGAATTTAACCCCATTAATCCAAATACTTATTTGCCACCTTCAAGTTATTACATTTACAAAATTCTACTTGAACCAGCACCGGTTTGTCTTTATGCAAGGTCCATAACTCCAGTTGTCTCAGCACTAAATATTCTATAATTTCCTAATGAGCTATTAAACACCAACCAACCACTACCCCCCAAAAAGGTGGAAGAAATCTGATCCAAAGTCTGTAGCTAATCAGCATTATCCTCAAGTTATCAGAACCTTCTCATACTCTATGCCAAAGCGCCCGGTTTCCATGCTTCGTTTCCAGGGATGTGTTAAAAATCTGAAACTAATGGGCAGATATAAAGACACTCAATGGTTAACTGATCTGGCTGATGCATTAATAACTGAGCCTTGTGGAACCATCCACAGACCACTACGCAAACTCCAAGTCTGTCTTATATCATATTAGATTAGTTGCACAACAAATGTATGGACAGATGGATGGGCAGATCACACAGTCTCTGCTTTTTATTCGAAAAGCCATGAATTTCAAGACATTCAGATGAAATTTTAATACTGTGGATTTGCAGTACTTGAATTTTAACTAAGTAAATTGTTACTTTTTTGTCTAATTTTTATTTGTATTTACAAATGAAGAGCATAATCATTGTTATTAAAAACAAATATTCTTCAGATGGTGTTCTTGTCGTTTATTACAGTCATGTTGTTGTACCAGTGAAGATTTTGTTTGAAGATGGATTAAATAATTATACAGTACAGACGATGACCAGAATGTTTTGTTTAATTCTAATATCCATTGGCCACACTGCATTAGCATGGTAGGTGAATGCAGTTTACATGTGTATAAAGAAAACCTTGCATTAATACATGCATAATGCCACACCTGATTTTTTAATGGACTGCACCTTAGATTATTTTGTGATGAAGGTTAAACCAACAGGCAATTATGGTTGAGGTAACTAACATTTACAATATCTGACATAAACAGAGTAACTACTGTTAAGCTTCCTGTTACAGTATCATAGACAATTTAGGTTAACTTAATAGAAAATATAGATAAATTCATGTTATTTTCCGCTGATGGCATTATGGGAATATGATTAAATATCAATCGGAGGAAAAGCTTGTCACAGTGCCCCTAATGTTTGAATGACTGGCATTTGTTATTTATAGATCTAATTGAAGAGCTTCAGATATATCAATAATTATTGGAATGTTCAACATATTTTTGCCTGTATAAAAAAAATAAAACTTATGGCAAAGAATTAGCAGATTATATGCCCACATATACCAGTAACCTGGTCTTTCCACATATACCAGTAACCTGGGATTTCTATAGAAAATGCTCCAAGGTATTCATGTATATAGCTGATGTGGTGCCTCTGCCTTTCTGAAGTTCACAATGGTGAAGAGTTCTCATCTTGCACAATTTAAAGCAATATTTGGGCCCAGAAAAACCAACGTAAACAAGAAAATGCAAACCTTTGAGTAAACTGTGTTTCTCCAAGAATACTCACCTAGTCATATTATGTTTTGAATATTAGCCTACTACCTTGTGAATCCAGCCCTACAAAAAGACGAAAATTTTCTTTTTCCAGTTCAGTAGACAAAGGGCAATAACTCTTGTCCGTTATCTCCCCTTGGCACCGCCAGGTGTCATTAGTTTTTATCTAAGTGAGATACTAATGAAGATGCTCACATGAAGGGGTGGTTGGGAGGGTTTTTAAGTAATGTGATTGGGTAAGCATTCTCAGACAAACATAATTTACTTAATTTGCTTTCTCCTTCGAATACATTCCCCAATCACATTACATTAGGAGAAAAAGTAATAGTAGGAGGGAATGCTGAGCATCCAACCTCTACCTCAGGTATCCTTCTACGGAAGAATAGTTGGATTCCCCCATGTGAATGATATCCCATTCTCCTAATTACATAAGCAACACAGCCTGGGGTCACTTGACCTGTGACCCTAACATAGCTAAGATGATGGATGTTGAAATCTTTAGTACAAAATTTCACTGGCGAATCCAGCAAAACTAATGGGCTGTATTGATTTATCTTGTTGAGTCTGGTGGTCATCTGTGCTGCCACCACTGGGCCTTCCAGATTCAAGTTTTCCTCTGTGACACCAAATCTTGGGATGATGGCTTGAGAAGGTTGACTCTGCATGCCAGCCAACAGCTTCTATTACATCTTTGATCGAAATGTAGCATTTGAATGCAAGGCTCGCAGAGATGGCTTGATGCTTCTGAGCAGTAATCTTTGTGAGGTGAGTATGATTTGGTGAGACTTCAGACTATACTGAGCATACAACCCACTTCAGCCAAGCAAGGGCTTAAGGGGCAATATCCTCTGTTGTGGCTCACATTGGCAGGAAGAGGCATTTGCATGTGCCACAACTTGTCTCTGTGTTTCAAGTAGTACCTGAGAGTGCGAACAGGATCTTTGCATGGCTGCTGTTCTCAACCTGTCTATGGAAGAGAGAAAGCGACACATCTTTGGTTACCGACAGATGGTAACCTTTTTCGAGCTACAAAAACCTGTTTGTTTCCAGAGAACCGGCAAACCCATTGATCTTAATTGGAGAGTTTGGGTAGACGTAAAGGGCATGCAGCTCGCTTACCCTGCATATGGAAGATAAAGCTATCAGGAAACATGAATTGTATGATAGTGACTTTAGCTATGTGTGGGCTAGAGGTTCAAATGTATTTGAATTGAGCCATGTTAAAACCCAGGATTGGTTCCATTTGTATTGAGACCAAAAAGGTCTAAAAGATCCAATAGGTTTATATCCTGCTCCAAATCATATCTGCCATGATGTCAGAATGTGTCCAATATCATGGAATGGTATCCTTTAATAGAGATTGGGGCCAACTGTTTCTCCTCTGAGTTGGTATGGTACGTCCCTGAAAACACACCACTTTCCCTCATATGCCTTCAGAGTGGAGGGCTTTCTTGCTTTCAAGATTATCTTTACAATTAACTGCTCTGGTGGTCTAGTGGTTAGAGCATCCACCTTGGATGCGGGAGGTTGTGGGTTCGATCCCCGGCCGATAATAGCTGCCTTGCTAGGCACTCAGCATTAAGAGGTTAGTGTTAGGACTGGTCAGCCTGGTGTCTGGATAATGTGACTGGTGGGATGTCATGCTACATGTCTGCGGCATGATGCCCCCATGCTAGACATCACTATAAACTGCTACACTGCAGACATTGCAGCAATATGACTGAAAAATTGTTAAAGCTAGGTTAAAAATCTAAATCACACACACACTCTCCACAGCTGAAGGATTAAACTGTTTGTCTCTCAAGGCTGTCCTGATAAAAGCTGAGCGTGTAGAAGAGGATGGTCTGGGCAGGGAAGAACCACCGATGACCATGATTGCTGGAGAAGATTCTGGTTGGTTGGAATTGTCTTGGGCATATCTAGGACAAACAGGTTGGTGACCTAGAACTTGTCCCATCTGAGAGGGGCTATTAGAATCATCTTGCCATTCTGACCTTTTAACTACTGGATGATTTTCGGTCTGAACACCATGGGAGGGGAGGCAATGCCCACAACCTCTCCCAACTGATTGACATTGCATCCATGGCCCAAGCTTTGGACTCTGGAACTGGAGAGATGAAGGTGGGAAGGTTGTGATTACACCTTGTTGCATAGAGGTTATCATTAGATGCCCCCTTAATGCACAAATGCGAGTGATTGATCAATGGAGAGACCATTCCATGTGAAGGACTTTTCTTCTGGATAGAGTGTTGACTGTGTGTGTGTGTGATTTGGATTTTTAATGTAGCTTTAACAATTTTTCAGTCATATCGCTAAGAAGTCTGCGATGTGGCAGTTTATAGAGATGTCTAGCAATTGGGCATCATGCTGTAAACATGTAGCATAATATTCCACCCAGTCACATTAACCTGACACCAGGCCGACCAGTCCTAACACTAACTCTTAATGCTGAGCATCTAGCGAGGCAGCTGTTAGTACCATTTTTGTAAGTCTTCGGTATGACTCAGCCAGGGTTTTGAACCCACGACCTCCCAAATCCGAGGCAGACGCTCTAAACACTAGGTCACTGGAGTGGTCAAACAGACAGTGGGTCTGGTGGTAATGTGTCTGATTTGTACCTTGATATAGAGATTGTCGCACCAATGTAGAAACTGCCACATCAGAACACACAGGTCTGGTGATCCGGTGCCTCCCTGTTTGAGAAGATATGTCATCACCAGAGTTGTCAGTCCTGACGAGGACTGTTTTTGCCTCAGAGTTGATCTTTTCAGAAATAAAAAACGTTGATGACAACCTTCATTTCTAGGATGTTTCATTTGTAGAGGCTGTTCTCCTTAGTTCTCATGTTTCGCTGATGGTAGTGAAGGTCGGCAACAGGTGTGCACCCCAACTGTGTGTACTGGCTTCGGTACCTACTGTTATTTTTGCTTGAAGCTCTCCAACAGGATTCCCATGGCCAGCAAACCCGGGTTATACCACTGATGTGTGATGATTACTGTTTGATCAAGGGGCTTGAAAAGGGCTGCCATTGTGTTCACAATGTCCACATAAGAAAGATGGCCAAGTGGGATCATGTCTGCTGCTACATTGAATAAACTGAAGAGTTGTAGAAACTTTCTTGTTGAAATCCAAGTCCATTTCGAAACAGACTCAATGAGCTTGATGATTCTAGTTATGCAACATGTCCAGATGGACATAATTCTGGGATGGATGGAGGTCTGGCTTTTCCCAGTTCACTAGAAAGTCAGGATTATCAAAATAAGAGAGGAAATTATTCATGCCTTGAGGTATGATAGTACTTACCATGTTTCTGGAGAAATTCATCCTGGTATGCTGCCGTCCTTGTAGATGACAGCGATCGGAACAGGGTGACGATGTAACCCATAATCTTGGTAAAGACCAAGACCTGATGTTGAGACCAAAGGGAAGAATGGTGAACTGATAAACTGTGTCATGGTAAGCAAAACGGATAAAATGTTTGTGAAATGGGGTAAATAGGGACATGAAAATATGCATTGGCCAGATTGAGACTGAAGGTATACTCGTCCTATTGTATGTAGAGGCAGATTGAACTTTGTCTCCATCTTGATTTGGCTGAGGTGACTCCAGTCGATGATGAATCTCAACTTGCTGTTTGCTTTTTGAAAAAAAGAAAAAGCTTATAATAAAAATCTGGAATCGGGGGATTAGCTCCACCACTGTTTGTTTTTGATGAGCAACCATATCTCTTGTTGTAGAAAGGCATCCTTCTCCCTATTTGATGGTGCATCCATGGAGAGGGGAGGGGATTGTTAAGCCTAAATTGCTAAACCTTAAGTCCCTCTGAGTCACTTAGATTACTGCCACACCCCATTTAGGGAGATCTAGTGGGCTCAAAATTTGGTCTCTTACTGCTTCTGTATAATTGTTTCCTAGGGATCGATATCGGTGCACATGTCACTGAGAAGATTCCCTGTCCTGAGGCTGCTTAACACCCCTTCACAATGGCAGGGGCCGAGTGGTTGCAAATGCCTGTGTGGGTTGAGCGGAAAGGTGGAGGGTCAGTTCCTGAGCTACCTGCCTCTATTCTTCTTCCAAAGCAACAGTGACCTGAACAGGGTTGTCCGGAAAGGGAGGGTATGACAAGGTTTGAGAGATGCGGATTGCAAACATGCAATACATCATATCAGGAGTAAATTGGCTGAACCCGTCAAAATCTGGCCATGGTATGGTGAGCATCCCTGGTCAAAAACCATACCAATCCTGGCAGTCACCTCCAAAATCTGGCCATTGCCAGTTGTCTGTCAAGTCTGACAGGCACCAATGTGGCCAAATGCAACAATAAAGAAGAGAAAGCAAAGCAGAAATTAGTAATTTATCAAGTTACTAACTCACTAATATAAATATGTTCCTTGTTACTAATGAAGGAATTGAAAAAGTCGCATTTGAAACTTGTAGACTATAATTACAACTTGTGCATTTCAAGTACTTAGTTAACAATTCTAATGAAACTACACAAGAAGGGGAAAAACAAAGCATAAATTAGCAATGCAGCATCTTCAAAACTCACTAAAACCAACTTCTTTACAAACAAAGCAAGCAAGAAAGTCAGTCATACTAACTCATAATGACCTTGCAAAGGTAAATGATAGTGTGGTGTGACATGGTTTTATAAGGCCAAACACAAATTTGGTAGAAATTGTAAAAATGTATACAACATGCTGCAGAATGATTAATCAACATCATGAATCCAGAATGAATGTTGAATGAGTCAATTAGAACACAAAGATGGTTTGGATTGTCAGAGGATAAACTGGATGATATTATCCAGTCCAGCTGCACAGCTAAAAACTAATGACACTTGGGGGAGGTAATGGGCAAGAGCTATTGCATTTTGTCTATGGAACTAGAAAAAGACAATTTCATACTTTAGTATGGCTTGATAGAGGTAGCTGGCTAATATTCCTGACATAATGTGACTGGGGAACTTATTCGAAGGACAAATTTTTTCTCTCTAGATATTGCTTGAATCACTAGGTCCAATATATGCCATAAGTGATTCAGGTAGCATTATTTTTAGGTTATTTTTTTTCTAATAATTATTCAAATTTCTTTCCTGCTGAAACCATTGTAAACAACTGGGGTATTTAACTGGAGTATCAACATCAGTTTCTTGTTTGTTCACAAATTAATGATCGACCTCTGTGCAATTTATTTCCATTTCCAACTGCAATTACTACAGAGAGAGCGAGAGAGAGAGAGAGAGAGAGAGAGAGAGGCTGTTCAGATTCTTTATAAAAAAAGGAAAAGATATGCTGTATTTGTTTGATCATGTATGTATTCCAATGCATAATGCCTCTCCAATGATGCTTTGTATGCATTCTGCCAACTCAGTTATGTTTTATAAACACTCAATTTTAAACATTTTGATTTGCTGAATGTTAAGGGAAAGAAAATAAATTTTACAACATACTGCACAAATCTGTCTATTTTATGCTGTTTGTCTTTTTAAGAGAGAGAGAATCCATAGAATTTAACCTATAATCTATAATCAATTGGCACATTTCTACACCATTTGAGGGAAAATTATTGTTTATTTAAGTTTACCAGATTTACCATTTCTGGGAAAATTATTGTTTATTCAAATTAGCACAATCAGTACTTCTAAAATCTCAAAAGTGGTTTAATACCCGATTTAACTGCTGAGAAAACTACTCCACTACCTTATCTTGACTCCACTGCACATTAAAGCCACATTCTCCCACACATTCTAAACTTATCTGACATCTTGTTAAAACTCGTTATACTTTTCTCCACCTGTAATTCACTACTCAGTTCAAAATGAAATGAAATTACTACAAAATGATTGCTTTTATGTGAAATTTACATTTTTTTGTATCACTGTACTACCAAGTCTGAAAGCAGTTGCCAACTTCCAACAGTTCTCAATGGCTACTTTTAAGTCCTACGGAAAAATTATATGCAATGGAGAGTGATCATAAGTTTAGAAGATCATCGTCTTTTAATTTTATTTTGATAGATGTCTTAAAATCCTGTTTGAAAATAAATCATATCCATCAGGAGTCAAATGTCATTAATAAACACAGGAGTTGTGAGATTTTAAGAATATTTCACCCTAGTAGTATTACCACCTTTAACTTGGATACCCCTTGATATACCAAACTCTGTTGAAGAATGACAACTGACACCTTATGGATATGGTTTACTTCTTAAATATTAATTTGTCAACTTTGAGGGATGGTAGTGATATCTGCCAGATTATTTAATCTTATTTGTTTATCTGTTTGTAGTGTCATCATCTTCTTGCAGAAAGAATTTATTATCGGTCAAAAAGGTGAAGGTCATTTAAACTTTACAATTTTTATTTTCTACCATAGAGAACAAATAACTTGACAATTTGAACAGTAAAGGTTTGTATTCGGTAAATCACATTTAGACTATTTGAAGATTTCTAGGGAGTTAATTCCCTATAAGTCCCTTTCACTGACCTCATTAGCAGGTCCTTCCTGTGATTGCTGGGAACCAAAAAAGTGCTCATGTGACTTGATCAATGAAAGCAGGTAAGAACTACAGAAAACTGGTAAAATATGTAAAGTGAAAGAAAACCATACATTTTCTGTGGAATCTTGTTGGTCTAACTGCATGAAGTAGTACACCAATTTAAACTGTGAAGTTCAATTTTCTTGTACAGTGTGACCTGACAATATTAATGTAAAATGATAAGTATGATTGTGAGATACTAACAACACTAACAAGAACCTTATTTTAGCATCGGTTGTTGTATGATGTAGCTATCTGAACTTGTGTGCACATTTGTTCCTTCAAGCTTCTTGTACAGCCTGACCTATTAGTATAATTGAAATATGTCTGGTATGATCATAAGACATTGACACAAGCCTTGTTAAGTGTGGGGTACTGCTGATCTAGCTGTTTAAACTGGTAAGCACATTTGTTCCTTTCTGCTGTGTAGTTCAGTTCATTGTACAGTCTGGCCTGATAATATAGAACATCCTTCACCCTCATAAAGGCCTCAACTGTCCTGAACATGTCCACTACACGATCCAATATGTTTACAGCAGCAAGGAGGGCTGTAACAAAAGAAACATACCTTTATAATATCCCATAAACATCAATTAAATATTTATTTAACTTCCAACTTACCTTGAACAGAAGGCTGTGGCCTGGAAAATATGAACACAAGTTTCCATAACAAGGTTATTGTTGTTTTGAGGTTTAATGCCATTTCTCAGTCCATGATAGGCTATATATGGTGGCCAGTATAACTTGGTGGACAGAAAACACTGGTGAGAACCACCTACTCATGGGAAGCTACTGGCAGCTTTCTCACATACCCACAATGGCCGAGCCTGACCAACACAAACTGAGGTGAGATGGCAGTTATTGGTAAAGGTGGGTGTTTTAGCCACCCAGGATCCCCATTAAAAGGTAACATTACACCGAGTCCATCACCTGTTACTGCATCCTGTTGTATTCCCCAAGAAAACCATCATTATTTTTTGGGCTAATTTTTAATGGTGACTTTCTAACCATGAATAATGTTACTTGCATTCAATATTAAGTAGCATTAAAGTCTCAACAGAAAATAAAATGTAATAAATTTGGCATTCCAAATTTATGTAGTCAAATAAGAGTTATCCAACATCTAAACTCTTAGATAGAAATAGTGATATGATCTAATGCATCTAAAATTAAAAAAAGGAAGTACATATCAGCAAACAGCTGTTGAATACAGTGACAATGGTGTCAGAACAAACAGTTAATGAATACAGAGTCATATGTGTCACAACAAACAGCTATTGAATGCAGACATTTGTGTCACAACAAACAGCTACTGAATACAGAGACTTGTATCACAACCAACAGCTTCTGAATATAGAGACACTGATTTAACAACAAAATACAGTCTGATTACTTAAAGTTTTGACTGGAAACCAGAACATTTTATAACATCACTCACCTAGAAAGTTTTTATGAAGACCAGTCTAACATTCCTGCTGCTGACTTTTTTTCACATCTTCTAAAACCATTAGGTTTCTTTTATTAAAAATTGACAAAAATAAAAGATGGAATTTAATCTGTCAAAGAAATGTCTTATTAAAAGGAAATCGACCTTTCTTTTCATCTTTATATTTTATTTAAAATGTTTGTGATAAGTAACTTTTATTGAATGAAGACCTTAACTTACAGTTGTATATCTTCATTATCAGCAACAATCTTGTCCTATAAGAAAGGCACTATGTTGCATGAATTAGAACTACATGTAACAGCAGAGACATTGCCCCTCAATACTGTAAACTGCATGCCCAATTGTACAACCTCGATAAATGAAAGCTTGTTGTCATGGCTTAAATGTAAAACAGAGATTGCACTCGATTATAGTGGTAGATCTAAAGATCACATGCTCACATAATCCGTTGAGTTTTGGTAATATTAATGATGTTATAACAAGGCCTGAGTCTTTATTTAGCTGCAGACTGGTCATCATGTGTAACCTCAAATATTTCTTGTTTATTCTTATAAACTGAAAAAGAAGTTTTAAAATCTTATGACATCTGAAAAGAGTAATAGATGTGCATTGATGCAGGTGGAAGTAGCTCAATAGTGGGAAAGTGATGGTTTAAAATACAATTGAAATTCTGTAAATATAGCTTGCAATATACTAATCACCAGCCTAAGTTGATCTTCATTAATTAGATGTTTGTCTATTCTCAACCAGTGCTAAAAGTAAAGTATCAACAGTATTGGCTTACCATGTGTTATAGATGCTATGAGTTCATTTAAGTATGGACATACCAGCAGAAGGCATGAGTGAACCACAGGAAATTCGTCTGCTACAAGACAGGCTTCAAACACCCCAGGTCAGAAAAGGATGGAAATTATGATAAAATAAACATATCTGGACTTTCCAGGATCAATGGAAAAAGACATGGCCATGTGTTGAGTATGATGAAAGGAGTTGTTTATGTTCTGTTCAGCATGTGCGGTACACTCAGAAACAGCTGATTGTTTAAGTGCTTTATCCAAAGGTATGTCACATTTTATTCCAAAGGTATGCCAAATTGTATTCCAAAGGTATGTCCAATTTTATAACTGACCAACTGATAGCACATGAAACAAGCAAAGATCATACTATTTACACCAGAATAATTAAATACCTTTAATCAAATACCTTTACATTTCTCAATCATCAAGACCCTGTTTACCTAAGCCTTTAAAAAGATGACTGCACAACCGGTCATTTACCATGTCAAAGCTAGCAGATTTCCATCCTGATGAAAGCATTGCATTCTTCTGACAAAACACAGTACTTGACTCTCTAAAAGTTCTGAATGTTAAAAATGTGTCAAAAGTAGCAATTTATATTTCCTGGCCTTACTTTAAAGTCTGTTTTGCTCATTTTTAGTTAACTACAGCAGTGAGATTCAGAGAGGATCCACCAATAAACAACACGATCATGTGATTTAAAAATTTTAAAATGTCAAGTATAGTAAAATATTTATATGACTGAATCTGCAGCAAAGTAGTTATCTGAAGTTTGAGAGTTTTTTTGTTATATATTTTTCCTGCTTTTATGTTACTGTACTGGTGTAGATATTTTCATGTTAGACTTAGCTATTTGATTGGTCCTTGGCTTATGCAGACCCGGGCAATCTGTACTGGTGTACATATTTTCATGTTAGACTTAGCTATTGGATCGGTCCTTGGCTTATGCAGACATGGGCAATCTGGGGTTCCACTGGTCCTGTACCAGTGAGTCAAAAACGAAATCTTCAGACCCTGTTACAGGTTTCATTACATTCATGGCCAATACAGACAGCAAGATGTTCATGCACTTGCCTTACAGTGGAATTCATTATATTAAGTTGCACTGACACAATCGTGCATCCTGTAGAAAAAAATCCTGTGCACCCCCATTTGTACTTAAAAGGCATTCTGAAATATTAGTCAGGGAGGAAATATGCATAGTTACATGAATACATTTATGATAATAATCTTTATATAATACTTAGGTATACAAACCTGTCTTTTTATCAGCTTTTGTGGATTTTGCTCCCAAAGCAACTTGACATCTAGCACAGCAGTAGAGAACTCGTGCCTTGTCATAAACAGAGCCATGGGAAAGAATTGTCAACATTTGCTGGTCAAGCAGTTTGAGGGCCTGCTCAGGCAGCTGCATTTGTAACTGTCAAGAGAAACGACACACATGTATTATAAGAGCCATTTCTAGTCAGGGTTAGAGAAGGTATGCACCAGATGCCTTACAGAACCAGTTACTGCATGATTGTTGATTGTCTAAATTCTATGTCCTATTTTTGCTAGTTGCCGAAGATTTTTTTTTATACCTTGGATTATGTGTTAATATTTCCCCCTGCTAGCTGAAAATATACTGTATATAATCAGAAGTAATGATTCTGAAGTAACTGATTCCATGTGATAATTGATACAGAGCATCTAGAAGTTTTGTGATGTGTACAAGTACATAATCCAAACACTCTAGGAAAGATCTGTGACAGGTGTACCAGTACATAATCCAGACCCTCTAGGCAAGTTCTGTGACAGGTGTACAAGTACATCATCCAGACCCTCAATTTTTTTGTTATACTGCGAACATACTCTGTTATCTTTCTTGACTGAACAACCTTTTCAAAAAAGCTCTGAATGTTGAAAATGTGTCAAACGAGGTACTTTTTAATTACTAGCCTTACTTTAAAGTCTAATTGTTTTGCCCAGTAAATAAAATACGCATTACAAAATAAATCTAAAAAAATTCCAAATTCTAAAATACAAGTTTATTTTATAATATTAAGTCAAACTTTTATATCTGCACACCTGTTGAAATAAAAATAAATGAACTACTTCGTGAGTCTGAAATGTTCCAATAGTACGTCCCCTTACACTCCAGCAATTATTCATCCAAAAGACCTGAGGCAGCATGACCTGGTAGTAAGAACTGAAGACTTTGGATGAGAATGTAGATTTGAGAACCATCCTGACCCCAAGTAAAGGCACTTAACCCAGATGGGTACCAACATTCCCTGGAAATATTAAGCAATGATTGACTGGTCAAAAACATTCCAAGAGAATATTGTCTGGAATTCTATTTACCTGTGCATAAGCTAGATGAGCTGAAGCAATTGCTTCCATCTGCTGCAGATGATGTTGCCTGGAGCGGGTGATACACTCCAATATGTAATTTATGGCTACTGTGGGGTTCCCAGACTGAGAATATAGTTCTGCCAAAGTTATCAAGACTCTGAAAGCAAAACATAGTTAAATTTTCTTTATGTAAATTGTAAAAACTGATAATAAATAACATTTTCTCAACAATCCTGATGGAGTTGCTGTAATGTGGAACACAAAAGAAACCACTAATCTTGGACGGATGCCTACAAACACTTGGCAGTGCACCAATTAACACAGAAACACTTCTTAAAGTAAACTGGTTCTTCTAGAATACCTGATCATATCACGACTACCTCACAAACCCAGCCTTCCCAGATAAAAATTTAACAACAGGAGCTAAATGTTGTCTGGCCATGTGTCAACAGTGATTTTCCCTTCATATAGGGTTTGCACCAAATCCCAAGTTACTACTGCAAGAGAATGCACATTCTCCAGGTAGGATGTAACTGGGGGAGGTTCACCATGTACTGCGGTCAGATAAGTATTCTCAAAGCAACATATTTTACTAGGAAAAATTGGTTTCATCTTTAAATATGTTACTCCATCATAATACCTAAGGACAAACTATTTCTCTTCTCACAGCCAAAGTAGAAAGTTAGCTATTTTGTTGTGAGAACTATTTGTTTTTGCAGGCTTATTTTATATGTTCCTGAAGTAGTTAACAGCTCTGGATTCTGGTGAAAAGCATGCTGCTGTGGTTACCTAAGCAGGGAAGGAATTGCCTTTATTTTCCTTGATGTTCCACTAGTATATTTATTAGGTCATTTACCAATATTTCTCGCTTAAGGGGAGCAAATCAGGACAATGGAACACTTGGATTTTCTTGCTTTTTGTAGCAGATTTGGAATCAGGTGTTGGAGGGTATATATCCAAGCTGTTCTAATCCATTGGATGAGTACTGACTGTCCAGGCCTTCAGATCCTGGACAGGTGACATAAAGACTGGAAGTTTCACATTCCACTGTGCTGTAACTGAATCTACCAGTGGTTGATACTGGTGGATACAAATGTGACAGAAAACCAAGGGATGAAGTGAACATTCTGTAAGAATTTGTTCTTCAGGACAGCAAGTCTGCTAATATTGCATCTGTCTGGTACATGAAGAATGTGGATTTGTCATTGAGTTTGTTGATTACACCACCTTGGTAAATCCCAAACAAAAATGCATCGGTCATGGGTTCTGGCTTTCTCTTGTCTTCTGAGATAATTCACCACAGTGGAGTTGTCAGATAAAATGAGAATGTTTTTTTTATGTAGCTTCTGACACCAATAAAACTCTTTCAGAATGGTTTTCATCTTTAGGGTTTTGAAATATAATAGACAATCCTAACCTTTAACCTCCTGGAATGATGGAAAATGTACATCTCAGCTAACTATGCTCTTATCTATGCAAAATGTCAATCTCAGAGGTTGTACATGCGAAAGGAAAACATAACATAAGCCTAGTGAGGTTCTCCAGTTTTCTTTGATGGGACTGCATGTGCATGATTGGTACTGTTTGCTTCAAGGGGCAAAGTTTCGGCCTCCATAGGGACAACAGTATCATTTATAAAGACCCTATAAGTAGGTGACATAGGACAATGAGGTCCACTGCTTCACTGAGTAAATGCAGCAGGCAAAGGACTTCTCGGGCTGAGAGACTGTTCTGTGTAAGAGTTGAAGAAACTGCTGAACTGATTTTCAGTGTGCTTTTGTAAAGGATATACACTCTGTTCATATGTGTTTTCAACTCCATACCCAAATGAGTAAAACGTTTAGTCAGTATAATATTGGATTTTTTCTTGTTTACAAGGAATCCAAGGCTGCAGAGAAGTGTAATGAAGGCATTCATATCTTGAGTCAAAATATAACTCACCTGGTGTTTTTGAAGAATGTCATCAATATTCACAATTTATGTGATTCTGGATTACTCTCACCCTTAGCTAAGTAAAAATAAACATTTTAAATATGCTGAATGCTCCAATATATAAAAAGTGATTGATTTACCTGCATTTGAAGTCTGGTGAAACATCTGTGTCAGCTTTACTGAGTTTCTCCAGAAGTTTGTTGAGTTGTGAAAGAGCACTAGTCACATCTCCCTTCTCCTTGCATAAAATGGCATTCCTACAAAAAGCAAATTTTTAGTAAATTATGTTTCTTTTTCAACTATGTTCCCCGATCACATTAACGTTAGGGATATAAGCCTGCTACCTCTTGAATCCAGCCCTACTAAAAGAGGAAAATTCGTCTTTTCTATCTATCTCATATAGACCAAAGGGCAATAACTCTTGTCCCTTACCTCCCCTTGCCACCGCCAAGTGTCACTAGTTTTTTAAGCTGAGCGATATATATTATACGAGGATGCTCGCATAGCGGGGTGGTTGGGAGGGTTTTAAAGTAATGTGATCGGGTAAGTATTCTCGGAGAAACATAATTTACTAAAAATTTGCTTTCTCCTTCAAATACGTTCCCCGATCACATTAACATTAAGAGAATAGGTAATAGGAGGAGGGAATGCTGAGCATCCTACCTCTACCCCGGGTACCTTCTAGGGAATGATGGCTGGATTCCCCATTTGAGCGATAACCTGTTCTCCTAATTTCATCAGCAACACAGCCTAGGATCCCGTGATATGTGACCCCTATATACGGTTAAGAAGATAGTTATTGAAATCTTCTTACCTACGAAATTTCACTGGCGAATCCAGCGAAGTTGATAAGCTGTGCTGATTGTTTTAAATGGGTCTGGTGGTCATCAGGGCTGCTGACACCGGACCTACCAGATTCAAGGTTTGCCTCTGCAAAGCCAAATCTCTGAGATAAAAACTGGAGAAGGTTGACTCTGCATGCCAGCCAACAGCTTCATTTATATCTCAGATCGAAACATTGCGTTCGAATGCAAGGCTCGCCGAGATTGCTCTAATCTCATGAGCTGTAATCTTCATGAGGCGACTCTGATCTTGTGAGACCTCCAAGTACACTGAGCGTATAACCCACTTGAGCCATGAAGCAAGGGCTTGAGGGGTGATATCCCATTTACCAGCTTTGACCGGAAGAAAGAGGCGCTTATGTGTGTCCTGACACGCCTCTGTGCGTTTTAAATAGTGCTCGAGTGCATGAACAGGATCTTGCATAGTTGTTGCTCTTGACTTACCTATGTAAGAGAGCGAGCGAATGACGATTCTTTGATCGCCAATGGATAGTAACCTATTTTTTGGCTACAAAGCCTGGTTGCATCAGGAGGACCACCAAACCATCTGATCTGAACTGAAGAAAGTTTGGATCACTGGACAGGGCATCTGATCTGAACTGAAGAAAGTTTGGGTCACTGGACAGGGCATGTAACTCGCTCACCCTGCATGCTGAAGCTAAAGCTATCAAGAAACATGTTTTGTATGATAGTAGCTTTAACGAAGTGTGGGCTAAAGGTTCAAATTTGTCTGAATTGAGCCATGTTAAAACCCAGGACAGATTCCATTTTGGAAACAGGGTGAGGGATTTTGGTCGATTGAAATCAAAATTGGCTAAAAGATCTGATAGATCTTTGTTATGCCCAATATCACATCTACCATGATGGCGGAATGTGTCTGATATCATGGAGCGGTAGCCTTTGATAGTAATTGGAGCCAACTGTTTCTCCTCAAAAAGCCAGAGAAAAAAGTCGGCCAGTTGAGGAATTGAGACACTCAAAGGGATGATGTTATTGATATGGCACCAGTCCCTGAAAACACGCCCCTTTCCCTCGTAAGCCTTCAGAGTGGAGGGCCTTCTTGTTCTTGAGATTCTCTCCACAATCGAAGGTTTAAATTGTTTGTCTCGCAAGGCTGTCCAGACAACAGCCAAGCGTGAAGAAGACGGTCCAGGCAGGGGTGGAACACCCGTGACCGCGATTGTTATAGAAGATTTTGGTCTGGTTGGAATCTTCCTAGGTAGATCTATCGCTAGATCGAGTAGATTGGTGACCCAGGACTTGTTCCATCTGAGAGGGGCAATCAGAATCATCCAAAAGTTCTGACCTTTTAACCTCTGGATTATTTTTGGTACCAAAATCGTGGGAGGGTAGGTGAATGCCCACAACCCCTCCCAGCTGATTGACAGAGCGTCCATGGCCCAAGCCTCTGGGTCTGGAACTGGAGAGACGAAGGTGGGCAACTTGCGATCCCACCTTGTCGCAAAAAGATCGATCATCAGATGCCCCCAAAGTGTGCAAATCCGAAGAAAGACTGATTGATGGAGTGACCATTCCGTGTGAATGACTTGACCTTTCCTGGATAGAGTGTCGGCCAAGACATTGAGTCTGCCGGGAATGTGTCTGACTTGTACGTTGATGTGGAGGTTGTCACACCAACATAGAAACTGCCAGATCAGAATGCACAGGTCTGGTGATTTGGTGCCCCCTTGTTTGAGGAGGTAAGTCACCACCACAGAGTTGTCTGACATAATGAGGACAGTTTTTCCTGAGAGTTGATCCTTCCAGAAATGAAAGGCATTGATGACAGCCCTCATTTCTGAAAGGTTGATGTGGAAAGGCCTCTCCCCTGGCTCCCACGTGCCGCTGACTGTAGTGAAGTCCGGCAACAGGTGGGCACCCCAACCGTAGGTACTGGCGTTGGTGCATACCGTTATCTCTGCTTGGGGCATCTCCAGAGGAATCCCCTTGGACAGCCAACCGTGGTTGTGCCTCTGACACAGGAATGATCGTATCTCGGGCGTGATCATTATTGTTTGATTGAGGGGACTTGAAAAGGAGCGCCATTGTGCCAGTAACGTCATTTGTAAGGGACGCATAAAAAGACGGCCAAGCAGGATCAAGTCCGCCACTGCATTGAATAATCCGAGGAGTTGCAAGAATTCTCTTGCTGAAATCCACGTCCTGTTGAAAACGGACACGACGAGTTCGACGATCCGGATTACGCGAGCGTGAGGAAGCTGTACCAGATTCAGATCGGTGAGAAACTCCATACCCAGATGGACAAAACGCTGGGATGGATGGAGATAGGACTTTTTCCAGTTCACGAGAAAGCCTAGATGATCTAAAAGTGCTAAAAGATCGTTTCTGCCTCTGAGCAGAATAGAACTTTCCATATGTTTCTGGAGGATGTCGTCCAAGTACACTGCTGTCCCTGTAGATGAAGTCGAATGGAACAGGGTGACGACGCAATCCATAACCTTGGTAAAAGCCCAAGGGTTGATGTTGAGGCCAAAGGGTAGGACCTGGAACTGATAAACCGCGTTGCGGTAAGCAAATCGGAGAAATTTCCATGACGCGGGGTGGATAGGGACATGAAAATATGCATCGGTTATATCTAGACTGACGACATACTCGTCCCGCCGAATGGAAAGACGAATTGATCTCGCCGTTTCCATCTTGAATTTCAGTGGTAAAATGTATTGGTTGAGGTGACTCAGGTCGATGATCGGCCTCAACATGCCGTTTGCCTTCTGGATAAGAAACAGCCTGGAATAAAAACCCGGCAATTGCGTTTTTTTTTTTTTCACAATCTCCACTGCTCGTTTTCCTATGAGCGACCATATCTTCTGTTGTAGAAAGGTATCCTTCTCCCGATCGGACGGTACGTCCATGAAGAGGGGAGAGGAGGACAGGGGAGGGGGTTGGATAAATGAAATCCGAAGCCCCACCGAAATGACCTGGATCACCCAATCGTTCTGAGGAAAAAGGTGGTCCAGTGGTCCTGAAATTGCAGGAGGCAGCCGTCCACAGGTAGGCTGACCGCGGGTGGTGGGGAGGGTATGTCAACTTTTAGAGTTAGGAGGCTTGAAGACGGAGAAACTTTGTTTCTTACCGCCTCTGTATGGTTGCCTCCTAGCTTGATTAGACTGTTGTCTCCTGGCATTGGGTTGGGATCTATACTGCACATTTGATTGTAAGGATCCCTTGTCCCTGGTCTGCCAATTATCCCTCCGCTGTGGCAGGGGATGATTTTTTCTAAACGCCTGTGAGGGTTGGGCGGCGAGTTGGAGGGGCAGTTCCTGAGCTGCCTGCTTCCGAACTTCTTAAATTTTTCCTCCAAAGAGTAAAGGCGACCCAAACGGAGTTATCTGTAAAGCCAGAGTATGATGGGGCTTGAGCGACATGGACCGCAGACATGTGTCACGACGTATCAGGTCTAAGTTGGCAGAAGCAGTCAACGCATTAGCCATGGAATGGTGAGCTGCCCTGTTAATAACTCTAGCAATCTGGGCCGTCGCTTCCCAAGCGTGGTCATTGTCAGATTTTTCTGCGAGTCAGAAAATGGCAAATAAAGCCAAGTCTGACATTGAAGACGTAGCGACTACGTTCCGGACTAGCTTTGACGTGGCATGGAACACATTTTTGTCCACTTTGTAAAACCGTGGAGCGGACATGTGAACTGCTGCCATATTTTTTGTCCAGGGCCGGAAGATCCGTACTGTAGGCGTCTGAATGAGTTCTGTACCAGTGACACGAGAACGTCGCTGGTACTTGGCTTTCTGAAAAGAACGCCTTAGCATTCCCCGGATCATCTATTCGTCCTGATAGATGATCATTGATCTCCTTAATTTTTGCCGACTGGGGAAAGAGCCGGAAGGACGGTGTCTCTTCCTCCCCGTCAAGATCTACAGACGCCTTAACTTTGTAGTCTTGAGTGGCGGTAGGAGGTGGAGGACATTCTGAAGTTGCCAACACCCTACAAATTGCTTCCACTGCTGCCTTGAAGCCAAACTCAGTCCGTTCCATGGTTGGATGTGTGTACGGCTGATTTGCAGGAGTTTTGTCACCCTCACTGTGTGCCGAGTCGTGTTCTAGAATAGCTTGCCAGCTGGTTTGTTTGGCTTGTGGTTGGCCTGAATGTTGGCGACGGTCCTGCTATCACCGGAACCGGCTGCTCCAATGGTCTGGCTGGACGGACAGATTTCTCAATAAAATCTCCGCCATAGTATTGGTATGTTGCCGGCGGTACAGCTTGATGGACAGATTTATCACTAAGATCCCCGTAAATCATATTTGGTCGGACCGTTTTAGCAATAGGGTCCCCATGCTGGTATAGCTGGATAGCCGGTGATGTAGAGGTTGTATAATGAAATGGATCCGATGGATCCGGTAAAAACCCCATGCATCCTGACTTACAGGCCCGAAGGCCATGCTCGGACATGCGGGGGTACTTACGCCCACTGGGCAGCCTAAAATTGGGGGAATATTCCCCCAAAGAGTCAGAAAAAGCTGTGGAAGCGAGCGAGGGAAATAAGGGTAATATCTGGCCTGATGTCAATAGCTGCGTCGTCGTTTTCTGGACCAAACAATGCATCTGTTCAAAGGTGGACTGTTACCCTGTCAACATTATTTTCCTCCATTGCCGCTGATGTTACTGTGGCTGACGGTTGCAAACAATGAACTTTAGGTGGAGGGGGGGCCCCAACGTCCCCCACTCCCTTTTTCTGCCTTTTGGACTACATCAGCCCACATTTGCTCTGTCCATGTATTACACATGCTGCATGGTATAGATGATGTACAGTTGGTACATACAATACAAAAGTCATGGTTGTCTTCTTTTGCTTTGAACTTTTTGCATTTCATGCATTTGGTTGACATTTCTACTGAAACGACACAAGAAAAGAAAACAAAGCACAAATTAGCAATTCAGCATGTTATTAATTCGCTAATACCACAACTGTTACTAACGGAGTAAGCGAAATTAGTGTCGCGTTAACTCTTAATTGACAACACGAGTTCAGCGATAGTGTGTGTAACATGGTCTTCAGTATACGACATCTGTAAGGGTGACAAAGTCACTCAATTTTGAAAAAATTGTTAAAATAATGTATACAACCTATAGAAGAATAAGTGTCCAACGCAATAAATCCAAATTTAACTTCGGATGGTCCAATTTAACGCTAAGATGGCTTGGATTGTTTGGAGGTATAATGTATGAGTTATCAGTACAAGTGAAGCTTAAAAACTAGTGACACCTGGCGGTGGCAAGGGGAGGTAAGGGGCAAGAGTTATTGCCCTTTGGTCTATATGTGATAGACAGAAAAGACAAAATTTCGTCTTTTAGTAGGGCTGGATTCGAGAGGTAGCAGGCTTATATCCCTAACGTTAATGTGATCGGGGGACGTATTTGAAGGAGAAACAAATGACAATAGTATGATGGTGAGTAATAAAAAACATGGGCTGTTGTTGCCAAATACCTATATTCTACAACAGTAATTTTAAAAGTCATTTTGTGTATTTTTTGGAATAAATTTTTTTATGGTTGTTCTTTTATAAACATTTTAGATATCTGGCTCAGTGTATGACTGATATACTCCAATGTATGTATGACTGATGTACTCCAGTGTATGCATGACTGATGTACTCCAATGTACGTGTGACTGATGTACTCCAATGTATGTGTGACTGATGTACTCCAATGTATGTATGACTGATGTACTCCAATGTATGTGTGACTGATGTACTCCAATGTATGTATGACTGAAGTACTCCAGTGTATGTATGACTGATGTACTCCAGTGTATGTATGACTGTTGTACTCCAGTGTATGCATGACTGATGTACTCCAGTGTATGACTGATGTACTCCAATGTATGTGTGACTGATGTACTCCAATGTATGACCATGACATACCCCACTGTATTTATGACCAATGTACTCCAGTGTATGTGCGACCATGATGTAATCAGGTGTATGTATGACTGATGTACTCATGTATGCATGACTGATGTACTCCAGTGTATGCATAACTATGATGCACTCTAATGTATGTGTGACTAAGTATGACTATGACATACACCAATGTATGCATGATTGATATACTCTTGTGTATTCATGACTTTAATGTACCCATTTAATACATTATTGACCATAAAATGCAGAGGAAAGTTCTTTTCCCAAGGACACAACATGGTAGCCAACCTTGGTCAACCTGTTTGGGTATCTATCTCATGACCATTGGTTTGCATGTCCAATGCTCTATTAGCTTAGCTCCTACAGGTCTCTGGCATGAGTGGCAGCAGTAAATAATCACTGAAGGGATTTGGCACAAAACCTACTATACAAGGGGTGACCACTTTCATGGTGAGCATCTTTCTTACAACAGGTAGGTAGGATCTGCAACGTAATGGATGTACTCACACTGTTGTATGATGTACTCACACTGCTGTATGATTGGGTAGTGAATATGAAGAAGAAAGTAAACAACAGCTAGATGTGACAGTTCTTAAAGGGATGTATTCATTATATAAATTTAGACTGCAGATGTATGTAAAGTCAACAATTGTGGAATGATGGAAAATGATTTATGGTATATATATTGAATTTTACAAAAATGTTCTTGCTTTAGATATTTAGTGAGGCCTATGCATCTAATTACTTCTCTTCAAAGATCATATGTGATGCACATATTCTAGGTTAGTAAAATTTTGTAATTTCATACAAAAAAATGCATAGTGAAAGAGTTTTCAGTGGACACCTTAAAATAAAGAACACATGCTTATATAATACAGCATTTATATTGTTGTCTTTATATTGCTTTTATAACCAATCTCAAACTCCTCCTAGTCAATTACCTCCTCTGGAAGGATGATGCCATATATACAATAAATTAAACTGGTGGTAAAATGGAAAAACCTGTATTTTTTAAAGGTAATGTGAAAGTATGAACTACAAACAGCATGAGACAAAACTCTACATAAAAGAATGCATAAAAGGGACATAAAGGAATCCATAGAGAACAAACATTTATGATCTTTGACGAGTTGGCTGGTTTGACTATAAACTACGCATAAAATTAGAAAATTCAGAGAACCTTATCTCTGCTTCCAGCTCATTAATTGCCTTGAGGTTTACAATAGCTTGTTCTGTGATGCTCCACTTTCTGTTTAGCAGAGTTCTGTCAAATAAGATTTCCTGCTCACATGACATCCAGAGATACGCATGCTGTGTGTGTGGAGGGAATCGCAGCTTGGCATTGTTTATTATGTCAAAGGCTAAGGTGTATTGGCCCTGAAAATGAAATCAGAATACAAATTCAACTATTGTGCTTGAAATCAGATATGATCTCTACAGGGGCAAATCATTCATCTCCTTTTTCCCCAACTATAATAGGAACATTCAATTGATGATTTCATGTTCATCAAAAATTCTCAATTAAAACAGGAACTTGAATTCTATGTATGTATGTATTTATGTATGTATGTATCTATGTATGTATTTACATATAGAAGTATCTTTTTATCAGCTTGATCAAAAACATGCATATATTTCACAAATTAGACTTTTGATTGTTTCCGACTTGAACTCACGTTATCTGCATGCAGTTTGGCCATATTACACAGTCCAATGCACACAGGCTCTCCATTGTGGTACACACAACTCTCTGATGTGTCTAAGTTTAGCACCAGCTGACTAGTCATTGCATGACATTCTCTGTAATGAGATAAAAATATCGATAACATGGTCAGCCTTTAAAAGTTCTGGGTCCATAAAATTGTACATACTCTTTGTTTTACACGTGAAGATTAGTCTTGTTTAATTCACATTCGTTAGTGAAATTCTTCCATAAACCCATACCTGATAAGCTTCTTAATAAACCAAAATATTTACAGTTGTTTTGGTTTTCTTGACGAGGAGAGAGAAAATCTGATCTTAGAAAGCTGTTTGCAAAGTCTACTCAAATTGAAATTAATAACAGTAATAATAATATTCAGTGCATAGTATTTGTTCGAAAACCAAGTTTGAAAAGTGAATCTGCATACAGAGGTCACCTGTGTACAAAGGCCAGTGGGACCTGTTCCAATGGGTGGATGCTACAGACAGGTCCGACTCTACTAAAATAAAAGATACATTAAGGACGTATTATTATTTAAGGTTAGTTCCAACTGGTGTGCTTAGGTCAGACTTGACCTGATACATAAAATACTGATGCACTAGCAAGGAAGAGGAGACAAGTTTTTTTCCAATCAAAAACTGGTTTCTTACGATAAGCCCCATTATACATATATAGTGCAACCCCGCTATAACCGGCCCCGCTATAACGCAAATTCGGATATAACGCAGTTGTGGTGTGGCTCCCTAAATTTTGTATATTCATTCGCACATGAAAAAATATTTTTTGTTCAAAGTTTATTATCATTATGGGGAAGAGATCGTGTATGAATTTGAATTTAATATGATCATGGCGTGGTTCCTGCAATTTTAATTACATGTATGTGTATTTTTCTCGTACCGAGATTTTATTTTTTTTAAGTACGAGAAATAAGTGTATAAAACATTTATTATCATTCTGGGAAAGAGTTCGTGTATGAATTTTAATATAATATGATTGTGGCACAGCTTCTGAAATTTAACAATATGACCAGGTTCTTGAAGTATTATGCCAAAATAAACATTATCGGAAATGTTACTTATTACCGGTCCATGAGTAAAGCCAGTAAGTCATCCTTGTAGCTGTCTTTTATTAATTCTGTATACAATCATTGCTCAAACAATAGCTGACATGTGTTTCTTCTTTAGCTGCATACACAACCAAGCAGAAGACAATGCGGTGGTTGATAAAAGATTCTCAAAAAACAAAAGCCGCCAACATGTTTGCTGGGCTTGACGGTGTTATTAGATGCAATCAGTTGACCAGTAATAAATGTCCGCTTTATTAGCTGGAAATTCAAAGGGTATGAAATTGTACATGCATTCAGCTTTAATTTTTTTTTTCATAAAAGTGACTTGTGACCATTGCATGACTACTGCACTTAGTTCTCTGGTGTTACATGTGTATGGGGTTTACTTATGAACTCGTTATTTTAATTTCCTATTTTTTTAATAAATATTTTACCATTATGGAAAAGCAAGTTAAGAAACGCAAGTCGTTCTCTGCACTTTGTGCAATGATTAGTATAATAGTTTTCACACATTTCTTTCGATATTCACAAAACCTTAAAAAAAGTTATATGCACGCTGAAAGCATGTGTTGATTGGTAATTATTCTTGCTGTAATGGTTCGAACAAATAAGCATAAAAGCATTAATTATTGGAAATTTGCAATGGATAAATGTACACTGAAATGCATGTGAGAAAATGTTAGCAGTATGAAATTTGTACAGATACCGTTCATAGACACTGGAACTTAATGAACCATACACATGCTTCGTCTTTCTTAACCAAATTTTGCTGTTAAATTTTCCTAATGAATTCAGACACATAATGATGTGTGACAAAATTATTGAATAGTTTAAATATGTATGCAATTTTTGCAATGGAATTACATATATTATGGATTAATTTCAAGCCCATATGGCAAGTAAACGGTGGTGATACTCTGTTCATGCTATATATTAGACATTGAATTCAGACACAATGATCTGGGAAAAAATTATTGAATATTGTAAATATTGTAAATCTGTGTGCAATTTTCCAATGGAATTACATGCATACATTTAGATGAACTGAATGCCACGACAGCATGATAGCAAACGGTGTTGATGCCCTATTCATCATATACATTAGACATGAATACACATATATGTGCCAATGATTTGTTCTCTGAAAAAAGTAAAATACTGTAAAACCCCGCATTAGCGTGACCCCAATATTAATGCAATCTAATTTTTTTGACCCCAATTATTATGTTATAGCAGGGTTCCACTGTACACACACACAGAAATCTGGTATTTCAAAAAGTTATAATTTACAGTAATTTGACAGGTGACCTTACCTCTTACCATACATTTTCCAGAGTGCGGATTTCTGGGTGTAACTCATACACATGAATCCTGACTGTGAGTGCTGGCAGTTCAATATGTCACTCTTCATTATATATTCAAACACGCTAAAAAAGGAGAACATCACTTTAAAACATGAGTAATATGAGACATCCTGAGAAATTTCTCACGATACAAATTGTTTCTTGTAGATAGATAGCTCACCTTGCCTTCTCCATTTTTAAAATATATTTAAATTGTGTTGTTTTTAAAAACATTGATATGGCATCAAAAAGTTGCAGCAAGGATCATATATAGTAATTCTGAGATGTCGCCATAACGAAGAAGAAGTGGTATCTATCCCTTTTGCTCTGCTCTTCAAATCATTAAATGCATTTTAATTGGAAAAATAGAGCTGGTGTAAGCATGATGTGACCTCTGCAGTTTTATACATGAAAGGGCTCCAACCTAATAATTAAAGTCGTCCTGAGATGACTTTATGTCATGGACCTCTATAACCCGAAATCGACTGAATTCTTGCCGTCAATATTCCAAAGGGTTATAGTATCATCTCTCTAACTGAACAATTTAATCTGATTTTTCATTGAGATTTGCTAACCATAGACGAATGACACTTGAACTCGATAAAAAGCATCACTGACGCCTACTCATGAAATCCGGTCACTATTGAGTTCAACATCATGGCTAATGCACATAATTAGGACAGTTTCTGAAAGCTATCATCTACTACGCCAATCATTTAGTTTATTTCTTCTTTTTTGTCAGTGTTCGTAATTTTATTATTTATCAATAAAACAAACTGTTTAAAGTTGAACGAGAAGTTTAAAAAATATTTCACTACTAAATTGCTGATGCACAATAAACATGATTACATTATTATATATAACAATACCATGATCACTCGTACTAACGGAATTTTGTTACTTTAAATGCATATTTGAACTGTTCAGCGTACTTGGGACATAATGAGAAAATCATCTTTAAAAACAAATTTAAATGTCACATTTAAATCCTGGACTAAACTGAATAACATTTCACATGGTCCGAATCAGCTTGGAAGTTTGAAGAATCAGTCAGATATATGGACCAAATCAGTCAGCGATTTGTACCAAATCAGCCTGGTCCTAGTTTGAGAGAAATTACCACATTAATGAATAATATTACTATAATAAATTTATCAATCAAGAAAGTTAACAGTAACATTTGTTTAAAAAATTGTATCATGGTGTTCTGGTGTGTGTTGTTATAAGAAACCTAATGAGTTTATCTGAACACACAGACTTTCAATAATAAGTGATTTTTTTTCTATTATCAACATCACACAAACAAGATGAATGCAGAATGGAAAGGACAGGTTTATTACACAACGAGTGGAAAACAGTCTTGAACGTAAGTGTGGAAGAAAAATGCATATTCATCTGATGCAGTTATATACAAAATCAAACATGCATAATAAATTGATGTTGGAAACATTGAATGAAAAAGAGTAAACATTTCTTTTATGTTATTTCATTTGGTAGAGCTGCGCAGTCAACCATCTTGTTTCTACTTGACACTTTGCTGCACAATTATACGTTAATTGTCTCAAATGACATCACATCCTGTTTGTATGGAAGGGAGCTAACAAATTCAGGGCAGGTTCTTTCCGTTTGATCTCGGAATACGGGACAATATTTTGGATGAAATGTTTGTGTAAATGGAATAGATGCAAAGAAAAAAATAGCTGGTATAGATTATACACAAATACTAAATATCCTTCTATTTGCAATAAAATTGTGCAGGTCGGGGTTTTTGTCCCCTTTCAGGGTAATACACTGATGTAATTATAAACTTATTATTTTCTGCCTCAAAAACCTTTTTCAATTATTGCAATTTTTTCTTACCTAGGAAAGAAGTAATTGCCTCAGTGTCTATGTATAACTGTATGTGGACACAATATGTATGATAGCTCATGAAATGAAAGTTGTTGTGACTGCAATTATAAAATCCCTTCAGGAAAAAGCTGCATCAAGCATTTACTGAGCTGTTATGATACAAAAAAAAAAAAAAACCATGACAGAATTCATTCTTTACTTTCCACATTCCTTTTTTCTTCTGAGATTTAAATAGACCTGATTGAAAAATAAGAGACAAAAGCTATTTTTGGACAATTTCTAATGCTTTTCATTAATACTGTTTATGAAAGCATGTTACAAAAACATGAAAATCCTGCAATCATGCTGCTCGGACACTGTGTATTCATTGATACTGGTCCTAATAAAAGAGTCATTATTTTCAAAACCAAGAAAATTGATATCAATTAAAGAAATGAATTCACACTATTGTGAATTCATGCCAGATACAGCTAGAAGTAACATGGACCCAGACCGACCATCCCATAATGCACCAGCAGATCTGGAAATATGCAGTTTGTGGGACTAATCAGTAGAACAAATATTACAGATTATATTTTACAATAACATCATGTTCCGGCAGATCTGAGGCTATGCAGTTTGTTAGGACTAATCAGCAAAACAAACAAGACAGACCCTGATCTGCTGTCCCATAATATGCTGGCATATCTTGGAATATTCAATTTGATACGAATCAGTAGAACTAACAACATAGGCCCCTACTTGCTATCCCATAACTGAGTCTATGCTGTTTGTTAAGACTACTCAGAAAAACAAATAACATAGACCATAATCTCTTGACACATTATGCATTAGTAGATCAGGGTCTGTGTTGTTATCCTTTGGTCCCAACATAATATGCAAATACATACAGTGACAATTGCATGGTCTTTTCGTAGACCAGGTTAACCATGAAATGAAAGTCATAACAATAACCATGTTACAAGAGAGGGTTGTTTTGCTGACCTTCTTCCCTAGCTTGGCACATGGTACTAATTTTAATTTGTGAATATGTTTGAGTTAGAAATGGTATTTATGACAAAGACATTTTCAAACATGGGAATTAAAATGTATGGTTGAAGGCAAACACATAGTCCACTTAAATGGACACCACATAAATAAAAGTGAATACACAATATTTCATTTGTCCATTTGAGTCAGATTTTGATGTTGAGCAACTTTTGGACGGTCAGACAGGTGGACAGATAGGAATAAGTCTAGATATTCCCTCAAAATGGGTCAATATGAGTGGCATACTATACACTTGAGTATGCAAGACTGACTCTGGAGGTTATTAATCAACGGATGTCAATTACCTGTTGTTTTGTGTGGATGTCAATTACCTGTTGTTTTGTGTGGATGTCAGTTACCTGTTGTGGTCCTAAAGTGTGGTAATGTTGATGATGGACAACTTAAATTATTATAAGGAAAATAAAATTTAAGGGATGGGCCATAACATAATATCCTCCAGTGAAAAGATGGGCTTAGAAAAAGTGTCACTTGGTTTACCTTGAAGGTTTAGCTCCAGCAAATGCATTATGTTTAGCAAGTGACTGGACTCCTAGAGATGTCAAATTCTGCAAAAATAATGAAACAAACTAAATTAGTGTCTAAAGAACATGTATGCCCCACTGCAAATAACAAAGTCGGAGTCCAAAATGTTAGAAAACTACCTAAAAGAAACTGGACAATTGTTTTAATGGTAAAACAATCTAATAGGTCATCTTCAAGTAAATAAAAAAATTCCTTCAAAATTTCATTATTCTACGTCAAGTGCTTTTTGAGTAATCATGCTAGCAAGATTTTAACAAAAATAATCTGTCGATGTTAATAATGTATTCACCAAAGTTTAAAGAATTGTAAATGTGTATAACAAAAATGAGAAAACAGCATGAAAATCTAATGAGATCATCTAAACATGCATAAAAACAGGCTGACTAAATTTCATTTGTCTATCCCAAATAGTTTTTGTAATCGTGCCAAAACTTTAATGATTTTTAAAATATGTTAAAAATATACTGCTGTAAAGGCATAGAAAATCTGATCAGGTCATTCAGATATGCATACAAATATACCTACAAAATTTAATTTGTCTGCAACAAGTGCTTTTGTGTGCAATCATGCTAATGAACATCTCAGGACAAATGGACATAGGTACAGCTGGACAAAGTCAAAGCAAGATGCAAGCAGTGGGGGTATAATAAATGGAATGAGGGTTTCATGGAATATTGTGTTATAACTCTGAACTATGAAGTGAGGTGATACACACCACCCAACACAACCATATACTGTACTAAATGACAGCTTCATGGAATGTTGTCTCTTACTTGTGTACTGAACTTTCATGTGATGTGAACTATCCTACACAACTATATGCTGTACTAAACAAGGGCCTCATGTAATGTGGTGTCTCACTTGTGAACTGAACTTTCATGTGATCTGAACTATCCTACATAACTATATACTGTACTAAATTAGAGCTTCATGGAATGTTGTGTCTCACTTGTGAACTGAACTTTCATGTGATGTGAACTATCCTGCACAACTATATACTATACTAAACAAGGGCCTCATATAATGTGGTGTCTCACTTGTGAACTGAACTTTGATGTGATCTGAACTATCCTACACAACTATATACTGTACTAAACAAGGGCCTCATGGAATGTTGTGTCTCACTTGAGAACTGAACTTTCATGTGGTGTGAACTATCCTACACAACTATATACTGTACTAAACAAGGGCCTCATGTGATGTGGTATCTCACTTATGAACTAAGCTGTGATGTGATGTGAACCATCCTACATAATCACACACTAATAAATGGCTCATAAATATGGGTTCTTTGGAATGTGGTGTCTAACATGTGAACTGTACTCTGATATCATATGAATCATACTGGACCACAATTAACTGTAATAAGCACCTATTAAAACATAGTTCTATGGAAATGTGAACTGTGTTACACCACCATATGACTTTGCAAAAACTTTAACACAAACAACATAATCTTAACACTTTTGACAATAACTCCAACAAGGCTGCATGAAAACTGATACCTGTCTTGCTATTGTATTTACAAGGGAAATGATAATTAACAAAACAACAAAACAAGTTCTGTGATTGTGCTACTGCTTGAGTTGTTAATGCTTGATAAAATATTTCAAACCAAACATTTCTGTAAACAGTCTAATCATGTTTTGGAAAATGCAATCAATGCCATTAAAAACATCAAATAAAAGTGAATGTCAGACAAATGAAATCAATTTATGATCAGTGTTACATCTGGGATCATTTCAGGCTGGTAACATTATGTCCACCTGTCCCACAACTATGAAGGGCATGCAAAATGCAAAGAGGACAAATAATCATCTTCATTATAAATAATGAATGAACCAGTGAACCTACTGGGCACATAAGGGACAAATGAATGAACCAATGAACCCACTGGGCACATAAGGGACAAATGAATGAACCAGTGAACCCACTGGGCACATAAGGGACAAAATTTGGGGAGTATGAGCTGAAAATTTGTGGGAAACTGCAATTCTGCATTTCAAATGGTGTAAAAATTAAATTATTTGATTTTTAAAATCATAATATGATTGTAAACATTTTCTTAAAATTATTTTAAACTGTATCTTTGTATTATCTTTTTATTATCTACTGCCTTGTAAAATGCATAGGTGTCAAACTGCTCTTTTCTTGCCATCTGCTGCACTGCTCTATTTTTCAGATCAACTGCCAGATAAACAGGTGAGAGATAATTAAGACTATACTGTATTCATATATCAGTCAGTGCATGACATGATACAAGAAAAGCCATCTAGTCTGACATTTTGCATCTATAATGTAACAAATGGCAACTTTCACTAGTAAAAGATTTTGAAAATATAGTACTGGGTTTCATGGGCTTATGAGCTAATGTCATGCAGGCAACCAATGTTTAAGTCCCTCCCCGAACACCAATCTGACCAGCAAAAACTTGAATTTAAAATTAGGACCTACAGTTCTTTTTAGTAAAATTCCCATCATTTCATTAGGAGTAGCAATAACAAGATTTTCATGATGGCTGCCATTGTGGCCTTGTTGTTAGTCAGATGGGCAAAATATTTATTTTGGACCAACTAGATGTCATACAAGGTCTTCAGTTGAAGCCCCATGTTGATATGACCATCCATTCCAGAGGAGTAGCAATACCAACATGTTCAAGAGATCAATATGGTGGCCATACAGAATGTCTAGAGGACTTCAATTTCAGTCCAGACCAACTAGACAACTCTGACAAATTTATGTGTGAGTGAAGTTTCATGGCCAGTTTTAACAAATTTGTTAACAACTGGCCAGACAAATGTATAACCAGATACCAGGTCACTGTGTAAACTCTTTATTGTAAAAGTCATAGTTCATGTTGGCATTAAACATCAATTATTTCAGTAATGAATGTCATATTTTAGAATTTGATTCTACATACTTTTAAATGGAAATTATTCACTTTATTTGGATCTTCATACAGCCACATTATTTTGTAAAGTTATTATTTACATGCCCACAGAAGTACATAGGAAAAATCAATGTAAAAGTACATGGACATTTTTGGTTCAGAAGGTGTGATCCAGTACAATGCACATTGATTGTCGCATACTGTGATGTCACAATGAAAACTATGCATGCTGATAAACAAATTCGTACTACCTTAAATCGTGATGATTAGACTCAACACATTCTTTTCTTGACCCAGTTTAGTACCTGATCACCATTGTAAAAGTCACAGGGATCAATAATTTTCATGTGGAAGTTACTTAATAATAGTTAAGGTGCAGATCATTGAATGATCAGGACTGAATAGACTTTGGGTAAGGAAAATGAGTATTTCAGTAAATATGCACACATGACTTTTATGGCTTTTACTACAGTCCTCAAAAAACAGCCAAACAAAAACGTATTCGCAGAACAGAAAAGCCTCTCCAAAATACAAAGCCTAATTGGATGTATGGGACAGATGGACCGGGATAAAACTTTTGTTTCTTGCAAATTTACAGTGGGACATAAAATACTTTAAAAATTAAGAGGGTTTATCTCTTATCTGTGGACTTGGTATAAATCTCATCAACTAAACATGACTTACTGGGAGGTTCAGCTCAGAGCTCTTGGCCACAGCTCTCTCCATGAGGTTTGCTGTCTTTGCAGATCCCTGTTCCTCAAGCCGATACAGCCAGCTCTGTAATTGATATACAACAGGTTATTTTCCATGGGCAAAACATAATGACTGCCCTCTCCCAGAAACACCTCTAAAACAATGGTAAGAATAAAAAATCAGAGGCGATAAATCTTTTCAACGATGATGAAGAAGCTACTTGCTAAATTTAAATGAAAAAGCTTTTTAAAGCTATACTGTGGGAACCAAAGTATAGTGCACAGTAACTTTGCCTGTAATACTGAAACAATCCTGACTACTTATCAACTTATATTCTTATAAAGTGCATTTGCACATATCATTGATGTTTGAGATAATTTATAATCTTCTTTTATTGTTGACATTCCCTTCATGTTGGAAAGTTGTATCTCTGTTTCCAATGCAAATAATAGTAACTGTAGTAACAGTTTTTGATATATGACCCTTGCACAAAGGAAAAGTAATTTGATACAATATGTAAATCATATAAAAATGATTTGTTTAAATATGTATCATCTAGATAAAGATTTTTGAAGCCCAGTTTGTACAAGATAGGATTGTAAACTGTTATCACCTTCTATACCTTCTACGTTGAGAGAGAAATAGGCAATTGTATCCATTTTTCTCTAGGCTTAAGGTAATACTCATAAATAAGTTCATAATTTTTCGTCACCAGTGTGTTGAAACTGTTCATCATCAATGTTGAATCTTTGTAAAATTTATTATAAAATAATTGCTATTTTTGTCGTTTGAAATTGGGTGCCATTTTTACTGCTGTGTGTATCGGGCGCTCGGCTTTCCACTAGGAGGCACTCAGGTTAATCTTTCTGAATTCTTCCATATTTATTCATATTTGTGAAAACTTTGTCATCAATTTCCCAAGTGTGTTCCCAAAACCTATAAATAGGGGTGAGATCCGCCTTTTGGCAGTTGTGGTTTTACTAGAGTCCAGTAAAGGTCTCAAGACCAAGCAAGCAGAACAAAAGTCTCTTGTCATCTCAACTGATAATTCCAAGCATCAATACAATAGCAAGGTAGACTAGTCACTAGTGATACATTAAATTTAGTATTCAGAATGACTATAATGTTTCTCTGAAGTTTTAATGTTTATTTCCTAGTTATATCAAATAAAAGTTCCCATAGAAGGATTTAGCTGATGACACTGTCACTGTGCTGTCAACAACACTGCCGTCTGCCATCCAACAGAAATTTAGTATTCTGATTGGCATTATTGAATTTCCTACTCAGTTACATGTATCATTTTGAAATCACAAATTTCCATCCATTCTGTAGTGGTTGCATCACTTTGATGTTGAAATAATATACCTGACACAACGGCACACTTTGCTGCTACAAAATGACACACATTATTGCATTCAACCCAGGTGACACACTATTGACATCCGGTTCCAGACTGTGCCTCTTTGATATTTACCACTGGACTATAAAACACAAACCTGGGTCTGGTTCCAAATCTTGTTTGGATGCACCAAATCATTACCACTTTGGTATATCTTATGAACAAATTTTGAGAATTATTAACTTATTTTTCTGTGTAAGATTAGTTTGGGAATTGGGATTATCTGAGTTAGAGATTATGTGAATTAGGACAAATTGAACATTTATGCTGATTTTCACACACAATTTACCACTGCAGCTATAGTTGTCATTTTAACATGTTTTATCAAACATCTGTTCTGCATGTTTGCAAATATTATATTTCACTATTCTGAGCACTAAATATTGTGAAAAAACACATGCAAGCCTGGAAGTCAAAAATAAACTGTGTTGACTATTTGTATGTTTTGTTTTGTGCTTTTATGATCTAAATAAGAACTTCTATGGTGAACACACCATTTCTTGACACTACAAAACAGTGGAGAGATCTAGTAACGATCTAGTAACTGAAAAAAGGTGTGAGCTGTCCATCTATTCCATTTTCTTTGACCTTGACCCTTGACATGTTACAATACAATATTTCTTAGTAAAGTTATGCTGAGAAAAGTAAAGTCAGAAGAACAGGAAAATAGGTCACTATATGCCAGGTTATAAACTCTTCTAGTCTTCTATCAGCAGAGATAAAAAAATAAAACATCTTCAGAGGAGGAGTAGCAATAACAAAAATACTGTAGATATGTGTGGACAGATACAAAATCTTACAATCAAAGAGGAAAGTGTAAAAATTTAAGGGTATTATGGTAACAGATCCTGCATAAATGTGTCTAATGGACTGTGTTTTTCTGAAATATCCTAAATTCAAACAAACTGAAAGATTTATCAGGGTAATAAAAGAAGTATAACATACAAATAACCACAAATTTTTACTGACCAGGGCATGTTGTAGGCAGACATGGTCATTGGTCCCTTGAGCCAATCGAATAGCTTCATGCAGTGCTGCCTTAGATTCTTTTCTGGAATGAATAAGTGAATACTGATCAAATGAAATCAATTAAATTCCTCATTTCCTGAATTTTCCATCTAAGAAACATTAAAGTGTATTCCTCTGACATCATGTATATTCATTAAAGTGTGTGAATGTGTGTGTATGTGTGTGTGTGTGTGTGTGTGTGTGTGTGTGTATATATATATATAGTTTAAAAAAATAATATGGCATTTCAGCACAACACAGGCTATATAGTGCTGACTAAAAGTTAAGTTCTAAAATTTAAAGTATAATGGACTGCAACAAAATTCGAAACCATTATGATATGAACATTATGAAACTTGAGATTAAATTCTGAAAGCATATTGTCAAGTCCTTTGATTTATACTATTAGTGACAATGAAACATGCAGTTCCCCAAGAAATATAATGATAGTTCTTACCCACAACCAGGATATGGTGTTATGAAGACCATAGCTTCCATTGGAATTTCAAAGAAAACTCAGATTTCAAACCCTTTTCTGTCACTAAGAATTTTGTGAGTTCTAGAATATTGTAATCTATTTTCATAACATGGATGAACAATAATATGCACCCCTGATTAAACTGTTAAGCAGTAAATTTTAATACAATAATGGAAACTTAACACAAAGATAATTTAAAATTACTTCATTTTGGCAATGCACCCATAAACTTTTTCTCTGGCAGTAATAACAACTCAATTAAGCACTGCTGACCTTACAGCGTAAGGAGTTTTCATATGCTGCTTTCCTACAGGTTTTTATGGAGTTTGTTATCGATGGATATCATCAAATATTTATATTTTCAATCTAAATAGTTATTTCCCTTAAACAGTTGTTGATTTATGGGTTTCTTATAAAAGATCAAAAAGCGGTGGGGAAGAGAGAGGAACAGGAAGTATTTTGCCCAACTCCAATACATAAGAATATAGAAATGCATCCAATGATACTGAAAAGTTGTCTTATAGATTGGCAGTAAGAAATCAAACTCATCAATTACATACTTATGTCCAAATCTGTAATGCAGCAAAGCCAGATTTAGTGCTGCATATCTACGACAGACATCCTCTTCTCTGCCTTTGTTTGTACTGCTGGTCTCCATCAGACTCATATTACGATCAAAGTAATGGTAAAGGTTGTGGACTGCTGTGCAATATTCTTTGACACGTAGACTATTTAAATAACTCAGGAAATGCTGAAATATATATATATATATATATATATATATATATATATATATATATATATATATATATATATATATATATGTGTGTGTGTGTGTGTGTGTGTGTGTGTGTGTGTGTGTGTGTGTGTACAAAATGACACTGCAAGCAATACAGTATGAACATAACTAGCTATCTGTTATGACACCGCAAGCAATACAGTATGAACATGACTAGCTATCAAATGAAAATTATATTTAAACTTTTGTTACTTTCTATTTATTCCTCAAACTCACGTTTTTCCATTTTTTATCAAGAAGAAATAATTTGTCTCAATCTTCAGACCCTAGTTTGAGCTCTGCAAGTAGACTTTTTATCGAATCCTATTGCAGAAGTGTAGAAATACAGTGTTCAGAAGCTCAGGACAACCAAATTTTAGCTTTTGGTAACCATGTTTCTCAAAGTTTGCACCTGATTGGAAAACCAGATTTTGGTAACTCTATGAACAATGTATTTCCACCTTATCAGGTCAGTGACAGAGGTCGCTAAGTTGTTTTTGCATCCACTAAAGCTGAAAATAGTTATGCCTGGTGTCTCCTGTACCCAATAATGTACACATGGTAATCATCACAACTCGATTAAATACAGGTTACTGAGACCAGACTTGATTGATCCAAGCAACAACATTATGACCTTATTTGCATACACATGCACTAACTTAAAGCAGCATAGCAAAACAATTTGTCACTGACAGAATTTCCAACTATGAACCAAACAATCTGTTCTTCAATTCCCATCAGGGTGAACAACACATGATAAGTTTAAAACATAAACAAGCATGATCTACAAGACAATTTTTCAGTGTAATTTGGCTTGAAAGAGAATGCATGGAGCATGTTAACCGAATTGGATATAATCAAGTTTCCATTTAGAATTTACTTTGAACCACTGATGAGATGAAATGGGGTTCAAACTAATAAACCAAGTTTATGCTTGTATTAGTAGTTATGTGTTTTCTGTTTTCAAATAGTAATGGATGGATTGTGTGATTTGGATGAAGCTCAGCAAAATATCACAGCACATCATAATGTATATTCAATGTCATGTCCTATTAGTATAGCTCTTATTTTCATTTATATTTCAAATGAATTCACGGTAAGCATAAAAATTATGAGTGAGATGTTCAAATACATTATCTTTTTCGAGGAATTTACATGACGGGACAATTGGTATGTATGGAACTTATGTTTTGTGATAACTGACATGTGAGGAATATACATTGCGGCATTCAAGAAATTTACATTACATGATAATTGGTATGTATGGAAGTAACATTACATAATAAATGGCATATGAAGAATTTACATTACATGATAACTGGCAAGTGAGGAATTTACATTGTTTGATAAATTGCACGTGAGGAAGTTTGATAAATCGCATGTGAGGAATTTATATTACATGATAACTGGCATGTGAGGAATATACATTGTTTGATAACTGGCATGTGAGGAAATTACATTGTTTGATAACTTGCACATGAGTAATTTACGTTGATAAATCACATGTGAGGAATTGATATTGTTTGATAACTCACATGTGAGGAATTTACATTAAATGATAACTGGCATCTGAGGAATTTACAATGATAGCTCGCATGTGAGGAATTTACATTGACATTGTTTGATAACAAGCATGTGAGGAATTTACATTTGATGATTGGCATGAGAGGAAATGACGTTACATGATAAGTGGAAATAAACACTTACTTACTACATCTTTGCAAAATGCTCAGCCAATGGATTCTGAACTGCTGAAATACACATTTTTATTTTGGCAAGCTATCTGCTTTTTTTTTGAAACTGATTAAAAAAACTATCAATCAAGATTTTCTTTTCTTTTTTAAATGTTGCAAGGGTAAATAAATGACCCCTTAGATAACAGGTTGTATCATTTGACATCTGTCAATTTAATAAAGTTCTGATTACACACTAATGAGTACAAATATATTTTATTCATATTAGTCGAAATTTGTATGCTATTCATTATAGTCTAAACCAACATGCTCTTAATGACTGACATTGCAAACTCTACTTACTGCTTCAGCAATATCTGGTCTAGCCTTTAGAATGTCCATTATTCTTTCCTGTAGGACTTGAGGGGACAGGGCCTCATTTTCATTATGTTGCAGTAACATGCCCTGAATAAGAAATCAACAAATACACGGCCCATGTGATCTGCCTTACATAAGTAATGCTCATTGATATTCAATGATGCTCATAATTCATTTCATCCCAGATTTTGTCTTATGTGCCAAGTTTGATCAAAATTTTATAAGAAATATAGTCAACTGAGTAATAACAGCCCAGGTAATTAGATGCCTGAATGCTGCTCATAATTAACCTGGTCTGAGACGCTGCATTATATTGGGATACTAAGTCAGATCCAAATCTGAGAATACAGCCGATACATGTAAATCTGCCAGCCATAACAAGACCTCCACAGTAAGGTAGTAAATTTTTTAAGCAAATTAGCCCAGATTTAATTAAGGTGTAACAAAATATCATGTAATACTATTGTCAAGTTGGAAAACATGAGTTTTAAAAGTTCAGAAGGACAAATCAAGACTTGTTAATTAACTCCAGTTGTTTCACAAACTGCAGTTCTAAACCCTATGGAGCTCAATGGATTCTTGTTATATCTCAACAGGACACAATCCGTGGTCTTTATTTCAATATCACATTGTTAAGGCAATCATCTCATGATCTCTACAGTCGCAAGACACACCCAGATCAACATATGTCCAATAAACGTAATTGTTGCCCCTCCTCTTTTTCTCCACCCAAGAATCTATTCCTTTTTATTCTTCTGTACTAGTAAAAGTTTTTATGAAGCTTCTTGCCCCTTGTATCTTGAACGGGTATTGTCCACAACATGATGTAATATGTTATATCCAAATTTGTGTTACAATGAATCACGCTAGGATTTATGTCCTAAACTTCAATTGTAAATCCTGGTAACATAATTTTGTTCAGCCTGCCAGGTTTATGACATGGCATTGAGGGCTGTGCAAATCTGACTGATGTGTACACTCCTATCCAAATATATGTATATTCCACCATGAACAATGACAACAGCTGGATTTACATGTCCATGACACGATTTCTAGGGTCCTGTATATCTCAGTGAAAGATTGAACATTTTTTGAGCTAATACCTGCATTATGTGATTACCCTATTCATCAGAGAGGTGAAATTTGTTAGGTTGATATTTCTATCAAGTTGGACCATGGAGTAGTAAACATGATTCATGCCAGGGTATCAGCTAGAAAAAAGTTAAAGTTGTCCAGTAAAAGGATGATTCCACACAGTTACAACAATTTATTTTTAGATGGGTGGCATTTTAAAGCTGTCCAAAAGGAATCAGTAAGTATCTATGTATCTCAATCTGTTTTCAGTCAAAAAAATCCAAAAACATGGAAAGCTATCTAGGTGTTGACAGTATGGAGTCAAAGCTTGAACTAGCAATAATCCAATACATGTGAAGCCACCTAGCGGTGCGGAGAGTATGGAGCCAAAGCTTGAACTAGCAATAATCCTGTACATGTGAAGCCACCTAGCGGTGCGGAGAGTATGGAGCCAAAGCTTGAACTAGCAATAATCCTGTACATGTGAAGCCATCTAGTGGTGTGGAGAGTATGGAGTCAAGCTTAAACTTGTAACAATCCAATACATGGAAGACACCTAGTGGTGCTGACAGTATGGAGTTGAAACTTAAACTAATAATGATCCAGAAGCCACCTAGTGGTGTTGACAGTATGAAGTTAAAGCTCAAACTACTAATGATCAAGTATGTGGGATGCCACCTAGTGGTTCTGAGAGAAGGGAGTCAGAGCTTATCAAGTAGTGATCCAGTACATGGAAGCCACATAGTGGTGCTGACAGAATGGAGTTGAAGCTTATACTAGTAATGATCCAGTATGTGGGATGCCACCAAGTTGTATTGACAGTTTAGAGTGAAAGCTTATCTAGTAATGATCAAGTGCATGGAAGCCACCTAGTGCTGCTGACAGTATGGAGTTGAAGCTTATCTAGTAATGATCCAGTACATGGAAGCCACCTAGTGCTGCTGACAGTATGGAGTTGAAGCTTATCTAATGATCCAGTGCATGGAAGCCACCTTGTGGTTGTGACAAAGGAGTTGACACTTAAACTAATAATGCTACAGTAAATGTAACCTGTATGATTGGCTTTATATATATATATATATATATATATATATATATATATATATATATATATATATATATATATATATATATATATATATATATATATATGGACTGGAATGACTTCTGTATATTGCCAGATGGCCTGAAATAGCTCCATTTTGGGAAGGCTTCATTTGGGAGGAATAACGAGTTTAAGGTTACAGGCAGAACAAATCAAACATTAAAGGACAAAGTTATGTATATATGGCAGAAGGCAGACAATTCTTTAATATGATACACTCAACCTAAGAAAGGTGCATATAAATCCAATACGGTAAATATTCACACCCATTTGGGTGATTAATACTGGGCAGCAGTTCACTAGAATATTTTATATCTGATTCAATAGTTGACTGATATATGATGCATGCAGCCAAGAAGTCAATTAGGCACCATTTAATAATGTCTGATTAAGATCAGTGGATGAATTTCAGGTATATTTAAAATCATTTTGCAGGTATGTAAGTGAGTAATCTGAATAAAACCATTTTATGAAAGTCTAATGCATATATTTCATAGGTAACTGACTAAAGTCTAATGCATGTATTTGATAGATAACTGACTAAAGTCGAAGGCATATATTTCATAGGTAATTGACTAAAGTCTAATGCATATATGTTATAGGCAATTGACTAAAGTCTAATGCATATATTTTATAGGTAACTGACTAAAGTCTAATGCATATATTTCATAGGTAACTGACTAAAGTTGAAGGCATATATTTCATAGGTAATTGACTGAAGTCTAATGCATATATTTCATAGGTAATTAACTAAAGTCTAATGCATATATTTCATAGGTAATTGACTGAAGTCTAATGCATATATTTCATAAGTAATTGACTAAAGTCTAATGCATGTATTTGATAGATAACTGACTAAAGTCGAAGGCATATATTTCATAGGTAATTGACTAAAGTCTAATGCATATATGTTATAGGCAATTGACTAAAGTCTAATGCATATATTTTATAGGTAACTGACTAAAGTCTAATGCATATATTTCATAGGTAACTGACTAAAGTCTAATGCATGTATTTGATAGATAACTGACTAAAGTCGAAGGCATATATTTCATAGGTAATTGACTAAAGTCTAATGCATATATGTTATAGGCAATTGACTAAAGTCTAATGCATATATTTTATAGGTAACTGACTAAAGTCTAATGAATATATTTCATAGGTAACTGACTAAAGTTGAAGGCATATATTTCATAGGTAATTGACTGAAGTCTAATGCATATATTTCATAGGTAATTAACTAAAGTCTAATGCATATATTTCATAGGTAATTGACTGAAGTCTAATGCATATATTTCATAAGTAATTGACTAAAGTCTAATGCATATATTTCATAGGTAACTGACTAAAGTCTAATGCATATATTTCATAAGTAATTGACTAAAGTCTAATGCATATATTTCATAGGTAATTGACTGAAGTCTAATGCATATATTTCATAGGTAATTGACTGAAGTCTAATGCATATATTTCATAAGTAATTGACTAAAGTCTAATGCATATATTTCATAGGTAATTGACTGAAGTCTAATGCATATATTTCATAGGTAATTGACTAAAGTTAAGCTAAATGTAACTCTAGTACTGAAACACACATGTGACATGATATCAGTCTTGCCTACCTGTTGTGAAATGAAATGAACAAAATGCTTGACGTAAAATAAGTCTTGCCTACCTGTTGAGCAATAAAATACTCAGCTTGCTTTTGGGAAAAGAATCCACTAGGATCTTGTGAAGATTTCCTGTTTACAAGTAAATAAGACATACATAATTATACTTTAATAAAAATTTCTTTATCAAATTCACTCATTTATTTGACAGTAGAAGGTCTTCTAACAGACACATAATTTGACAAATTGATGTTTATCATATCTTTTATAATATCAGCTGTCTGCGTAAATTGTGTGTCTATTACACCACTCCCACAATAAATCATGCGCTGATAACTCGCAAACCTACTTATAATGCGGGGTCAGGCGTGGATCCAATTTTTAAACCAGAAAATACCCAAAAATTGATCCCTATTTGTTGAACTTGAAGAAAATCAGAAAATCATGATCAAAAATGGTAATGGAAACTCTGATATATTGCTCGTTTTATTGTTGAAAACGGTAGATAGGACCTGAAAATTTTAATCAACATTATGAAATATCAACTTTAAAAAGAAGTCATAAAATTTGTTAGATTTTCTTTCCAAACAACATTCTTAGCACAAAGTAATTAACGATATTCAAGGAAATTTTATCAATGAACGCCTAGTGGAGGAAGTATTTTAATAAATAAATACCAATGAAATAATTAAAAAAATTATCAATTGAAATTTGTGTTTTAGTTCCTTTTAAGTGTAATCATAATAAATGCAATGTGTCCTCATGTAACTAAATTTAAAATGTGTCAATCTACCATAACAGCTATGTCTGCAAGAATTTCTCTGACAACCTAATTAAGTGTCGACCTTGTTTTCATATCGAACTAGCGGAAGCATTTGTTGTATTCTGGCACTAAATAAAAAGAGGGCCTACTTTTCTATTATCAAGTTAATTGCATCTTTTGAATCAAATAAAGGAGGTGGAATAAACAAAAAAAATTAAAAGGTATACATATCCCACATTGTTAAGAACCAGCGGCCCTGGTTGTATGTTGGGTAACTTATTTTAGTTGATCAATCAAACACTGTTATAAATGGTACTGTTTATGTAAACTAATTAAACTACCTTAAATTAACCTACACAATCATAACTGTGATTAAAGATAGCAAGGCAACCAAGTAAAATGAGTACTTTGAAGAAAGAAAAAAAGCTTTGTTTCACGAATATGGACAATTGCGGGGAAAACGAGTTTCAGAGAATTCCTGAATTCACATGTAGAGATATCCTCAAGGATGATAAGAAGTTTCAATGTTACTTGCAAAAGAAATCATGTTATCAACATTTTACTAATTGGACAATATAAAACTTGAGTTTTGACGTAGACAATCGTCTCACGAAATGTTGCATTCTTTTTATGTAAAAAGGAATCTTGTTTGGTAATGTCTCACCAGTTAGTCTGGTTCCCTGCTTGGTAGACTCGTTGTTTAGCAAAATAATATCAACATCACTCTGAGAAGCACACTAATGAACAACACAATAAGCTGTGATGTAATACATAAATGTTTTCTCATACTGTGTTAGTTGTTGAAACCAACTGGAATCATGTTATCAATCTTTCAGATGTAGGACATTTTGAAAATAAAGTGCTTTATTGACAATTATTCTCTACACGATTATAAAGCAAGGATTCAGTCATTAAACAGCCCAGTCCCTCCCCCCCACTCCACGGTTCTCTGGATGTCTATCAGATATTTTGAAGGTCCCTCGGTAACTTGCGCCCTTGCTTAATGTGTGTTCTGTTTTGGACCCCGATGTGCACGAGTTATTGAGGGAGAGGTGTAGCTGTATCTACAGTTATAGCATGGGTATGTAAAGAGTTTCCAAGTAATGATCCTCAGGCTAAGTCTCTGGGGTAGGGATAAACCCAAGGAGCAATGTCAGTTGGATGTATAAGCTTGTCTTTTCTTGCTAAGTAAGTATATATATATACAGATGCAGCAAGTGATTGTAAATAGTTTCTGTAATATGACCCAGGGTTTAAGTATTTGCTGGTGAGGAAAGATTTTAGGACACCACCCTAGACTTAACAATTCAGTCACTGATCATGTAATTGGAGTCTAATAAAGGCATAATGTACAAATGGAGTTATTTGCAATTTATGTACAATCACAAACACCCTCCAATACCACCCTATGTAGAATATTAAGTACCCAAAGTTTTTGGTACAATCTACATCCCTATGGCTACAATGAACACAAGTTCTATGTGCAAGCTCTTCCAGTGTAGAAGTTGAAAGACATTACACACATTAATATATATTTATATATGTATTAATAATATACATACATACTGTATCACAATATCTGTGCTTTTCTAAAAGCATGGTCATAATTAGTGGATATCAGTTCATAATGGAGCGAATTAGGATACCTTCAAGCTAACTGGTAATTAGTGCAATCAAATCAAGGCAGGTGACAATGTTCTGAATGTACATGTATGCTAACTGGTGTGTCTAACAACCAAGCCAACATCAGGGTCCAGCCAAATGCCTCACATCTATGAAAGAAGCATGGCAATATGGGCTCAAAGCACATTATTGATTTTGAAAGGATACATAGCTGCCAACCCCCAAGTATAAAAATACTGATTTTCATGAACAAACACCTTTTCTAAAACTTTAATGCATATGTAACTAATTACAAAATTTACAACCATCAGTAAAGTAGGACAATAATTTACTTAATTATTTCATGTAAAAGATGCATGTGTTGCACTTTTGCACCTTCTGAATGGGCAACCTGTTCCATACGGGTGCCAATTCGGAAGGTGCAAGAATGCAACATAGTCACACTCAGACAGAGGCTGCTTATTGGGACTGGTTCCACAGATGTTTTTTTCCAATCATTATTGATTCAAACGCACCATCTTTCATTGATGATCAGAATTCTGTCTGATTTTCTTACTGAACTGTTTTTGTCTAGCACACAATTAATCCTTTGCAGTTTTACAGCCTGGAAAAAGTGTGCAAAATAAATCGCCAGCAACACTAGCTACTGAAAGAGGAAGGTTCATTTCTAAAAGAAATTTAGTGGAACAAACTTCTGATTGAATTACATCAAGGTTCTATCTGGTATTTATAAAAGTTTAAGTTCAGGCTGTGTTGTTGATGATGAAGCAGCAAGATGATGTTATTAGCTTTTCCATACTGTTTTATGACACGAGTCCTCTTTGCTGAATAGCAAAATCACAATTACACAATTTGCAAAATATAAAGTTTTTTCCTTTACTAGATAGTTTCACAAATAGAAACATGATGTCATAATTGTCCTTCCTGTCATGTTTTCTTTTCTTGGCTGGAGAACATTCTGCCTTCCTTTTTGACTTGACTAGAAGTTGAATATTAAGATGAGATAGAGTGATAATGGCATGTGCTTTGCACAATCCAATATGTGGTTAAAGACTGGCATAGTAGTCTTAATTTCAAAAGAACCAATCATATTTTATAACTCTATATCCCAACATACATGAAATATATTTACTCACAGAATGGAACCAGTGCCCATTAACAAAATATTGCAAGGAAATTTTTAATTTAACTTTTATAAAAAAAAAACCAGATTTATTTAACAAGAAATATGTACACCCGTATTCAGGTCCAAAATAGGATACAAATATGGCAAAAAATGGGACACTTGGCAGCTATGCAGGATAATAGATGAACCCCTGTGTAGGAGGACCATCTAAACTGGTCAGTAAGGTAAGCTAATTTACCTCGACTGATTCCTCTATCTCACTCTGACATTAAACTTGACGATATTCACTGGTCTTAACAAATTTCCGTCTTCTGATCCCAAATCTCAGAAGTCAAATTGAAAATGTCATTTGATTTTGAGTCATCAGCTCATAGCTGTTATTCTTGGAGCAAACTAATGTTCAAGATTTCTTGTCTTATGCTGAATAAAGAGAAACACCTGTACAATATTTTGTATGAGACAAACTGACAGTAAAACTACATGGTCAAGATTTTGTATAGGTGTTTCTCTTTCTTATTATGTATGACTATATAGTTTGGTATATTAAAACAGGAAAAGGATTATTTTATACTTATTGTATTTTTAACTTTCAACAATGTCTGTTTTTTAAACTCCTCATAACATTTTAAATGTAAAAATATACCCATACAAATATGAAAGTTAATCTTTTTCAGATACTGTTAGACATCACAACTGGTGACTGATGTTGTTTGTCAATATGTCATTATTTCCTTATATTTTTATCCTTCAAAAACTTAGCAATAGCCTTTCTGCATCAAAGCATAGGCCTTTAGGGAACTTCTTTGAAAACTGGAAATGCCCTCAGTGACAAAGCGGTTTGCTTTTCCAGCATCTGTACGCCACTCATATATCAAAACTCTATTTCCTTCTTTCAAAACATTTTTCACCCAGGAAAATTTAATTTTCCATTTTTCCTTCAAGCTTCCAAAACCTCTGAAGATTTGCTCTCCTTCTCTTTAGAGCTGGTGATAGATGCCCTGCTAAAAGTAGAGGTGCTAATATTAGTTCTAAATTAAACTGACACAAACTTTGTGGGGTTTTTAGTCTGCGGGTCAGAAAAATCCTCACTGACAGGTTGTTTAAGAAAACGAGACAGAAGTGAAAAAAGTAACCTGTTTGCACCACTATGATTTAAGCTCAGAAATATTCACTGAATACAATGTCTGGTAAAGTTTTGATAAATGATACATTAATTAAACACCAGAGTATATAACATTTCATCATTTGAAGCAAATTACTGCCAGTAAAACACAAAGTTTTTAAATTGACCTCCAACAACTGTCTTTGGGAGCTGCCATATTTTCACATTTTTGTCTAATTCAGTATAATTTGATGTGCAATCAAACAAATGCTGATATTTGATCAGAAGTCATAACTGATTTGAATATTTTGAATGTTCAACAACTGAATCAAATAAACTTGTTTAAAGTCTGTTAACTTAAATTTGAAACCTGCCTTTGCCAGCCACGTTATGTCCCACAGTTTACCGTAACTGATTATAATTTGATGAACAATCAAAAAAATGCCAACAATGAATCAGAAGTTTATGCATTCAAGTGTTTACCTCTTCTCTATCATAATCATCAAAGTTATTCTCAAAATGATTTAATCTTGACTCAATTATGCATACCAAAGCGTGACATCAGTTATCTGTAAACTACATCTGGTTGATAGATTTTACATAGGTGCAATTTTATTGGCAGATAAAGTGAAAACAGCATTCAAGCAAATGCCAATGACTGTCCCATATAGGTGGATAGTGCATGCTTAGAAGAAAATTAAGCCGATGCTGCAAAAAGGGTAATTAATAGTCCAAACCTATGAATTGTAGAAAAGCCCAGCCAGGAATTTTCATGTTATAGAAATGGACCAGACTTAAAATTCAAGTGTCAAAACCTGAAGGTATGCATCTACTGATAACACCAAATTCAGTCCTGAGAACAGATGAAGTGCATCCATGGATCAAAATATAACCATAGGGGGATAACATGAAACTTACAATGAAAACTGAAGTCAGAATATCTTGCCAGACAGTCGTCATCCTAGCTTGAACCTTCGGTGTGAGTTTGTGTGAAATGCATCCTGGTGAAGGAATTAAATAGGACTCGATATGGAGAAAGCATAGCTGCCAATTAGAACAGAACCAAAGATTTCTTATATCTAAGCTAGGAACATGTAATAAGAGACTAAAATGTTGGCACTACCTAACCCTGCGAATAAATGGCCTTTTATGCCATGATTGCTATTCTACCACCGACTTACATGCAACTTAAAATTGTACAAAACGCATCTATGACACCAAAATAACCAAAACAGCAGAAAAGCAAATCTGCCACTGAAAAATGAACCCAGGATCTTGTACAACTATTAGACACACATATGATAATATCAGACTAAAAGATTCACACTTTTTTGGCTGGTATGTAACTCCCACCACTACATTAGAAGAAAACAGAATTAAGCTATCTTTGTACATTGATATCTAATGGGTATGAAGGTTAATCTACCAGTCTGTACGACGCAAAGCATCCATAGAATGTGCAAGTCCACTCTTGTTGAAACGGACCTCTGATAAGCTAAGGGCAGTGTCAGTCAGTGAGCCACCAAAAATGTTGCTTTCCTCAGGCACCTGGTCGTTTCGACCTTCATTGTAATAGTCTACAAACTTTGCATGTAGTTTGATAACCTGGCTGAATGTCAGCTTCTCAAAGGCCAGGATCATGCGTCTGATAAACACACCTATAATGAATGGAACATCAAGAATGTATATCTTCAGGGTAAGTAATATATAGCAACAATGGTAAAAATCATTATGCCAAAAATACATACAAAATTTAACAAAATTTACAACAGAAGCATGATTACTTACTAAATGTTTATTGCACACAAATTTGAAGAAAAGGTTCCCCTGCTGCAGAGCCACCAATTTTCTTTGATACTGGATTTTAATTATATTGACTGTGAACACAGATTTCAAATTGAACTAAGTCCTTGAAATGAACACAAGTCTCTAAAACTGAACATTGTTCTTTGAAATTAAACATAAGTGTCTGACAAACAGCTAGATAGAATAGCCATAAAGGCCATCTTATGGAGGCTATCATCTATGGGGGACGCAAAGACAATATTAGCTTCAATATCAAATATGCAGTAAAATATCCAGGTCCATCTTATATTTGTTGATCGGCAAGCATATACTTTTAAAAAGCATCTCTCCACAGTTTTAACTTTGTTGTCAGACACAACCACCCATAATTAATTCTCTAGTGTCAGAGAGCATAGTGAAGATCTCTTTCTTAAACTTTATATTTCTAATGAGTTTCTTGCATTTTTCAGCCACATGAAAGCCTAGCATAAACAGTGAGTAGGAAAATACCAGTCAGTGTGACATGTCATAAAAAATGACATAAGTTTGTCATTTTGGTTATTATTTCTCCATCATTCTTCCGTATGAAAAGAATAGAAAAAAATGGGAAAAGAGAATGATAGGGCTATAGTTGGGGTAAAATCATTGCATGGCTTGTTAGTGACCTAGAATGCATGATACCAAGTCAGTAAAATACAACTGGGCTTGGCATAAGTGTATAATATTTGCTGGCAAATATAAGTTAATACAGAGTACAAGTCAAACTTGCACATTTTGAAAATGTTCCATCCTTCATCCATATATAGGTTAGCGCAGAGTATAAGATGAGGCCAGATAAATACCCCAAAATTTTGTCTTTTTTTTTTTTACTATAGTTCGTTCCATATCACATCACAATATTATCCTATCTGTAACTCCCTAAATTTTCAGGCTGACAACATTACATATAGCTAAAAGTACCCGATTCATTTCACACATCATATTTTAAATGAATTAGATACTTTTAGCTACATTTAATGAAGCTGACCTGAAGATTTATGGAATTACAGATAGCATAAAATGTGTCATGCTGTGTGTGGAATGAAAGAACAGTAACTTCTGGTTTCGTAAATATTAATGGTATCACTGTATGCTATTATGCTATTTCAATGATTCTAAAATGTGTGAGTGTGTGTGTGTGCATGTGAGTATGTGATTTGGATATTTAATGTAGCTTTAAAAATTGTTCAGTCATATCACAGACATGTTGCATCATTTCCCATCCAGTAACATTATCCTGACATAAGGCCAACCAGTCTTAACACTAACCTCTTAATGCTGAGCATCGGGTAAGGCAGATACAACTATTCTTTAATAAGTTTTTGGCATGACTCAGCTGGGGTTTTGAACCCACGACCTCCTGCATCCATGGTGAATGCCCTATCCAACTACTTAGGCCACCAGAGAGGTCGATGCTAAAATGCTTTTTCCACAGTTTTGTTTTACGAGAGAGAGGGAGTGAAGAATACGTACTCCATTGCATTATCCTTCCTGTGCCTCATGATCAGAATAAAATATGTCCAGACATGAGCATGATTTCAGCCTTTCTTCATGTTATCTTGTACCTTATTGAACCCTGTTTAGGTGAAGCTTTTGTAACAGTGAGAAAATGGAAACTATTAAAATACATATTATACTTCTTCAATTTCAGAGTTTCAATATTCACAACATTTATATCCAACACTCCATTCAAGATAAATCATAGGAATGGCATGTTAGCACGCTGTGTACATTTTTGTGTGCAAGTAAAATGACTTTTCCTTTCCAGCAAAAAAGATTATTCTTTATCACTGAGTGCCTGTAGTTAAGTGGCATTTTGATTTTTAGTAATGCTAATTGTTGCTTTAATTTGCTCTAACAATTCTGTCAAAAAGTACAAAAGATAACACTGGTCGAGAAACTTAAATGACTAATCACCTGACATTTCCTGGCATTACTCGGTACTGTATTCTCAATTCATTATGGGTAGCCTCATTTCCCTATTAGTTGCCTCATTAATTTGATCTGGTATGCCAAATCTTAAATCAAACAGGTTGTACCTGGAACAACTTGACCATAGCTGCACCATATTTAAGCCATTTTGTTCTTGGGACAATGTATATCATAAATAAAACTAGAAGGAATCGTTTACTCGGCTGTATTAATTGATAATGGAATATAGTATTGCCATTGTACATGAATAACATCACAATCATCAGGTAACTAAACAATACAATGGTCCTGAAACCCCCCTCTCTCTTTCATATCAGGACATATTTTATGTGATCCAGAGTTGAAAGAAGAAAAATATGATGAAGTACATGTCTTTGTCATGGTTATTCATTTGCTAATTTGTCTATTCTCATGTACATGTGTGTAATCAAATTTAAACAACATATATTACTAGTGCATACTGCTTTAGTACAAGCACATTGATGTATGTAAATTTAATATTGACAATCATGTAAATATTTTACAATCTTTCTCAGTGTCGGGTCCTATATCCAATATTTTTTGTACATGATCTTTTTATCAAAATGATAACTATTTTTACACATACTTTTGAAGGATATTTTCTGCCTATGAAAAATTACATGACATAAGATGAAGCAATTTAGATGACATAATCCAAACATGTCAGTTTGGAGTATAAGATAAAACCCGATTTTCTGGTAAAAAAAGGTATAGAGTTATAAGGCAGGCAAACACAGTATCAATCCATAACAGGTTCACCAACAAACCATATTATAATAATAATTATGATCCCACTAAAAGAAAGCATTAAAAAAACAGAGGGATGATGTTACACCTAAGTACTGTTTACCTAAGACACTAAACTTGCTGATGCAAGGTTCTAAGAGTCCTTCTTGAATAAGAAGACATGACAAAGCTTGGAAAAAATCCTGGATCATTCGAATCCCCTCTTCATAGAAATCGTGAAGTCTGAAAACATAAAAAGACAATTATATGTGCAGTCATCCTCCTTTCTTCAAACAAGACCTTTTCATTTAAAGTGTACCTTTTGGAAGCAATTTCCTTTTTGACCCCCCCCCCCCAAAAAAAACTGAAATGTAAATTCTTTGAAAGCAAAGTTTTAAAAGTAAATTATGTTTCTCTGAGAATACTTACCCAATCACATTAAATTAGGAATATTAACCTTCTACCTCGCAAGTCCAGCCCTACTAAAAGATGAAAATTGTCTAATCCTGTCCATCTTTTACATAGACAAAGGTCAGTAATTCTTGCCCATTACCTCCCATTGAAACTACCATGTGTCATCAATTTTTAGTTGAGCAAGACATTAACATGGATGCTTGCATCGCAGTGTGTTTGGGAGGGTTTTTAAGTAATGTGATTGGGTAAAGTATTCTTGGAGAAATATAATTTACTTTAAAAATTAGCTTTCCCCATCGAATACGTTTCCCAATCACATTATGTTAGAAGAATAAGTAATAGGAAAAGGGGATGCTAAACATCTGGCCTCTACCTCGGGTATCCTTCTGGAGATGAGAGGCTGGATTCCCCATATGAAAGACAGCACATTCTCCTAAAGATACAAGCAACACAGCCTGAGATCCCTTGACCTGGGACACAGATATATGGCTGAGAGGATGAATTTTTAGATTTTTCACCTACCAAAATTTTCACTGGCGAATCCAGTGAAGCTAACAGGCTGTGTTAATGAATCTAGCTGGGTCTAGTGGCCATCTGTGCTGCTGCCACCAGCCCTTCCCGATCCAATGTTTGTCTCTGCAACGCTAAATCTCGGATGTAAAAACTCAAAGAAAGTTGACTCTGTATGTCAGCCAACAGCTTCTGTAATGTCTCAGATCGAAATGTTGCATTTAAAAGTGAGGTTTGCTGAAATGGCTATAATCTTGTGAGCTGTAATCGTCAAGAGGCAACTCTGATCTTGAAAGATCGCAGAGTATGACAAACCTATAACCCACTTCATGTGTCTTGTTTTCCGGCCTTGACCAGAAGAAACAGATGTTTGAGCAAGCCACGACTTGTCTCAGGTAATGCTTGAAGGTGAAGAAAATGGATCTGCATGGCTACTGCTCTTGACTTATCTATGGAAGAAAAAGGGGATGAATGATGACTCGCTGGTTAACTACCGATGGCAACCAATTCTTGGCAATGAAGCCTGGTTGTGTATGGAGAACTACAGAACCATTCGATCTGCACTGAAAATAGTTTGGGTCAACTGAAAGGGCATGCAGCTGACTGAACCTGCATGCAAAAACTAAAGCTATCAGGAAGCAAATTCTTGTATGATAGGAACTTCATCAAACATGAGCAAAAGTTTCAAACTTGCTTGAGTTGAGCCAAGTAAGAACCCAGGACAAACCATTTTGGAAATAATGTTATGGATTTTGGTTGCTGACATGATGGCATATCACATTTCTGAGAGATCTTTATCATGCCCAGTGTCATATTTGCCATGATGATGGAATGTGTCCATGATCATAGATCGATAGCTTTTGATAGTGATCAAAGTCAACTGTTTTTCGTCAAAGAGCCAGAGAAAGCAGTCAGCCGTTTGATGGGCTGAGGCACACAAAGGGACAATATGATGGGTTTGGCACCAGTCATTAAGGACACGCTACTTTCCCTCATAAGCCTTCAGAGTGGAGGGCTTTCTTGCTCTGGAGATTCTCTCACAACCGAAGGTTTGAATAATTTGAGTCGCAAAGCTGAACTGATAAGAGCCAAGCATGTAAAAGAAGATGGTCCAGGCAAGGATAGAACACCCTTGACCGTGGTTACATGAGGAGATTCAGATTGGTGGGGATCTTCCTAGTTAGATCTATTGCTAGATCGAGTAGATCGGTGACCCAGGACTTGTCCCACCAGAGAGTGGCGATCAGAATTATCTTGCAATTTTGACCCCATAACTTCTAAATTATTTTTGGCATGATGACAGGGGTAGGGTAGGTAAAGGCCCCAAACCCCTCTCAAATGATTGACAGTGCATCCACAGCCCAGGCTTCTTGGTCTGGAACAGGAGAGACGAAGGTGGGCAACATGCCTCCTGGAACTGGGTTGGGACCGGTACTGGGGTACATCATGATGGGAGAGACCTCTATCTTTAAGCCGCTGAGCATCCCTTTCGAATGGACAGGGGCTAAGAGGTCCAAAACGCCTGTGCATGGGGAAGTAACAAATTAGAGGGGTAGTTAATAAGCTGTCTGTAGTAATGGGAATCAGTCAGAAATTCATAACTGATAATCGGTTCCACTTAACCAACTGATAATCGATTATAATCGGTTACTAAGAGGAAATTTTAATTTTTGTTTGTTACTCAGTTATATATTTGATCAATAGTTCAAGATGTTAGTAAATGTACAGGAGTAATCTCTTTTAATGACATGTATACTTTCACCTTATAATAATATTACATTTTTGTCTATTGTGTTGTGTGTTATTTTTGTTCTACATCTTTGTTAAATGAATGCAACTTTTTATGGCTGATAAGTCATATGCAACTGAAATACTGCTACAATCCCCCAAAATTCTTTCAGTCATATGTGATGTGTCTATAATTTTAAGTGTAGAAGGACATGCTTTTCTTGTTTGTCATTGTTTACAAATACTGCAAATAATGTTGCATTTAAAACTGAAAAAAATCATCAAAATGTGTTTAAATTTATTAACTCAACTATTTAACAACTTTATCATGTAATAATGGCTATATGTTCCTAATTATGAAATTTTGCACCTATGAAATATCATATGGTTTTATATTTGTAGTTGTGAAGGGAATTGATAAATTTCAGGTTAACTTTAGTGGCTGGGAGTTTTACTAACCTTTGTGCTTTGCATACAACTAAAAAGTAGTCTCCCTTTACACATAATTGATTATGGAGTTTCACAATCGATTATCTTATTGGTTCGCTCAACCAACTGATGATCAATTAAAATCGATAATCGGAACAACACTAGATGTCTGACTCAGAACATGTTCAATTCATCCTTCAAATATCAACAGAGACCCAAACAGAGTCATCCGCAAAGCAACCATAAGGTGCAGTTTAAGTGGTACCAACTACAGACATGCATCACAACAGATAACATCAAGATTGGCAGAAACCTTCAAGGTAGTGGCCTTAGTATGGTGAACTGCTAAGGACACAAGTGATCCTAGCCATTGCCTCTCATACATGGCTATCGTTGGGTTCTCATCCAGCAATAAAGAAAAACACTTTAAGATTGTGCTTAATATAAAAAGCATTAACATTGATCCTAATCAATGGTGTTGATGGATGGAGGGGTTCATGGGCATGCACAGATGATTAGGGATCACTGTGTTGAGTGTACGCTATGTTGTGTATGCTGTTTATGAATTTTAGTGAAAAAATATGTTGTGCAATTTTGGTCATTACTAGTGCTAATATAATGTATTACGAAAAGATAAATAAGAGGAATTTTACAAAAAGCTACAGTAGTTCAGTTGGAAGTGTCCAATGGATTTTACATGGAGCTACAGTAGTTCAGTTGGAAGTGTCCAATGGATTTTATATGGAGCTACAGTAGTTCAGTTGGCAGTGTCCAATGGATTTTACATGGAGCTACAGTAGTTCAGTTGGTAGTGTCCAATGGATTTTACATGGAGCTACAGTAGTTCAGTTGGCAGTGTCCAATGGATTTTACATGGAGCTACAGTAGTTCAGTTGGTAGTGTCCAATGGATTTTACATGGAGCCATAGTAGTTCAGTTGGAAGTGTCCAATGGATTTTACATGGAGCTACAGTAGTTCAGTTGGTAGTGTCCAATGGATTTTACATCGAGTCATAGTAGTTCAGTTGGAAGTGTCCAATGGATTTTACATGCAGCTACAGTAGTTCAGTTGGAAGTGTCCAATGGATTTTACATGCAGCCATAGTAGTTCAGTTGGAAGTGTCCAAAGGATTTTACATGGAGCTACAGTAGTTCAGTTGGTAGTGTCCAATGGATTTTACATGGAGCCATAGTAGTTCAGCTGGAAGTGTCCAATGGATTTTACATGGAACTACAGTAGTTCAGTTGGAAGTGTCCAATGGATTTTACATGGAGCTACAGTAGTTCAGATGGAAGTGTCCAATCGATTTTACATGGAGCCACAGTAGCTCAGATGGAAGTGTCCAATCGATTTTATATGGAGCCACAGTAGCTCAGTTGGAAGTGTCCAATGGATTTTATATGGAGCCACAGTAGCTCAGATGGAAGTGTTGAATGGATTTTACATGGAGCCACAGTAGCTCAGATGGAAGTGTGCAATGGATTTTATATGGAGCCACAGTAGCTCAGTTGGAAGTGCCCAATGGATTTTACATGGAGCTACAGTAGTTCAGTTGGCAGTGTCCAATGGATTTTACATGGAACTACAGTAGTTCAGTTGGCAGCATTCAATGGATTTTATATGGAGCCACAGTAGCTCAGTTGGAAGTGCCCAATGGATTTTACATGGAGCTACAGTAGTTCAGTTGGCAGTGTCCAATGGATTTTACATGGAACTACAGTAGTTCAGTTGGCAGCATTCAATGGATTTTATATGGAGCCACAGTAGCTCAGTTGGAAGTGCCCAATGGATTTTACATGGAGCTACAGTAGTTCAGTTGGCAGTGTCCAATGGATTTTACATGGAACTACAGTAGTTCAGTTGGCAGCATCCAATGGATTTTATATGGAGCCACAGTAGCTCAGTTGGAAGTGCCCAATGGATTTTACATGGAGCTACAGTAGTTCAGTTGGCAGTGTCCAATGGATTTTACATGGAACTACAGTAGTTCAGTTGGCAGCATCCAATGGATTTTATATGGAGCCACAGTAGCTCAGTTGGAAGTGCCCAATGGATTTTACATGGAGCTACAGTAGTTCAGTTGGCAGTGTCCAATGGATTTGACATGGAGCTACAGTAGTTCAGTTGGTAGTGTCCAATGGATTTTACACAGAGCCACAGTAGTTCAGTTGGAAGTGTTCAGTGGATTTTACACAGAGCCACAGTAGTTCAGTTGGCAGTGTCCAATGGATTTTACATGGAACCACAGTAGTTCAGTTGGAAGTGTCCAATGGATTTTACATGGAGCCACAGTAGTTCAGTTGGCAGTATCCAATGGATTTGACATGGAGCCACAGTAGTTCAGTTGGCAGTGTCCAATGGATTTTATATGGAGCCACAGTAGCTCAGTTGGAAGTGTCCAATGGATTTTAGATTTTACATGGAGCCACAGTAGTTAAGTTCGAAGTGTCCAATGGATTTTACACAGAGCCACAGTAGTTCAGTTGGAAGTGTCCAATGGATTTTATATGGAGCCACAGTAGTTCAGATGGAAGTGTCCAATGGATTTTATATAGAGCCACAGTAGCTCAGTTGGAAGTGTCCAATGGATTTTACATGGAGCCACAGTAGCTCAGATGGAAGTGTCCAATGGATTTTATATGGAGCCACAGTAGCTCAGATGGAAGTGTCCAATGGATTTTACATGGAGCCACAGTACCTCAGATGGAAGTGTCCAATGGATTTTATATGGAGCCACAGTAGCTCAGTTGGAAGTGTCCAATGATTTTACATGGAGCCACAGTAGCTCAGATGGAAGTGTCCAATGGATTTTACATGGAGCCACAGTAGTTCAGTTGGAAGTGTCCAACGGATTTTACATGGAGCCACAGTAGCTCAGATGGAAGTGTCCAATGGATTTTATATGGAGCCACAGTAGCTCAGTTGGAAGTGTCCAATGGATTTTACATGGAGCCACAGTAGCTCAGATGGAAGTGTCCAATAGATTTTATATGGAGCCACAGTAGCTCAGATGGAAGTCCAAACGATTTTATATGGAGCCACTGTAGCTCAGTTGGAAGTGTCCAATGGATTTTACATGGAGCCACAGTAGCTCAGATGGAAGTGTCCAATCGATTTTACATGGAGCCACAGTAGTTCAGTTGGAAGTGTCCAATGGATTTTAGATTTTACATGGAGCCACAGTAGTTCAGTTGGAAGTGTCCAATGGATTTTACACAGAGCCACAGTAGTTCAGTTGGAAGTGTCCAATGGATTTTACACAGAGCCACAGTAGTTCAGTTGGAAGTGTGTCCAAGAGTAGCTGGTTCAATATCTGCCCATGCCTCCCCACAGAGTAACCTCGGGAAAGACACTTAGCTCCCATTTCCTCAGCATAATATAGTCAATGATGTACTAAAAATGCTATTTAAACAAAATAACGACAATGGCCAAAGAGAATGAATGGTGGTTGTCATTGTGGCATTGGAAATGGATCTTGGAAGTAAGTTTGAATGAAGGCATGACCAAAAAAATAGCACAGCTTGAAACCATAATCATCTGGTTCTGAAATGCTTTCTCCTGACTAATAATTATGGCAAATAGTACCTCCTGCTGACATGTCATACTAGGCTCTGTGTCTGTGTGTGTATGTATGTATGTATGCATGCATGCATGTATGTATGTATATATATATATATTTTTTCTTCTTATGATTTTAAACTAATCATTAATGCATGGTGTATAAATGGCTTCAAGTGATCAAACTTCCCAAACATTTCTATGACAACTTCTGTAAAATTTCACCATTTTCAATGGGGTATCAGTTACATCAAAGGGTATCAGTTTTCTTTGATTCTGTGGTTGCCATACGTTGTGAATTTAAAAACACAACAAATAATTTTGCAAGCAGTTGGACCTCATCGAAAATCCATGAATCTGACTACTAACAAAAATGCCATTATTTAAAAAATCCCCCTTACTCATGGAAATAACTGAACTTCAATTTATTTATATTTGTCATAAATTCAAACATCAGCAAGATGAGATTTAATACTCATTGTATAAAATTTTCAGTACAATATTCCTTTGTTGTCAAGGTAACAAACCCTGGAAAGAGTGTTAAAAGCATTACTCCATGAGGTTTAAACATGCGTTGCAAAAACATTGCGTATTATCTTAGGTTTTTTAACGTGAATGTGTACAGATGTGAATGTTATTGTTGATTCACAAAAAATCAACATTTACATATTTTAAAAACGACATAATTTGTGAAACTGACAATGTCAAACTCAGGTTTTTTTCATTGATAAAGCAAAGTTTTTCCATGCTATCCTAGATCAAATTTTCAAAAGCAAACCACTGATTAATGTTAGATACTTTATTTATGTCACCTAGATAATAATATTAAAACAGTGTTTAATTGGTCATGAGAAATGAGTTGAGTTCTTATGGTGGGTAGGATTTTCTTGCCTTTTAACTGTTATTTTACCAGGTACTAATTAATGAGATAATAAAAACATATCAAGTTTTTAAATTTATTGTAATACAAGAAACATTTTCAGAAACAGAGATCAAAACAAAAACAACAGATGATAAAGTTGTGACAGTGATACTTTTCATGTATAAATACAAGATGGCATATCACATTTATGATTCCATTGAAACTAAATGAAAAGAAATAAATAAAACAAATTTCACATACTGAAACTGATTTAATTGGTAGTTATTTCATACACTGCTGCCATTTTCATGGATTCAAATATCAACAAATATTACTATTTACAATATACTGAGAATTTTCTAGGAAACAAATTGAACAAAATATTTTGTATTAAAATTGTGATCTGCATTATGTTTATTCAAATTTCCAGGCACTAACCGTGAACCTCAATGGAATAATGGAGTGATATATTATGGCTCCATTTACCAGTTATGATAGCTGGGTTTTTTCATCTTCAATAAATATGGATCCAATTCATTCGTTTGGCACTTTCTATGGAAAGAAAAAGGGATACACACCTGACTCCACGTCATGAACAGGTTCACAAGTTATGCAGGTGTGTTACCAAGGCAAAGAATATATATATATATATATATATATATATATATATATATATATATATATATATATAAACCATATTAAATACCAAATTGGCACAATATTCATGATTTTCTTCTTGTTACCATCTGAATTTTGCAATACAGTTGGGTTTTAAAAATCAAAATTCTGGTTGTCAGGTGGCAGAGTGAAAAACAATTTGACATACCTATCACAGAATGTCTCATACAGTTGTATGTTCAAGTTGTCTTGGATTCTTACTGACAGTTCTTTCAATTTAAGATCTTGACTCTGAAAAAAAGACAAATCAAGCAAGTTCAGACTTAAGAAGAATAATTACACTAATTTAACATACAGTGGCATGCCGTTACACTAATTTAACATACAGTGGCATGCCGTTACACTAATTTAACATACAGTGGCATGCCGTTACACTAAATTAACATACAGCAAAATGCTGTTACACTGAATTAACATAGTGACATGCTGTTCAATAATATATATATATGTATATAACCGACCAATTGGTTTTCTTTATGTGAGTAACTTCCTTTAACTGTATTCCATACCCCAAGTCCACAAAGTCTGGTCCATAGATGTAATGTTATTAAACAGAAACACTCTTAGTTTTTTAGGGACTCAACCTATGACCCTGGATCTAATAGGGTTCTTTCTTACCCAAGTACAATACAAACAGTGGTTGGTAACCAGAGATGGTGAATAACTTAAATTCCTGTGCAGAAGCAAAACTGGCAACATAATGATAGATGAATGAATGGCCAATACACTTTGCATTATATCTAGTGTATTACAAATTTAAATTTTGGGTGAATAAGATTTCTTTAATCCAACAATAAAAGAGAAATATCCTTCAGATCTTACCATTATCATAAAGCAGAAAAAAGGAATCACTTTGTCACAGTTTTACAAAAAAAAAACAAATGTTGTTGTTGTTCCTGTTGTAGGGTTTAATGCCATTTTTCAGCACACGATAGGCTGTACATGGCGGCCAGTATTAATGGTGGAGGAAGAACCGGGAAAACCCTGGAAAGAACCACCGACCCATGAGAAGCTACTGGCAAGCTTTCTCACATGCCCACATTGGCTGAATCCGAGACTCGAACCCACGCAGAAAAAAGAAATGTAGTGCTGCCCATGATCACACTATTTCCCAGAATAATTGTTATGACATTTAATGTTTAAACATCTTGAAAGGCCCCAAAAGTCTTTCGCAGCTTTAATTTCTTTTTCTTCAGGGTGACTACAGTGCCAGGCTGCCAACTATGAAGAAATGATCCACACTGCTCACTTTTTTTTGTGAGGTATAAGGTATAATGTACCCATTATTGGCATAAAACTTAAATTCATGTATTCTCTACAAAGTCCAAAAGATCTGTCCACAAAAATAGGTTATCACTGATTTCTTGAAAGTACTGAATCTATAAAATGATTTCCAATTTTGATGATTAATGTGAGTAAAAGGCAAACTCACAGTAACTGTAGAAAAGTTATCATAAAGTTAAGCATCTCTGCTTCAATAAACATGATGACTAATGATGACTGGCTCCCTACAATTGAATGCAAACACATGTATATTTGCTGCTAGGATTCATCTTGAAGCTCACGTATCAAGACAAGAATAGTCAGTTTATGTCTATACAAGTGCAATGTTGGACTCAAAATGTGTGAGGAATCAACAAACTAAATTGGATGAACTGATTGGAAAATAAGGGGAAGTGACTCTAATGTCAAATTTTGTAATGGCAAAATAAATTCATCAACAACTGTTATTTTTCTGGTTTTGCAAATCAAATAGAAATTAAATATACAACATATACTTTTTAAAAATATAAAAAGCTTTCAATATTAAATTGGAAATATTTCTTCAAAACTTTATTAACAGCAGTAAACAGCAACCTCAAAAACAGGTGTTTCTAAACAAAAAGGTGACTTACACTCGTCAAAGGCAACTCCTCTCATTACATTGTTTCCTCACAGGACAATTTAGGATGGCCTCATGCCATACTCTTATTTCCACACAAGGATATATTTTACATTTTGCCAAGCCTTTTTATTTTCAAAAACTTGTCCTTTTGTTTGCTTACTAAATTCCTCTTTTCTTGTCTTCCAAAATACCTCAGTTTGTGTCTTCCAAAATGCCCCATTTCATGTCTTCTAAAATGCTTCATCTTGTGTCTTCCATGATGCCCCATTTCCTTTTCCTGTCTTCCAAAATGCCCCATTTCCTGTCTTCCAAAATGTTCATTTTCCCATCTTTCAAAATTCATCTTTTTGTGCCTTCCAAAAATGCCCCATTTCAGGTCTTCCAAAATGTCCCATTCTGTGTCTTCATTGATTCCCCATTTTCTGTCTTCCAAAATGCCTCATTTCTTGTCTTCCAAAAATGCCCCATCTTGTGTCTTCCAAAATTCATCTTTTTGTGTCATTCAAAAATGCCAAATTTTGTCTTCCACAATGCCCCATTTCCTATCTTCCAAAATGCTTCATTTCTTGTCTTCCAAAATGTCCTATTACTTGTCTTCCAAAGTTACCTTTTTCCTGCCTTCCAAAATTCCACTTTTCCTATCTTCCTAACAAAAATGGTCACTGACATGCTTAATATAATTTCTGTGATCACAAGTGGCAGTGCCCAAAGCTCAGTTCATTACCAACACAGTGATGCATAAACAGTAACAAAGGAGTCTTTGTTTATTTGAACTGTTTGCAGCAGTGTGTCTACCCACAGTACCGCTTTTAATTTCCATTGGGCATAAAACGATTGCTTATATATTCTATTTATTTTCAATTTTTCTTAGGATCATGAGTAGCAATATGCACATGCCCAAAGCTTTACTTACACATTGTGTAGCAGGTCAATGCTAATATTTTCAAATGCAGTTGAGTACATATGATTATAGGGATCATCTTTCCTAATATGAACTGTACTTGCAGCCAGATGGTATGGTCAATTTTTTTACATTCTAAAGGATATGCTTATTTTTCCAACTTCCATATCCAAGATTTTACGATAATTAGCATGAGAAAAAATTACATTGAACCTGAGACAGTTATTCTCAGAAAATGTCTGACTGGTTTAGACTCTTGTCATTTAATTTTTTTTATAACATTCAAGTAGATTATGGCTCCAAAATGAAGCTAAAATCAAATAGGAACTCTCTATTGTCATTTAATTAATTATTTTATAACATTCAAGTAGATGAGGGTTGCCAAAATGAAGCTAAAATCGAATAGGAACTCTCTGTTGTTGTTTTTGCAGCAGAGTACATTCTCTAAAGGATGAGGGGCCCCAAGTGGCAAAGTGGTCTAAAGCACTCTCCTTTATGGATCACTGCCATCTCACCTCTGTCTGCGTGGGTTCGAGTCTCAGATTCGGCTAATGTGGGTATTTGAGAAAGCTTGCCAGTAGCTTCTCGTGGGTCGGTGGTTCTTTCTGGGGTTTTCCGGGGTTCTTCCTCCACCATTAATACTGGCCGCAATGTATAGCCTATTGTGTGCTGAAAAATGGCGTTAAACCCTACAACAACAACAACATAAAAAAGATGATCCTAAAGGACGACGTAAGTTTTAGGACATGAGAAAATTGTTAGGAGTCTGTGCTCTTAAAATAAGTAAAAGAAAAGAGGAAAAGCAACAAGCTTTGTAAAATTCAACAAATAAGTTATTTTAATAGAATACAAAGTGAAAATGAAAAGAAAAAAAGCTTATGGCATTGCAATTAAATAACAAAATAATCTAGAATTACAGACACAAGTCCTAATAATTTTAAAGTTCTGAATAAACTTGAGTATGCATCCAAATTAAGGTGTTGATGTGTCTGTGATAACCTGTATAATGCTGATGTGCTAACAATCTTTTGTTGCAAGACAGTACTATAATTCCAGGTTTTGAATTAACTATAAATGACAGTGAATGTCTCTGTCCAAAAATATTATTTTTGTTAAGAGCACTCTGTATTTCCAGAGAATATTTACTTCAACAATCTGAAAAAATAAATCCAGCCCAAATGAATAGCGGTCCAACAATAACACAAACTGATTCTGCTACATTTTAAGTACAAATTAATATTCTGTCCAGTAACAAGCTTATATAGTCTTGTACTTGACTTCATGTCACAATTAACGTTTAATTAAAAAAAACATTACCTAATGGAAAATAACCCTCTAGAAAGTTCTTAATGTTTACCAAAAAAATGTTAGCTATAATTAGCAGTATGATACTAAAATTATAATATATAACCTTGACAATGTCAGATACACCTGGTAAATTGTAGGGGAATCCCAGTAACCTAAGACAAGACCCAAATAAACATATTTACTTCTATTAATGATGATCCTGATAGCAAAAAAATGCCCCAAAAACATGCACATACAGAATATTTTAGTTATGTATTATCTGCTTACAAAATAAAATAAAAAAAATCAACAATTCAGGTCAAGTAGAAATTAACTTGACTTTGTACAAGGTTAGAAATTTAAATTTTAGAAAAGCAACAAACAATACAAATTAAACATACATAACAAAATATTTTTTTTCATATCCCAAGATTTGTATGCATTTAAAATTTATAGCATTTTCAGTGTCCTAACACTTACAGATGTAAAAAAAATGTAAAGACAAAATCGGTAAAATCACCATGTTACACACAGCAATGACCAGCTCTTGTTCATTTACTATGTCATTCAACTGTTATAAACTACTATGATTGTTTTTATGTTATTATTTTGCATGTGCATATTTTCCAATTTATGCAACCTGAAATAAAATAAAGGTAAATAAAAACTTCAATACTTAACAGTGTGCTTAGAGCTGACTGGGTGACTTGTAATTTATATAGTGTTCTGAACAGTACTTATGAAGTGCCAATCATACTGTTATTTATATTCTTCTTTATTCCCAAAAATAATTGATGCAGATTTTGCTTTATTCATTGTTTTGACCAAATCTCATTCTTCCAAATCACACTGAAATAAGATGCCCATTTTATTTTATTATTTTGAAACACGTGTACAAGAGTTACTATTTTTCAATGATATAAGCGATCCAACAAAGTGAAGTAAATCAAATGAAAAGACTAACATCTTATACAAGGCACATAACCAGCATTTGCATAACTTATCATCATCAATTTAGTTTATGTTTCAGCTTACTGTAATGCAAATTCATAACTTTCAAACACAGCATTCATTCCACCTTTTATCTTGGCCAGCTGGTTGTTTTGGAAATTTGGTTTTCTGACAGAAAGCCAGTAATTATTTCAACCATGAAACTGGCTTAGGAAAAGAGATTTTTGTCTGGCAGCAATATTGGCACCCATTTGTTCTACAACATTAATCCACACCAATTAGTTGTTGTGAAAAGTAAAGTGGGTTGAACAAGATGAGATGCCATGCATAATAGCAGTACTAAATTATTTGGCCCCTAAAACTGATATTAGACTGATTAATTGTCATTCATTGTCAATCAATTAAAGTATGATCACTTACTCAGTTGAGTAGCACGATTACCGCAGCCAAGAACACAGGTACTTAATTATGGTAGCTTACATCAACTACATCTGAGTGTTTAAAGTATTACAATTATTTCAAAGCATTATTTCTGAAATTTTACTTTATTTTGCAGGTATTTTTAACATTTAGCACATTGGTGTCTATAATTTAAATCTAAGGGATATACTTCACTCAGTACAAGTGAAAATCTTCAATGTACATGCAGTGATGCCATGATGTAAACTAAATGCAAGTGCTGAACCACGTGTTCATTGTTGTCAGACTGCGAGCATATTTTTAATGAGTTAGGTATTTACATTTTCAAAGCTAAATAAAAATGTAATTACTGGTGCATTGATACAATATTCTAACGCAATAATGCTTAAACAAACAACAATAAACTGAAAACAAAAAGGATAGGTTACTATTGTAAATGTTTACAACAACCCGCTTATGTGCAACTCTTTTCACCGATCAAATTATTCATATTTGAACTGGGTAAAAATAACAAGGATACAGAGGCAAATTAAATATATTTATTGACTTTTCAAACAAATTATATCAATTTATAACTTTTCTATGCAATAATTCATGATGATAGTCACTTAACAACCAGTCATTTTTTATTTTTAAATGTTACAATCAAGAAAATACATTGATCAATGTTGAAGGTGTCCCAAGACATGAAACAATTGCTATAACTGTGTCGCAAAATTTATAGTCATAAAAAAAATTACTCTTGAACATAATTTAGGGTGTCCTACGGCTTATAGTGTCCCAAGACTTACAGTCGTTATGGGAGTGGCCGAGTGGTCTAAAGCGCTCTCCGTTATGGATCACTGCCATGTCACCTCTGTCTGCGTGGGTTCGAGTCTAGGATTCAGCCAATGTGGGTATGTGAGAAAGCTTGCCAGTAGCTTCTCGTGGGTCGGTGGTTCTTTCTGGGGTTTTCCCGGGTTCTTCCTCCACCATTAATACTGGCCGCCATGTATAGCCTATCGTGTGCTGAAAAATGGCGTTAAACCCTACAACAACAACAACAACAACAGTCATTATGGTACTCTAAAGGCTATTTATAGCATTCTTTTTCAAGGATACATCTAATGAAAAAGTAAACACACAGATAGTGCCCCTCAATAAATTAAATCATTGTTCATCCAAAGAAATTAAAGGATGCATGAAGAAAAAAATAACAAAATGTAAAGCCTAGTAATATTAAAAAATTTCTTACATATCACATTTACTTATTGTAATTAATGATTGTTATTTCTAAATAGTAAGATTTTAAATTTGTGCCTAACAATGAATCTAAATTCCTTTCAAGGCATTACTCATACTGCCATATCTATCTTCAGCTATGGAAAGATGAAAACGATGTAAATTGATACTAAATATGACAGATTTTACTCCTCCAACCCATGAGTGGAATACATATGAAACACAGGATTTGTTTTAACTCTACTGGTCAACTACCTTCTGGATTTCATAATTTTACTATGATAATAATAAAAATAAGGGCACTTTATTTCAGCATGACTTGGTCTTGTTTTTAATAATAATAATAATTATAATAATAATAATAATCTAATAACAAGAAAACAGCAATTCACATTTAAATCAGGTGTACTTTTGAGAATTATATACATGTTTAAAGTGTTCTTTTTTTAAAGGATAATTACCATGCACTTATTTGATTCTGGGAGAAACACATAACATTTGAAGGTGAAATACTGGATATGGGGTCATTCACATATGACATCACAGTGAGGGGGTCAGGGGTCAAAATTTTGTGACAAAGTGTGACAAAGGGGAGGGAGGGGGTTTGAAGAAATGTGACATCACAACAAATATGCATGTGGAACACTTTTTAAAAATATAATGTCAGAACAAAAAAGAATTTTTGACCTGCATTCTCAGTCCATTTTTATCCACAATAGATAACAACTGTCTCGTGGTCGACTTACATTAATATTGTTAACTCAGATGAAATATTGGGTAATATTAACTGGTTTTAACTGGGTTTTTTAAAATTAAGTAATTCTTTTTTTAATATAATGTAATACACATTTTAAAAACAAAATGTAGACTAAATAAAATGTAGGCCTACTGGTGATTAAACTTAGATTTTAGAAAAGTAACACAGTAGGCTAACAAGTTATCACCATCTTGACAACAGTTAGATGAGACGAAAGACACACGAGTTTAGCAAGTTGAAAGATGGTGTAACTTTTATGCGAAAAAACAACAAATGTAATTAGTTGAGTAGCGTCAAGGCAGAGCTCTGTGTTGTGCTGGCATGCTACACACATTAAATTGAATAAATATATCAAATGTTAGCTTTGTTTCTTTCTTTTCATTTAAAACGTTTTATTGACACCACTTAAGTGCTTGACTATAAACAGTCCTACTATGTACTAGTCTTTGAATCTTGATGACATTTTTTAAAAATCAGTCTGAAAAAGACAGGATGAGGTAAGGATTGAGCCAGCATGCAGCACTAATAACATTTACGCTACTGAAACCATACAACATAAGGTGTCCTGTTATATTAATTTTAATTTTCATGACTTTTTGGCAGCCAATAGCAATGGATAAAATTAAATTATATCAGTCTTTATTTAATGCTTATGTGCTAGCATATAATACAAAAGCCAAAAGGATGTGCCAGAAGAACTTATTATAAAGTGGATTAGTATCAAGAATGACACAGATTTCTCTTAAAATTTAACCATATGTTGCAAGAGATCAAGGCAATCTCCGTTACGAGAAAAGGACCACTTCTTAACTTTTAGACAAAATAAGCACCATCAGTTTTAAAAAAAAGTTTCTAAAATTTAGAGTTCAACGAACAACAGACCGATGTCTTGAATATCATTACTTCTGAAACACTACTCAAAGAAATGCTATAGTTCAATTACATTTGAAGTCACTGGATATTGTAATGCATGGTTATCATGAAAAAAGACAGTTTGAAGTCTACAGAAGTATCAAAACCTTAGATCAATTAACAGAGCATTAAAAAAAGATGGCCTCAATAAAGGTTGAAGTGGACTATACCTTCGTCTACTTCCTAAGCATAGTTCATTGTCAAAAGGTGGGTGTCATGTAACCACTGTCCCAGTAAAGTTAATCAGCGAGCAAAATGATTATCACACTAAACATATTGATGGCCAGTTTCACACAGCTACAAATAGACACATGGAAGAACTGTCTTAAATGCTTGAACTGGATAAGGCTTGTTTTATCAGCCAGGATGATAAATGTTGCATCCCAACTGGTTTGGTCGCTGCCAATAAGCACAGACCACTGCTAATGTACACTGAGTATAAAATAAGCCTTCATGACCATGACTGGGTAGTTGCTGCCCAGCACAAGCTAATACTCTTGGTGTATACTGGCATTAAGATCCATCGCAATGGTCTTGGAAACAGAGATGCTGTTGGCGTTTTTGGCCCAAAGTTTATAGCCATCAAATCTGGAAAACACTCCACATCAATAGCACTCAGCCATGGATCTGACTATTAAAAGTTGCTGTGTCAGACAGAGTTCAATACCATAATCAGGACTGGTATTGATAAATTGGTCAAGCCAATTCTCATGTTTACTGTTGATGGTGCACTGGATGAAAACCCATAGTATCAAAAGTCATTAAGGATGCCATCCACCATTTCATGAAACAAGATCTTAACTTGCTGCAACAAATGCTCCAGGATGAAGTGCTTTTAACAGAGTGGAGAGAAAGATGGCACCTTTGAGCAGGGAAGTGAGTGGATTAATATTACCTCATGACAAATATGGCAGCCATTTTGACGAACGAGGTAAGACAATTGACACTGAGCTAGAGAAGAAAAACTTTGAATTTGCCGGGAAAATGTTGGCTGAAATAAGGTCACACTTGACTGTAGACAATTACCCAACCAATGCTGAGTATATGGATCCATTAAATTCAGAGCTCATGGAGCAAGACATATTGTGTAGAGATCAAAACTGGTGTGACACCCATGTCTGTTCAAGCCAATACTTGCCTAAGATTGTAAAGTTTGACGACAATATGCGCTGCTCAAAACTCATTCTTCAGCGTGAAAAAAAGACAGATATCTTTCTCCTCATTTACCCATTGTTCAAACACGTGAAGGGCTTAAAGTTCCAGAATGAGCAACAGATGAAGCCTTGCACGAATTTCCATCCTTATTTGCAACTCAAAGTCTCAAAACAGAAGACATTCTACCTCTCAAAACAGAAGACATTTTACCTCGGTCATCAAACACATTTCAGACATTTCCCTACAATTTTTATTGCCCTTCAATGAATGAGATGCCATATGCACTTCAGCTCTCTGGTCATGCTGTGCAATCATTCAGTCCTTCACAAACAAATAGTAGTTGCATCGAAGTGCATCAGACCAGTAAGAGTCACTGCAACGCAAAATGATGGTCATACAAGCGAATGCGTGTGTGTGATTTACATTTTTAATGTAGCTTTAACAATTTTTCAGTCATATCGCTACGATGTCTGCAGTTTATAGTGATATCTAGCACTGGGGCATCATGCTGCAGACATGTAGCATGATGTTCCACCCAGTCACATTATCCTGTCACCAGGCCGACCGGTCCTAACATTAACTTCTTAATGCTGAGTGCCAAGTGAGGTGGCTCTTAGTACCATTTTTGTAAGTCTTTGGTATGACTCGGCCGGTGATTGAACCCACGATCTCCCGTATCTGAGGCAGATGCTCTAACCACTAGGCCACTGGAGCGGTCACTAGCAAATGCAGAGTGGAGAAAGTGTGGATTGGACTGAGGAGGAGGAGCTTGATTTGGATGGAATATCCCTCCCAAATAAACGACGTTAATCTAGAAATAAATGGATTTCTTGTTCATTCAATGGAGGAGCATCTTACTTTGCTTGGGATAATGATAGCTATGAAGAGATGTAATTCATTTACAAATACCTGAGATATTAAACCCTTAGAATTTTCGTGGATTTGTTTAAACTTTAATGTTAGTAATAACTGAAGTGATCGATGTGTTCAATTTACATTTCATTTTGTTTTCTGTTTAAAATTAATTAACTTTTTTTTATAACTTTTAACAAGCCAAGCAGTCATTGTAAAAACCTGATTAAGTAAACACTATTTTACATGACAGATTGTTGTTTTGTCTGTATAGTTAACTGATTTACATTTCATTTACTTTTCAGTATTGCAAAAAATTGTGGAAAGAAAGGGGGGTTTAAGAGAGCTGTGATGTCACATAGAGGGAGGCCTGGGTTTTTGTGACAAAAATTCATTCAAGTGAACCCTGCTGTTCAAACTATGACACTGCAGGTGCAAAAAAAGTGTTATATGAAATAAAAGACTTACTAATTGGGTATCTTACCTGTAACAACTGTAAAATAGTTATCATGAAGTTACGCTTTTCCATTTCTGTAAATTTTACAACTGGCTCCCTCTCCTCCAATGCAAACATGTTCGGTGCAAGGTTTTCATCCTTCTTGATTATGGAGTACTCATGTATAAGGACAAGAAGAGCCAGTTTGTGGGGTGTCACCTGCTCCTTCAAGGGTTTCTTGTTGGCAAGGCCAAATGTAAATAAGTCTGTCTGTGCATCTGCTGCCATAATGATTTCCTATGAAAAAAATAAAATAAAACAAAAATGGTAATAGAGTAGCAAGTTTCTATTTAGTGCCATAGTTGTCTGTCTGTAAGGAATGTGTGAAAATCTACTTTGAATCCCTACCTGTTGATCATTCTTATGTAAACTGTATTCTTGTCAGAACTGCTATATGAACAGTTCCTCGTTATTATTATACACATGCACTACTAAAAAATGTGTGGTGTGTGTGTTGATAGGAACACATAGATGAGAATCGTTGTTTCATGAGGGATTCATTACCGCCAAGTAGGTTATATGAGCAAATGTAACTTGGGGTCTAAAAGGATGTTTGCAATATCAATATCTGAGCAATTTATAAATGGATGCTGCATCACAGCAATGGTACACTGTTATACACACGGTCTTGCTCCCAAAGCAAATGACCTACCACAATTCCAAGTCTAGGCTATATTAGAATCATGAAAAGGTCAACATAAGTGTAACAATCTTCATTGGCTTAAACTCCCACCTTACCCCACAACATAACTCCTTCAATGAAACAAGCTTCTACCCTACCCAACATCATACTTTTGCTGGTTTGAACTCTTACCTTACCCCATCCCATCACTCCATTGCTGGTATGAACTCCCACCTTACCTCAAACATCATTCCTTTGCTAGTTTGAACTCCCACCTTATCCCACTGCTGTCACTCCTTCACTGGTTTGTAAAATTGCTCTTTATTTCCATCGCAGCTTGTGTTCCATTTCTTTATATCCAAATAAACTAAACTGCTTTAGTAAAAAAATTCTAACTACATTCTAAATTTGGAACCGGCAAGGGGGTTGATAGGCATTAGAGGGGGGGGGGGTCTTTATATCTTTGGCTGTCCTAACATCTGATTATGGCTTCAAACATGAAGGTAACTCAAAGATATTTAGTGCCACAACTCGAGAAAAGTGACAGTCAATTTTTCACTGCAGCTGTAATCTTTAACATGTGTTTTTACTGCAGGAAAGAAAAACTGTAGGCTAGAAATCACTATGAGTGATTTTCTTCAGTGATGTGTTGATCTCGTTGTCACCACTTTGATCGTGTCTGTTACGGCTAAACAACTTTTAAATTATCAAATATTTTATTCACGCCCAGCAAGAAGCGTATCTTAATATACATGTCCCAAAGTCTATTTTGCAGCTATCAGCAGGGCATGGATGAATCTGACAATTATTGACAAATAGGTCTCAATGACCTTAACCGTTGGTCAAAGTATGTAGTCTTCAACAAAACTCTGTGTGCATAAACCATTATTTACTCATTAGACATACAATGACTATAACCTCCGACGTTTCAACCCCTGAATCTACAGATTTCTTTATTATCCCAAGTACAAGCTATCCACAAATTATGGTCAAGGAACTTGCTCTACAACAATGGTTCTCCAACTTTTTGCAACCACGGCTCACTTCCAAGTATTCTATGGATATTTAATACATCACCTGCAGCAAGCCTGCACTCCACTGGAGCACCTATGTCCCTGAAAACTTACTCTGCAAAACAAACTTTTTACTGAGCCACAATTACAGACATTTTACCTTTTGACTCAAAATTGTTAAGCCTCTTCCATACTTTTAGATGATGCCCTGAGCAAACTTTGATCAAGGTATGTCATCTACAACTAAAATTATTCCAGAAACATTTTCCTTCTTTTAATCACAGTGACCTTGACAATTCCCTATTTAACCTCAATTCAATGACTTCTTCCTTTCCCAATGTAAGTCATCTGCAAACTCTGGTAAAGGCACATACTTAATAACTAACATTCTTTATAAAGAAGCTATTGATTTAATTCAGTCAGTGCCATTGACATTTGCACACCAAAGTTAATAGTTTTCTTCCTTAAACCATGCACAAAAATCCAGAGTTTGGTCCTGGAAAGATGTGAAGAAATAATGTTATTGATAGGAAATAGTTTGTCATATTTGTTACCTTGACACTTTGACCTTCTGACTAAAACCGATAGGCCTCTTCCTTACTCTAAGCGCAAGTCACCTGTCAAATTTATTCAGACATGTAGAATTAATGTATTATGCAAAAAACACTTTTCTTCTTTTAGTCAAAATTTTTTATCCTCGAATTGACAGATCTCTACCTTAACACAAATGATCTACATTCACAAAGATTGATAATTGTAAATGGTGGAGAACTCAATAAATGAATTTTGTAACAGATAATTTGACATGAAATTATAATACGCTTTATGGAGGGTATATAACAAGCAGTGTTTGAAAACTTGCTACAAATGTAGGCAAAAGAGACAAAGCAAATGTAGACAGACCCACCAATAAAGTGACAAAATAATTGAAACTAAAGTAAAACATTTATTCTGCAGTGGCAAAAAATTAAATTTTGTCATCAGAAAACATATATATGTACCCCCTGTCCATTTGTATCTCTACTGGGACTGAGCCCTTTCCTCTAAAGTTTGCTTTTGTTTTTTTACTGGGTGGACTGCAATATCAGTATCTCTACATTTGAAATCATAGTAGAATATACAAACTGTCAAAATTTCAACTGTAAACAACATACCTGTTGATCACTAGCAGGTAAAACAAGACCAAAACCCCTGCATACATTGAACATGCTGATTGGGCATATTTATTACATTTGGTTTACTTTTCAAGTTTCAGCCAATCACCGAGTAAAACAGTGTCTTCTCTTTAAATTTACTGGATAACTTACTTTGCCAGCACAGTCAAAACATTCAAAGTATGATCATAATCAATTGTAATAATTCTGCATCAAAGTCAGACATTAGCTGATATATTACACTAACATTTATATCTCTCTGGTTCTTTTTTAATTGCTTTTATTCCACTTACATTTTATTACTGTAGGGTGAGCATGTGATGAACATTTTCTACAGCAGCAATCTCTAGATTTCACCAGGCCAAAAATGGGAAACCAATAGCATAACCAATAACATGTAAAATCTGCATCTATCAATTGGTTAGTCAGAAACACCATTCACACAACAGCATCACCATTCACACGACAGCATCACTATTCACACAACAGTGTCACCATTCACACCTGATAGCTTCACATTGGCAAGGTACATCATGGGAAAAAAGGTATGAAGATTATGTACTTTCAATAAGCAGGAGGGCAACAGTAATCTGCTATCTCAGGAGTACCTCAAGTGCAATACTGTTGCCATCAGATCTATGGTTTATTAATAGAGGGTACCACAGAAAGAAATTCCAGTTGTTAGTTTGCAATTACACTTATGTCATGATGTCACAGAACTCTTTGCAGGTCAGTTGAAAATGTATATATATTCATCAGTGCTGATGAATTTTCATTCTTCATTCTTGTATGAAGAAAATGAATCCAAACTGCAGTGAGGTATGATTACTTACACTCTTCACTTTCATTGATAGTCGCTATTTATTATATAATATACTCAGTTTTATGTTAACACTATTTCAGATTTGCAATGCTTGCGAGTTTTTTTATATATAATATCAAACTTGTAGCAAAGGATGAAATGGAAAAGAAAAACAAATAGCATTTAGATCAATAAAGCATTTATAAGTATGTATCAATGGACATTCATAGGGTTCTAAAGTGATGGGTTTTTATCAAACTTCTGCCATGGTTGGCTTAGTAAGAACTGTATCCTTGCTTTCTATGATGTTGCAGGTGCTATGGTATCACGGTATTCAAAGTTTTCAGTATTTTCTTCATAACATCATCTACCATGTGCTTAGCTTATATACAATGGATAACCAAAAATTACTAATTCTGCATCACCATTTGATTTTGGGAAAATGTTGGAACATCTGGAGTTGTTTAAACAGTCTCTTGTAGACATATACTTTCACGCACATTACCAGAGACAATCCCGGCCCCACCTCCCGTCACAGATGGTTATAGATTCATTGGTTTAAAAAAGGTTCTGTTGTTGGAGGGCACAGATCATTAAATGGCAGAATTAGGGCTATCGAAGTAGCATCCGTTTTTCAAGTTGATTTACATATTGTGCATCATATACATTAGGACATGTATATGCCATGGTACAGATACTTTGTACGGTATTACCGCGAGATCAGAGTAACTCCCCTTGCAAAAAAATCCTGGAAACTACAACATAAATGGAGTCTGTTTATCGATAGCTTGCCGCAATAATCTGATTTAAACTAGAATTAAATGCATTTTATTAAAGAACAAATAACAAAATAGGCATATACAATACACTGAAGGTAAGTTTCTTTATTTGCTTAATTGGCCAATCCCTTATTTTAAGACCCGCGATATCATGGGCTACCTCGAAATTTAGCAACTGTTGTGATCATGGCTACTTGCCTGATTCAGCTCCTCTTTTTACACAGCATTTATTTTCAAAGTTTATCAGTGAACCAATGCTATTCCTCTGTTAATTATTGGTTTTTAATATGTAGGGAAAAATTTACAAACTGTATCATACTTCATTGATTAAATACTTCACAATTTATAACAACTTAACCGAAACCTTCAATTTTACCGCCATGTTATTTCCTTAACTTCCGGTTTGTCCAAACTATTTCTGGCCACAGATCACCTACAATACACAAAAATTAAACAATCAATTACATTTATTTATTTATACATTCCTCAAATTAATACCACTTTTTATACTGGACATTTATTGAAAATATGTCTGTTGGATATTGGAAGAAAACATAATTGTCATATGGTATTCCGGGATTAAAACGACTCGTATTGACGTTAGTATTTGCACAGGTGCTCGACGCGAGCTTGATGTTAAGAAAAAAAACAATCATCTAAAGGAAAAACCCCGTTCTGACATAGGACCCTCTCTATCATAATATATTATGATAGAGGGGGACCTATATCAGAACGGATTATCGGGGTAATCTAAGGTATTTTTGTCACTCTGTATGATTTTTTCCTTTAGATGATTGTTTTTTTTTTCTTAACATCAAGCTCGCGTCGAGCACCTGTGAGTGTTTGTTGCCTTTGTAAATGCTTATTTATGAGTCTTTTTTAAAAATAAAAACAAACAAAAATTGTATTTACAATTTTGCGTTCATGACCTTTCCCTGTGATCATTCTTACATCTGTCCTTTTTAACAGACACACGAAATTAGATAAAAAGATATGCCTAGCCTGCTCATGTTTATGTCTAAGCGGATTGCTGAAATAAATAAATAAATAAATAAATAAATGCTGTTATTGGGCTATGCTTGATTGTATTTTAACGGCGCACCAGCGCTGTTAGGCTATTTAGCGCCAAACAAAATGTTATATGTATAATCTTTTAAAAATTATAAAAAGTCTCACATCGACCAGCTATTGGGCTATGAAATTAGCGACTTTTACTGCTAATATTTAGTAACGATGAGTGGTATATCTTAATGATTTGCTTGTTGTTTTCTTTTTTGGAGGGGAGAGGGGTATGAAACTTATGTTTTTGTGAATTCGAAAGCAATATTTACGTTTGAATTTATCATGAATGAAAACGAACGTACATAGTTTCAAAAGTGGGAAACCTTCTCAGAGTAACTAAGAAGGATGTCTGATCATCAGGCCCAAACTTTGGCCATATGACCCGTCACAAGTTAAAGGTTTAAATTGAGTAATCCGTTCGTAATCCATACATGAATATCTGATTAAGACTCAGCATTGATTGATTGATTGATTGTTTGTTTTTAACGGCACATCAGCACTTTTAGGCTATTTAGCGCCAAACAAAGTGTTATTTGTATAATCTTTTAAAACTTATAAAAGGTCCTATATCGACCAGCGATATAAAAGAACAAATGGTTGAAATTAAAAACTGTAAGATGGTAACAGTGCAAAATAAAGCTTCCCGATCAACGGGAGATGTAAAAAAGATGAATAGGTATTAAAATGGGACGGTATATATATATATATTGCATAAAACTGCACAAGGTGATAGCATAAAAGTCAGAGTTTAGAGTAAATATTTACAGCTTTCAAGAACTCTATAATACGAGTGATGTTTATATTATCAAAAAGTTCTTTCATGTCATGCACAATGTAATAACGATCGCGCGTAGGTTGTAAGTCAAAGCACTCTATCATAAAGTGCTTGACAGTGAATGGTTCATTGCAAGAAACGCACTCTGGTGGGTCTTCACCTTTTAGTATGTGGGTGTGGGTGATATAAGTATGACCAATTCGGATTCTTGCAATGACTACCTCCTCCCTACGAATGGTTCTGTAGGAAGGAGTCCATTCTCCTAGTGTTGGTTTGATTGCGTGAAGTTTGTTATTTACAGCATCATTCCATGATGCCTGCCACTTCTGACGTAAGAACTTTCTGATACAGGTTTAAAATCAGTATATGGTATTTTAAAATCAGATGGTTTTTGAGAAAGGGCCATTTTAGCAGTGCGATCTGCTTTTTCGTTACCTTTAATACCAATGTGGCTAGGTAACCAACAGTATATTATATTGTGGGAGACACTCAGCTCGGTATTTTTTACGAGTATGTTTTTCAATAATGGGTTCTCCAGTTTTGTATTGTGTAGTGACTGGAGTACTGATAGCGAGTCGGAGAAGATGATACAGTTTAAAATACGGTTCTTTTCTATATGTTGCAGAGCAAGGTCTATTGCTCTGATTTCGGCTGTAAAAATTGATGCTCCATTTGGTAAGCGAACTTGCGTTGTGTGATTTCCACAAACAAAGGCTGCAGCAGCCTTTTTCTCATCCTTTGATCCATCAGTGTAAATTCTGGTGTAGTTTTTAAATTCGGTGAGGAGTTCATGGTAAGAGTTAAGGAAGACAGAAGGGTTTGTTTCGGATTTTTTCCCATCGTGTAGCGTAAAACGTACTTTTGGTTGTTTAATTAGCCAGGGTGGTGTTTCGGAGATGGATGTTTTCTGAATTTTAGAAAGATCTATATTTGTAGTGTCAAGGCTGGATGATATTCTAATGCTAAAGGAAGGTATGGCGTTTGGTTTGTTTTCGTATAAAGTTTTGTATTTGGGTTGAAAAACAGCCGAAAAAGCAGGATTCAGAGGGTTTGATTTTAATTTGAGAGCATACTGTGCGGAAAAGCATTTCTCTACGATGCGATAACGGTGGTTCATTCGCCTCAGCTTGAAGGCTTTCACACGGGGATGTTTTAAATGCTCCCAGAGCCAGTCTTATTCCCTGATGATGAATTGGATCAAGCATTTTAAGATACGGTTTTCTGGCTGAACCATACACAACGCAACCATAGTCCAGTTTGGAGCGAATAAACGTTCTGTATAAATTTAGGATGACTTTTCTATCAGCACCCCAGTCAGTGTGCGCTACTACTTTAAGGAGGTTAAGTGCTTTTAAGCATTTAGCTTTTAAGTTCTTTAGGTGTGGAATAAAGGTCAGTTTTCTGTCAAAGATTATACCTAAAAATTTTGTTTCCTCAACAACTGGAATAGGTGTTCCATCCAGCGTGAGGTTCGGTTCTTCGTGATGTTTTCGTAGTTGACAGAAATGCATGCATACCGTTTTTGATTTCGAGAATTTGAAACCGTTTGCACTGGCCCAATTTTGAATTTTGTTTATATTTTGCTGCAGTTGTCTTTCAATTGTATGCATGTGCTTTGACCGATAACATATTAGAAAATCATCAACGTATAACGAGCAATCCACACCAGGAGTCAAACACTTGGTGATGCTATTAATTTTGATATTAAAGAGCGTCACAGATAAAATACTGCCCTGGGGCACACCCATCTCTTGCTCGTGCAGATCTGAGAGGGTAGAGCCCACTCATACTTTGAATTCTCTGTCGGAGAGGAAGTTGGATATGAAAGAGGGCAGACGGCCTTTTAGACCTAGATCGTTCAGGTCATTTAGTATCCCGTACTTCCATGTCGTGTCATAGGCCTTTTCTAAATCAAAGAAAACCGCTACTAAATGTTCTTTCTTAATTGCTGCAGCCTTTGTTTGTGGAAATCACACAACGCAAGTTCGCTTACCAAATGGAGCATCAATTTTTACAGCCGAAATCAGAGCAATAGACCTTGCTCTGCAACATATAGAAAAGAACCGTATTTTAAACAGTATCATCTTCTCCGACTCGCTATCAGAACTCCAGTCACTACACAATAGAAAACTGGAGAACCCATTATTGAAAAACATACTCGTCAAAAATACCGATCTGAGTGTCTCCCACAATATAATATACTGTTGGTTACCTAGCCACATTGGTATTAAAGGTAACGAAAAAGCAAATCGCGCTGCTAAAATGGCCCTTTCTCAAGAACCATCTGATTTTAAAATACCATATACTGATTTTAAACCTTGTATCAGAAAGTTCTTACGTCAGAAGTGGCAGGCATCATGGAATGATGCTGTAAATAACAAACTTCATGCAATCAAACCAACTCTAGGAGAATGGACTCCTTCCTACAGAACCATTCGTAGGGAGGAGGTAGTCATTGCAAGAATCCGAATTGGTCATACTTATATCACCCACACCCACATACTAAAAGGTGAAGACCCTCCAGAGTGCGTTTCTTGCAATGAACCATTCACTGTCAAGCACTTTATGATAGAGTGCTTTGACCTACAACCTACACGCGATCGTTATTACATTGTGCATGACATGAAAGAACTTTTTGATAATATAAACATCACTCGTATTATCGAGTTCTTGAAAGCCGTAAATATTTACTCTAAACTCTGACTTTTATGCTATCACCTTGCGCAGTTTTATGCAATATATGTACCGTCCCATTTTAATACCTATTCATCTTTTTTACATCTCCCGTTGATCGGGAAGCTTTATTTTGCACCGTTACCATCTTACCGTTTTTAATTTCAACCATTTGTTCTTTTATATCGCTGGTCGATATAGAACCTTTTATAAGTTTTAAAAGATTATACAAGTAACACTTTGTTTGGCGCTAAATAGCCTAAAAGTGCTGATGCGCCGTTAAAAAACAAACAATCAATCAATCAATCTTTCTTAATAAATGCATCGCGAATGAATGTTTCTAGTCTAACCAGATGATCGTTGGTGCTGCGTCCATAACGAAAGCCACTTTGGAAAGGAGATATTAAATTGTTAGTTTCCAGGTACCATACAAGCCGAGAATTGATCATTCGTTCCATTGTTTTGCACACACAGCTTGTGAGTGCAATAGGTCGATAGTTGGTAGGATCTTCGCTATCTTTACCGGGTTTGGGAACTGGTATTACTGTTGCTTCTTTCCATAATTTAGGTAGGTTACCAGTAATCCATAAATCATTGAAGAGTTTCAAAAGAGATGTTAAAGATGATTCTGGAAGGTGTTTCAAAAACTGGTAATGTATTTCGTCAGGCCCAGCGGAAGTATCATGGGCCTTATCTAAAGCCTCCCTAAGCTCCGATAGTGAGAACAATTGATTATAACTTTCCGAGTTGTTGGATGTGAATTTTAAACGTGACTTTTCTTTTTGAGTTTTAAGTTTTCGGAAGGCTTCTGAATAATTAGATGATGAGGAATTTTTCGAGAAACTGTCAGCAAGAATATTTGCAATGTCACGTTTTGAACTAAAGTTGTTATTGTTCAGTGACAGATGTCGGAGAGGGTTTTGTTTTCTCTTTCCGTTTATTTTGCGTATAGTGTCCCAGACTTTCTTAACAGAGGAACGAGAGTTTAAAGAAGAAACATATTTCTTCCATGATGATCTTTTACTTTCTTTGATTGTGCGGCGAGCTTTGGCCCGGACAATGCGATATATATTTAAGTTTTCGGGCGTCGGGTGATTATTGAATTTTTTTGATGCTTCTCGGCGTTGACGTATGGCTTCCTTACATTCCTTAGTGAGCCAAGGTTTTAGGGTTCTTTTCCAGTTTGTTGATGACTTGGGGATAGATTCTTCTGCAATGTCGGTTAAAATAGATGTAAAATGCTGAATGGGATCGTTAACATTGAAAACTGTATCCTCATTCAGCCTAGTTTTACAGAGTGTTTCGAACTTGGCCCAGTCGGCCTTCTTTAAATTCCATTGTGGAATTACTTCCTCAATTGTAGAGTTATGATTTACAAGGGAGATTGGGAAGTGATCGCTGCTGTGAAGGTCATCAACGACCTTCCATTGATAGTCCAAAAGCAGCGAAGGAGAACAAATTGTCAAATCGATGCATGTGTACGTACCCGTGCCTGGGTGTAAATATGTAGGTGTTTTGGTATTATATAGACACAGATCGTGTCTAGAAATAAAGTCTTCAACATTGTGACCTCTGTCATTTACATGATTTGATCCCCATAAAATGTTATGGGCATTAAAATCCCCGAGTAAAACAAAGGGTGCGGGAAGCTGTTGAACAAGATTATCGAGTTCGTTTGGTACTAGGTTAGTGTTTGGTGGTAAATACATAGAGCAAAATGTAATCACTCGATGTAGAGTGACGCTTACAGCAATGGCTTGCAAATTGGTGTTTAAATGAATGAAGTTATGAGGAGCTCTGTTGTTCACAATAACAGAAACTCCTCCTGATGCCCTATCAACATTTGGAGAGCAGGTGTTAAACAGGGAGTAGTTTTTAAAGGTGATGTTGTCCATATCTTTCAAGAATGTTTCTTGAAGGCATAGTACCGCAGGATCATGTTCGTTTAAAAGCAGGAGGAGATCATTGTAATTTGCTTTAAGTCCTCGACAATTCCATTGTATGATAGTGTTTTTCATTGTAAATTTAAATTAGAGATTGTGGAGCTAGGTTAGACCTTTCGCAGAGGGAATTTGTTTGGTTATTTCTCTGGAGGAAGTACGGGGGTGAATTTTTTGTTTGTAGGTCTGGGGTTCCCTTGGGCGCATGGAGCAGATTCTTCTGCATCCATGCTCTCGATGTCTCCAAACCTGTTATAAAGTTTGATGGGGTCATCTGACCCCTTTTGTTGCTTGTTTCCATGAGATTTATTTTTGTATTTTGGTGATTTAGGTTGTTGGGTATTGCTGAATGTAGTTTGTGTAGATGCCGTGTTTCTCTGTGATTGGTAATGAGGGGTGTTTGAGCTTGGTGTTGAATCGGGTGCTTCTGTTTGTGTTTGAGCGTCCTTCGTTGTTTTAGGATTGCTCTTGACTACAGTGGAGAAGGATGGGCCAGGATGGGCTGTTTTCGCCTGTACAAGTTTTCTGGCTTCTGGATAGGGAATATTATTTGTGTATTTTACCCTTTGAATTTCCTTCTCCTGTTTCCAGGTATCGCAATCCTTGGAATTTGCATGGTGCTCTTTTCCACAGTTGACACAATGCGGAGTTGCTCTACAATCAGCTTCCTGATGAGAATTTTCTCCGCATCGGCCACATATTTGGGTTTTAGAGCAGCGGTCTTCGTGATGGCCGTATTTTTGACACTTATAACATCGAAGGGGGTTTGGAATGTAGATGTCAACCTTCACTTGCAAGAAGCCAACTTTGACCACTTTGGGTACAGTTGGCTTGTTGAAGGTGAGTACAATGGTGTTGGTGTCCTGCAGGTTATTATTATGTTTGATACGTATTCGACGGACTGCAGTGACACCTTCACTTTTCATTCCTTCAATGATATCTGCGTCGGTGACTCCAGCCAAGTCACGACAGCGAATCACGCCTTTGGACGTATTGAGTGTGGTGTGAGCGAATGAGGTCACTGGAATATCGAAGAAAGTTTTTATTTTCTTGATATTGTCTGTCTGACCTCGTCGCTCACATTCCACGAGAAGGCAACCCGATTTCATTTTTTTGACACTCTTTGGCGTACCAATCAAACCTGTAATTGTTTTCTCGATCACAAACGGAGAGAGTGAAGCAAGGGATTTTGCGGCATCTTTAGATTGTATTACCATGAAGCGTGGAAATGAGTCCACACTACATGGTTCGTCGTCCGAATCAGATAAAGTTTTGGTACGTTTATTTTGATTTTTTTTGGAAATATCCATTTTGGCTAGATTAAAAATTCAGCACCCGTGCTCCCCACCCACCAAGGAGCCCAACAAGGGGACACTTTTTAAGTGCCAGGGATACACAGATGCCATAGTCAGTTGATAAAATTACCTTTGATTGACGTTGAAGTCGCCAATTTCTAAGGTCGGTAAAATTATCCCCCGATTGACCCGTTAAGCCACCGCCTTCTAGAAAGTCTTCTAAGACTTGGAAAAGGGAAAGATAAAGGACTAGAATACAGGGGCAACGGTGGTATCAAGAGAGATACAAGGAGAAAGATAAAGGAGGTAAGAGAGTAAATAAAGACTTCCTAGGGCTCGGCGTGACCAGCCGATTTGTCGGAAGCGGGTCCATCCCGACCACCCGTCTAAGAGAAGTAGAGGCCAAGTAGTGTATTGCAGGGAAAGCCTCTGCTCAACTACCAGGATCCTTTCCTCCACCGACACGAGACGCAACCCACGGCAAACAGGTTGCCTCTACTTAGTCGCCTTTTACGACACGTAGCGAGGCACGTCGGGCCAATTCTACAACCCCGGACCCGCAGGGGGATTAAGACTCAGCAACGCGCATGCATAGGTGTATGTGTCTGAGAAAAAGAGTCACTGTAAAGACCACACTTAGACTCCGGACGGTGAATATGGTATCATTAACATGTATCGGACATTGTAGTTTCTTTTATAAGTGCAAGTTCAACAAGAGAACTTGCAAAAATGAAGTCATTCTATGAAGAATATCATGGAATAAGCCACGTGAAGTAATGCTTTTTGTATCATTGTTTTACATGTATTTTAAAACAGATGTGGTGCAATTTTGCATTGATGCCACGCGGACTTCTTTATCAGCCTTAGTGGTCTTGAGTTGAATCCAGCTATTGGTGATCAAATTATGACGCGTCCAGCCTTACTCATCCTGTTTTACTAACTTCGGCAACGCGTTAAAGCTTAAATGCAATTCACTGGCGCAACGTGCTTTAACTGTTTTCTCCATTATCGATATTAACCTACTATGCATATAAAAGGTTGATGATTTTTAGTGGTAGGTACAAAGCACACCCCTCGTCAGATTGTCGTGTCTTATGAGCAAGTTGAGGTATTGTAACATTGTTACTCGTGCTTATCTCGATATTGTACCTTAACCATCATTCTCGTAAGTACGCTAGACAAAATATATGCATTTTCTGACAAATTCCAGACTTTTCCACATTGTGTCAGTCAGATGTAACATTGACAGGACAAGTATTCGCAGCTCTACCGTTTGTACCTCCCTACCAAATTTAAAGAAACAGAATGCATAAATCATATAAAAATGCATCAAATTTAATCATTTCATACATCAATTTATAATTTTTAACATGATTGTCGCCAGGGATCTTCCCCCAAAACGTTCAACTTGTTGGCATTTCAAATCAAACGGGAGTTTCTATGTTAACACGGTCGCCCTATTTGCATAGGCCAGTCTAGGTTTTCAAGAAACAATCGTGATCGTTAACAGCCTATGTCAATCTCAATATTTCTGAAACCAGAAAATGACAGTGAGCAGTCTGTCTGCTTGCTTACATCGGGGGTATCCGATTGCCTTGAAATGCTAACAAAGTGACAGTTTCTGGGAGCTCCTGTTGTTGTTGTCGGGTTTAACGCCATTTTTCAGCACACGATAGGCTATATACATGGCGGCCAGTATTAATGGTGGAGGAAAACCCACCGAAACACGAAAAGCTTCTGGCAAGCTTTCTCACATACCCACATTGGCCGAATCCTAGACTCGCGGAGCTCCTGTCGACAGTCAAGTTAGATAATATATACTGATGAATGAAATGAATAAGTTTTATGCATTTTATATTCTTTATGCTTTTAGTTTTAAAATTGGTAGGGGTTCAAAACAAACAGGAGGGTGTGCGAATACTATAAAAGACATTCTTATTGTAATAACCCTTATTTCTTCTTCATTACCGTACCATTATTAAATGTTTTTTTTTCGTAAAGTGATGAGCGTATTTTAACTTCACCCTATTATGTTGTTAGTTATATCAGTTGGGTTTATAATACATTTTTATTTAAGTCTCTTGTGTTTATGACATTTAATTGATTGATTGATTGATCGAGTTTAACGGCGCATCAGCACTGTTAGGCTATTTAGCGCCAAACAAAATGTTATATGTATAATCTTTTAAAAATTATAAAAAGTTTCATATCGAGCAGCGATATAAAAAAAAAATAGTTGAAATTAAAACGGTAAGATGGTAACGGTGGAAAATAAAGCTTCCCGATCAACGGGGGATGTAAATGTTGTATGATTGATTGATTGATTTTATTTTTAACGGCGCATCAGCACTGTTAGGCTATTTAGCGCCAAACAAAATGTTATTTGTATAATCTTTTAAAAAATTATAAAAGGTCCTACATCGACCAGCGATATAAAAGAAGAAATGGTTGAAATTAAAAACGGTAAGATGGTAACGGTGCAAAATAAATGTTCTATGTTAATGAAAAAAGATGAAAATGTATTAAAATGGGACGGTATATATATTGCATAAAACTGCACAAGGTGATAGCATAAAAGTCAGAGTTTAGAGTAAATATTTACGGCTTTCAGGAACTCTATAATACGAGTGATGTTTATAGTATCAAAAAGTTCTTTCATGTCATGCACAATGTAATAACGATCGCGCGTAGATTGCAGGTCAAAGCACTCTATCACAAAGTGTTTGACAGTGAATGGTTCATTACAAGAAACGCACTCTGGTGGGTCTTCACCTTTTAGTATGTGGGAGTGGGTGATATGAGTATGACCAATTCGGATTCTTGCAATGACTATCTCCTCCCTACGAATGGTTCTGTAGGAAGGAGTCCATTCTCCTAGAGTTGGCTTGATTGCGTGAAGTTTGTTATTTACAGCATAATTCCATGATGCCTGCCACTTCTGACGTAAGAACTTTCTGATACAAGGTTTGAAATCAGTATACGGTATTTTAAAATCAGATGGTTCTAAAGTAAGAGCCATTTTAGCAGCGCGATCAGCTTTTTCGTTACCTTTAATACCGATATGGCTAGGTAACCAGCAATATAATATCTCGTGGGAGACACTCATCTCGGTATTTTTGACGAGCATGTTTTTCAATAATGGATTCTCCAGTTTTCTATTATGTAGTGACTGAAGTACTGATAGTGAGTCAGAGAAGATAATACTTTTTAAAATAGGTTTGTTTGTTATATGTCGCAGAGCAAGGTCTATTGCTCTGATTTCGGCTGAAAAAATTGATGTTCCATTTGGTAAGCGAACTTGCGTTGTGTGATTTCCACAAACAAAGGCTGCAGCAGCCTTTTCCTCATCCTTTGATCTGTCGGTATAAATTCTTGTATAGTTTTTAAATTCGGTGAGGAGTTCTTGATAACAGTTGTGGAAGACGGAAGGGTTTGTCTCAGATTTTTTTCCATCGTGTAGCGAAAAAAGTACTTTTGGTTGTTTAAGTTGCCAGGGTGGTGTTTCGGAGATGGACGTTTTATGAATTGTAGAAAGATCAATTTTTGTACTGTCAAGGCTGGATGGTATTCTAGTGCCAAAGGAATGTATGGCGTTTGGTTGATTTTCGTATAAGGTTTTGTATTTGGGTTGAAAGACAGCCGAAAAAGCAGGATTCAGATTGATTAATTGATTGATTTTTTAACGGCGCATCAGCACTGTTAGTCTATTTAGCGCCAAACAAAATGTAATTTGTATATTTTTTAAAAAATTATAAAGGTCCTATATACCAGCGATGTAAAAGAAGAATTGGTTGAAATTAAAAACGGTAAGATGGTAACGGTGCAAAATAAAGCTTCCCGATCAACGGGAGATGTAAATGTTCTATGTTAATGAAAAACGATGAAACGGTATTAAAATGGGACGGTATATATATTGCATAAAACTGCACAAGGTGATAGCATAAAAGAGTTTTGAGTAAATATTTACGGCTTTCAGGAACTCTATAATAAGAGTGATGTTTATAGTATCAAAAAGTTCTTTCATGTCATGCACAATGTAATAACGATCGCGCGTAGGTTGCAGGTCAAAGCACTCTATCATAAAGTGTTTGACAGTGAATGGTTCATTGCAAGAAACGCACTCTGTTGGGTCTTCACGTTTTAGTATGTGGGTGTGGGTGATATAAGTATGACCAATTCGGATTCTTGCAATGACTACCTCCTCCCTACGCATGGCTCTGTAGGAAGGAGTCCATTCTGCTAGAGTTGGCTTGATGGCATGAAGTTTGTTATTCACGGCATCATTCCATTGATTGATTGATTTTTAACGGCGCATCAGCACTGTTAGGCTATTTAGCGCCAAACAAAGTGTTATTTGTATAATCTTTTAAAACTTATAAAAGGTCCTATATCGACCAGCGATATAAAAGAACAAATGGTTGAAATTAAAAACGGTAAGATGGTAACGGTGCAAAATAAAGCTTCCCGATCAACGGGAGATGTAAATAAGATGAATAGGTATTAAAATGGGACGGTATATATATTGCATAAAACTGCACAAGGTGATAGCATAAAAGCCAGAGTTTAGAGTAAATGTTTACGGTCTTCAGGAACTCAATAATACGAGTATGTTTATAGTATCAGAAAGTTCTTTCATGTCATGCACAATGTAATAACGATCGCGCGTAGGTTGTAGGTCGAAGCACTCTATCATAAAGTGCTTGACAGTGAATGGTTCATTGCAAGAAACGCACTCTGGTGGGTCTTCACCTTTTAGTATGTGTGTGTGGGTGATATAAGTATGACCAATTCGGATTCTTGCTATGACTACCTCCTCCCTACGAAAGGTTCTGTAGGAAGGAGTCCATTCTCCTAGAGTTGGGTTGATTGCATGAAGTTTGTTATTCACGGCATCATTCCATGATGCCTACCACTTCTGACGAAAGAACTTTCTGATGCAAGGTTTAAAATCAGTATATGGTATTTTAAAATCAGATGGTTCTTGAGTAAGGGCCATTTTAGCAGCGCGATCTGCTTTTTCGTTACCTTTAATACCAATGTGGCTAGGTAACCAACAGTATATTATATTGTGGGAGACACTCAGCTCGGTAGTTTTGACGAGTATGTTTTTCAATAATGGGTTCTCCAGTTTTGTATTGTGTAGTGACTGGAGTACTGATAGCGAGTCGGAGAAGATGATACTGTTTAAAATATGGTTCTTTTCTATAAGTTGCAGAGCAAGGTCTATTGCTCTGATTTCGGCTGTAAAAATTGATGCTCCATTTGGTAAGCGATCTTGCGTTGTGAGGTTTCCACAAAGGCTGCAGCAGCCTTTTCCTCATCCTTTGATCCATTAGTGTAAATTCTGGTGTAGTTTTTAAATTCGGTGAGGAGTTCATGGTAAGAGTTGTGGAAGACAGAAGGGTTTGTTTCAGATTTTTTCCTATCGTGTATTGTAAAACGTACTTTTGGTTGTTTAATTAGCCAGGGTGGTGTTTCGGAGATGGACGTTTTCTGAATTTTAGAAAGATCTATATTTGTAGTGTCAAGGCTGGATGATATTCTAATGCCAAAAGAAGGTATGGCGTTTGGTTTATTTTCGTATAAAGTTTTGTATTTGGGTTGAAAAACAGCCGAAAAAGCAGGATTCAGAGGGTTTGATTTTAATTTGAGAGCATACTGTGCGGAAAGCATTTCTCTACGATGTGATAACGGTGGTTCATTCGCCTCAGCTAGGAGGCTTTCACACGGGGATGTTTTAAATGCTCCCAGAGCCAGTCTTATTCCCTGATGATGAATTGGATCAAGCATTTTAAGATATAACTTTCGGGCTGAACCATACACAACGCAACCATAGTCTAGTTGGAGCGAATAAACGCTCTATATAAATTCAGGATGACTTTTCTATCAGCACCCCAGTCAGTGTGCGCTACCACTTTAAGTAGGTCAAGTGCTTTTAAGCATTTGGCTTTCAAGTTTTTTAGGTGTGGAATAAAAGTCAGTTTTCTGTCAAAGATAATACCCAAAAAGTTTGTTTCCTCAACAACTGGGATAAGTGTTCCGTCCAGCGTGAGTTTAGGTTCATCGTGCTGTCGTCGTAATTGACAGAAATGCATACATACCGTTTTTGATTTCGAGAATTTGAAACCGTTCGTACTAGCCCAATTTTGAATCTTGTTGATATTTTGCTGTAGTTGTCTTTCAATTGTATGCATGTGCTTTGACCGATAACATATGAGAAAATCATCAACATATAGTGAGCAATCCACACCAGGAGTCAAACACTTGGTGATGCTATTAATTTTGATATTGAAAAGTGTCACAGATAAAATACTGCCCTGGGGCACACCCATCTCTTGCTCGTGCAAATCTGAGAGACTACAGCGCACTCGTACCTTGAATTCTCTGTCTGAGAGGAAGTTGGATATGAAAGACGGCAGACGGCCTTTTAGACCTAGATCGTGCAGGCCTGTTAGTATCCCGTACTTCCATGTTGTATCATAGGCCTTTTCTAAATAAAAAAAACCCGCTACTAAATGTTCTTTCTTGATAAATGCATCGCGAATGAATGTTTCTAGTCTAACCAGATGATCGTTGGTGCTGCGTCCATAACGAAAGCCACTTTGGAAAGGAGATATTAAATTGTTAGTTTCCAGGTACCATACAAGCCGAGAATTGATCATTCGTTCCATTGTTTTGCACACACAGCTTGTGAGTGCAATAGGTCGATAGTTGGTAGGATCTTCGCTATCTTTACCGGGTTTGGGAACTGGTATTACTGTTGCTTCTTTCCATAATTTAGGTAGGTTACCAGTAATCCATAAATCATTGAAGAGTTTCAAAAGAGATGTTAAAGATGATTCTGGAAGATGTTTTAAAAACTGGTAATGTATTTTGTCAGGCCCAGCGGAAGTATCATGGGCCTTGTCTAAAGCCTCCATAAGTTCTGATAGTGAAAACAGCTGGTTGTAGCTTTCCTAGTTGTTGGATGTGAATTTTAAACGTGACTTTTCTTTATGAGTTTTCAATTTTTGGAAGGCTTCAGAATAATTAGATGATGACGAATTTTTAGAGAATGTATCAGCAAGAACGTTTGCTATGTCACGTTTTGAGCTAAGATTGTTATTGTTCACTTTTAGATGTCGGAAAGAATTGTGTTTTCTCTTTCCGTTTATTTTGCGGATCGTGTCCCAAACTTTCTTAATTGAGGAACGAGACTTTAAAGAGGAAAGATATTTCATCCATGATGCTCGTTTACTTTCTTTGATTGTGCGGCGAGCTTTGGTCCGGAGAATACGATATTTACTTAAATTCTCGGGCGTCGGATGATTGTTAAATTTTTTTCAAGGCTTCTCGACGTTGCCGTATGGCTTCCTTACATTCCTTAGTGAGCCAAGGTTTTAGGGTTCCTTTACAGTTTGTTGATGACTTGGGGATAGATTCTTCTGCAATGTCGGTTAAAATAGATGTAAAATGCTGAATGGGGTCGTTAACATTGAAAACTGTATCCTAATTCAGCCTGGTTTTACAGAGTGTTTCGAATTTGGCCCAGTCGGCCTTCTTTAAATTCCATTGTGGAATTACTTCCTCAATTGTAGAGTTATGATTTACAAGGGAGATTGGGAAGTGATCGCTGCTGTGAAGGTCATCAGCGACCTTCCATTCATAGTCCAAAAGCAGCGAAGGAGAACAAATTGTCAAATCGATGCATGTGTATGTACCCGTGCCTGGGTGTAAATATGTAGGTGTTTTGGTATTATATAGACACAGATCGTGTCTAGAAATAAAGTCTTCAACTTTGTGACCTCTGTCACTTACATGATTCGATCCCCATAAAATGTTATGGGCATTAAAATCCCCGAGTAAAACAAAGGGTGCGGGAAGCTGTTGAACAAGATTGTCGAGTTCGTTTGGTACTAGGTTAGTGATTGATTGATTGATTGATTTTTAACGGCGCATCAGCACTGTTAGGCCACCCAGCGCCAAACAAAGTGTTATTTGTATAATCTTTTAAAACTTATAAAAGGTCCCCCCTCGACCAGCGATACAAAAGAAGAAACAGTTGAAATTAAAAACGCTAAGATGGTAACGGTGGAAAATAAAGCTTCCCGATCAACGGGAGATGTAAATAAGATGAATATGCACCAAAATGGGACAGCACACACACTGCATAAAACTGCACAAGGTGATAGCATAAAAGTCAGAGTTTAGAGTAAATATTTACGGCTTTCAGGAACTCTATGATACGAGTGATGTTTATAGTATCAAAAAGTTCTTTCATGCCATGCACAATGTAATAACGATAGCGCGTAAGTTGTCGGTCGAAGCACTCTATCATAAAGTGCTTGACAGTGAATGGTTCATTGCAAGAAACGCACTCTGGTGGGTCTTCACCTTTTATTATGTGGGTGTGGGTGATATAAGTATGACCAATTCGGATTCTTGCAATGACTATCTCCTCCCTACGAATGGTTCTGTAGGAAGGAGTCCATTCTCCTAGAGTTGGGTTGATTGCATGAAGTTTGTTATTCACGGCATCATTCCATGATGCCTGCCACTTCTGACGAAAGAACCTTCTGATACAAGGTTTAAAATCAGTATATGGTATTTTAAAATCAGATGGTTCTTGAGTAAGGGCCATTTTAGCAGCGCGATCTGCTTTTTCGTTACCTTTAATACCAATGTGGCTAGGTAACCAACAGTATATTATATTGTGGGAGACACTCAGCTCAGTATTTTTGACGAGTATGTTTTTCAATAATGGGTTCTTCAGTTTTCTATTGTGTAGTGACTGAAGTACTGATAGCGAGTCGGAGAAGATGATACTGTTTAAAATATGGTTCTTTTCTATATGTTGCAGCGCAAGGTCTATTGCTCTGATTTCGGCTGTAAAAATTGATGCTCCATTTGGTAAGCGAACTGGCGTTGTGTGATTTCCACAAACAAAGGCTGCAGCAGCCTTTTCCTCATCCTTTGATCCATCAGTGTAAATTCTGGTGTAGTTTTTAAATTCAGTGAGGAATTCATGGTAAGAATTGTGGAAGACAGAAGGGTTTGTTTCAGATTGTTTCCCATCGTGTAGTGTAAAAAGTACTTTTGGTTGTTTAAGTAGCCAGGGTGGTGTTTCGGAGATGGACGTTTTCTGAATTTTATTAAGATCTATATTTGTAGTGTCAAGGCTGGATGATATTTTTAATGCCAAAAGAAGGTATGGCGTTTGGTTTATTTTCGTATAAAGTTTTGTATTTGGGTTGAAAAACATCCGAAAAAGCAGGATTCAGAGGGTTTGATTTTAATTTGAGAGCATACTGTGCGGAAAGCATTTCTCTACGATGTGATAACGGTGGTTCATTCGCCTCAGCTAGGAGGCTTTCACACGGGGATGTTTTAAATGCTCCCAGAGCCAGTCTTATTCCCTGATGATGAATTGGATCAAGCATTTTAAGATATAACTTTCGGGCTGAACCATACACAACGCAACCATAGTCCAGTTTGGAGCGAATAAACGTTCTGTATAAATTTAGGATGACTTTTCTATCAGCACCCCAGTCAGTGTGCGCTACTACTTTAAGGAGGTTAAGTGCTTTTAAGCATTTAGCTTTTAAGTTCTTTAGGTGTGGAATAAAGGTCAGTTTTCTGTCAAAGATTATACCTAAAAATTTTGTTTCCTCAACAACTGGAATAGGTGTTCCATCCAGCGTGAGTTTCGGTTCATCGTGATGTTTTCGTAGTTGACAGAAATGCATGCATACCGTTTTTGATTTCGAGAATTTGAAACCGTTTGCACTGGCCCAATTTTGAATTTTGTTTATATTTTGCTGTTGTTGTCTTACAATTGTATGCATGTGCTTTGATCGATAACATATTAGAAAATCATCAACGTATAAGGAGCAATCCACACCAGGAGTCAAACACTTGGTGATGCTATTAATTTTGATGTTAAAGAGCGTCACAGATAAAATACTGCCCTGGGGCACATCCATCTCTTGTTCGTGCATATCTGAGAGGGTAGAGCCCACTCGTACTTTGAATTCTCTGTCGGAGAGGAAGTTGGATATGAAAGAGGGCAGACGGCCTTTTAGACCTAGATCGTTCAGGTCATTTAGTATCCCGTACTTCCATGTCGTGTCATAGGCCTTTTCTAAATCAAAGAAAACCGCTACTAAATGTTCTTTCGTAATAAATGCATCGCGAATGAATGTTTCTAGTCTAACCAGATGATCGTTGGTGCTGCGTCCATAACGAAAGCCACTTTGGAAAGGAGATAATAAATTGTTAGTTTCCAAATACCAGACAAGCCGAGAATTGATCATTCGTTCCATTGTTTTGCACACACAGCTTGTGAGTGCAATTGGTCGATAGCTGTTGGGGTCTTGGCTATCTTTACCGGGTTTGGGGACTGGTATTACAGTTGCTTCTTTCCAGATTTTTGGTACATTACCAGTAATCCATAAATCATTGAAGAGTTTCAAAAGAGATGTTAAAGATGATTCTGGAAGGTGTTTTAAAAACTGGTAATGTATTTCGTCAGGCCCAGCGGATGTATCATGGGCCTTATCTAAAGCCTCCCTAAGCTTCGATAGTGAGAACAATTGATTATAACTTTCCGAGTTGTTGGATGCGAATTTTAAACGTGACTTTTCTTTTTGAGTTTTAAGTTTTCGGAAGGCTTCAGAATAATTAGATGATGAGGAATTTTTTGAGAAACTGTCAGCAAGAATATTTGCAATGTCACGTTTTGAACTAAAGTTGTTATTGTTCAGTGTCAGATGTCGGAGAGGGTTTTGTTTTCTCTTTCCGTTTATTTTGCGTATAGTGTCCCAAACTTTCTTAACAGAGGAACGAGAGTTTGAAGAGGAAACATATTTCTTCCATGATGCTCGTTTACTCTCTTTGATTGTGCGGCGAGCTTTGGCCCGGAGGATACGATATTTACTTAAATTCTCGGCGTCGGATGATTGTTAAATTTTTTCAAGGCTTCTCGACGTTGCCGTATGGCTTCCTTACATTCCTTAGTGAGCCAAGGTTTGAGGGTTCTTTTCCAGTTTGTTGATGACTTGGGGATAGATTCTTCTGCAATGTCGGTTAAAATGGATGTAAAATGCTGAATGGGATCGTTAACATTGAAAACTGTATCCTCATTCAGCCTAGTTTTACAGAGTATTTCGAACTTGGCCCAGTCGGCCTTCTTTAAATTCCATTGTGGAATTACTTCCTCAATTGTAGAGTTATGATTTACAAGGGAGATTGGGAAGTGATCGCTGCTGTGAAGGTCATCAGCGACCTTCCATTCATAGTCCAAAAGCAGCGAAGGAGAACAAATTGTCAGATCGATGCACGTGTATGTACCCGTGCCTGGGTGTAAATATGTAGGTGTTTTGGTATTATATAGACACAGATCGTGTCTAGAAATAAGGTCTTCAACTTTGTGACCTCTGTCACATGATTCGATCCCCATAAAATGTTATGGGCATTAAAATCCCAGTGTAAAATAAATGGCTCGGGAAGCTTTTGAACAAGGTCGTCTAATTCGTTTGGTACTAGGTTAGTGTTTGGTGGTAAGTAAATAGAGAAAAATGTAACCACTCGATAGAGTGACGCTTACAGCAATGGCTTGTAAATTTGTGTTTAAAGGTATGACGCTATTAAGGGCTCTGTTGTTCACAATAACACAGACTCCTCCTGAGGCCCTGTCAACATTTTGAGAGTAGTTGTTAAACAGGGAGTAGTTTTTAAGTGTGATGTTATCTGTATTTTTCAAAAATGTTTCCTGAAGACATAGTACTGCAGGATCATGTTCATTTAAAAGCAGAAGAATAACATGGTAGTTGGTTTTAAGTCCTCTACAGTTCCATTGTAAAATGGTGTTCTTCATTACAACTTTATATTGAAGATTCTGGAGCTAGGTTAGACCTTTCGGCAATCTGTTTGGTTATTTATCTGGAGGAAGTACGGGGGTGTATTTTTTGTTGTTAGGTCTGGAGCTACCTTGAGTACATGGAGCAGATTCTTCTGCATCCATGTCTTCCAAGTCTCCAAACCTATTGTGCAGCTTTATGGGGTCATCAGACCCCTTTTGCTGCCTATTTGTTTGTGACTTTTTCTTGCTATTTGGTGATCTTGGTGGTGGAGTATTGTTGAGTGTTGTTTGTGTCGATGTAGAGTTTTTCTGGGGTTTGTAGTGCGGGATGATCGAGTCGGAATGGGATTCAGGTGGGTTTGTTTGAGTTTGAGCATCTTTCATTGCTTTTTGGCTGCTCTTCACTACAGTTGAGAAGGATGGGCCGGGGAGTGATCTAGCTTGAACAAGCTTCCTGGCCTCTGGATAGGGGATGTTGGACGTGTATTTAACCCTCTGGATTTCCTTCTCCTGTTTCCATGTGTCGCATTCCTTTGAACTAGCATGGTGTTCTTTGCCGCAGTTGACGCAATGCGGAGTGGCTTTGCACTGATTCCCAATGGGAGGGGTCGCCGCATCGGCCGCATATTTGACTTCTAGTGCATCTGTCTTCATGATGACCGTATTTTTGACATTTGTAACATCGGAGGGGATTTGGTATGTATACCTCAACCTTAAGTTGTAGGAATCCAACCTTGACCACTTTAGGTACTGTTGGCTTATTAAAGGTGAGTATAATAGTGTTGGTGTCCTGCAGATTGTTGTTTCGTTTCATACGAATTCTGCGGACTGCAGTGACACCTTCATTTTTCATACCCTCGACGATTTCTTTGTCGGCGACTCCTGCTAGGTCACGGCAACGAATGACGCCTTTTGATGTGTTAAGTGTAGAGTGGACGAAACAGCTTACTGAAATATCGTGAAAGGTCTTAATTTTTAGGATATTTTCAGTGTGTGCTTTGCGCTCACACTCTACAAGTAGGCCGCCTGATTTTAGCTTTTTTACACTTTTCGGCTTGCCGACTAATCCAAGTATAGTCTTTTCGACTATAAATGGCGATAGTGCAGCAAGTGGTTTAGCCTCGTCTTTAGATTGGATGACCATGAAGCGAGGAAAGGATTCCACATTACATGGCTCATCATCCGACTCTGATCCAGTTTTGGTACGTTTGTGTTGGATTTTTTTTGAATTATCCATGATGGCTTGAATAAAATTTCAGCACCCGTGCTCCCCACCCACGAAGGAGCCCAACAAGGAGACACTTTTCAAGTGCCAGGGATACACAGATGCCATACTCGGTTGATAAAATTACCTTTGATTGACCCTGAAGTCGCCAATTTCTAAGGTCGGTAAAATTACCTCCCCGATTGACCCGTTAAGCCACCGCCTTCTAGGAAGTCTTCTAAGACTTCGAAAAGGGAAAGATAAAGGAATAGAATATAGGGGCAACGGTGGTATCAAGAGAGATACAAGGAGAAAGATAAAGGAGGTGAGAGTAAATAAAGACTTCCTAGGGCTCGGCGTGACCAGCCGATTTGTCGGAAGCGGGCCCATCCCGACCACCCGTCTAAGAGAAGTAGAGGCCAAAGTAGTGTATTGCAGGGAAAGCCTCTGCTCAACTACCAGGATCCTTTCCTCCTCCGACACGGGACGCAACCCACGGCAAACAGGTTGCCTCTACTTAGTCGTCTTTTACGACACGTAGCGAGGCACGTCGGGTCAATTCTACAACCCAGGACCCGCAGGGGGATTCGCCTGTACAAGGTTTTTGGCTTCTGGATAGGGAATATTATTTGTGTATTTTACCCTCTGAATGTCCTTCTCCTGTTTCCAGGTATCGCAATCCTTAGAATTTGCGTGGTGCTCTTTTCCACAATTAACACAATGCGGAGTTACTTTACTATCAGATTCCTGATGAGCATTGTCTCCGCATCGGCCACATATTTGGCTCTTGGAGCAGCGGTCTTCGTGATGGCCGTATTTTTGACACTTATAACACCAAAGGGGGTTGGGAATGTAAACCTCTACCTTTACTTGCAAAAAGCCAACTTTTACCACTGTTCTCGGCATTTGAACATGTGGACTACCGTGGAGTCATCAACTATAATTTCATCCATGATGTTCCGGCCGGACATACCGATGTATGTCCGATCCAAGTGGACAGTTGTCCACAGGACAGACACATGCCTATGGATAAGAATATATGTGGAGAGGCAAGGATGCGTAAAGAGAATATTAGTATATGGCCATGCAGTCAGGCGCAGCTTGAGAAGAAGAAGATCTCACAGATGCCCTCTATGTTAATACTAAGGGTATATTAACATAAAACCAAAGGCCCTTTTCAGGGCCACTCATAGGTCTCCAAAAGACCTTGACTTTCATTGCCTACCCCATTTTAAAAAATGAATGAATGAATTCCTTCACCTGTTCTCGGCAATCCAACATGTGGACTACCGTGGAGTCATCAACTATCATTTCATCCATGATGTTCCGGACGGACATACCGATGTATGTGGACAGTTGTCCACAGGCCAGACACCAGCCTGTGGATAAGACGAATATATGTGGAGAGGTAAGGATGCCTAAAGAGAGTATTAGTATATGGCCATGCAGTCAGGCGCAGCTTGAGAAGAAGATCTCACAGATGCCCTCTATGTTAATACTAAGAGTAGTGAAGGGGGCGAGATTAGCGACAATGGGAATTAGCATTAAAAACACCCCTAGGTAAGATTAGCGACAAGGGAAATTTAACATGGAGAAAAATCGTGGGTAAGATTAGCGACAAGGGAAATTAACATGGAGAAAAATCGTGGGGCGGTTCAGCGTCAAAGGAAATTAAACAGGGTGGGACTTTATAACGTCAAGGGAAATTGAACATGGGATTTAAAAATTTTTTTTTTTTAAAAAAAAAAAAATATAAAATAAAAAAAGGGGTAGGCAATTGAAAGGCTATCTCTTTTCGAGAAATATGGCTGGGCCTGAAAAGGGCCTTTGGGTTTCTTCTTCTTCTTCTTCTAACTCCTTAACTTCTTCCACCAAGTCCTCACTTTTTCCATTATTCCTTTCTTCTTCTTTTTCTCCTCTGGCATCCAGTCTGGATGGCCCAAGGCTCTAAACTTTTCCTGGACTTTCATCCAATTCTTATTTAGCCTCTCGAACTCTTTCTTTTTCTTTTGGTTTTCTTTTTCTTTCCTTTCTACAGTCCAAATGTCTTTTATTATCTTGACTTGTTCTCTCATCACTTTCCTCATCATCTCCTCTGCTTTCATCATTTGGTTTAAACCCCATTTCACATAGAACCACTCAGTCCACTCCAAAATATCTGTTAAAAAACACCTCACTTCAATAGCATAATCAAGGGCCTCTATCAGTTTACCTACTTTCACATAGTCAAGTTGTATGAAGCCTCTTAACTTTTTAACCTCCTCTTCAATCATGTCCCCAATCAGATCCCTGGCAAGTTTTGGACTCGTCACTTGACGTTTGACAAAGTCCTTAGTAACTTCATGCATCCACTCCTTCTCTAGCCTTTCCACCACATAGGCTGCATCTGTCATCCAGTACCAACTATCCTTTAGCTCATTAAATAGTTCAGTACTCATTTTTCTTGGGTTATTCCGTAGAATGGTTCCAAAGACGAACGTGATGGGTTCTTATAGTGAAAGTGCGGACGTGAAGGAAAACATCCCCCTAAAACATAAAATTGATCTTACCTAGATCATGGCCTAACAACTCGCGGACGTGAAGGAAAACATCCCCCTACTTTCTCATTTCATATAATAAAACCAGAACTATACTCTCCACATATGCTAAGAAACAATAAATAAACCCATAATCTACTATTCACACAAACATACCTGAGCTCTTACAAACACAAACACACAAACACATACCCTCACACTATCTTAAAAAAGAGTTAGTGTTTATATTCACACTACTCTACCTAAACACATTGGCAAATAGATCGTTATTTGTTTTCTAGAGTATTGGGTAGCCCTGAAAAGGGCTGTTTTTTTTTTTGAACTTCATGGACACCTGGTTAATGGTGGCACCTTCCAGGCCTGGCGCCGCATACACATCTTATCCCCCAGTTACTTTTTACCTTTTGGGGGGAAAGAGCAGAGGCAGGATATGTGGCTTCAGAATCCCAATTTTCGGTTTCTGGGATTCTGAAATTTCTTCTTCTCTCCTTTTCCTCCTCCTCCTCTTCTTTGTATCTTCTCTCCTCCTCTTTGTATCTTCTTTCCTCTTCTTCTTTATATCTTCTCTCCTCCTCTTCTTTGTTTCTTCTTTCCTCCTCCTGTCTTATCCTTCCCTCCTCCACAATGGCTTCCGCGGCCAGTTCATTTAATATGCGCCTGGCATATTCCAGATGCACATGAAGTTCCAACAGTTTCTCCAGTCTCGTGTTCATTTTTGGTGTTGATCAATCAACAAGGGTAGCTGGACTGCCGAACGAGTTTCAATATATAGTGAAAGCGCGGACGTGAAGGAAAACATCCCCTAAAAACATAAAATTGATCTTACCTAGATCATGACCATAAAACAACGCGCGGACCTAAAAGAAACACTCACTCACTTTTTATGCTACCCATCACTATTTTAAAATTTTTTATAAATCACTTCAATAGACTATCCACATACGCAAAGCAATCCAATCTAACCCCAAATATACACCTCAAACACCAAAAAAGACATCATTTTAATCTACTATCCATACCAACGTACTTAACCACTTACAAACACAAACACACAAACACATACCCTCACATTTTTTATAAAGGAGTTAGTGTTTATATTCACACTACTCTACCTACACACATTGGCAAATCGATCGTTATTTCTTTTCTAGAGTATTGGGTAGCCCTGAAAAGGGCTGTTTTTTTGTTTTGCTATGGCATTCTTTTTTAGTTTCCAAGAATGCGGTGTCCTCTGAGGATAGACTTTCTGGCGATAGGTCTGCTTCTTCGGAAAGAGACGAAGAACTCTTTGGTGTCGATACGACAATCGACAATGCCTCTGTCAGCTTCAGGTTGTTGCTGCTGTTGCTGTTGCTGCTGTCTCTGAAGTCTGTACTTCTCTGTCCATTCTTCTTTCTCCCTGTTCATTTCTTCTCTGAAGAGCTCTTCTATCAGGTCTTCAGTGATTTTTAACATTCTCACATTCTCTATTTCTTCTGGCTTCGGTATCAGACTGTGTCTGACCCTATGCAAATTCACGTAGGCTTCGTTTAGCTTAGCTAGTTTGGAGCACATCTTCTTAGGAGGATGAGTCGACAATGGATGGTTAGACTGGAAACAACCCCGGTTCTTAAAGTCAAAGCGCGGACGTGAAGGAAAACATCCCCCACACGGTTTTCGAGCCGCAACGTTCAGTGAGTGTCATGAGAGGGATAGGAAGAAATCAAAGAGCATCAATCCAACATTCTTATAGCTAAACAAAAGACAAAGGCATTTTTTTCAAAACACAACATTTTTTATTCAAAAATCACTTAACACTAAACAACAACTCTAACATTTTTTTAACAATAATCCAACACTATAACATCAAACAATTTTTTTCAAATCACAAACATTTTTTTTTTTCAATTGACAATCTACTTTAAACAGGGATAACAACGTTGTGAATGGAATTGTGATTTCCACTGTTGGAAATCATTAGGCCATTGATGGACACTACGTTTCCTAGCTTGAGACAAAAGATAATCATAATGGTCACAAAACCATCGATCTACTTTCACATCGTTTCTAGCAGAAGAACGAGGATCAAAATGAGTCACTAAATGTTCTAAGGAATAGCCCAGGCTGCGATGATGCAGAAAATACACACAGTACTGTCCACACACCAAGGAATCTGTGCCTTGCAATTTCACATTATTGAATCGGATGGTTTGAGCATTTCTTCTCATAAAGTCAATGATATCGTCTTCCAAAGGGGGCAATCCGTACGAATCGATTGATTGATTGATTGTTTGTTTTTTAACGGCGCATCAGCACTTTTAGGCTATTTAACGCCAAACAAAATGTTACTTGTATAATCTTTTTAAGATGAAATTCTCGTACTCAGGTAGTTGATTTGAGAAGTATCCATGTTTACCTCTACAACGCACAAGTTTTACAATCACCAATAATCAAAGGTAACAGGGCATCGCGTTAACTTGCTAATGAAAAGACAGGTCTAAGTTTTTATGAGTAGTAATAGGGGACAATATACGGACAATGGGATTTAGCATAACAAGACCCCTTGGGACGATATATGGACAAGGAATATACTGACATAAGGTAGGGACTGTACACGGACAAGGGAAAGTTGGTAACAATATAGCAAGGGGCTGGCCGCAATTTAACAAACAGCAGGGAAAAAGCCTTGAATGCTTGCCGGGGCGGGACTGGCGGGACATAGAAATATATAACACTTACAACACATAGACATAGATTGATGAACATGAAACACATATATGGCAAAGAGAATAAATATCTTTTCGAGGCATATGAGTGGCCATGAAAAGGGCCTTTTGGTTTTTCTTTTGTAAACATAATTCCATTAACATACAGGGCATCGCATAGGTCTTCTTCTCTTCCTCAAACTTCTTTCGACTTCTTCAAGCAGCCGTGTCTCTCCGCATAAATTCTTCTTTTCCAAACGCTCGTATCGGTGATCCATATGATTGTCCATAATGATTTCACATACATGGGTAAGTCCGGACGGAACAGTATCGATGATACGAGAGTAGATGATTCAACATTAGTCCACATCATGTGATGAGAACAGGTGAAGAGATTGAAATGAGCTACCGATATTTATAGTGGAAGAGCAGATCGAAACGGATTCAGTTTTTTCAGCAATCCTAATACGCGTTACAACATTCAGTCACAGTGTAGAGTCTGTCTTCCAATCCGAAGAGAGCTAAGTGTGACGTCACATTCTCTATATAGATGCGCTAGCGTCTGTGCTCAGTGAATTCATGCGACAAAGTTTTCAAACATGACGGTAACACAGAAGAAGATGAATTGGGGTGCACAGGCTGTGGAGACGAGAAGCGATGGCATAGCAGCGGCTACCAGAGTCAACACAGTCTTATTTCCAGAAGAGATCAATTTTAATTGGGATTTAGTCGATTTTCTTTCTTCTTCGCATGAGTTTGTTTGGTACCAGTACAGTCGCACCCTTCTCCTTTTTTATCACACGTCCAGGATTTTAAAAAGAGACAGAAAGAAGAATTGGATAAATTTTTATAACAGCAGAGAAGAAGCAGAACAAGCTTCTCTCCTTCAACAGCAATAGCGAGAAGAAGGAGAGGCGAGAAGGAAGCGTCAGGAAGAAGCAACAGAGAAGAAACTAGGTTTAATAGGGAAGGAGGACGTTGAAAGTCAAACGGTGACTGTGCTGTTATATATTTTGGCACAGGTAAGGAGTCGGAATCAAATGTATCAGACTTCTTTATTACGACCCAAGAGAAAAAGACCTTCCCGAGCAGTAGTAAATGGGGCCACCCTACGTACAATGGGAATTAGCATTACAGGGACCCCTGGGCCACTCTACGTACAATGGAAATTTAACATGGGGGAATAGAGTTTGGGTTTGTGTAGGGACAATGGGAATTGAATATGGGATTTTTTTAAAAAAAAATTTAAATTTAAATTTAAATTTAAATTTAAAAAAAAGGGGTAGGCAATGGAAAGGCTATCTCTTTTCGAGAAATATGGCTGGCCCTGAAAAGGGCCTTTGGGTTTTCTTCTTCTTCTTCTTCTGCTTCTAATTTCTTCTTTTTCTCCACCAAGTTCTTATTTTATCTCCTACACTCTTTCTCTTCTTCTCTTTCTTTTTTTTTTCTCCTGCTCTTCTTTCTTCTCTTCCTCCTCTTCTTTCTTCCTCTTCTCATTTTCTTCTTCTTTTTCAATTTTTTCGTTCCATTTGCTTATTCTTATTCTTTCCTCTTCATCCTCCTTCTCCTCCTTTATCTCTTTCATGACACCACTAATCTTGTCCTTTACATTTTTTAAGTTATTAATTTCCATCTTTACACGATGGGGACTATAGGAATAATGGTCTTCAACGAGTCTTATTAACATCCATCATTCCTAAGTTGTCTAAAACGTCTTGCAATGTTTGTATTTTGTCCATTTGGTTAGAAGCCATCTTCTTTGTAGAATGGTTTGAACGACGAATACTGTGGGTTCTTATAGTGAAAGCGCGGACGTGAAGGAAAACATCCCCCAAAACATAAAATTGATCTTACCTAGATCATGACCAAAGAAACAACAACGCGCGGACGTGAAGGAAAATATCCCCCTACTTTTCTCATTTCATATAATAAAACCCAAACTATACTCTCCACATACGCTAAGAAACCCATAATCTACTATTCACACAAACTTACGTGAACGGTTACAAACACAAACACATACACTCACATTTTTTAAAAAAGAGTTAGTGTTTATATTCACACTACTCTACCTATACACATTGGCAAATTAATAGTTATTTCTTTTCTAGAGTATTGGGTTAGCCCTGAAAAGGGCTGGTTTTTTTTGGAACTTCATGGACACCTGGTTAATGGTGACACCTTCCAGGCCTGGCGCCACATACACATCTTGTCCCCCAGTTACTTTTTACCTTTTTGGGGGAGAGAGCAGAGGCAGGATATGTGGCTTCAGAATCCCAATTTTCGGTTTCTGGGATTCTGAAATTTTTTCTTCTTCTCTCCTTTTCCTCCTCCTCTTCTTTGTATCTTCTCTCCTCCTCTTTGTATCTTCTTTCCTCTTCTTCTTTATATCTTCTCTCCTCCTCTTCTTTGTTTCTTCTTTCCTCCTCTTTTATCCTTCCCTCTTCCACAATGGCTTCCGCGGCCAGTTCATTTAATATGCGCCTGGCATATTCCAGATGCACATGAAGTTCCAACAGTTTCTCCAGTCTCGTGTCCATTTTTGGTGTTGATCAATCAACAAGGGTAGCTAGACTGCCGAACGAGTTTCAATTTATAGTGAAAGCGCGGACGTGATGGGAAACATTCCCCTAAAAACATAAAATTGATCTTACCTAGATCATGACCCAAAATAACAACGCGCGGACCTAAAAGAAACACTCACTCACTTTTTATGCTACCCATCACTATTTTAAAATTTTTTTATTAACTACTTCAATAGACTATCCACATACGCAAAGCAATCCAATCTAACCCCAAATATACACCTCAAACACCAAAAAACATGATTTTAATCTATCCACACCAACTTACGTGAGCACTTACAAACACAAACACACAAACACATACCCTCACATTTTTTATAAAAGAGTTAGTGTTTATATTCACACTACTCTACCTACACACATTGGCAAATTAATAGTTATTTCTTTTCTAGAGTATTGGGTAGCCCTGAAAAGGGCTGTTTTTTGTTTGCTATGGCATTCTTTTTTTAGTTTCTAAGAATGCGATGTCCTCTGAGGATAGACTTTCTGGCGATAGGTCTGCTTCTTCGGAAAGAGAAGAACTCTTTGGTGTCGATACGACAATCGACAAAGCCTCTGTCAGCTTCAGGTTGCTGCTGCTGCTGCTGCTGATGTTGCTGCTGTTGCTGCTGTCTCTGAAGTCTGTACTTCTCTGTCCATTCTTCTTTCTCCCTGTTCATTTCTACTCTGAAGAGCTCTTCTATCAGGTCTTCAGTGATTTTTAACATTCTCACATTCTCTATTTCTTCTGGCTTCGGTATCAGACTGTGTCTGACCCTATGCAAATTCACGTAGGCTTCGTTTAGCTTAGCTAGTTTGGAGCACATCTTCGTAGGAGGATGAGTCGACAATGGATGGTTAGACTGGAAACAACCCCGGTTCTTAAAGTCAAAGCGCGGACGTGAAGGAAAACATCCCCCACACGGTTTTCGAGCCGCAACGTACAGTGAGTGTCATGAGAGGGATAGTAAGAAATGAAAGAGCATCAATCCAACATTCTTATAGCTAAACAAACCACAAAGGCATTTTTTTTCAAAACACAACATTTTTTATTCAAAAATCACTTAACACTAAACAACAACTCTAACATTTTTAACAATAATCCAACACTATAACATCAAACATTTTTTCAAATCACAAACATTTTTTTCTCAATTTTACAATCTACTTTAAACAGGGCTGACAACGTTGTGAATGAAATTGTGATTTCCACTGTTGGAAGTCATTAGGCCATTGATGGACACTACGTTTCCTAGCTTGAGACAAAAGATAAGCATAATGGTCACAAAACCATCGATCTACTTTCACATCGTTTCTAGTAGAAGAACGAGGATCAAAATGAGTCACTAAATGTTCTAAGCCCAGGCTGCGATGATGCAGAAAATACACACAGTACTGTCCACACACCAAGGAATCTGTGCCTTGTAATTTCACGTTATTGAATCGGGTGGTCTGAGCATTTCTTCTCATAAAGTCGATGATATCGTCTTCCAAAGGGGGTAATCCGTATGAATCGAAATATTCCACACATCCTTCTTGAGGAAAGTAGACGGCTACCCAGTGGGTTCCTGGGAGATGACTTTCGTCCGTGTTGATCACGTAAGCTTGATGGTCTTTAGGTTTGCGATGAGGGAGTTCATCTTTAGCACAGACGACAGGATTCCAAGAAGCCGTATACGAACTGTGGTTCAAAAGGTAATAAAGTTCCCAGGTATCCATGTTTTGTGTGTGTGTTTTTTTTCTTCACAGGTAATAATAAGTCGTCAATTCGATCCTGACTTTTTGCTTGAAAATGTCTGACGAATAAACGGTTATTCGTTCTGTTTCCTCACTTTGATTCAGGAGAGCTTCGATACGATGGATCTCTTGAGTGGTTAATGGTGGACAAGAATGTTCACGCAAGTCTTTATACCACTGGTGCAACACGTCTTTGTTCGAGATGAGACTCCAAGCTTCGTCCAGATACTCGTCCAATTTTTCTTCTTGACTCAACATCAGGCATTTATCGTGATGAATTTGACTGGGATGATCGTTTTGACATCCATAGCAATTTTTCTTGATCAATTCCGTCATTTTGTCGACCAAGTGTTTGGCAAAACAGCAGACTAAATGGGCTTCTTGTTCTGGCCATCTCGATTTCATCATGATCACTTCTTCTTCTTTTTCCACGGTCTCCTCACATTCCATGTCTAAAGTTTCTCCACTAGGTAAAGAGGGATAACAGTGTTCCATGACTTCTAGTAATCTAGAATGACTTCTCTCAAACTGTTGATTTCTATGGTATTATCAAATTCTGCATACAGGATGACGTTCACTGTGTTCCCTGCATCCAGTGGACTCGCAAACTGAATTTCCACACTAATCTGGCCAGATTTTATAGGGTGGAAATGTCCCTCGTCGCTGCCTTGGTCTGGAGTGAAATCGAAAGCCCACAAAGCGTAGCCTCCTGCATAATCCTCGTACGTAATACCGTGACTGGTGTTGGTTCCTAACTGTCCGGTGGCTTCGTGCAGGGACAAGTACGATCTCAAGTAATTCTTCTTGGTAAAGTCAGGTTCAAACGGTCGGGTACACAAGGTTTTGCCATCGCGACTGACTTCGATTTTGGACACGCCAAAGTGTTGAAAGTAGAAAGGATTTTTTTCGGCAGCTCCGTTCAAGGCTGTATTCTCGACGATACCAACGATCAAACGTTTGGGTAACTGTCCTTGAAACAGATGATCTTCGATCATGGATCGCTGTCCCTTGGGGATGGTGAAGGTTTTCACTTCCGCGCGTCGTATGGGATACTTGGCGTTCGTTCTGCTCAACGTCTGACTGATGTCGTTTCCCACTTTAGGTAACACTTCCACACGGCGTACGTAGAGTCTGGCTTCTTGGATTTTGGTTTTGTAACCGTCACTATCATCCAATAAATGGAAAGCGGTACTGCTACGATTCAGTCTCAGACGGACATCCACCCCGTTCAGCAAATACTTTTCTTGCAACCACATGTCCAAATGCAAACGATCCATGAGTTCTAAACTTGTGTCGACTCCCGTGATTCTCTTTCTTCGTTCTACAAATCCATCATTGTTGTCTTTCTTTTCATCAGTTTCCAATATTTCAAACTTGGTAGGTTCGTCAGCTTCCCATACCACACAGGCATTGAGATGAGTGTTCTTGGCTTCTTTTCCGTACGTCAAGAGATTTTCCAGGTAGGCACGATAAGGGTAAGTATCCATGCTGCTACTGACCAGTTTGTTATTCAAGTACAAGTCCACCCCACTGAACAAGGAATGCATGAAATTGTTGACGGGAGCTACTGCTTCATCGTCTATAGCACCTCCAGTCTTATCTAGAATTTTGACTTTCAGGTACAAGTAACTGCTCTTCATATCGATGTAATCTTCGGGCTGTCCTTTGATTTCAAACTCGATGGGAGCGGAATCCGTCAAAGAGGAGACGGGGTGAAATTCCACCCATTGGGATTCTTGCATGGTCATCATGGTGGGGGGCATGGCAAACAGATCCAGTTCCGTCTTGGAACAAGCGCAAGACTCTCGGTGCATCATTTTTTTGTTCTTTCTCAATAATCGAAAACGTCTAAGTCTCGAACGGTTCTTCTTTTCTTGGCCTTTCTCGCTTGAAGTCTGGTGAAAGGGTATTTTCTGCGTCGTCTCTTTCTGCCTTGTCCTTGCTGAATTCCTGACTCGGTAGCGTGCAGGGCATTTATAGGTGTGTCTTGTCGGCCTAAAATGTCTTTGCCCGTTTGCAGCAAGACATTTTTGCCTGCCCTCATGAAGGCTTCTTTAGGGTTTTGTTTGTCGATGATGACATTTTGGAGAAATTCTTTGCCTTGCGTCAGTGCCGCATCTTTCAAGGCGTGCAATCCGCGTGTCACCATCGGTTTCAACACCGGGGCCACCGAACGAAAGGCCGATTTTAACATATCTCCTAAACCATGTCCTCGCTGTCGAGCAACCCCTTGGTACACTGGATACATGACTTACTTACGAGTCGTGAGAGAACCGTTTTCGAAAATGGAGTTTCACCGTGACTTTTCCTTTGGTTAATGGAATATTTTGTCCCAGATCTCCTTTTATAGCAATGTTGACCGTGTCCAAATACGACTTACTGACAGGCAAATAGTGAGGATGGACAAATTCGCGGTGAACGTGGTAAGTGTTTCCACCTTCCTCGTCAGCGTCCGTGGCAGAATCCACTTTGAAAGGAATGACACGCAGTAACGGCACGGAGGTGTGTCCCACCACGTTGTACTCCACCACATCGGAATACACGAACATCAAATTCAGTCCTTGGTTCAGTTCTACCGGGGTACGAAATAACTTGCTAAAAGACTCGTTGCCGTAAACGATGGGTAATTCGTTTTTCTTGAGCATGGCCTTTCTCATGTCCATGTCTCCGCCCAACATGTCAAACAATTCAGGACAAAATAAAATGGACATGATTTTACTCCGTTCAGATTTCATCAAGAAGCGACGAGCTGCTTTGTGGTACTCCAGGGTGACACTTTTGTTGACATGCTCCAAAGCTTTCAGAAACACGACATTAAACCTGGAGGCTATGGTGCTGACCAAATGTTGACCACTAAAATAATAGCCTGGGGGGAATGAACAAGTGTGGTGTACTTTTGATTTTGTGTACGGGTTTTCTTGTCATATTTGACATTGCTATCCATCCACTGTTGCATTTGCTCGTCATGAACTTCCACATCAAAAAAATTTTGATTGGGAAGGACATTGAGGACTTGGGTCGGGTGAATGATTTCTACTAAAGCCACTTCCCAATGGGCTTCGTGATCTAAGGGGATGGCCTGAGGTAATTTGGCCGTGTAACAGCACAACGTGTTGTGGGGAAACACCTCCATGGAACTGTCACTGGGTAAGGTTAAGTAAAATTGGTTTTGGTGACTCATAATTCCAGAGTTCTGTGGCTGTCCGAGGGGTTAGTGGACGTCAGAGGCGTGTCTCCGCCCAAAATGGGGTTCTGGTTGTGGTTGGAGTGGTGACTGACACTGGCAGTGGACACAAGGTTTCCGTGGTTCCCGTTCGAGGAGAATTTCAGGGAGGGATTGGGAAGCAGGTAACCGATGCAACTGCTCAATAAAATGGTCCACAATTGTTTGTCTCCTTGTTGCAAACTCAAATTGGCGATGGCTGCCCCGATGACACAATACACCACGAAGATTTGGCAGAAAAAGACGATTTGCGTTTTAGGCACACGTTCTCCACACCACACCCACAAGGGTTGTTTTTGTAAATCTTGCACAGAAGAACTAGGTGAAGGAGGAGTGGTCGACGTAGCTGCGTCTGTGTGAAAGGGCATGATGGTCACATCTTTTTATAGTCGATGACTTGAGAAGCGTCGATCCAAGAATCAAAACTGGGTGGATATCCTTTCCAACGTACTTTGACTTCTTTGACACGTCGTTTGCCCACTTTACGGGTTCTGCGTTCGAGAATGCTTTCGATGTCGTACACGTCGTCTTCTTTTTTGGTGACACGTTGTAACTCGGGGAAATAAAACGTTCCTTTGAGCACTTCTCCGTTCATGTCTTCCAATTTATAGACAGCATGATGACGGCCATGCACTCGTCCAGTGACGCGAAACAGTTCGGTCGTCCAGTTAGGTAAGTAACCTTTGTCGAAAGTGCGTTTGGTTTTGCGAATGCGCACCCAATCTCCTACGGCCAACTCTCTACTTTTCTTGGGGACAGCCCTCGTTGGGGACGTACCGAACAGGCGCTCAAACACCAACACTTCGTTCTCGGGAGTCACGTCTTGCGGGGCACGTCCGATGCTTCGATGGTAAGATTGTGGTTGTACGCTTGCACCAGGTGCGGTAAGATGTCGATGTACTTCAGAGTGTGGTGATGCGTAAAATATTTCCACATGCGTTCTTTCAAAGTGCATTGAAAACGTTCCACGATGCTGGCTTTGGGTTCGGGATTCTCGGTGGTAAAAAAATGAATGTCACGTTTCTTTAATTCTGGCTTTGGGTTCGGGATTCTCGGTGGTAAAAAAATGAATGTCACGTTTCTTTAATTCTTTTTGGAAAGCTTGGTTCAGAAATTCGGTGCCTTTGTCCGTTTGCCATCGAAGAGGGTGACGACCGCTTTGTTTCAACACCCGTTGCAGGCCTCGCACTAACTCGCTGCTCGATTTGGAAGTCAAGGGCACGACCCAGGCAAATTTGGAAAAGACGTCGATGACACAAAACAAATATTTGTAGCCACGATTGTAGCTGGCCAAATGAGAGACATCGGCTAAATCGGCTTGCCATTGATGATCGATGCCTTCCACTAGGGTGCGACTTCTGGCAAACTTGCGTCGAATGGGTTTGTGTAAAGTGTAGGTAGCTTGTTCTTGTAACCATCGTTGCACTTGAGGTAAACGGAGACTTTTCAATCGAGTTTTGGCAGCACGATACAATTTTTGAACTCCTGCGTAACCTGCAGGATGCGAGGGATCGTAGTAAATGCTGGCTAAGACTTTTTCCATTTTTTTGTGTTGGTTGGTGTGTTAATAAGGCACCCACTCTTGGAGGATGCTACTCTTTTTCTCTTGGTTATTTTCTTGGATTGCAATGCTTTGCGTGTGCGACCGGCAATAGGTGTCGAAGAGGAGGATGTCTGAGCGGGGGATATCGGTTCTTGTTTCACTTCTGTCTTCACTTTCTCTTTCTCTTGTGATGAAGAAGGGGTGGTCATCATCTTTTTAATCCATCCAATTCTGGAGGTAGGTGGTGTTGTTAACTTGCGTACTTTTTCTGGTGGAGTTTGAAACCCTTCTTCTTCTTCTTCTCCTTTTTCTGTCTTGGTCACGGGTAGTGATGGTACTGGTACTGGTACTGGTGATGGTGTTGGACTTTTCATCAAGGTCTTAAAATCTTTCATAGTGGGTAGAGCTGTTTCGTCTAAAGCTTTCTGGTGAAAGAGTTGCAGTCGTTGCAAGAGTTGACCGTACTTTTGCGATTTGTCTGTTTCGGACAAATCTTGGCGATCCATCAAGGATTGCAATTCGTGTTGTAACTGGGACATTTCGCTCAAATTGGGATTGGGAGGTAAATGCGGGGTGTGTTGTTCTTGCCACCGATGGTATTCCATCCATCGTTTGTAAGGCACTAAAGCTAGTTTTCGTCCTTCCATGGGGTTGTCAGGGGTCGATTCTGAGATCTTGGGACTTCCGAAGGCCTTTTTATCTTGCTCCCACCAGTCCTCCCAACATGGTTCCCAAGACTCCTTTCAGTATGGGGCCTAACAAGAGAGGTAAAATACCTCTACGTTGCACTAACATCTTCTTTTTTTGACGAATGGGAATTTTCTTTTGAAACCATTTGGCGAAGAACGTGACGATGTTTGTCTAAGCATTGTTTCTGGTGTTTGGACAAAGGGATCGTGCCTTTCAAGACGTTCAAACAACATTCGCACACGGTATCGAGGACCTCTTTGGAGGCCGATTGAATGAGTTTTTTTCGTAGGGGTGGAGAAGCTTTGGACAGGACAGATAACATGTCCCCATGTTTGACTAAACGTGGAGGCAATCCTTTCCTTTTCTTTCCTTGGGGTTTTCTGGAGGGTGACATCTTTGCTTGTGGGTTCCGGGACATTCACCAAACAGACACTAACGTCGATGACTTAACACACACCCTTTTATCTTTTTTGGGACTATCGCTTTGTCATAAAGGTGACAATGTTTTTCCCAAAATCGCCAAGGAATCCTCCCCTTTGTTCACGCCTCTTTTTCTTGGAACGACTGTGTCTTTTCTTAGGGTAATGTCGATGCTTGGCTAAGTGCTTTGTCGGATGACGCGTCTGCCTTTGTCTCTTTCTTTTTTGGCTTCTTGGAGGTGACATCTTTTGCAAGTTCACTGATACCGCTACTTGGTCACAGGTCTTTTTTATACTGGTACGCGTCGCCACTGATTGTCTTTACGTCGTATTAGTTTGAGGACAGGCATGACACGTCGTGCAGGGGTACGCAACGGACTAAATCGAGCCAGTTCTTGCTTGGACAAATCCAGTAAACTTTATAACATGCCCGATCTTTCATGGACTTTGATTTTGGGAGAAGGTACTTTGTGAGCAGCAGCCACTGCCGCTAAATGGGAGGGTCCTGCCACTGGGGAAGTTCTTTTGGGGGTCATCAACGGATAAGTTCTTGGTATGATCAACGTCTCCAAGTACTCTTCAGTTCTGGGTGTCATTAACGGAGAAGTGGACAAACGTGAGGCTGCCGGAGACGCAGTCACCGCCGTGGCAGGTCGTGGTTTCCGAGTGTAAGGTTGCGTCCAGGCCGAAGTACCTTTCTTGCGACTAGTTTTCTTCTGTGGACTTTTCTTTTTCTGGGAACTTTTTTTCTGTTTCTTTTTCTGGGGGCTTCTTTTCTTTTTCCGGGGTGGTGGTGGTGTCTGGTCAGAGGAGGGTCCTGCCACTGGAGAAGTTCTCCTTGGGGACCTGGTCTTTTTCTTGTTCTTGGGGCTTCGTTGGACTTTTTTCTTGGGGATAACTTTGGGGGCATTAGGATCCCATCTTAAGAGAGAGCGAATGATGACCCCTCCTAGAGTACCGCTCCCTCCAGGTTTCAAAATGATTTGTTTTTTGGTTTGAGTGTCGATGCGGGGATCGGCCAGTTGGACCAAAGCGACTTTGTTTCGATCGAAAAAGCGTTTGATTTGATGAGGAATCTGAATGATTCCTTGGAGTAATTGACGTGCCGTCACCGTGAACCATCGTAAGACTTCTTTGAGACTAGCTTCTAAGACACGGGCTCGTGTTTGTGGATTTTTTTCTCGACTGATGCCATACAAGGCACGAATCAATTTGACGGGAAGATGCGACTGAAGGGACGTCATGTTCACACTGTGTGAGACAGACGAAAAAGGGTCTGAGGTTTTTATAGATTTTTTTATGGGGAGTGAAATGAAGTCGAGGACGGAGACGTGTACAGGACAGGCCCTCCGTCTTGGCACCAGTGGTGAAACAAGTGGGTACGAAATCGCAAATCCTCGGGAGTCGTAGGTTTCAAATCGACGAGTAAATAGGCGTGTGGCGTTTGAGTGGCATCGTCGTACGCCTGAGTCAGCCAAGGCGTTCCTAACTGTTTGGCTAAGACTTGCACTTGCGATTTATCTCGAGAGCTTTTAAACAAGACCACGTAATGCGCATTGAGACTGATGGTGCGATGGGCTTTACTTTGTTGAAACAAAGTTTGGGTGATGTAAACGACACTGGCATTACGGTGATGCCCTTTGCGCGTGAACCACAGTTTAATTTCTTCTTCGTCTTCTCCTAACATGTCGTCGAAAATGACCAAATGGGTTTGACGGGAGTCAGAGACGATGCCGTCGTCTTCTTTAGGAATGTCTTCCACAAACACGGTGGAATCGCCTTGACTTTCTCGCAAGAGGTTGTACGCCGATTGCCACTCTTTGTAACACCACACGATCCGTTGAGGTGGCCGATCGATCAAATGATGTTTATGTTCGATCAAACGTTTGACGAATTCGGTTTTGCCTGAACCGCTAGGTCCAGCAATGAGCATGTTAAAGGGACGGCGAAGATACAAAGCCTCCCAACTGGCACGATCTAAGTGTTCGTCGATGACTTTGACAGTAGAGGAAGAGGGAGCAGAGACAGCATAGGTAGCCATTGTGTGAGAAATGTCACTTTTGACACGAAAAACAAACAAGACGAGAGTTTATATACTTTTTCAGAACACGTTTATTGAATGTTTTTTTTTCAAACATGAATACGAAAGACAAAAATACATAAAAGCCAAAGGCTTAAGTACAAGAATAAAAGGCACATGATAACCATGAACGTGGAATAAAAACAAGTGTCTGTACAACAACCACATGTTTTGCGTAAAGTTCTAACCAGTTCTATAGTAGGGGGTAAGGTCACACAAGTGTCCTCCCGAAAGGGTCTTTCAGGCCTGTCCACGACAGTCCTGTCCTGGGTGACGGGTTCTTCTGGCACCGTCACTAACACGGGTTGAAAAGTAACTTTTTTCCTTGAATAACTCTCGTGCATACGGGGCCACCTCTTGGGTCCAAGCCAAACCAATCAGGTTTCTTCTTCGTCAACGACATGGTAAGTTACTTCAATGAACAATGAACTATCGATCTTGCCTAGGGTTCCTTTTTATATACAGACCAATACCGACGTGTGCATACGGTAAGGTGAAATGATTGGGAAGTCGCACTCGCTTCTGGTACACGATTTGATAGACTTTTTCCAAGGGCCGACTGACAATGTGGTGAGTGGGTAAACGTACAATCTTGTTCGGTTGATAGGTGGTCACTTTAAAGTTTCCATCCTCTCCCGATTGCAAGGCTTCTTTCAATACCCCAAAGTTGACCACTCGACTGGTACGATGATTCAGAGTCAGTCCTTTCACTTTGCACGTCGTGTGCACTTCTCCTTGTTTGTCACGGTATTCGTAGCCGTAATTTTTGGGACCGCCACTGACGAAACTTAGAATCTTGTCGTCGGGATGCTCGTCTGTCCAGGCTCCTAAACGGTCTCCTTCGATGTCAGGGTGATGTTGAATCGGGTGATGGATGTAAATGCAACTGTCCGTGTCAAAGTACAGGACGCGTTCCCCTAACAGTTCTAAAGCTTCGTACAATTTTAAGCGAGCATGGGCTGTCACGTAAGCCGCAATGATGACATTTCCAAAGGGTCGTCTTGTACAAAGTCCAGATCTTCTTCGTAATTGACCAAGATCAAATCCTCTCGAACGACTTCCACGTGTTTCATGTATTTGGTTTTGTCGTGAATCATCTGGAAGTAACGGGAAGGTTCTGTCAAATATTCCGTCTTGGGTAAACACGGTCGTTGTGCCATTTTACCCCACAAGCAATTTAACATCACTTTGGCAAACGATCGCCTGCCTTCGTTTTTTTCGATGTGGTCTAAAGAGATGCCTTCTTGTTCATAGTATTTCTCTTTGAATTGTATTTGGTCTTCGGGAGTGTGACACCAGGACGGATAGCCGCTGGCTTCTTGTTTCAGTTTCAAAAAGGCATCCACCTAGTCAGCGAAAATGCCTTTCTGCGTGGGGTCACCCTTGTGGTATTGTTGTGTCTTGGGAAAGTGACAAATTTCGTACACTTCTAACAGTTCGTATCCCATGTCCAGAGCTTTGAACAATTCTACGCTGACCCAGGTTCCCGTCAAGGCACGTTCTTCCTGGGTGTGATGGCAAGGCTGGTCTTGGTTGCACGTTTCGGCACAAGTACGGCACAAGGGAAACATCAGTTTGCCTTGACAATGGTGAGGTAAGACGGGATGGTATAGGTTCGTGGGAGGCAAAACTTTACACTTGACCAAGCCTTCGTATTGTCGAATGTTTTTCAGGTCGATGTGTTCCGTCAGCAATTGCGGGTGCCCTACAGGAAAGCGACAATATTTGCACACGTAGGGATACAGCGAACACACGTCCAAGTATTTGATTTCTTCTCCTTTCTCTTCGTCGGCTTGGTACAGCAAACAGGTGGCATTGGTCCTTCCTCCGTACAAACTATCCCTCGGGTTCAGCGGGTCCATGAACTGGTAACTTTCCACGAGGCGTTTAAACTCGGGATCGGTTTTCATACGGTGATCGTACTCGTGTTCCCACATTTCCACCACTTGGTATCCTTGCTGTTCTAACTTTAGGCGTCGCTGACAAGTGTCCTGGTACAAGTCTTCCATGGTTCGTTGTAAAAACTGATTTTTAGTGTCACGGTCAGGGTAACAGACGGGACATCCGTGAAATAAGCAACCGTTAAACTCGTACACGATCTTGGGGTTTTCTAAGTCCCAGCCATCGACCGAATACGTTCCGATGGTCTTTTCACCCCCTCCGTTGCGGGCATGCTGAATCCACTTGTCTTCCTTGTCGCACAAGTAATGTAACCAACGTAGGGCTTTGACCGAGTATTGACGCTTGACAAAGTGGGTCGTTTGAGGGCTGATGACAGCCACGGTGTTTTCAGGCATGAATCGTTGTCGATACACTAAGGAACACGCTTTGGCAATGGTGCAAGCTTCTTTCAAAGGATCGACCCCTCCGTGTTCCATGAACAGTTCTCGAAATTTTCCACAGCAACGCCGTAAAATGTCCACGTCGGAAGGACAATACTTTAACATTTCTTCCTGAAAGTCGAAAGGGTCGGAGGCGTGAGCCTGGTACCAAGCGTAGAAAGCTTCTCGTTGTTCGGTACGCATGTTGTCGGGGTCGTAATAGTGAGCCTCAGGTAAATGGGGTAGAACGGCGTGTTGATTGGCTTCCGTATTGAAAAAGTGTGGAAAGTACCCTTTAGCCATTTCTGTCATTCCAAACGTTTTAGGCATTCGACTCAAAGGCATGGCCAAATAGCTCATCGAATCTTTAAACTGCACTTGTCACACTTGCATGAAAATGATTTTGGCTCCGTTCAAAGTCACTTTAGAACGTTCGGTGCCTTGTTCCGTATAGTACCTCAAAAGAAACTGTCCATCGTATCCGGAAAAATTGTGAGCCATCACCGTGGCATGACGATGACAATCTCGGTAACGTTCGATGTCCTCTTGGCTCCACGTCTTGTCGATGGGGTCTAAAACCCATTGGGCAAAATCGGCTAACGTGTTCGGCCTCCGAAAGATTTTTTCACGCCCTCCGGGAATCTTGCTACAGAGAGGGCAATGACTGAAGATAGGTTCTTGAATGCACTTCTCGCACGCTCGATGAGCCACGCAGAAATTAGGAATGTGAATGCCGGTTTCTTGCATGCATTCGAAATCGAAAAAGATGAAATTGCCTTTCTTCTTGTGACCATCCTCTTTCTCTGGTGGGGGTTGGTATTTTTGCACGTAGCATTCGTGTTCCAAGTCCACGATGTGGTGACCAATGTGACATTTTTTCTTTCCTCGACATAAGTGTGCCTTGGTACTCTTGGTATGTATGCCTTGTTCACAGGTAGGGCACAATCTCAGGAGTTGACAAGCACATTTGTTCTGTGAACCTTGTGCTTTCAAATGTTGTTGGTAACAGCTAGGGCTGACAAACGTGCGCAGACAAGTCGAACAAGGCACTGGTTCTTCGCTCAGACAGGGTGGAGAGGCCAAACATCCTGAGCATTTCCATCCACAATGCTTGTGTTGCTCTCGATTGTTATAACCATAATCACATTTCTCACAGTAATATCTGTATCCCAGGAATCCGGTGATAGTGGTAATGGTATCGAAATGGTCATCTTGATAATAAACATGAATGTATTTTCCGTCCTTAAAGTCTTGGCCTCGAAACAACAGAGGTCCGCGCATTTCTTGAGGGTGCACTTTCAAGGTGTAGCGTGGAGCTAGGGCATCTTGCAATTTTTGCATCTCAGGAATGCCACAGGGTGTGTCTTTGAACAGTCCGGGTTGTTGTAACAGGAGTTCTGCTTCATTTCGTTGTTTGGCTCGATGGGAACGTTGAATAGTGTTCCAGGCTCTTTTCCATTCTGTCGTGTCGTTCTTGTTGGCATAGGTTCGTCCCACCACGATGGCACGGGCTAAGCACATCTGGTCATGAGGGTTGTTAATTCGGACGAGACTTGTTTTGGTGTTGCGAAGGTCGTCCACCAATAACATCTTTTTGCGTCCAGTCCCTTGAGGAGGAGAGACGTGGGCCATTTTCAGTGTGGCTTTACCATCGGTGATGTCAAACTGGTCATTAGATTGTTGTACGTGTTGAATGTTGTCCATGACTTTGGAAGGGGTTAGTTCTGCGGGTCTGCTAAACTCGATCCAAACAGGGGATTTCAAACCGTCGTGATCTATGGATAGTGTCAAGCGATCGTCTTCTTTGGGTTGACATTGTGGCTTGAGTGCGGTGAGCAAAGAATCCCACATCTCGGTGATAAACCCTTCTGCTTTCTCTAAGGGTACGTCGGCCTTGAAATCTTTAAACTTCACCGTGTAGGTGTAAGCCGTGGTTCTAAATTTTCTAGAGGAGCGCTTTTCCGTCTCTCGAATGGAATAGTACTTTTCAGGGTTGACTAAGGGTGGTGAACTTGGTTTAGAGGGTTGGGATTCTGGTTCACTCATGTCCTCTTCAAAATCACTGGCATGAATTTGTGCCAAGATTTCAGCCCTGGTACGAGGCGATAGATCACGTTTCTGCCTCTTACTTTCTTCTTCTTCTTTCTTCTCGAATGAATGGGATCGTTTCATCTTGAGTGAAAAACGTCAAATGACTCAAGTTTAAACACCATAGACTAATTTATAGTCATGGCAGACCAGCGTATATAAAAGGGTGTGTGTCTTGTCCTTTTCACTATTCATTACACTCTAAAGCCGAGCACAACGATGGAAGAGACTAACCAAATCGAACGTTTCGTCAGAGCTTTGCGAGGGGTCATTAGAAAATTCTCTTCAGACCAGCCCACGGACTACTCTCCTTCCTTTCGAGATAAAAGTCAAGATACTTGCTATATCTGTCAGAAGAAAGGGCATTGGTCTTCAGAGTGTCCAGACCGTCAAAAAAAAAAAAAAACAGGGGCTAAAAAAGACAAAAGTCAAGATACCTGTTATTATTGCAAAGAAAAAGGCAATTGGTCTCCAGATTGCCCAAAAAAGAATCAAGAGGAGTCAGAAGAAAAGAAGGATTCTTCAGAAGAAGAGAGGGATTCTTCGGAAGAAGAGAGGGATTCTTCAGAGGAAGAAGAGGAAGAAAGAAGACAATTCTATTTACAAGAGGCAAAGAAACAGGAGAAGAAAAGAAGAAGGGAAGACAATGAGGAAAGACGGTTAAGAAATTCAAAAACAGAGAGACTAAAGAAGGAGAAAGAAGAAGTCAATGAACTTTTAATTAAAGTGTTGTGTTGTGAATTGTGAATTGGATTGTAAAAAATGGAGAAATGAATACATTAATGATATAAGGTAAGTGTCTTTGAGTTTTGATTTTAAAATAAGAAGCTACACTCACGCACTCATACACAGACACGTACTATAAGGGTAAAATGAGTGGGTTTTTTTTTTAGTTATTGGCAAATTGAAATTGTATTTCTTTTCGAGAAATGTGGGTGGCCCTGAAAAGGGCCTTTTTTGGTGTAGGGGTGAGTTTAACCAATCAACTTTAACTGCCTTAAGCCTTTGCCACGGCCAAGGCCTACTTCTGAAATGCGTAATGTTGATGATGATGATTGAGTTGAAATCACTAAGGGTGGTACGGCAGGCTTAGTCACAGGGTTGACGTGTTTAGCTCCGGAAGGTCGTATTCTCTTCGGTCGTGATAAAGCAGTCTGATACATTTGTTTCAGACTTCTTAACTCCGCTAAAATGTCCAACAGTACCGTGACCGTTTGATTTTCACCCTCTTGTTTCTTTGCTGCTACTTCTTCTTGCTGTTGTTGATGTTGTTTTTTTCTTACCTCTTCTTCTTGCTGCTGCTGTAGGAGAAAAGCTTGTTCCGCTTCCTTTTGTCGTTCTATAAATTTATCCAATTCTTCTTTCTGCCTCTGTCTAAAATTCTCCACTTGAGGTAATGAAGAAGGTAACAAAGGTTCCGGAACAAATTCTTGCGAGGTAAGAAAATCCACAAAATCCCAATGTACCTCTTCTGAAAGTAAGTCCGGGTTCCCTTGGGCAGTCTCCCCTGCTGGTGCACCCCAATGGATCGTTTTCTGAGTTTCCGTCATGTTGAATCACTGTCGCATAGATTGACTGCACAGTCAGCCCGCATCCAATCCGAAGAGAACAGTTTGTGACGTCACGTGGTCTATATAGATTCGCTAGCGCTTGTGTGCAGTCAATCTATGCGACAGTGATTCATTTTGTAACGCGTGTTCGGATTGGTGAATGAACTCAATCCGTTTCAATCCTACCTCTGCCTATAAATAAGCGCAGTTCACTACATTGACTCACCTGTTCTCGTCGCTTCAAGATGTGGACCACAGTTGAGTCATCCACCCTTGTGTCTTCCATGATGTTTAGGACGGACATACCCATGTATGTCCGATCCAAGTGGACCGTTGTCCACAGGACAAACACCAGTCTGTGGATACGTAGGATCTACGTTGAAAGACAAGGATGCCTGAAAAGAGTGCTGATTTACGGACCAACAGTGAGACGCAGCTTAAGAACAAGAAGAAGAAGACCAATGCGGTGCCCTTTATGTTAATGGATACATTAACATAAACCCAAAGGCCCTTTTCAGGGCCAGCCATATTTCTCGAAAAGAGATGGCCTTTCCATTGCCTACCCCTTTTTTTAAATTTAAATTTAAATTTAAAAAAAATCCCATATTCAATTCCCCTTGTCCCTAGACAAACCAAAACTCTATTCCCCCATGTTAAATTCCCCTTGTACGTAGAGTGACCCACGATTTTTCACCATGTTCAATTCCCCTTGTACATAGAGTGGCCCACGATTTTTCGCCATGTTAAATTTCCATTGTACGTAGAGTGGCCCAGGGGTCCCTGTAATGCTAATTCCCATTGTACGTAGGGTGGCCCCATTTACTACTCCGAGCTAAACAAACCATCCCTGTTGCTACACCTGAGACGCCACCTCTAGTGATTTCTACCAAATCATTGACATGAGCAAGTCCAGAAGTAGGCCGTGGCCGTGGCAAAGGCTTAAGGTAGTTAAAGCGGATTACGTCCTGTTCCTGAGTCCAACGGTCCTTTTCAGGGATACCCACTTCTCTCCAAAAAAGATACCATTCATTTTGCCAAGATCAATTAAAACTCAAAATCTCTATCTTGCCTAATGATGTATGTGTGGGAATGCCTGAGAGTAGGTCCATATTAAAAAAAATCAAAACCAACAAACACTTACGTTTTTTGTCTGGTATATTAAGGTACAAATTTAAAATCCAATTCACAACACAACACTTTAAAAAGTTCATAGATTTATTGTGTTTTTCTTCACTGTCTGTTTTTTTTATAAAAAAATTCTCCATTTTCACAGGTTTTTCCTCCTTTTCTTTCTCACTTTCTCCTCTTTTTATTTTCTTCTTTTTTTTCTCTTTCTGGACGTGTCTGGGTTCTTCTTTTTGGGAGGGAACCTCATTTTCCTGTTCGGAACCACTCTCTTTCTCTAGTTTCTGTTGTTTCTTAGGGCAATCTGAAGACAATGTCCTTTCTCTTGACAATGTTAACATGTATCTTGACTTTTGTATAACCTGCCTTGCTTTTCTGACGGTCATGACATTCTGTAAGTCAATGCCCTTTCTTCTGACAGATATAGGAAGTATCTTGACTTTTAGCTGGAAAGGAGTGGAGTAGTATGTTAGCTTGTCGGAAGAAAACTTCCGTATGACACCTCGCAAAGATCTGATCAAAAGTTAAATCTGTGTGGCCTATTCCATTGTTCTTGCAGGTTTTAGAGTGAAATGAATACTGGAAGGGAAGACACTGGCCCTTTATATATACACTAGTCTGACATGAATATATAGGGCTTATGGCTTTTTAAGATGTAGTCATTTAACCTTTTGCAGTCAGGATGAAACAATCGCATGATTTGTTAGAAAATAAAAAAGAAAGTAATATGCATACGCGTGACTTATCGCCTCGCACAGAATTGAAGTCTTGGCACAAATGCATACCAACGATTCTGAAGATGACCTGAGTAATCCAGAATCCAGCCCCAGATTCTACACCCAACCAAAGGCCACCACCACCAGTAAATCCTGAAAAGTACTACCACATTTGAGAGACGGAAAAGCGCTTCTCTAGAAAATGTAGAAGTACGGCTTATACGTACACGGTGAAATTTAAAGATTTCAAGTCCGACGTACCGCTGGAGAAAGAAGAAAGGTTCATCACCCAGGTGTGGGATTCTTTGTTAACCACGCTGAAACGAAAATGTGAAGCCAAAGAAAACGATCGATTGCGAGTTTCCATTCATCATGACAGACTGAAGTTCCCCGTTTTGATCTACTTTAGCAGCCCAGCAGAATTGACACCTTCCAAAATCATCGACAAGATTCAACACGTGCAACAATCCAAGTTTCAAATCACCGATGGAAAAGTGACACTGTTAATGACCCACGTGTCTCCAGGCAACGCAGACAAGTGTTTTTGGTGGACGATCTTCGTAGCATCAACCGTAGCCTCGTCCAAATGAACAACCCTAAAGACTAGATGTGTTTAGCCAGATCCATCATGGTGGGACGAACGTATGCCGACAAGAACGACACGGTAGAATGGAAAAGAGCTTGGCAAGCTATTCAAAAATCAAACAGAGCCAGACAACGAAGAGAAGCAGAACTCCTGTTACAGCAACCGGAGATATCCAAAGACACAACCTGTGCCATTCCTGAAATGCAAAAATTGCAAGACGTCTTGGCTCCACGCTACACCGTGAAAGTACTCAATCAAGAAGTGCACGGACCTTTGTTATTTCGAGGCAAATATTCACGTCTATCATTACGATGAACATTTCTATCCATTAACATTATCATCGCATTCCTGGGATACGGTTATTATTGTGAGAAATGTGACTATGGTTACAACAATCGAGAGCAACACAATTATTATGGATCGAACTGCTCAGAATGTTTGACCTTTCAACCCTGTCTGGAAGAAGGACAACCACGAGTGCATTACCCTGCTTGTCAGCGCACTTTTTTCAGTCCAACATGTTACCAACTACATCTGAAGACGCAAGGTTAACAGCACAAAAGTGCTTGCCAACTCCTGAGATTATGCCATATTTGTGGACAAGGCATACGTACCAATAGTGCCTAATTACACGTTTGTCGAAGAAAGTAAAGATGTCACATTTGTCGACAAATCATCGATTTGAAACACTTATGCTACATTCAGAAATACCACTCCAAACAAGAGGAAGAAGATGACCACCAGAAGAAATGCAATTTCATCATTATCGATTTCGATCGCATGCAAGACACCGGCATTCACATTCCTAATTTCTGCGTGGCTCAGCGAGCGTGCGAGAAGTGCATCCAAGAACGAGCCTATCATTAGTCATTGCCCTCACTGCAGAACGATTCCTGGAGACCTTGAAAAGGTATTTCAGGGACTGAACGCTTTAACCTATTTCGACCAATGGGTGCTAGACCCCATCGACGAGACGTGGAGCGAAGAGGACGTCGAACATTACGGAGACTGTCATCGCCATGCCACGGTAATGAATGAAAATTTATCGGGATGCGATGGACAGTTTCTTTTTAGATACTGTACAGAACAAGGCACCGAACGTGTTAAAGTCACTTTGAAGGGAGCCAAATTCATTTCCATGCAAGTGGGTCAAGTGCAGTTTAAAGAGTCGACGAGTTACTTGGCGATGTCTTTGAAATGAATGCCTAAAATGTTTGGAATGACAGAAATGGCCAAGGGCTATTTTCTGCACTTTTTGAATACAGAAGCCAATCAACACATCGTCCTACACCATTTGCACGAGACTCACTACTTCGATCCCGACACCATGTGCACCGAACAACGAAAAGCTTTCAACGCTTGGTACCAGACTCATGCCTCGGACCGGACCCCTTCGACGTTCAGTAAGAAATGTTAAAATATTGTCGTTCTGACGTGGACATTTTACGGCGTTGCTGTGTAAAATTTCGAGAACTGTTCATAGAACACGGAGGGATCGATCCTTTAAAGGATGCCTGCACCATTGCCAAAGCGTGTTCCTTAGTGTACAGCCAACAAGTCATTCACGAGAAAACCCTGGCTATCATAAGCCCTCAAACGACAAACGTTGTCAAATGCCAATACTCGTCAAAGCCCTACGCTGGCTACATTACTTGTGCGAGAAGGAAGACGAATTGATCCAACATTCCACAACGAAGCAGACGAACACACCATGCACGTATTTGATGGATGGCTGAGACTTAGAAACCCCCAAGATCGTGTAAGAATTCAAAGGATACATATTTCACGGATGTCCCCTCTGCTACCCTCAGCCGGACACTAAAAAGCAGTTGTTACAACGGACCATGGAAGACATGTACGAAGCCACTTGTCAGCAACTTTTGAAGTTAGAACAGCAAGGATACCAAGTCGTGGAAATGTGGGAACAGGAGTACGAGCACCTTTTGAAAACCGATCCCGAGAAAAACGAAAGAAGGCGATCGTTTGCTAACGTGATGATTCACGACAAAACCAAATACATGAAACACGTGGACGTCGTTCGTGAGGACTTGAATCCTGATCAATTAGGAAGTGGAACTGGACTTTGTAGAAACCGACAAATTTGGAAGTGTCATCATTGTGACTTACGTGACAGCCCGTGCTCGCTTAAAATTGTGCAAAGTTTTAGAACTGTTACTTTGACACGGACAGTTGCATCTACATCGATCGCCTGGGTCAACCTCACACTGACATTGAAGGAGACCGTTTAGGAGCCTGAACGGACGAGCATCCCGGCGACAAGATTCTAAGTTTTGCTAGTGGAGGTCCTAAAATTTACGGCATCGAATACCGGGACCGACAAGGAAAAGTGCACACAGAGTGTAAAGGGAACGGATTGAGCATCAATTGTCGCACCAGTCGTGTAGTCAACGTTTGGCGTACTGAAAGAAGCCTTAATATCTGGGAGGACCTATCACCTAAGAATTAGCCAGAGCCGGATTTATCTAACTGGGCGAAGGGGGGATAAAGTCAGGTGGTTCAGTAGCGGTGTGTCACTATACCAGTGGGAGTAGAAAGATTCGGCTTACTTGAAAAATGCTCGATTGTCTCCGCATTTTCACTACCTACCTTTTGTGTGACAACCTCAGTAATCTCTTGATTGATACTTTACAAGAGAAAATGTGTGGTTTGCCTTTGGAGTTGAGAGAACGCATTTACGGAGAACTTGTCAAAATATAATTGAAACTCAGATAACAATTGCATCCGTCACGCCACCGATGTTTAAACCACTGGTGCTTGAATGCTATAAGAGGACTGGTTCAGATGAAAGTGTTACGGTGGTCAGAAATTGTTCAACTGGACGTATGCGAGAATAATTGGTTTGTTGTCATGCTTCTTTTTCTACAAGGTCGACATACTGGGACGAATTCCAGGGAAAGAGTTACAGGGTTACCAAAATCTTTTGCACCAAGCAATCTTGTTTCAAGAAGAAACTTCTGAACGGTGTGTCGTGATAGTCAGGTTAGTGACTAAACCATTAGATTCGCCACTGGAGTACAACAATCTCTGTCCTGAAAGTACACTTATTGCCTCCTACAAAATGAGGTATAAAAACAACCAACCATGCCACAACCTTTTATCAGTGGTGATACAACAGATTCCATGGAAGGAAATTAATGAGAGTATTCAAACGGTAGAGGATTAGCAACACTTATTACGAGAACTGTGTACATTGAATTGGGGTAGACGTGTGGTGTCTAAGTGACTTTTTCCTGGGATTTCATTTACCAGCCGATTCCTTGCGGACTCTTTACGAACAGTACTTACCACTAAATAAAACATGAAAGCGGTCCCTTTAAATGTTCACAAGAGACTCATTTTGTTAAAAGCCTTGCGTTGTCATTTGGATACTGCTCGAGCTCTACGGGGAAAAAAAGGATTCTTCAACTTTTAGAAACCGAAGATGTGTACGACAATGTCTGTGTAGCTTGTGACTTACACCCTCACTGGACAGATGTACCTGACTGGAAAAGTTGAGTTTCGACACTTGGACCAAAGAATTGGCCAACTATGCCCAAGAGTTGTGATCCTAAATTCAAACGTCCAGTGAAAAAGTAACTTTTAAACCTGTGTTAGTGACAGTGCTAGAAGAAGAAACCGACAACGAGGACAACTATTCCCTTTGATTGTTTTGATGCATATGTTATCGCTGTGCTTAACCATTTGGCTTTTACGTGTCCTGAAAAAAGTATAAAAATTCTTGTCTTGTTTGTTTTCGTGTCTCAGAAGTAACATTCCCTACACTATGTCTACCTCTGCTGTCTCCGTTCCCTCTTCCTCCACTTTCAATGTCTTTGACGAACACTTAGGTCGTGCCATTTGGGAGGCCTTGTATCTTCGCCATCCCTTTAACATGTTAATTGCCATACCCAACGGTTCAGGAAAAAACAAATTTGTCAAACCTTTGATCGAACATAAACATCACTTCATCGATCATCCACCTCAACGGATAGTGTGGTGTTACAAACAGTGGCAATCGGCGCACAGTCTCTTGAGAGAAAGTCAAAGCGATTCCATCGTGTTTGTGGAATGCATTCCTGGCGAAGACGATGGAATCGTTTCTGACCACAATGAAACCCATCTGGTCATCTTCGAGGACATGTTAGGAGAAGACGAAGAAGAAATTAAACTGGTTTACGCGCAAAGGACATCATCATGATGCCAGTGTCATTTACACCACTCAAAATGTGTTTCAAGAAAATAAAGCACATCGCACCATCAGTCTCAATGCTCATTACGTGATCTTACCTAACTGGACGACCGAATTGTTTCGCGTCACTGGACGAGTGCATGGCCGTCATCCTGCCGTCTATAAATTGGAAGACATGAACGGAGAAGTGCTCAAAGGAACGTTTTATTTGCCCGAGTTACAACGTGTCACCAAAAAAGAAGACGACGTGTACGACATCGAAAGCATTCTCGAACGCAGAACCCGTAAAGTGGGCAAACGACGTGTCAAAGAAGTCAAAGTACGTTGGAAAGGATATCCACCCAGTTTTGATTCTTGGATCGACGCTTCGCAAGTCATCGACTATAAAAAGAAGTGACCATCATGCCCTTTCACACAGCAGACGCAGCTACGTCGACCACTCCTCCTTCACCTAGTTCTTCTGTGCAAGATTTACAAAAACAACCCTTGTGGGTGTGGTGTGGAGAACGTGTGCCTAAAACGCAAATCGTCTTTTTCTGCCAAATCTTCGTGGTGTATTGTGTCATCGGGGCAGCCATCGCCAATTTGAGTTTGCAACAAGGAGACAAACAATTGTGGACCATTTTATTGAGCAGTTGCATCGGTTACCTGCTTCCCAATCCCTCCCTGAAATTCTCCTCGAACGGGAACCACGGAAACCTTGTGTCCACTGCCAGTGTCAGTCACCACTCCAACCACAACCAGAACCCCATTTTGGGCGGAGACACGCCTCTGACGTCCACTAACCCCTCGGACAGCCACAGAACTCTGGAATTATGAGTCACCAAAACCAATTTTACTTAACCTTACCCAGTGACAGTTCCATGGAGGTGTTTCCCCACAACACGTTGTGCTGTTACACGGCCAAATTACCTCAGGCCATCCCCTTAGATCACGAAGCCCATTGGGAAGTGGCTTTAGTAGAAATCATTCACCCGACCCAAGTCCTCAATGTCCTTCCCAATCAAAATTTTTTTGATGTGGAAGTTCATGACGAGCAAATGCAACAGTGGATGGATAGCAATGTCAAATATGACAAGAAAACCCGTACACAAAATCAAAAGTACACCACACTTGTTCATTCCCCCCAGGCTATTATTTTAGTGGTCAACATTTGGTCAGCACCATAGCCTCCAGGTTTAATGTCGTGTTTCTGAAAGCTTTGGAGCATGTCAACAAAAGTGTCACCCTGGAGTACCACAAAGCAGCTCGTCGCTTCTTGATGAAATTTGAACGGAGTAAAATCATGTCCATTTTATTTTGTCCTGAATTGCTTGACATGTTGGGCGGAGACATGGACATGAGAAAGGCCATGCTCAAGAAAAACGAATTACCCATCGTTTACGGCAACGAGTCTTTTAGCAAGTTATTTCGTACCCCGGTAGAACTGAACCAAGGACTGAATTTGATGTTCGTGTATTCCGATGTGGTGGAGTACAACGTGGTGGGACACACCTCCGTGCCGTTACTGCGTGTCATTCCTTTCAAAGTGGATTCTGCCACGGACGCTGACGAGGAAGGTGGAAACACTTACCACGTTCACCGCGAATTTGTCCATCCTCACTATTTGCCTGTCAGTAAGTCGTATTTGGACACGGTCAACATTGCTATAAAAGGAGATCTGGGACAAAATATTCCATTAACCAAAGGAAAAGTCACGGTGAAACTCCATTTTCGAAAACGGTTCTCTCACGACTCGTAAGTAAGTCATGTATCCAGTGTACCAAGGGGTTGCTCGACAGCGAGGACATGGTTTAGGAGATATGTTAAAATCGGCCTTTCGTTCGGTGGCCCCGGTGTTGAAACCGATGGTGACACGCGGATTGCACGCCTTGAAAGATGCGGCACTGACGCAAGGCAAAGAATTTCTCCAAAATGTCATCATCGACAAACAAAACCCTAAAGAAGCCTTCATGAGGGCAGGCAAAAATGTCTTGCTGCAAACGGGCAAAGACATTTTAGGCCGACAAGACACACCTATAAATGCCCTGCACGCTACCGAGTCAGGAATTCAGCAAGGACAAGGCAGAAAGAGACGACGCAGAAAATACCCTTTCACCAGACTTCAAGCGAGAAAGGCCAAGAAAAGAAGAACCGTTCGAGACTTAGACGTTTTCGATTATTGAGAAAGAACAAAAAAATGATGCACCGAGAGTCTTGCGCTTGTTCCAAGACGGAACTGGATCTGTTTGCCATGCCCCCCACCATGATGACCATGCAAGAATCCCAATGGGTGGAATTTCACCCCGTCTCCTCTTTGACGGATTCCGCTCCCATCGAGTTTGAAATCAAAGGACAGCCCGAAGATTACATCGATATGAATAGCAGTTACTTGTACCTGAAAGTCAAAATTCTAGATAAGACTGGAGGTGCTATAGACGATGAAGCAGTAGCTCCCGTCAACAATTTCATGCATTCCTTGTTCAGTGGGGTGGACTTGTACTTGAATAACAAACTGGTCAGTAGCAGCATGGATACTTACCCTTATCGTGCCTACCTGGAAAATCTCTTGACGTACGGAAAAGAAGCCAAGAACACTCATCTCAATGCCTGTGTGGTATGGGAAGCTGACGAACCTACCAAGTTTGAAATATTGGAAACTGATGAAAAGAAAGACAACAATGATGGATTTGTAGAACGAAGAAAGAGAATCACGGGAGTCGACACAAGTTTAGAACTCATGGATCGTTTGCATTTGGACATGTGGTTGCAAGAAAAGTATTTGCTGAACGGGGTGGATGTCCGTCTGAGACTGAATCGTAGCAGTACCGCTTTCCATTTATTGGATGATAGTGACGGTTACAAAACCAAAATCCAAGAAGCCAGACTCTACGTACGCCGTGTGGAAGTGTTACCTAAAGTGGGAAACGACATCAGTCAGACGTTGAGCAGAACGAACGCCAAGTATCCCATACGACGCGCGGAAGTGAAAACCTTCACCATCCCCAAGGGACAGCGATCCATGATCGAAGATCATCTGTTTCAAGGACAGTTACCCAAACGTTTGATCGTTGGTATCGTCGAGAATACAGCCTTGAACGGAGCTGCCGAAAAAAATCCTTTCTACTTTCAACACTTTGGCGTGTCCAAAATCGAAGTCAGTCGCGATGGCAAAACCTTGTGTACCCGACCGTTTGAACCTGACTTTACCAAGAAGAATTACTTGAGATCGTACTTGTCCCTGCACGAAGCCACCGGACAGTTAGGAACCAACACCAGTCACGGTATTACGTACGAGGATTATGCAGGAGGCTACGCTTTGTGGGCTTTCGATTTCACTCCAGACCAAGGCAGCGACGAGGGACATTTCCACCCTATAAAATCTGGCCAGATTAGTGTGGAAATTCAGTTTGCGAGTCCACTGGATGCAGGGAACACAGTGAACGTCATCCTGTATGCAGAATTTGATAATACCATAGAAATCAACAGTTTGAGAGAAGTCATTCTAGATTACTAGAAGTCATGGAACACTGTTATCCCTCTTTACCTAGTGGAGAAACTTTAGACATGGAATGTGAGGAGACCGTGGAAAAAGAAGAAGAAGTGATCATGATGAAATCGAGATGGCCAGAACAAGAAGCCCATTTAGTCTGCTGTTTTGCCAAACACTTGGTCGACAAAATGACGGAATTGATCAAGAAAAATTGCTATGGATGTCAAAACGATCATCCCAGTCAAATTCATCACGATAAATGCCTGATGTTGAGTCAAGAAGAAAAATTGGACGAGTATCTGGACGAAGCTTGGAGTCTCATCTCGAACAAAGACGTGTTGCACCAGTGGTATAAAGACTTGCGTGAACATTCTTGTCCACCATTAACCACTCAAGAGATCCATCGTATCGAAGCTCTCCTGAATCAAAGTGAGGAAACAGAACGAATAACCGTTTATTCGTCAGACATTTTCAAGCAAAAAGTCAGGATCGAATTGACGACTTATTATTACCTGTGAAGAAAAAAAACACACACACAAAACATGGATACCTGGGAACTTTATTACCTTTTGAACCACAGTTCGTATACGGCTTCTTGGAATCCTGTCGTCTGTGCTAAAGATGAACTCCCTCATCGCAAACCTAAAGACCATCAAGCTTACGTGATCAACACGGACGAAAGTCATCTCCCAGGAACCCACTGGGTAGCCGTCTACTTTCCTCAAGAAGGATGTGTGGAATATTTCGATTCATACGGATTACCCCCTTTGGAAGACGATATCATCGACTTTATGAGAAGAAATGCTCAGACCACCCGATTCAATAACGTGAAATTACAAGGCACAGATTCCTTGGTGTGTGGACAGTACTGTGTGTATTTTCTGCATCATCGCAGCCTGGGCTTAGAACATTTAGTGACTCATTTTGATCCTCGTTCTTCTACTAGAAACGATGTGAAAGTAGATCGATGGTTTTGTGACCATTATGCTTATCTTTTGTCTCAAGCTAGGAAACGTAGTGTCCATCAATGGCCTAATGACTTCCAACAGTGGAAATCACAATTTCATTCACAACGTTGTCAGCCCTGTTTAAAGTAGATTGTAAAATTGAGAAAAAAATGTTTGTGATTTGAAAAAATGTTTGATGTTATAGTGTTGGATTATTGTTAAAAATGTTAGAGTTGTTGTTTAGTGTTAAGTGATTTTTGAATAAAAAATGTTGTGTTTTGAAAAAAAATGCCTTTGTGGTTTGTTTAGCTATAAGAATGTTGGATTGATGCTCTTTCATTTCTTACTATCCCTCTCATGACACTCACTGTACGTTGCGGCTCGAAAACCGTGTGGGGGATGTTTTCCTTCACGTCCGCGCTTTGACTTTAAGAACCGGGGTTGTTTCCAGTCTAACCATCCATTGTCGACTCATCCTCCTACGAAGATGTGCTCCAAACTAGCTAAGCTAAACGAAGCCTACGTGAATTTGCATAGGGTCAGACACAGTCTGATACCGAAGCCAGAAGAAATAGAGAATGTGAGAATGTTAAAAATCACTGAAGACCTGATAGAAGAGCTCTTCAGAGTAGAAATGAACAGGGAGAAAGAAGAATGGACAGAGAAGTACAGACTTCAGAGACAGCAGCAACAGCAGCAACATCAGCAGCAGCAGCAGCAGCAACCTGAAGCTGACAGAGGCTTTGTCGATTGTCGTATCGACACCAAAGAGTTCTTCTCTTTCCGAAGAAGCAGACCTATCGCCAGAAAGTCTATCCTCAGAGGACATCGCATTCTTAGAAACTAAAAAAAGAATGCCATAGCAAACAAAAAACAGCCCTTTTCAGGGCTACCCAATACTCTAGAAAAGAAATAACTATTAATTTGCCAATGTGTGTAGGTAGAGTAGTGTGAATATAAACACTAACTCTTTTATAAAAAATGTGAGGGTATGTGTTTGTGTGTTTGTGTTTGTAAGTGCTCACGTAAGTTGGTGTGGATAGATTAAAATCATGTTTTTTGGTGTTTGAGGTGTATATTTGGGGTTAGATTGGATTGCTTTGCGTATGTGGATAGTCTATTGAAGTAGTTAATAACAAAATTTTAAAATAGTGATGGGTAGCATAAAAAGTGAGTGAGTGTTTCTTTTAGGTCCGCGCGTTGTTGTTTTGGGTCATGATCTAGGTAAGATCAATTTTATGTTTTTAGGGGAATGTTTCCCATCACGTCCGCGCTTTCACTATAAATTGAAACTCGTTCGGCAGTCTAGCTACCCTTGTTGATTGATCAACACCAAAAATGGACACGAGACTGGAGAAATTGTTGGAACTTCATGTGCATCTGGAATATGCCAGGCGCATATTAAATGAACTGGCCGCGGAAGCCATTGTGGAAGAGGGAAGGATAAAAGAGGAGGAAAGAAGAAACAAAGAAGAGGAGGAGAGAAGATATAAAGAAGAAGAGGAAAGAAGATACAAAGAGGAGGAGAGAAGATACAAAGAAGAGGAGGAGGAAAAGGAGAGAAGAAGAAAAAATTTCAGAATCCCAGAAACCGAAAATTGGGATTCTGAAGCCACATATCCTGCCTCTGCTCTCTCCCCCAAAAAGGTAAAAAGTAACTGGGGGACAAGATGTGTATGTGGCGCCAGGCCTGGAAGGTGTCACCATTAACCAGGTGTCCATGAAGTTCCAAAAAGAAATAACTATTAATTTGCCAGTGTGTATAGGTAGAGTAATGTGAATATAAACACTAACTCTTTTTTAAAAAATGTGAGTGTATGTGTTTGTGTTTGTAACCGTTCACGTAAGTTTGTGTGAATAGTAGATTATGGGTTTCTTAGCGTATGTGGAGAGTATAGTTTGGGTTTTATTATATGAAATGAGAAAAGTAGGGGATGTTTTCCTTCACGTCCGCGCGTTGTTGTTTCTTTGGTCATGATCTAGGTAAGATCAATTTTATGTTTTAGGGTGATGTTTTCCTTCACGTCCGCGCTTTCACTATAAGAACCCACAGTATTCGTCGTTCAAACCATTCTACAAAGAAGATGGCTTCTAACCAAATGGACAAAATACAAACATTGCAAGACGTTTTAGACAACTTAGGAATGATGGATGTTAATAAGACTCGTTGAAGACCATTATTCCTATAGTCCCCATCGTGTAAAGATGGAAATTAATAACTTAAAAAAGGTAAAGGACAAGATTAGTGGTGTCATGAAAGAGATAAAGGAGGAGAAGGAGGATGAAGAGGAAAGAATAAGAATAAGCAAATGGAACGAAAAAATTGAAAAAGAAGAAGAAAATGAGAAGAGGAAGAAAGAAGAGGAGGAAGAGAAGAAGAAAGAAGAGCAGGAGAAAAAAAAAAGAAAGAGAAGAAGAGAAAGAGTGTAGGAGATAAAATAAGAACTTGGTGGAGAAAAAGAAGAAATTAGAAGCAGAAGAAGAAGAAGAAAACCCAAAGGCCCTTTTCAGGGCCAGCCATATTTCTCGAAAAGAGATAGCCTTTCCATTGCCTACCCCTTTTTTTAAATTTAAATTTAAATTTAAATTTAAATTTTTTTTAAAAAAAAATCCCATATTCAATTCCCCTTGTCCCTACACAAACCCAAGCTCTATTCCCCCATGTTAAATTCCCCTTGTACGTAGAGTGACCCACGATTTTTCACCATGTTCAATTCCCCTTGTACGTAGAGTGGCCCACGATTTTTCGCCATGTTAAATTTCCATTGTACGTAGAGTGGCCCAGGGGTCCCTGTAATGCTAATTCCCATTGTAAGTATGGTGGCCCCATTTACTACTGCTCGGGAAGGTCTTTTTCTCTTGGGTCGTAATAAAGAAGTCTGATACATTTGATTCCGACTCCTTACCTGTGCCAAAATATATAACAGCACAGTCACCGTTTGACTTTCAACGTCCTCCTTCCCTATTAAACCTAGTTTCTTCTCTGTTGCTTCTTCCTGACGCTTCCTTCTCGCCTCTCCTTCTTCTCGCTATTGCTGTTGAAGGAGAGAAGCTTGTTCTGCTTCTTCTCTGCTGTTATAAAAATTTATCCAATTCTTCTTTCTGTCTCTTTTTAAAATCCTGGACGTGTGATAAAAAAGGAGAAGGGTGCGACTGTACTGGTACCAAACAAACTCATGCGAAGAAGAAAGAAAATCGACTAAATCCCAATTAAAATTGATCTCTTCTGGAAATAAGACTGTGTTGACTCTGGTAGCCGCTGCTATGCCATCGCTTCTCGTCTCCACAGCCTGTGCACCCCAATTCATCTTCTTCTGTGTTACCGTCATGTTTGAAAACTTTGTCGCATGAATTCACTGAGCACAGACGCTAGCGCATCTATATAGAGAATGTGACGTCACACTTAGCTCTCTTCGGATTGGAAGACAGACTCTACACTGTGACTGAATGTTGTAACGCGTATTAGGATTGCTGAAAAAACTGAATCCGTTTCGATCTGCTCTTCCACTATAAATATCGGTAGCTCATTTCAATCTCTTCACCTGTTCTCATCACATGATGTGGACTAATGTTGAATCATCTACTCTCGTATCATCGATACTGTTCCGTCCGGACTTACCCATGTATGTGAAATCATTATGGACAATCATATGGATCACCGATACGAGCGTTTGGAAAAGAAGAATTTATGCGGAGAGACACGGCTGCTTGAAGAAGTCGAAAGAAGTTTGAGGAAGAGAAGAAGACCTATGCGATGCCCTGTATGTTAATGGAATTATGTTTACAAAAGAAAAACCAAAAGGCCATTTTCATGGCCACTCATATGCCTCGAAAAGATATTTATTCTCTTTGCCATATATGTGTTTCATGTTCATCAATCTATGTCTATGTGTTGTAAGTGTTATATATTTCTATGTCCCGCCAGTCCCGCCCCGGCAAACATTCAAGGCTTTTTCCCTGCTGTTTGTTAAATTGCGGTCAGCCCCTTGCTATATTGTTACCAACTTTCCCTTGTCCGTATACAGTCCCTACCTTATGTCAGTATATTCCTTGTCCATATATCGTCCCAAGGGGTCTTGTTATGCTAAATCCCATTGTCCGTATATTGTCCCCTATTACTACTCATAAAAACTTAGACCTGTCTTTTCATTAGCAAGTTAACGCGATGCCCTGTTACCTTTGATTATTGGTGATTGTAAAACTTGTGCGTTGTAGAGGTAAACATGGATACTTCTCAGATCAACTACCTGAATAAGAGAATTTCATCTTATTCAGCAGTATGCCTCAAGCAGTATGTAATCGAATTGGACATTTTCAAGCACATGAATTATTATTATATTATTATTATTATTATTAGTAGTAGTAGTAGTACTATTTTCAGCATTTTAAGCAAAATATATTTTTATCTTATACGGTTCTAAAAAGCGCTATAATAATACATCCGGGATAAAATATATAGGAGCGCTACTCAGCACGTAGATGGCGCAAACAGTTCGTATTCTAGCGTCATTATGTTCATCTCAATAATGCCAAGTACATAGATACAGCATAACACAAAGAATATATGATTAAACAGGAAATTTAGTAATCTATAATTGTAGCACGAAACATAGTACTGTATTTCGTATTTTACGTATTTGTTATGCTAATTCTTGTAGTTGATTTATGTTTTAACATTTTGTTAGTGCTCTTCGACGTGTCTTTGTAGAAAGGGGACACCCACTCCTCCTATTCGTCACCAGATTTTTTATTTTTCTTCGCTGCCTCGATAACGAAATTTAATATCCTGTGAATATACATAACATCTTCTAATATGTGATTTTATGCGATGGTAGTGTCATAATTATTCTGTTTAAGAAGACGCACCGATAACGATATGTCCTCCACTGGTCGGGTGGGAATGGCGGAGAACTCGCCCCAAGGATAATATATAGTAATTCTGAGATGTCGCCACATGGTTATTAAGGCTTTATTTATTGTTGTTTTCCATCAACTTAATAACTTACTAAATCTATAAAAATTTGCAATTTCTCAACTTTTCTATTTGATCAACTCACCCTTTCGCTCTGCCCTTCAAATCATTAGATGCATTTTATTTGGAAAAATAAGAAAGGATGTAAGCATGATGTGATGTCTGCAGTTATATATATATATATATATATATATATATATATATATAAAATGGTTCCAACCTAATAACCTAGGACATCCTGTGATGACTTTATGGCATTGACTTCTATAACCCGAAATTGACTGAATTGGCGCTGACCGTCAATAAGCCAAATGGTTATGTTATTATCTCTCTAGATTTGCTAACCATTGACAAATGATACTTGAACTTAAAAAAAAGCAGCATTGATGCCTACTCAAGAAATGCGGTCGCTACCGAATTCATCATCATGGCTAATGCGCATAATTCGGACGGTTTCTGAAAGATCACATGTACTACATCATTTAGTTTATTTTCTTTTCAGTGTTCGTAATTATACTATTTCTCAATAATAACATACTATTTCAAGTTGAACGGGAAGTTTAAAAATATTTCACCACTAAATTACCTATGTAAAGTAAACAAGGTTACGTTATTTTGTAATATAATATCACCACCATCGCGCGTACTTTTACCGAAATTCACTAATGAGGCACAAATCAATGTCGCTGACACGTTAACTCGTTCTATACGTTTCTTTGCTTATACGTCTATCATTCCAAAATATTCAATGTAAACAATAAATAAAACTTGGATTTGAAAATATTGCAACATAAATGGTGTATATCAATACCTACGTTACTGTCGCCAGTGTAATTACGAGCTAGTTCTGTCAGATAAAGATGAAAAATAAAACTGAAGATTGAATTAAAAGGTCTCTAAATTAATAGTGTATACTCTGAGAGAAATCTAGAAGTAAACTTTGAATAATTATACCCTGAACTTTAATTCACGAGGCTTCAGAATGTAGGTCGCTAATGTCGTGATACAAACATGACACTTTATGCACGGCGTTTTTTCTGTGTAAAACGAGGTGTTTTGGGAGTATAAAAGGCGCTCAAATTTACTTGTACTTATTTTTTTAACAACTAAATGGATGGTTATTGTTAATGCATGTCATTTGTTTTTTGAAGTGCCATATGTTGTGATGTTCATTGGTTATAATGCAAAATGGGAAGGAAGGGTTTATTATACAACGAGTGGAAAACTCTTGTACGTAAGTGTGCCAGAAGAAAAACGCATATTCATCCGAAAGGTGCATAACAAATTGATGTTGGAAACGTTGAATGCGAAAAGCGTGAACAGGTCTTTAATGGTATTTCATTTGGAATTAATTTTGTTATAATTAAAAGATGAAGATACAAAAAAGTGCCCAAAAATTGATTGTTACAGTACCCATATTAATATTTTACATTTTGCTATGATGATATTCTTACCATTATGTTTGCATGACAAACAATAAAATACAAATAGTATACAGGCGCAGCATATAATCTGGCACATTTATTAAGCAATGCATTGACACTTCATCTTTTTGGAACATATCCCACAAATGAAAGATTCTTCCTTGTATTTCTTTAGTTTTCCGGGTGTCTTCGTTTCAGTTTGTCTCCTTGTATATGACAGCCTTAATTTCATTGAACGGCAATTGTTTAAATCCTCATGTAGAGTAAGATTACTGGCTTTGTTCAGCGCAGAATCAATTTTATGTGACGGATAATTTCTATTTTGTAAATATGTTTTTAATTTATTCGACGAATTTTGTAATTGACAATCATCTGAAATCATGCGTCGGTATCTTGTCGACTGGCTATATAGTGTACCGTTTTTACATGACATGGGATGACATGAAGAATATTCCACATATTTGTGGATATTTGTTTCCTTGATATGAATATTTGTAGAGATAGTGTTAACAATATTTTATATCACATTTACATCTAAAAATGAAACAGGAGTACTAGATGTACAAGTAAATTTAATTGTCGGGTGATAATGATTTAGGCGATCAATAAATGTTTTTCAGTTCTTCGGTTGACTGCTGAACCAAAGAGATGTATTAAACTTTTAGTTTTGAAGAAAATCCTTTTCTAATTTACCCATGAAGGGGAAGAGTATGAAGGAGCCATATAATACCCATTGCCGTACCCATTATTTGTATGTAATTCGTATTATTAAATTGAAAATAATTATTTTCCAAGATATGTTTTATTTATTTTTTAGCCATCTCATCAATGCATGTTGACATTTTTTATGAAATTTCTATTGACGGATCCTCGACAATGTTTGTAGTAGTTTTCATCATTTAATTGACGTTTAAACTTTTTTAACGTAATCTTCTTCATTCATAATAACATTGGTTGACTCCTGTAATTTAATCACTATACTGTCGTCATTCATTAGATTATAAAAACGACTTAATTTCGTTTTACAAATATTACTATGATAGTGTTTTTATGATTACTAGTAAAAAAAATCTCTTTTTTGATCGCGTATAAATAAAAATCTAAATAAGAATTTCGTAAAAGATGTTTTAACTCTGTTATTAAAAGGTTATCTGGGTTTTGGGGCGACTTTTCCGCATTCCGTCGGGTGGTCGTGCAGTGGGCTGGACTAGGCTCGCGGGATCATTCTCATATTTTTTTTCATTTTTTTTTATTTCTCCCTCAACCTTGCTGTCGTATGGAAGCCAGTGATGACCTAGCGTAAATCTCACCATTTTGCCATGTTCTTCGCTGATGTTTGTGACTTTGCAAAGAACAATGGATCGGATAGCAAAACAAATGTTGGAGCACCCACCTAGAGTTAGGTCGGTCTTGGTTCGCCCCGTGGTCTGGGCGAGAATTGGTATTAAATTCGGCGTAGCCAAGACTTTTCAATATCGGCACTTGAGGAGGGTCCAGTTTACGTGATGGTTGGATCTTGAGGAAGGGACATGCAGGCAATGAAAATGTGTACTCCTGTTGCAGTTAGAAGGGTCTGGTCCGAGTAATGTAAAGTATCTGCGATAAACATATACCGATTAATCGACCATACTCATAATTGGGCCGATTATTGGAACAATCGGTATCGGCAGAAATAATTGGTGCCGATGTAAACAAATATCCAAAATATAAATTTAGTAACTCATCTTGACATGGCTTGAATTTTAAATCAGAATTAAATAGTGTAAATTAAGAAATAAAAATTGGAATTGGGGGTTAATTGAAGGACATTATATTCTTAAAAGTAAATACTTTTTAACACGCTTGATGTAAACTATCGCTAATTGTCTGCTCACAACAAATTATCAATACCATGCGTGCACTCCTCCGAATCACAGCAGCCAGTCAGCTAATAAGGCCTCGTGTGGCTGTTCAACTACTGGCATACACATTACAGGGATAGTTATGGCTTTAAAAAAGTTGTCGCCCAAACAAAATCGCCAATTTCAATATTTGGTTGCCAATTTTCAAAAAATGTCGCCAGAATAAGCAGTGAATATTTTTCCAAGACTATTAATGTAATAGGCAATGAAAGTTGAAAAAGATAGTTATTACTTTATTGGCAACAAGCAATACAGCCATAATATTACAAAATAAATCATTCCAAGACTGTTTTGCACTATTTCCATAGTCATTGCAATGCGCACCACCGTTAGTGCATAGGTCTAACTGTTGGCACCTGACATAAATGAATTATCAAATGTGAACTATCTACTTTCCTTTCGTCTTTTTTTTTTTAATAGAAACCTCGGGTATTGAGCAAATATATATTACTTATATTATTTTCCAAATAATAGTTTGGTAGGAAACTTTACATGGGTAATGACATTTTAATACTAAAACCCAATGATCGTAATTTGCAATGTAAGATAAGTGACGTATAAAACAACCGTCGATTTCACGCATTCAGGATTTAAATTCCCCCACCCCCATTATGGCTAGCTTCACAAAATACATCTACGTCAACCAAGAGTTCAGACATTTATTTTGCCGGGCTTTACCTGCTTTGCTTGTTAGTGAACTGCTTCCCAAATCCCAAGTACGATCACTGAATGCTGTATAATTTTTTCGACAAGCAAATTTTGATCTCCATTCCCACCAATGAAACTTGACCTGGCAATACTGTACCGTATATATAAGCATTGATTACCATCATTAAATTGAAAGAAGGATTGACGAAACATATCACAGAGCATATGTGCTACCCACTAAAAAACTAGTTTGGAATCCATGTTATTTAGTAAAGAGCTTTATTTGCATATACGAGTTAACAGTAAGAATTAAGGTGGGATATAAAATGTGGGAAATAATTATCCCATGTATGGTAGCTTGAAACCACATTTGAGCTGTTAACATAAATCCGCATCCATTTTAGGCATTGTTAGTTATAACAAAAATAGGGCATGGTTTACTTGTCAATCAAATAGTGCTTTCACTAGCTGTAGAACAGGTGGTTTCTTGAAATAATCGGTCTCATCGGTATCAGCAATTTTAATAATCAACTATATGCGGTATTGGCGTAATCGGCAAAAGTGACACAATTAAGGCTTTAATCTGGCGCCCTGTTAAAAACTTGCAGTTTTTCAACCATCTCCATCGTTTTTAGACGCCTTTGTGATCGAATATTCATAGTGCCGCTCGTCAGACCTTGCAAAGGATACAATCTCCGAGGGCTTTGACAATAAATTATTATTTGCATGCACGAGTATATTACGTAGTGTAACCCTGACATTAGAAAGGTAGAACCCGAGCGCCAATGTCGTGTTGGGCTCTGCTGTTGATAGAGAAACACTGTTGACGAAGTAATGTTACTGGGTGTATGTATTTTGCAGAAACGTGATTTGTTCTTTTAAAATAGATACAGTTGACCTTCGAGTTATATGCGTCTATAATGAGCGTTGTCTTTCCACTCCCGTATTGTCCAACCACCATGATTCTGATGTTGACTTGAAGGGCGAAAAAATGTGCACTTTAGGTTTCCTTGTCACATTTGTTCGTGGTTAGCTTTGTTTTTCCAATACCATACTGTCCTACAACCATGATTCTGATGTTAAAGACAAGATTATCTTGTTTTCTGCTTAGTAAAACAAGTCGGTGGTAAATGCTTTTCCAATACCTTATTTGACATTTCCACGTTTATGCTGTAAATGTCCTTTTCCTCGTGCAGAGCATATTTGTACTTCAAACGACCATTCTTAGAATTAGAATTACTGAACAAGTGACCATCTCTAAAAATCAGTTGATAATTTTACGAGACTGTTCGTCTCATAAACTCTTAGTAATCCTGTTTCCCATGACCCAGTAGAGGGAAAGAAAGTTCAAGCTCTCCTGGAAAAGGTGTCACTTGGCGTAGAAATGGCACATCTGGGGAATATGGCGATGCGAGGGTGTTTCGTGATGCTGTAACGACACAAGTCTCTGAGATTCTGGCGAAGCGACTGACTTCTTTGAATGACGCCACATATAGAATTATATTCCAATATCATTCTACATAAACTTAAATTACGGATATAAGAGACCCGTATCAAACTACGACATTCCTTCATTTACCAACATCATTCATTTGTATAATTTCTGTCTTTTAGAATATAATATAGATGATTAAATATCGAATAAATTCACGATAGCTAAACAATCTAAAATATCTACATATTCAAAGAGTTATTTCTAGATTAACTATTACTGAATATGAGGTTGATACCAATAATCGTTTTTTCTTAAAATACTATAATCAGTAATATGATTACAAGTTCTTCAAACAGTTAAACTTTACAATACATTATGTTAAAGAATAGTAAAGAAATATTAAAATAATCCAATGATGCAACGTACTGATGTTAGATTAACATCTTAAAAATAAACATCTTTATACTGTATAAAAATGTACATGCCTGTAACGACACAGCCTCTTTAAGATTCTGACGGATGTGTCCGCTGATCGACGCTTTTAATACCAGTTTCTTAGGACATGGCCAGATAAGTCATACGTCTAGTTCGCGTGTTATGCCAGAATCTAAAAGTGAGGCAACATCATTTCTTACCGACTGTCGTCTGGGTCTGTGTACGTCATTAAGTAGACAATTTTGCCAGATCATGTCATTTACCCATTTAGAAGGAATCCTTGAAATTTGTCTAGTTCATCTATCTACACAACTTGCTGAGTATAGCTTTTTGCTGACTTGTGATACGACGGACATGTATAGTACGAGACAGTTTTACCCTTTGCTGATAAGGGCGCAATCTTTGCTAAATAGTATATAATTGTATTAAAGAAATAAAAGGATTTAATCTCAGTTGATTTTAATAGGAAATTACTTTCACTATAATTTTATCAGAAAATTACTTTTAATACAATTTTGAGAAATTTCAATCTCATTACTTTTACTATAAAAAAGCAACAACATTCTATCCTAATAATACTCCCCGGGTAATTTGAGCCGAGTCCTCGAGAGTAGTATAGTGGGATACCCTAGTAGTGAAGTGGGGCGATTCAGCGTCAATGGGAATTAGCATTAAAAACCACCCTGGGCCTGTTTAGCGTCTATGTAAATTTAATATGGGGGAAAAAATCGTGGACCTGTTTAGCGTCGAGGGAATTTAACATGGGGGAAAAAAATCTTGGGCCTGTTTAGCGTCAAGGGAAATTTAACAGGGTGGGACTGTAAAGCGTCAAGGGAATTGAACAGGGGAGTGGGATAGAACACACAAACTATAGACAACAGACATTTTTTTTTAAAAAACGGGGAAGGCAATGAAAGTCAAGGTGTTTTGGAGACCTATATGTGCCCCTGAAAAGGGTCATTGGTTTTATGCTAATATACCCTTAATATTAACATAGAGGGCATCTGTGAGATCTTCTTCTTCTCAAGCTGCGCCTGACTCCATGGCCATCTACTAATACTCTTTTTAGGCATCCTTGCCTCTCCACATACATTCTTCTTATCCATAGGCTTGTGTCTGTCCTGTGGACAACTGTCTACTTGGATCGGATATACATCGGTATGTCCGGCCGGAACATCATGGATGAAATGATAGTTGACGACTCCAGGGTAGTCCACATGTTGGAGTGCCGAGAACAGGTGAAGGAATGCATTCATTCATTTTTTAAAATGGGGTAGGCAATGAAAGTCAAGGTCTTTTGGAGACCTATGAGTGGCCCTGAAAAGGGCCTTTGATTTTATGTTAATATACCCTTAGTATTAACACAGAGGGCATCTGTGAGATCTTCTTCTTCTTCTTCTTCTCAAGCTGCGCCTGCCTGCACGGCCATATACTAATACTCTCTTTAGGCATCCTTGTCTCTCCACATATATTCTTCTTATCCACAGGCTGGTGTCTGTCCTGTGGATAAAGTCCGGAACATCATGGATGAAATGATAGTTGATGACTCAACTGTTGTCCACATGTTGGAGTGCCGAGAACAGGTGAAGGAATGCATTCATTTTTTAAAATGGGGTAGGCAATGAAAGTCAAGGTCTTTTGGAGACCTATGAGTGGCCCTGAAAAGGGCCTTTGGTTTTATGTTAATATACCCTTAGTATTAACCTAGAGGGCATCTGTGAGATCTTCTTCTCAAGCTGCGCCCGACTGCATCTCCATATACTAATACTCTCTTTACGCATCCCTGCCTCTCCACATATATTCTTGTGGTATGTCCGGCCGGAACATCATGGATGAAATGATAGTTGATGACTCCACGGTAGTCCACATGTTGGAGTGCCGAGAACAGGTGAAGGACTGCATTCATTTTTTAAAATGGTGTAGGCAATGAAAGTCAAGGTCTTTTGGAGACCTATGAGTGCCCCTGAAAAGGGCCTTTGGTTTTATGTTAATATACCATTAGTATTAACCTAGAGGGCATCTGTGAGATCTTCTCAAGCTGCGCCTGACTGCATGGCCATATACTAATACTCTCTTTAGGCATCCTTGCCTCTCCACATATATTCCTCTTATCCACAGGCTTGTGTCTGTCCTGTGGACAACTGTCCACTTGGATCGGACATACATCGGTATGTCCGGCCGGAACATCATGGATGAAATGATAGTTGACGACTCCACGGTAGTCCACATGTAGGAGTGCCGATAACAGGTGAAGGAATGGATTCATTCATTTTTAAAAATGGGTAGGCAATGAAAGTCAAGGTCTTTTGGAGACCTATGAGGGGCCCTGAAAAGGGCCTTTGGTTTTATGTTAATATACCCTTAATAGTGGTGAAGGGGGCGAGATTAGCGACAACGGGAATTAGCATTAAAAACACCCCTAGGTAAGATTAGCGACAAGGGAAATTAACATGGAGAAAAATCGTGGGGCGGTTTAGCGTCAAAGGAAATTAAACAGGGTGGGACTTTATAGCGTCAAGGGAAATTGAACATGGGATTTTTTTTTAAAAAAATTTTTTTAAAAAAAAAAATATAAAATAAAAAAAGGGGTAGGCAATTCTTTTCGAGAAATATGGCTGGCCCTGCAAAGGGCCTTTGGGTTTATGTTAATGTATTCATTTACATAAAGGGCACCGCATTGGTTTTCTTCTTGTCCTTAGGCTGCGTCTTACTGTTGGTCCGTAAATCAGCACTCTTTTTCAGGCATCCTTGTCTTTCAACGTAGATCCTACGTATCCACAGGCTGGTGTTTGTCCTGTGGACAACGGTCCATTTGGATCGGACATACATGAGCATGTCCGTCCGGAACATCATGGAAGACACCAGCGTAGAAGATTGCACATCGGTCCACATCTTGAAGCGACGAGAACAGGTGAATCAGTGCACTGAACTGCGCTTATTTATAGGTAGAGGTAGGATTGAAACGGATTGAGTTCATTCACCAATCCGAACACGCGTTACAAAATTCAGTCAGCCCGCATCCAATCCGAAGAGAGCAGTCTGTGACGTCACGTAGTCTATATAGATTCGCTAGCGCTTGTGTGCAGTCAATCTATGCGACAGTGATTCAACATGACGGAAACTCAGAAAACGATCCATTGGGGTGCACCAACAGGGGAGACTACCCAAGGGAACCCGGACTTACTTTCAGAAGAGGTGAATTGGGATTTTGTGGATTTTCTCTCCTCGCAAGAATTTGTTCCGGAACCTTCGTTACCTTCTTCATTACCGCAAGTGGAGAATTTTAGACAGAGACAGAAAGAAGAATTGGAGAAATTTATACAACGACAAAAGGAAGCGGAACAAGCTTTTCTCCTACAGCAACAGCAGCAAGAAGAAGAGGTAAGAAAAAAACAACAGCAAGAAGAAGAAGAAGTAGCAGCAGCAAAGAAACAAGAGGGTGAAAATCAAACGGTCACGGTACTGTTGGACATTTTAGCGGAGTTAAGAAGTTTGAAACAAATGTATCAGACTTCTTTATCACGACCGAAGAGAATACGACCTTTCCGAGCTAAACACGTCAACCCTGTGACTAAGCCTACAGTACCACCCTTAGTGATTTCAACCCAATCATTATCATCAACATTACGCACTCCAGAAGTAGGCCTTGGCCGTGGCAAAGGCTTAAGGCAGTTACAGTTGATGGCTCAACTCACCCCTTGACCATGAAGAAAAAGACCCTTTTCAGGGCCACCCACATGTCTCGAAAAGAGATAGCCTTTCAATTTGCCAATAACTCAGAAAAAAATATTAAACAGCCCATTTTACCCTTATAGTACGTGTCTGTGTATGAGTGCGTGAGTGTACGTTCTTATTTTAAAATCATAACTCAAAGACACTTACCTTGTATCATTAATTTATTCTTTTCTCCATTTTTTTTACAATCCAATTCACAATTCATAACAGAACACTTTAATTTAAAGTTCATTGACTTCTTCTTTCTCCTTGTTTAGTCTCTCTGTTTTTTAAATTTCTTCACCGTCTTTTCCTCATTTTCTTCCCTTCTTCTTTTCTTCTTCTCCTGTTTCTTTGCCTCTTGTAAATAGAATTGTCTTCTTTCTTCCTCTGAAGAATCCCTCTCTTCTTCCGAAGAATCCCTCTTTTCTTCTGACTCCTCTTGATTCTTTTTTGGGCAATCTGGAGACCAATGTCCTTTTTCTTTACAATAATAACAGGTATCTTGACGTTTTATCTTTTTTAGTCCCTGTTTTTGTTCTTTTTTGACGGTCTGGACACTCTGAAGACCAGTGCCCTTTCTTCTGACAGATATAGCAAGTATCTTGACTTTTATCTCGAAAGGAAGGAGAGTAGTCCGTAGGCTGGTCTGAAGAGAATTTTCTAATGACCCCTCGCAAAGCTCTGACGAAACGTTCCATCTGGTTAGTCTCTTCCATCGTTGTGCTCGGTTTGAGAGTGAAATGAATAGTGAAAGGACAAGACACGCACCCTTTTATATACGCTGGTCTGCCATAACTATAAATTAGTCTATGGTGTTTAAACTTGAGTCATTTGACGTTTTTCACTCAAGATGAAACGATCCTATTCATTCGAGAAGAAAGAAGAAGAAAGTAAGAGGCAGAAACGTGATCTATCGCCTCGAACCAGGGCTGAAATCTTGGCACAAATTCATGCCAGTGATTTTGAAGAGGACATGAGTGAACCAGAATCCGAACCCTCTAAACCAAGTTCACCACCCTTAGTCAACCCTGAAAAGTACTATTCCATTCGAGAGACGGAAAAGCGCTCCTCTAGAAAATTTAGAACCACGGCTTACAAATACACGGTGAAGTTTAAAGATTTCAAGGCTGAAGTGCCGTTAGAGAAGCAGAAGTGTTCATCACTGGGGTGTGGGATTCTTTGCTCACTGCACTCAAGCGACAATGTCAACCCAAAGAAGACGATCGCTTGAGACTTTCCATACAACACGACGGTTTGAAATCCCCCGTTTGGATCGAGTTTAGCAGCCCTGCAGAATTGACCGCTTCCAAAGTCATGGACAAGATTCAACACGTACAACAATCTAATGACCAGTTTTACATCACCGATGGTAAAGCCACACTGGACATGACCCACGTCTCTCCTCCTCAAGGGACTGGACACAAAAAGATGTTATTGGTGGACGACCTTCGCAACACCAAAAAGAGTCTCGTCCGAATTCACAACCCTCATGACCAGATGTGTTTAGCCCGAGCCATCGTGGTGGGACGAACCTATGCCAACAAGAACGACACGGCAGAATGGAAAAGAACCTGGAAAACTATTCAACGATCCGATCGAGCCAAACAACGAAACGAAGCAGAACTCCTGTTGCAACAAGCTGGTCTGTCCAAAGACACACCCTGTGGCATTCCTGAGATGCAGAAATTGCAAGATGTCCTAGCTCCACTCTACACCTTGAAAGTGCACCCTCAAGAAATGCGCGGACCTCTGTTGTTTCGAGGGAAAAACTTTAAGGACGGAAAATACATTCATGTCTATTATCACGATGACCATTTCGATACCATTACCAGTATCACCGGATTCCTGGGATATGTTTATTATTGTGAGAAATGTGACCATGGCCATAAAAATCGAGACCAACACAAACATTGTGGATGGAAATGCTCAGGATGTTTGGCCTCTCCACCCTGTCTGAGCGAAGGACAAGAAACAGTACATTGTGCTGCTTGTCTGCGCACGTTTCTCAGCCCTGCCTGTTACCAACAACATCTGAAGACGCAAGGTTCACAGCAGAAATGTGCTTGTCAACTGCTGAGATTGTGCCCTACGTGTGGACAAGTCATACGTACCAATAATGCCAAGGCACACTTATGTTCAGGAAAGAAAAAATGTCACATTTGTCACCACATCGTGGACTTGGAACACCAATGCTACGTGCAAAAATACCAGCCCCCACCAGAGAAAGAGGATGGTCACAAGAAGAAAGGCAATTTCATCTTTTTCGATTTCGAATGCATGCAAGAAACCGGCATTCACATTCCTAATTTCTGCGTGGCTCATCGAGCGTGCGAGAAGTGCATTCAAGAACCTATCTTCAGTCATTGCCCTCTCTGTTGCAAGATTCCCGGAGGGCGTGAAAAAATCTTTCGGAGGCCGAACACGTTAGCCGATTTTGCCCAATGGGTTTTAGACCCCATCGACAAGACGTGGAGCCAAGAGGACATCGAACGTTACCGAGATTGTCATCGTCATGCCACGGTGATGGCTCACAATTTTTCCGGATACGATGGACAGTTTCTTTTGAGGTACTATACGGAACAAGGCACCGAACGTTCTAAAGTGACTTTGAACGGAGCCAAAATCATTTTCAGGCAAGTGGGACAAGTACAGTTTAAAGATTCGATGAGCTATTTGGCCATGCCTTTGAGTCGAATGCCTAAAACGTTTGGAATGACAGAAATGGCTAAAGGGTACTTTCCACACTTTTTCAATACGGAAGCCAATCATCATGCCGTTCTACCCCATTTACCTGAGGCTCACTATTACGACCCCGACAACATACGTACCGAACAACGAGAAGCTTTCTACGCTTGGTACCAGGCTCACGCCTCGGACCCTTTCGACTTTCAGGAAGAAATGCTAAAGTATTGTCGTTCCGACGTGGACATTTTACGGCGTTGCTGTGGAAAATTTCGAGAACTGTTCATGGAACACGGAGGGGTCGATCCTTTGAAAGAAGCTTGCACCATTGCCAAAGCGTGTTCCTTAGTGTATCGACAACGATTCATGCCTGAAAACACCGTGGCTGTCATCAGTCCTCAAACGACCTACTATGTCAAACGTCAGTACTCGGTCAAAGCCCTACGTTGGTTACATTACTTGTGCGACAAGGAAGACAAGTGGATTCAGCATGCCCGCAACGGAGGGGGCGAAAAGACCATCGGAACGTATTCGGTCGATGGCTGGGACTTAGAAAACCCCAAGATCGTGTACGAGTTTAACGGTTGCTTATTTCACGGATGTCCCGTTTGTTACCCTGACCGTGGCACTAAAAATCAGTTTTTGCAACGAACCATGGAAGACTTGTACCAGGACACTTGTCAGCGACGCCTAAAGTTAGAACAGCAAGGATACCAAGTGGTGGAAATGTGGGAACACGAGTACGATCACCGAATGAAAACCGATCCCGAGTTTAAACGCCTCGTGGAAAGTTACCAGTTCATGGACCCGCTGAACCCGAGGGATAGTTTGTACGGAGGAAGGACCAATGCCACCTGTTTGCTGTACCAAGCCGACGAAGAGAAAGGAGAAGAAATCAAATACTTGGACGTGTGTTCGCTGTATCCCTACGTGTGCAAATATTGTCGCTTTCCTGTAGGGCACCCACAATTGCTGACGGAACACATCGACCTGGAAAACATTCGACAATACGAAGGCTTGATCAAGTGTAAAGTTTTGCCTCCCACGAACCTATACCATCCCGTCTTACCTCACCATTGTCAGGGCAAACTGATGTTTCCCTTGTGCCGTACTTGTGCCGAAACGTGCAACCAAGACCAACCTTGTCAGCAAACCCAGGAAGAACGTGCCTTGACGGGAACCTGGGACAGCGTAGAATTGTTCAAAGCTCTGGACATGGGATACGAACTGTTAGAAGTGTACGAAATTTGTCACTTTCCCAAGGCACAACAATACCACAAGGGTGATCCCAGTGAGAAAGGCATTTTCGCCGACTACGTGGATGCCTTTTTGAAACTGAAACAAGAAGCCAGCGGCTATCCTTCCTGGTGTCACACTCCCGAAGACCAAATACAATTCAAAGAGAAATACTACGTACAAGAAGGCATCACTTTAGACCACATCGAAAAAAACGAAGGCAGGCGATCGTTTGCCAAAGTGATGTTAAATTGCTTGTGGGGTAAAATGGCACAACGACCGTGTTTACCCAAGACGGAATATTTGACAGAACCTTCCCGCTACTTCCAGATGATTCACGGCAAAACCAAATACATGAAACACGTGGACGTCGTTCGAGAGAATTTGATCTTGGTCAATTACGAAGAAGTTTTGGACTTTGTACAAGACGACCCTTTTGGAAATGTCATCATTGCGGCTTACGTGACAGCTCATGCTCGCTTAAAATTGTACGAAGCTTTAGAACTGTTTGGGGAACGCGTCCTGTACTTTGACACGGACAGTTGCATTTACATCCATCACCCGATTCAACATCACCCTGATATCGAAGGAGACCGTTTAGGAGCCTGGACAGACGAGCATCCCGACGACAAGATTCTAAGTTTCGTCAGTGGCGGTCCCAAAAATTACGGCTACGAATACCGGGACAAACAAGAAGTGCACACGACGTGCAAAGTGAAAGGACTGACTCTGAATTATCGTACCAGTCGAGTGGTCAACTTTGGGGTATTGAAAGAAGCCTTGCAATCGGGAGAGGATGGATACTTTAAAGTGACCAACTATAAACCGAACAAGATTGTACTTTTACCCACTCACCACATCGTCAGTCGACCCTTGGAAAAAGTCTATCAAATCGTGTACCAGAAGCGAGTGAGACTTCCCAATCACTTTACGTTGCCGTACGGTCACGTCGGTATTGGTCTGTATATAAAATGGAACCCTAGGCAAGATCGATAGTTCATTGTGACTACCAAGCGAACAAGATGAATGCTTTCATAGAAACACAAAACAAGTTTAGACAGGCACAATTCAAGTGTGGGGCTTCTGAAGTGGAATGCGATTGTGAGCCTTGCGACTTTTTCAACCTGTGTTAGTGACAGTACCAGAGGAACCCGTCACCCAGGACAGGACTGTCGTGGACAGCCCTGAAAGACCCTTTCGGGAGGACACTTGTGTGACCTTACCCCCTTATAGAACTGGTCAGAACATTACCCAAAACATGTTGTAGAAACACCTGTGTTTATTCCACGTTAATGGTTATCATGTGCCTTTTATCCTTGTACTTAAGCCTTTGGCTTTTATGTATTTTTTTTTGTCTTTCGTATTCATGTTTGAAACATTCAATAAACGTGTTCTGAAAAAAGTATATAAACTCTCGTCTTGTTTGTTTTCGTGTCACAAGTGACATTCCAGACACTATGGCTACCTCTGCTGTCTCTGCTTCCTCTTCCTCTACTGTCAAAATCATCGTCGAACACTTAGATCGTGCCAGTTGGGAGGCTTTGTATCTTCGCCATCCCTTTAACATGCTCATTGCTGGACCTAGCGGTTCAGGCAAAACCGAATTCGTCAAACGTTTGATCGAACATGAACATCATTTGATCGATCGACCTCCTCAGCGGATCGTGTGGTGTTACAAAGAGTGGCAATCGGCGTACAGCCTCTTGCGAGAAAGTCAAGGCGATTCCATCGTGTTTGTGGAAGGCATTCCTAAAGAAGACGACGGCATCGTCTCTGACTCCCGTCAAACCCATTTGGTCATTTTTGACGACATGTTAGGAGAAGACGAAGAAGAAATTAAATTGTGGTTCACGCGCAAAGGGCATCACCGTAATGCCAGTGTCGTTTACATCACCCAAAATTTGTTTCAACAAAGTAAAGCCCATCGCACCATCAGTCTCAATGCACATTACGTGGTCTTGTTTAAAAGCCCTCGAGATAAATCGCAAGTGCAAGTCTTAGCCAAACAGTTAGGAAAGCCTTCGCTGACTCAGGCGTACGACGATGCCACTCAAACTCCACACGCCTATTTACTCGTCGATTTGAAACCTACGACTCCCGAGGATTTGCGATTTCGTACCCACTTGTTTCACCACTGGTGCCAAGACGGAGGGCCTGTCCTGTACACGTCTCCGTCCTCGACTTAATTTCACTCGACAAAAAAAATCTATAAAAACCTTTTCGTCTATCTCACACACATTTTGAACATGACGTCCCTTCAGTCGCATCTTCATCCACTTCTCCGTTGATGACGCCAAGAACTGAAGAGTACTTGGAGACGTTGATCACACCAAGAACATCTCCGTTGATGACCCCCAAAAGAACTTCCCCAGTGGCAGGACCCTCGAATTTAGTGGCAGTGGCTGCTGCTCACAAAGTACCTTCTCCCAAAATCAAAGTCCAAGAAAGATCGGGCATGTTACAAAGTTTACTGGATTCGTCCAAGCAAGAACTGGCTCAATTTAGTCCGTTACGTACCCCTGCACGACGTGTCATGCCTGTCCTCAAACTGATGCGACGTAAAGACAATCAGTGGCGACGCGTTCCAGTATAAAAAAGGTCTGTGATCAAGTAGGGGTATCAGTGTTTTTGATGCTGAAGACTCAAACATGTCATCCTCCAGAAAACATCCCTCTTCTGAACAGCCCCAAGGAAAGAAAAGAAAAGGTCTGCCTCCTCGTTTAGTTAAACATGGGGACATGTTATCTGTCCTGTCCAAAGCTTCTCCACCCCTACGAAAAAAACTCATTCAATCGGCCTCCAGAGAGGTCATCGATACCGTGTGCGAATGCTGTTTGAACGTCTTGAAAGGCACGATCCCTTTGTCCAAACACCAGAAACAATGCTTAGGTAAACATCGTCACGTTCTTCGCCAAATGGTTCAAAAGAAAATTCCCATTCGTCAAAAGAAGATGTTGGTCCAACGTGGAGGCATTTTACCCCCCTTGTTAGGTCCCTTACTGAAAGGAGTCTTGGGAACCATGTTGGGAGGACTGGTGGGAGCAAGATAAAAAGGCCTTCGGAAGTCCCAAGATCTCAGAATCGACCCCTGACAACCCCATGGAAGGACGAAAACTAGCTTTAGTGCCTTACAAACGATGGATGGAATACCATCGTTAGCAAGAACAACGCACCCCGCATTTACCTCCCAATCCCCATTTGAGCGAAATGTCCCAGTTACAACACGAACTGCAGTCCTTGAGGGATCGCCAAGATTTGTCCGAAACAGAAAAATCGCAAAAGTACGGTCAACTCTAGCAACGACTGCAACTCTTTCACCAGAAAGCTTTAGACGAAACAGCTCTACCCACTCTGAAAGATTTTAAGATCTTGATGAAAAGTCCAGCACCATCACCAGTACCAGTACCACCACTACCAGTGATCAAGACAGAAAAAGGAGAAGAAGAAGAAGAAGGGTTTCAAACTCCACCAGAAAAAGTACGCAAGTTAACAACACCACCTACCTCCAGAATTGGATGGATTAAAAAGATGTTGGTCATCCCTTCTTCATCACAAGAGAAAGAGAAAGTGAAGACAGAAGTGAAACAAGAACCGATATCCCCCGCTCAGACATCCTCCTCTTCAACACCTATTGCCGGTCGCACACGCAAAGCATTGCAATCCAAGAAAGTACCCCAAGAGAAAAAGAGTAGCATCCTCCAAGAGTGGGTGTCTTATTAACACACAAACAAAAAAAAAAAATGGAAAAAGTCTTAGCCAGCATTTACTACGATCCCTTTCATCCTGCAGGTTACGCAGGAGTTCAAAAATTGTATGATGCTGCCAAAACTCGATTGAAAAGTCTCCGTTTACCTCAAGTGCAACGATGGTTAATAGAACAAGCTACCTACACTTTACACAAACCCACTCGACGCAAGTTTGACAGAAGTCGCACCCGAGTGGAAGGCATCGATCATCAATGGCAAGCCGATTTAGCCGATGTCTCTCATTTGGCCAGCTACAATCGTGGCTACAAATATTTGTTTTGTGTCATCGACGTCTTTTCCAAATTTGCCTGGGTCGTGCCCTTGACTTCCAAATCGAGCAGCGAGTTAGTGCGAGCCCTGCAACGAGTGTTGAAACAAAGTTGGGGTCACCCTCTTCGATGGCAAACGGACAAAGGTACCGAATTTCTGAACCAAGCATTCCAAAAAGAATTAAAGAAACGTAACATTCATTTTTTTACCACCGAGAATCCCGAAACCAAAGCCAGCATCGTGGAACGTTTTCAACGCACTTTGAAAGAACGCATGTGGAAATATTTTACGCATCACCACACTCTGAAGTACATCGACATCTTACCACACCTGGTGCAAGCGTACAACCAATCTTACCATCGAAGCATCGGACGTGCCCCGCAAGAAGTGACTCCCGAGAACGAAGTGTTGGTGTTTGAGCGTCTGTTTGGTACGTCCCCGACGAGGGCTGTACCCAAGAAAAGTGGAGATTTGGCCGTAGGAGATTGGGTGCGCATTGGCAAAACCAAACGCACTTTCGACAAAGGTTACTTACCTAACTGGACGACCGAATTGTTTCGTGTCACTGGACGAGTGCATGGCCGTCATCCTGCCGTCTATAAATTGGAAGACATGAACGGAGAAGTGCTCAAAGGAACGTTTTATTTGCCCGAGTTACAACGTGTCACCAAAAAAGAAGACGTGTACGACATCGAAAGCATTCTCGAACGCAGAACCCGTAAAGTGGGCAAACGACGTGTCAAAGAAGTCAAAGTACGTTGGAAAGGATATCCACCCAGTTTTGATTCTTGGATCGACGCTTCGCAAGTCATCGACTATAAAAAGAAGTGACCATCATGCCCTTTCACACAGTCGCAGCTACGTCGACCACTCCTTCACCTAGTTCTTCTGTGCAAGATTTACAAAAACAACCCTTGTGGGTGTGGTGCGGAGAACGTGTGCCTAAAACGCAAATCGTCTTTTTCTGCCAAATCTTCGTGGTGTATTGTGTCATCGGGGCAGCCATTGCCAATTTGAGTTTGCAACAAGGAGACAAACAATTGTGGACCATTTTATTGAGCAGTTGCATCGGTTACCTGCTTCCCAATCCCTCCCTGAAATTCTCCTCGAACGGAAACCACGGGAACCTTGTGTCCAGTGCCAGTCACCACTCTAACCACAACCAGAACCCCATTTTGAGCGGAGACACGCCTCTGACGTCCAGTAACCCCTTGGACAGCCACAGAACTCTGGAATTGTTAGTCACCAAAACCAATTTTACTTAACCTTACCTAGTGACAGTTCCATGGAGGTGTTTCCCCACAACACGTTGTGCTGTTACACGGCCAAATTACCTCAGGCCATCCCATTAGATCACGAAGCCCATTGGGAAGTGGCTTTGGTAGAAATGATTCACCCAACACAAATCAAAAACATCACTGAAACACAAAACACTTTTGACGTCGATATTCTGGACCCAACAGTGCAGCAAACCATGACGACCACTTCTCAACATAAATCACTTCCCAAGACCCCTACCCCCTGCGGGTCCGGGGTTGTAGAATTGGCCCGACGTGCCTCGCTACGTGTCGTAAAAGGCGACTAAGTAGAGGCAACCTGTTTGCCGTGGGTTGCGTCCCGTGTCGGGGGAGGAAAGGATCCTGGTAGTTGAGCAGTGGCTTTCCCTGCAATACACTACTTTGGCCTCTACTTCTCTTAGACGGGTGGTCGGGATGGGCCCGGTTCCGACAAATCGGCTGGTCACGCCGAGCCCTAGGAGGTCTTTATTAACTTTCTCACCTTCTTTCTCTCTCTCCTTGTATCTCTCTTGATACCACCGTTGCCCCTATATTCTTTTCCTTTATATTTCCCTTTTCCAAGTCTTAGAAGGCTTCCTAGAAGGCGGTGGCTTAACGGGTCAATCGGGGGGTAATTTTACCGACCTTAGAAATTGGCGACTTCAGGGTCATTCAAAGGTAATTTTATCAACTGAGTATGGCATCTATGTATCCCTGACACTTGAAAAGTGTCCCCTTGTTGGGCTCCTTGGTGGGTGGGGAGCACGGGTGCTGAATTTTTAATCTAGCCATCATGGATAATTCCAAAAAAAATCAAAATAAAAGATCGAAACCCTTATCAGAGTCTGACGATGAACCATGTAGTGTGGAGTCATTTCCACGCTTCATGGTCATACAGTCAAAAGATGCCACGAAACCGCTTGCCGCACTATCTCCATTTGTCATCGAAAAGACTATCACAGGATCGATTGGCACACCTAAAAGTGTTAAAAAGTTGAAATCGGGTTGTCTTCTTATTGAGTGTGAGCGACGAGGTCAATCAGACAATATCAGGAAAATGAAAACGTTCTTTGATATCCCAGTAACCTCATTCGCTCACACCACACTGAATACGTCCAAAGGCGTGATTCGCTGCCGTGACTTGGCTGGAGTCACCGACGCTGACATCATCGAAGGAATGAAAGATGAAGGTGTCACTGCAGTCCGACGAATACGTATTAAACGTAATAACAATCTGCAGGACACCAACACCATTGTACTCACCTTCAACAGGCCAACTGTACCCAAAGTGGTGAAAGTTGGCTTTTTGCAAGTAAAGGTAGAGATTTACATTCCCAACCCCCTTCGGTGTTATAAGTGTCAAAAATACGGCCATCACGAAGACCGCTGCTCCAAGAGCCAAATATGTGGCCGATGCGGAGACAATGCTCATTAGGAATCTGATTGTAGAGCAACTCCGCATTGTGTCAACTGCGGAAAAGAGCACCACGCAAATTCCAAGGATTGCGATACCTGGAAACAAGAGAAGGAAATTCAGAGGGTAAAATACACAAATAATATTCCCTATCCAGAAGCCAGAAAAATTGTACAGGCAAAAACAGCCCATCCTGGCCCATCCTTCTCCACTGTAGTGAAGAGCAATCCTAAAACAACGAAGGACGCTCAAACACAAACAGAAGCACCCGATTCAACACCAAATTCAAACACCCCCCATTACCAAGCACAGAAAAACACGGCATCTACTCAGACTACATTTAATAATACCCAACAACCTAAATCACCAAAGAATAAAAAATCTCGCGGAAACAGGCAACAAAAGGGGTCAGATGACCCCATCAAACTTTATAACAGGTTTGGAGACATCGAGAGCATGGATGCAGAAGAATCTGCTCCATGCGCCCAAGGGAACTCCAGACCTACAAACAAAAAATTCACCCCCGTACTTCCTCCAGAGAAATAACAAAACAAATTCCGTCTGCGAAAGGTCTAACCTAGCTCCACAATCTTTAATTTAAATTTATAATGAAAAACACTATCATACAATGGAATTGTCGAGGACTTAAAGCAAATTACAATGATATTCTCCTGCTTTTAAACGAACATGATCCTGCGGTACTATGCCTTCAAGAAACCTTCTTGAAAGATACAGACAATATCACATTTAAAAACTACTCCCTGTTTAACACCTGCTCTCCAAATGTTGACAGGGCATCAGGAGGAGTTTCTGTTATTGTGAACAACAGAGCTCCTCATAGTTTCATTCCTTTAAACACCAATTTACAAACTATTGCTGTAAGCGTCACTCTATATCGAGTGATTACATTTTGCTCTATTTATTTACCACCAAACACTAACCTAGTACCAAACGAACTCGATAATCTTGTTCAACAGCTTCCCGCACCCTTTGTTTTACTCGGGGATTTTAATGCCCATAACATTTTATGGGGATCGAATCATGTAAGTGACAGAGGTCACAAAGTTGAAGACTTTATTTCTAGACACGATCTGTGTCTATATAATACCAAAACACCTACATATTTACACCCAGGCACGGGTACATACACATGCATCGATTTGACAATTTGTTCTCCTTCGCTGCTTTTGGACTATGAATGGAAGGTCGCTGATGACCTTCACAGCAGCGATCACTTCCCAATATTTCTTGTAAATCATAACTCTACAATTGATGAAGTAATTCCACAATGGAATTTAAAGAAGGCCGACTGGGCCAAATTCGAAACACTCTGTAAAACCAGGCTGAATGAGGATACAGTTTTCAATGTTAACGACCCCATTCAGCATTTTACATCTATTTTAACCGACATTGCAGAAGAATCTATCCCCAAGTCCTCAGCAAACTGTAAAAGAACCCTAAAACCTTGGCTCACTAAGGAATGTAAGGAAGCCATACGGCAACGCCGAGAAGCCTTGAAAAAATTTAACAATCATCCGACGCCCGAGAATTTAAGTAAATATCGTATTCTCCGGGCCAAAGCTCGCCGCACGATCAAAGAAAGTAAACGAGCATCATGGATGAAATATATTTCCTCTTTAAACTCTCGTTCCTCAATTAAGAAAGTTTGGGACACGATCCGAAAAATAAACGGAAAGAGAAAACACAATTCTTTCCGACATCTAAAAGTGAACAATAACAATCTTAGCTCAAAACGTGACATAGCAAATGTTCTTGCTGATACATTCTCTAAAAATTCGTCATCATCTAATTATTCCGAAGCCTTCCAAAAATTGAAAACTCAAAAAGAAAAGTCACGTTTAAAATTCACATCCAACAACTCGGAAAGCTACAACCAGCTGTTTTCACTATCAGAACTTATGGAGGCTTTAGACAAGGCCCATGATACTTCCGCTGGGCCTGACAAAATACATTACCAGTTTTTAAAACATCTTCCAGAATCATCTTTAACATCTCTTTTAAAACTCTTCAATGATTTATGGATTACTGGTAACCTACCTAAAATCTGGAAAGAAGCAACAGTAATACCAGTTCCCAAACCCGGTAAAGATAGTGAAGATCCTACCAACTATCGACCTATTGCACTCACAAGCTGCATGTGCAAAACAATGGAACGAATGATCAATTCTCGGCTTGTATGGTACCTGGAAACTAACAATTTAATATCTCCTTTCCAAAGTGGCTTTCGTTATGGACGGAGCACCAACGATCATCTGGTTAGACTAGAAACATTCATTCGCGATGCATTTATCAAGAAAGAACATTTAGTAGCGGTTTTCTTTGATTTAGAAAAGGCCTATGACACAACATGGAAGTACGGGATACTAAAAGACCTGCACGATCTAGGTCTTAAAGGCCGTCTGCCCTCTTTCATATCCAACTTCCTCTCCGACAGAGAATTCAAGGTACGAGTGGGCTGTACTCTCTCAGATTTGCACGAGCAAGAGATGGGTGTGCCCCAGGGCAGTATTTTATCTGTGACACTTTTCAATATTAAAATTAATAACATCACCAAGTGTTTGACTCCTGGTGTGGATTGCTCACTATATGTTGATGATTTTCTCATATGTTATCGGTCAAAGCACATGCATACAATTGAAAGACAACTACAGCAAAATATCAACAAGATTCAAAATTGGGCTAGTACGAACGGTTTCAAATTCTCGAAATCAAAAACGGTATGTATGCATTTCTGTCAATTACGACGACACCACGATGAACCTAAACTCACGCTGGACGGAACACCTATTCCAGTTGTTGAGGAAACAAAATTTTTGGGTATTATCTTTGACAGAAAACTGACTTTTATTCCACACCTAAAAAACTTGAAAGCCAAATGCTTAAAAGGGCTTGACCTACTTAAAGTAGTAGCACACACTGACTGGGGTGCTGATAGAAAAGTCATCCTGAATTTATATAGAACGTTTATTCGCTCCAAACTAGACTATGGTTGCGTTGTGTATGGTTCTGCCAGAAAATCGTATCTTAAAATGCTTGATCCAATTCATCATCAGGGAATAAGACTGGCTCTGGGAGCATTTAAAACATCCCCGTGTGAAAGCCTTCTAGCTGAGGCGAATGAACCACCGTTATCGCATCGTAGAGAAATGCTTTCAGCACAGTATGCTCTCAAATTAAAATCAAACCCTCTGAATCCTGCTTTTTCGGCTGTTTTTCAACCCAAATACAAAACTTTATACGAAAATAAACCAAACGCCATACCTTCCTTTGGCATTAGAATATCATCCAGCCTTGACACTACAAATATAGCTCTTTCAAAAATTCAGAAAACATCCATCTCCGAAACACCACCCTGGCTAATTAAACAACCAAAAGTACGTTTTACGCTACACGATGGAAAAAAATCCGAAACAAACCCTTCTATCTTCCACAACTCTTACCATGAACTCCTCACCGAATTTAAAAACTACACCAGAATTTACACTGATGGATCAAAGGATGAGGAAAAGGCTGCTGCAGCCTTTGTTTGTGGAAATCACACAACGCAAGTTCGCTTACCAAATGAAGCATCAATTTTTACAGCCGAAATCAGAGCAATAGACCTTGCTCTGCAACATATAGAAAAGAATCGTATTTCAAACTGTATCATCTTCTCCGACTCGCTATCAGTACTTCAGTCACTACACAATAGAAAACTGGAGAACCCATTATTGAAAAACATACTCGTAAAAAATACCGAGCTGAGTGTCTCCCACAATATAATATACTGTTGGTTACCTAGCCACATTGGTATTAAAGGTAACGAAAAAGCAGATCGCGCTGCTAAAATGGCCCTTTCTCAAGAACCATCTGATTTTAAAATACCATATACAGATTTTAAACCTTGTATCAGAAAGTTCTTACGTCAGAAGTGGCAGGCATCATGGAATGATGCTGTAAATAACAAACTTCATGCAATCAAACCAACTCTAGGAGAATGGACTCCGTCCTACATTACCATTCGTAGGGAGGAGGTAGTCATTGCAAGAATCCGAATTGGTCATACTTATATCACCCACACCCACATACTAAAAGGTGAAGACCCACCAGAGTGCGTTTCTTGCAATGAACCATTCACTGTCAAGCACTTTATGATAGAGTGCTTTGACCTACAACCTACGCGCGATCGTTATTACGTTGTGCATGATATGAAAGAACTTTTTGATAATATAAACACCACTCGTATTATCGAGTTCTTGAAAGCCGTAAATGTTTACTCTAAACTCTGACTTTTATGCTATCACCTTGTGCAGTTTTATGCAATATACATTCCGTCCCATTTTAATACCTATTCATCTTTTTTACATCTCCCGTTGATCGGGAAGCTTTATTTTGCACCGTTACCATCTTACCGTTTTTAATTTCAACCATTTGTTCTTTTATATCGCTGGTCGATGTAGAACCTTTTATAAGTTTTAAAAGATTATACAAGTAACACTTTGTTTGGCGCTAAATAGCCTAAGAGTGCTGATGCGCCGTTAAAAAAAAACAATCAATCAATCAATCAACCTCATTCGCTCACACCACACTGAATACGTCCAAAGGCGTGATTCGCTGCCGTGACTTGGCTGGAGTCACCGACGCTGACATCATCGAAGGAATGAAAGATGAAGGTGTCACTGCAGTCCGACGAATACGTATTAAACGTAATAACAATCTGCAGGACACCAACACCATTGTACTCACCTTCAACAAGCCAACTGTACCCAAAGTGGTCAAAGTTGGCTTCTTGCAAGTGAAGGTTGACATCTACATTCCAAACCCCCTTCGATGTTACAAATGTCAAAAATACGGCCATCACGAAGACCGCTGCTCTAAAACCCAAATATTTGGCCGATGCGGAGAAAATTCTGATCAGGAAGCTGACTGTAGAGCAACTCCGCATTGTGTCAACTGTGGAAAAGAGCACCACGCAAATTCCAAGGATTGCGATACCTGGAAACAGGAGAAGGAAATTCAGAGGGTAAAATACACAAATAATATTCCCTATCCAGAAGCCAGAAAACTTGTACAGGCGAAAACAGCCCATCCTGGCCCATCCTTCTCCACTGTAGTGAAGAGCAATCCTAAAACAACGAAGGACGCTCAAACACAAACAGAAGCACCCGATTCAACACCAAGCTCAAACACCCCTCATTACCAATCACAGAGAAACACGGCATCTACACAAACTACATTCAGCAATACCCAACAAACTGAATCACCAAAACACAAAAATAAATCTCATGGAAACAGGCAACAAAAGGGGTCAGATGACCCCATCAAACTTTATAACAGGTTTGGAGACATCGAGAGCATGGATGCAGAAGAATCTGCTCCATGCGCTCAAGGGAACTCCAGACCTACAAACAAAAAATTCACCCCCGTACTTCCTCCAGAGAAAAAACAAAACAAATTCCCTCTGCGAAAGGTCTAACCTAGCTCCACAATCTTTAATTTAAATTTATAATGAAAAACACTATTATACAATGGAATTGTCGAGGACTTCAATCAAATTACAATGATCTTCTCCTGCTTTTAAATGAACATGATCCTGCGGTACTATGCCTTCAAGAAACCTTCTTGAAAGATACGGACAACATCACATTTAAAAACTACTCCCTGTTTAACACCTGCTCTCCAAATGTTGACAGGGCATCAGGAGGAGTTTCTGTTATTGTGAACAACAGACCTCCTCATAGTTTCATTCCTTTAAACACCAATTTACAAGCCATTGCTGTAAGCGTCACTCTACATCGAGTGATTACATTTTGCTCTATTTCTTTACCACCAAACACTAACCTAGTACCAAACGAACTCGATAATCTTGTTCAACAGCTTCCCGCACCCTTTGTTTTACTCGGGGATTTTAATGCCCATAACATTTTATGGGGATCGAATCATGTAATCGACAGAGGTCACAAAGTTGAAGACTTTATTTCTAGACACGATCTGTGTCTATATAATACCAAAACACCTACATATTTATACCCAGGCACGGGTACATACACATGCATCGATTTGACAATTTGTTCTCCTTCGCTGCTTTTGGACTATGAATGGAAGGTCGCTGATGACCTTCACAGCAGCGATCACTTCCCAATCTCCCTTGTAAATCATAACTCTACAATTGATGAAGTAATTCCACAATGGAATTTAAAGAAGGCCGACTGGGCCAAATTCGAAACACTCTGTAAAACCAGGCTGAATGAGGATACAGTTTTCAATGTTAACGACCCCATTCAGCATTTTACATCTATTTTAACCGACATTGCAGAAGAATCTATCCCCAAGTCCTCAGCAAACTGTAAAAGAACCCTAAAACCTTGGCTCACTAAGGAATGTAAGGAAGCCATACGGCAACGCAGAGAAGCCTTGAAAAAATTTAACAATCATCCGACGCCCGAGAATTTAAGTAAATATCGTATTCTCCGGGCCAAAGCTCGCCGCACAATCAAAGAAAGTAAACGAGCATCATGGATGAAATATGTTTCCTCTTTAACCTCTCGTTCCTCAATTAAGAAAGTTTGGGACACGATCCGAAAAATAAACGGAAAGAGAAAACACAATTCTTTCCGACATCTAAAAGTGAACAATAAAAATCTTAGCTCAAAACGTGACATAGCAAATGTTCTTGCTGATACATTCTCTAAAAATTCGTCATCTAATTATTCCGAAGCTCCCCCTGCGGGTCCGGGGTTGTAGAATTGGCCCGACGTGCCTCGCTACGTGTCGTAAAAGGCGAGTAAGTAGAGGCAACCTGTTTGCCGTGGGTTGCGTCCCGTGTCGGGGGAGGAAAGGATCCTGGTAGTTGAGCAGTTCCCTGCAATACACTACTTTGGCCTCTACTTCTCTTAGACGGGTGGTCGGGATGGGCCCGGTTCCGACAAATCGGCTGGTCACGCCGAGCCCTAGGAGGTCTTTATTAACTTTCTCACCTTCTTTCTCTCTCTCCTTGTATCTCTCTTGATACCACCGTTGCCCCTATATTCTTTTCCTTTATATTTCACTTTTCCAAGTCTTAGAAGGCTTCCTAGAAGGCGGTGGCTTAACGGGTCAATCGGGGGGTAATTTTACCGACCTTAGAAATTGGCGACTTCAGGGTCATTCAAAGGCAATTTTATCAACTGAGTATGGCATCTGTGTATCCCTGACACTTGAAAAGTGTCCCCTTGTTGGGCTCCTTGGTGGGTGGGGAGCACGGGTGCTGAATTTTTAATCTAGCCATCATGGATAATTCCAAAAAAAATCAAAATAAAAGATCGAAACCCTTATCAGAGTCTGACGATGAACCATGTAGTGTGGAGTCATTTCCACGCTTCATGGTCATACAGTCAAAAGATGCCACGAAACCGCTTGCCGCACTATCTCCATTTGTCATCGAAAAGACTATCACAGGATCGATTGGCACACCTAAAACTGTTAAAAAGTTGAAATCGGGTTGTCTTCTTATTGAGTGTGAGCGACGAGGTCAATCAGACAATATCAGGAAAATGAAAACGTTCTTTGATATCCCAGTAACCTCATTCGCTCACACCACACTGAATACGTCCAAAGGCGTGATTTGCTGCCGTGACTTGGCTGGAGTCACCGAGGCTGACATCATCGAAGGAATGAAAGATGAAGGTGTCACTGCAGTCCGACGAATACGTATTAAACGTAATAACAATCTGCAGGACACCAACACCATTGTACTCACCTTCAACAGGCCAACTGTACCCAAAGTGGTGAAAGTTGGCTTTTTGCAAGTAAAGGTAGAGATTTACATTCCCAACCCCCTTCGGTGTTATAAGTGTCAAAAATACGGCCATCACGAAGACCGCTGCTCCAAGAGCCAAATATGTGGCCGATGCGGAGACAATGCTCATCAGGAATCTGATTGTAGAGCAACTCCGCATTGTGTCAACTGCGGAAAAGAGCACCACGCAAATTTCAAGGATTGCGATACCTGGAAACAGGAGAAGGAAATTCAGAGGGTAAAATACACAAATAATATTCCCTATCCAGAAGCCAGAAAAATTGTACAGGCAAAAACAGCCCATCCTGGCCCATCCTTCTCCACTGTAGTGAAGAGCAATCCTAAAACAACGAAGGACGCTCAAACACAAACAGAAGCACCCGATTCAACACCAAATTCAAACACCCCCCATTACCAAGCACAGAAAAACACGGCATCTACTCAGACTACATTTAATAATACCCAACAAACTAAATCACCAAAGAATAAAAAATCTCACGGAAACAGGCAACAAAAGGGGTCAGATGACCCCATCAAACTTTATAACAGGTTTGGAGACATCGAGAGCATGGATGCAGAAGAATCTGCTCCATGCGCTCAAGGGAACTCCAGACCTACAAACAAAAAATTCACCCCCGTACTTCCTCCAGAGAAATAACAAAACAAATTCCGTCTGCGAAAGGTCTAACCTAGCTCCACAATCTTTAATTTAAATTTATAATGAAAAACACTATCATACAATGGAATTGTCGAGGACTTAAAGCAAATTACAATGATCTTCTCCTGCTTTTAAACGAACATGATCCTGCGGTACTATGCCTTCAAGAAACCTTCTTGAAAGATACGGACAATATCACATTTAAAAACTACTCCCTGTTTAACACCTGCTCTCCAAATGTTGACAGGGCATCAGGAGGAGTTTCTGTTATTGTGAACAACAGAGCTCCTCATAGTTTCATTACTTTAAACACCAATTTACAAGCCATTGCTGTAAGCGTCACTCTACATCGAGTGATTACATTTTGCTCTATTTATTTACCACCAAACACTAACCTAGTACCAAACGAACTCGATAATCTTGTTCAACAGCTTCCCGCACCCTTTGTTTTACTCGGGGATTTTAATGCCCATAACATTTTATGGGGATCGAATCATGTAAGTGACAGAGGTCACAAAGTTGAAGACTTTATTTCTAGACACGATCTGTGTCTATATAATACCAAAACACCTACATATTTACACCCAGGCACGGGTACATACACATGCATCGATTTGACAATTTGTTCTCCTTCGCTGCTTTTGGACTATGAATGGAAGGTCGCTGATGACCTTCACAGCAGCGATCACTTCCCAATCTCCCTTGTAAATCATAACTCTACAATTGATGAAGTAATTCCACAATGGAATTTAAAGAAGGCCGACTGGGCCAAATTCGAAACACTCTGTAAAACCAGGCTGAATGAGGATACAGTTTTCAATGTTACGACCCCATTCAGCATTTTACATCTATTTTAACCGACATTGCAGAAGAATCTATCCCCAAGTCCTCAGCAAACTGTAAAAGAACCCTAAAACCTTGGCTCACTAAGGAATGTAAGGAAGCCATACGGCAACGCCGAGAAGCCTTGAAAAAATTTAACAATCATCCGACGCTCGAGAATTTAAGTAAATATCGTATTCTCCGGGCCAAAGCTCGCCGCACAATCAAAGAAAGTAAACGAGCATCATGGATGAAATATGTTTCCTCTTTAAACTCTCGTTCCTCAATTAAGAAAGTTTGGGACACGATCCGAAAAATAAACGGAAAGAGAAAACACAATTCTTTCCGACATCTAAAAGTGAACAATAACAATCTTAGCTCAAAACGTGACATAGCAAATGTTCTTGCTGATACATTCTCTAAAAATTCGTCATCATCTAATTATTCCGAAGCCTTCCAAAAATTGAAAACTCAAAAAGAAAAGTCACGTTTAAAATTCACATCCAACAACTAGGAAAGCTACAACCAGCTGTTTTCACTATCAGAACTTATGGAGGCTTTAGACAAGGCCCATGATACTTCCGCTGGGCCTGACAAAATACATTACCAGTTTTTAAAACATCTTCCAGAATCATCTTTAACATCTCTTTTAAAACTCTTCAATGATTTATGGATTACTGGTAACCTACCTAAAATCTGGAAAGAAGCAACAGTAATACCATTTCCCAAACCCGGTAAAGATAGTGAAGATCCTACCAACTATCGACCTATTTCACTCACAAGCTGCATGTGCAAAACAATGGAACGAATGATCAATTCTCGGCTTGTATGGTACCTGGAAACTAACAATTTAATATCTCCTTTCCAAAGTGGCTTTCGTTATGGACGGAGCACCAACGATCATCTGGTTAGACTAGAAACATTCATTCGCGATGCATTTATCAAGAAAGAACATTTAGTAGCGGTTTTCTTTGATTTAGAAAAGGCCTATGACACAACATGGAAGTACGGGATACTAAAAGACCTGCACGATCTAGGTCTAAAAGGCCGTCTGCCTTCTTTCATATCCAACTTCCTCTCCGACAGAGAATTCAAGGTACGAGTGGGCTGTACTCTCTCAGATTTGCACGAGCAAGAGATGGGTGTGCCCCAGGGCAGTATTTTATCTGTGACACTTTTCAATATCAAAATTAATAACATCACCAAGTGTTTGACTCCTGGTGTGGATTGCTCACTATATGTTGATGATTTTCTCATATGTTATCGGTCAAAGCACATGCATACAATTGAAAGACAACTACAGCAAAATATCAACAAGATTCAAAATTGGTCTAGTACGAACGGTTTCAAATTCTCGAAATCAAAAACTGTATGTATGCATTTCTGTCAATTACGACGACACCACGATGAACCTAAACTCACGCTGGACGGAACACCTATTCCAGTTGTTGAGGAAACAAAATTTTTGGGTATTATCTTTGACAGAAAACTGACCTTTATTCCACACCTAAAAAACTTGAAAGCCAAATGCTTAAAAGCACTTGACCTACTTAAAGTAGTAGCACACACTGACTGGGGTGCTGATAGAAAAGTCATCCTGAATTTATATAGAACGTTTATTCGCTCCAAACTAGACTATGGTTGCGTTGTGTATGGTTCTGCCAGAAAATCGTATCTTAAAATGCTTGATCCAATTCATCATCAGGGAATAAGACTGGCTCTGGGAGCATTTAAAACATCCCCGTGTGAAAGCCTTCTAGCTGAGGGAATGAACCACCGTTATCGCATCGTAGAGAAATGCTTTCCGCACAGTATGCTCTGAAATTAAAATCAAACCCTCTGAATCCTGCTTTTTCGGCTGTTTTTCAACCCAAATACAAAACTTTATACGAAAATAAACCAAACGCCATACCTTCCTTTGGCATTAGAATATCATCCAGCCTTGACACTACAAATATAGCTCTTTCAAAAATTCAGAAAACATCCATCTCCGAAACACCACCCTGGCTAATTAAACAACCAAAAGTACGTTTTACGCTACACGATGGAAAAAAATCCGAAACAAACCCTTCTATCTTCCACAACTCTTACCATGAACTCCTCACCGAATTTAAAAACTACACCAGAATTTACACTGATGGATCAAAGGATGAGGAAAAGGCTGCTGCAGCCTTTGTTTGTGGAAATCACACAACGCAAGTTCGCTTACCAAATGGAGCATCAATTTTTACAGCCGAAATCAGAGCAATAGACCTTGCTCTGCAACATATAGAAAAGAATCGTATTTCAAACTGTATCATCTTCTCCGACTCGCTATCAGTACTTCAGTCACTACACAATAGAAAACTGGAGAACCCATTATTGAAAAACATACTCGTAAAAAATACCGAGCTGAGTGTCTCCCACAATATAATATACTGTTGGTTACCTAGCCACATTGGTATTAAAGGTAACGAAAAAGCAGATCGCGCTGCTAAAATGGCCCTTTCTCAAGAACCATCTGATTTTAAAATACCATATACAGATTTTAAACCTTGTATCAGAAAGTTCTTACGTCAGAAGTGGCAGGCATCATGGAATGATGCTGTAAATAACAAACTTCATGCAATCAAACCAACTCTAGGAGAATGGACTCCTTCCTACAGAACCATTCGTAGGGAGGAGGTAGTCATTGCAAGAATCCGAATTGGTCATACTTATATCACCCACACCCACATACTAAAAGGTGAAGACCCACCAGAGTGCGTTTCTTGCAATGAACCATTCACTGTCAAGCACTTTATGATAGAGTGCTTTGACCTACAACCTACGCGCGATCGTTATTACGTTGTGCATGATATGAAAGAACTTTTTGATAATATAAACATCACTCGTATTATCGAGTTCTTGAAAGCCGTAAATATTTACTCTAAACTCTGACTTTTATGCTATCACCTTGTGCAGTTTTATGCAATATACATTCCGTCCCATTTTAATACCTATTCATCTTTTTTACATATCCCGTTGATCGGGAAGCTTTATTTTGCACCGTTACCATCTTACCGTTTTTAATTTCAACCATTTCTTCTTTTATATCGCTGGTCGATGTAGAACCTTTTATAAGTTTTAAAAGATTATACAAGTAACACTTTGTTTGGCGCTAAATAGCCTAAGAGTGCTGATGCGCCGTTAAAAAAAAACAATCAATCAATCAATATTCCGAAGCCTTCCAAAAATTGAAAACTCAAAAAGAAAAGTCACGTTTAAAATTCACATCCAACAACTCGGAAAGCTACAACCAGCTGTTTTCACTATCATAACTTATGGAGGCTTTAGACAAGGCCCATGATACTTCCGCTGGGCCTGACAAAATACATTACCAGTTTTTAAAACATCTTCCAGAATCATCTTTAACATCTCTTTTAAAACTCTTCAATGATTTATGGATTACTGGTAACCTACCTAAAATATGGAAAGAAGCAACAGTAATACCAGTTCCCAAACCCGGTAAAGATAGTGAAGATCCTACCAACTATCGACCTATTGCACTCACAAGCTGCATGTGCAAAACAATGGAACGAATGATCAATTCTCGGCTTGTATGGTACCTGGAAACTAACAATTTAATATCTCCTTTCCAAAGTGGCTTTCGTTATGGACGCAGCACCAACGATCATCTGGTTAGACTAGAAACATTCATTCGCGATGCATTTATCAAGAAAGAACATTTAGTAGCGGTTTTCTTTGATGTAGAAAAGGCCTATGACACAACATGGAAGTACGGGATACTAAAAGACCTGCACGATCTAGGTCTAAAAGGCCGTCTGCCCTCTTTCATATCCAACTTCCTCTCCGACAGAGAATTCAAGGTACGAGTGGGCTGTACTCTCTCAGATTTGCACGAGCAAGAGATGGGTGTGCCCCAGGGCAGTATTTTATCTGTGACACTTTTCAATATCAAAATTAATAACATCACCAAGTGTTTGACTCCTGGTGTGGATTGCTCACTATATGTTGATGATTTTCTCATATGTTATCGGTCAAAGCACATGCATACAATTGAAAGACAACTACAGCAAAATATCAACAAGATTCAAAATTGGGCTAGTACGAACGGTTTCAAATTCTCGAAATCAAAAACTGTATGTATGCATTTCTGTCAATTACGACGACACCACGATGAACCTAAACTCACGCTGGACGGAACACCTATTCCAGTTGTTGAGGAAACAAAATTTTTGGGTATTATCTTTGACAGAAAACTGACTTTTATTCCACACCTAAAAAACTTGAAAGCCAAATGCTTAAAAGCACTTGACCTACTTAAAGTGGTAGCGCACACTGACTGGGGTGCTGATAGAAAAGTCATCCTGAATTTATATAGAGCGTTTATTCGCTCCAACTAGACTATGGTTGCGTTGTGTATGGTTCTGCCAGAAAATCGTATCTTAAAATGCTTGATCCAATTCATCATCAGGGAATAAGACTGGCTCTGGGAGCATTTAAAACATCCCCGTGTGAAAGCCTTCTAGCTGAGGCGAATGAACCACCGTTATCGCATCGTAGAGAAATGCTTTCCGCACAGTATGCTCTCAAATTAAAATCAAACCCTCTGAATCCTGCTTTTTCGGCTGTTTTTCAACCCAAATACAAAACTTTATACGAAAATAAACCAAACGCCATACCTTCCTTTGGCATTAGAATATCATCCAGCCTTGACACTACAAATATAGATCTTTCAAAAATTCAGAAAACATCCATCTCCGAAACACCACCCTAGCTAATTAAACAACCAAAAGTACGTTTTACGCTACACGATGGAAAAAAATCCGAAACAAACCCTTCTATCTTCCACAACTCTTACCATGAACTCCTCACCGAATTTAAAAACTACACCAGAATTTACACTGATGGATCAAAGGATGAGGAAAAGGCTGCTGCAGCCTTTGTTTGTGGAAATCACACAACGCAAGTTCGCTTACCAGAATTTACACTGATGGATCAAAGGATGAGGAAAAGGCTGCTGCAGCCTTTGTTTGTGGAAATCACACAACGCAAGTTCGCTTACCAAATGGAGCATCAATTTTTACAGCCGAAATCAGAGCAATAGACCTTGCTCTGCAACATATAGAAAAGAACCGTATTTTAAACAGTATCATCTTCTCCGACTCGCTATCAGTACTCCAGTCACTACACAATAGAAAACTGGAGAACCCAGTATTGAAAAACATACTCGTCAAAAATACCGAGCTGAGTGTCTCTCACAATATAATATACTGTTGGTTACCTAGCCACATTGGTATTAAAGGTAACGAAAAAGCAGATCGCGCTGCTAAAATGGCCCTTTCTCAAGAACCATCTGATTTTAAAATACCATATACTGATTTTAAACCTTGTATCAGAAAGTTCTTACGTCAGAAGTGGCAGGCATCATGGAATGATGCTGTAAATAACAAACTTCATGGAATCAAACCAACTCTAGGAGAATGGACTCCTTCCTACAGAACCATTCGTAGGGAGGAGGTAGTCATTGCAAGAATCCGAATTGGTCATACTTATATCACCCACACCCACATACTAAAAGGTGAAGACCCACCAGAGTGCGTTTCTTGCAATGAAACATTCACTGTCAAGCACTTTATGATAGAGTGCTTTGACCTACAACCTACGCGCGATCGTTATTACATTGTGCATGACATGAAAGAACTTTTTGATAATATAAACATCACTCGTATTATCGAGTTCTTGAAAGCCGTAAATATTTACTCTAAACTCTGACTTTTATGCTATCACCTTGTGCAGTTTTATGCAATATATATACCGTCCCATTTTAATACCTATTCATCTTTTTTACATATCCCGTTGATCGGGAAGCTTTATTTTGCACCGTTACCATCTTACCGTTTTTAATTTCAACCATTTGTTCTTTTATATCGCTGGTCGATATAGAACCTTTTATAAGTTTTAAAAGATTATACAAGTAACACTTTGTTTGGCGCTAAATAGTCTAAAAGTGCTGATGTGCCGTTAAAAACAAACAATCAATCAATCAATCAATACTCTATAGTGCCAGCTAGCTTCTCTGCAAAGTTTGCATCAAGAAATGATCGTTTTGAATGTAAATATCACTTACACGACATCTATTACTTCTGAGCAAGGGGATAATATTTGTCTTTTAATGTCATTATTAGTCAAAATAAAGTTGATTAGTTTTACCTTTCTTGAGAGACCGCTCCTGTGGTCTAGTGGTTCGAGCGTCCAACTCGGATGCTGGAGGAAGTGGATTCGATTCCTGGCCGAGTCATGACAAAGACTTATAAAAATGGTACTTACAGCTGCCTCGCTTGGCGCTCAGCATGAAAAGGTTAGTGTTAGGACTGGTCGGCCTGGTGTCAGGATAATGTGATTGGGTGGGACATCTTGCTATATGTCTACGGCATGATGCCTCAGTGCTAGACATCACTATAAACTGCCACACTGCAGACATCGTAGCGATATGACTGAATATTTTTTAAAGCTACGTTAAAAATCCAAATCACACACACACACACCTATCTCAAGACAATTCAAGTACGGTTTATATTATATTGACCATTGTTTTTACAGATATAAATACACACAGCAACAGACTGGAACATTCAGTTTTGTATCGGATTATACAATTATACAATATCGGTAGTCCAATAATAACAGATCCTCATGTTACCCCGTGAACGGATAACGTGGCTATAAATAAACGAAGCTCGTCAGCTATTCAAACATTATGACAAATTATAACTCTTTTGAGGTTTTCTGGTAAATTGTACCTTTTCATTTATACTGATAAAACATAGTTCTCTTGTTAATGACCTTCCTTCAATGTTTTTTAAAAATTGCATACGATAGGAATATGTGCTGCTTCAGTGAAGTACCATTTATTCTACGTCGAGATTGAAAATTATGGGGTTGTCCAACCCCCTGCGGGTCCGGGGTTGTAGAATTGGCCCGACGTGCCTCGCTACGTGTCGTAAAAGGCGACTAAGTAGAGGCAACCTGTTTGCCGTGGGTTGCGTCCCGTGTCGGGGGAGGAAAGGATCCTGGTAGTTGAGCAGTGGCTTTCCCTGCAATACACTACTTTGGCCTCTACTTCTCTTAGACGGGTGGTCGGGATGGGCCCGGTTCCGACAAATCGGCTGGTCACGCCGAGCCCTAGGAGGTCTTTATTAACTTTCTCACCTTCTTTCTCTCTCTCCTTGTATCTCTCTTGATACCACCGTTGCCCCTATATTCTTTTCCTTTATATTTCCCTTTTCCAAGTCTTAGAAGGCTTCCTAGAAGGCGGTGGCTTAACGGGTCAATCGGGGGGTAATTTTACCGACCTTAGAAATTGGCGACTTCAGGGTCATTCAAAGGTAATTTTATCAACTGAGTATGGCATCTGTGTATCCCTGACACTTGAAAAGTGTACCCTTGTTGGGCTCCTTGGTGGGTGGGGAGCACGGGTGCTGAATTTTTAATCTAGCCATCATGGATAATTCCAAAAAAAATCAAAATAAAAGATCGAAACCCTTATCAGAGTCTGACGATGAACCATTTAGTGTGGAGTCATTTCCACGCTTCATGGTCATACAGTCAAAAGATGCCACGAAACCGCTTGCCGCACTATCTCCATTTGTCATCGAAAAGACTATCACAGGATCGATTGGCACGCCTAAAAGTGTTAAAAAGTTGAAATCGGGTTGTCTTCTTATTGAGTGTGAGCGACGAGGTCAATCAGACAATATCAGGAAAATGAAAACGTTCTTTGATATCCCAGTAACCTCATTCGCTCACACCACACTGAATACGTCCAAAGGCGTGATTCGCTGCCGTGACTTGGCTGGAGTCACCGAGGCTGACATCATCGAAGGAATGAAAGATGAAGGTGTCACTGCAGTCCGACGAATACGTATTAAACGTAATAACAATCTGCAGGACACCAACACCATTGTACTCACCTTCAACAGGCCAACTGTACCCAAAGTGGTGAAAGTTGGCTTTTTGCAAGTAAAGGTAGAGATTTACATTCCCAACCCCCTTCGGTGTTATAAGTGTCAAAAATACGGCCATCACGAAGACCGCTGCTCCAAGAGCCAAATATGTGGCCGATGCGGAGACAATGCTCATCAGGAATCTGATTGTAGAGCAACTCCGCATTGTGTCAACTGCGGAAAAGAGCACCACGCAAATTCCAAGGATTGCGATACCTGGAAACAGGAGAAGGAAATTCAGAGGGTAAAATACACAAATAATATTCCCTATCCAGAAGCCAGAAAAATTGTACAGGCAAAAACAGCCCATCCTGGCCCATCCTTCTCCACTGTAGTGAAGAGCAATCCTAAAACAACGAAGGACGCTCAAACACAAACAGAAGCACCCGATTCAACACCAAATTCAAACACCCCCCATTACCAAGCACAGAAAAACACGGCATCTACTCAGACTACATTTAATAATACCCAACAACCTAAATCACCAAAGAATAAAAAATCTCACGGAAACAGGCAACAAAAGGGGTCAGATGACCCCATCAAACTTTATAACAGGTTTGGAGACATCGAGAGCATGGATGCAGAAGAATCTGCTCCATGCGCCCAAGGGAACTCCAGACCTACAAACAAAAAATTCACCCCCGTACTTCCTCCAGAGAAATAACAAAACAAATTCCGTCTGCGAAAGGTCTAACCTAGCTCCACAATCTTTAATTTAAATTTATAATGAAAAACACTATCATACAATGGAATTGTCGAGGACTTAAAGCAAATTACAATGATATTCTCCTGCTTTTAAACGAACATGATCCTGCGGTACTATGCCTTCAAGAAACCTTCTTGAAAGATACAGACAATATCACATTTAAAAACTACTCCCTGTTTAACACCTGCTCTCCAAATGTTGACAGGGCATCAGGAGGAGTTTCTGTTATTGTGAACAACAGAGCTCCTCATAGTTTCATTCCTTTAAACACCAATTTACAAGCCATTGCTGTAAGCGTCACTCTACATCGAGTGATTACATTTTGCTCTATTTATTTACCACCAAACACTAACCTAGTACCAAACGAACTCGATAATCTTGTTCAACAGCTTCCCGCACCCTTTGTTTTACTCGGGGATTTTAATGCCCATAACATTTTATGGGGATCGAATCATGTAAGTGACAGAGGTCACAAAGTTGAAGACTTTATTTCTAGACACGATCTGTGTCTATATAATACCAAAACACCTACATATTTACACCCAGGCACGGGTACATACACATGCATCGATTTGACAATTTGTTCTCCTTCGCTGCTTTTGGACTATGAATGGAAGGTCGCTGATGACCTTCACAGCAGCGATCACTTCCCAATCTCCCTTGTAAATCATAACTCTACAATTGATGAAGTAATTCCACAATGGAATTTAAAGAAGGCCGACTGGGCCAAATTCGAAACACTCTGTAAAACCAGGCTGAATGAGGATACAGTTTTCAATGTTAACGACCCCATTCAGCATTTTACATCTATTTTAACCGACATTGCAGAAGAATCTATCCCCAAGTCCTCAGCAAACTGTAAAAGAACCCTAAAACCTTGGCTCACTAAGGAATGTAAGGAAGCCATACGGCAACGCCGAGAAGCCTTGAAAAAATTTAACAATCATCCGACGCCCGAGAATTTAAGTAAATATCGTATTCTCCGGGCCAAAGCTCGCCGCACAATCAAAGAAAGTAAACGAGCATCATGGATGAAATATGTTTCCTCTAAACTCTCGTTCCTCAATTAAGAAAGTTTGGGACACGATCCGAAAAATAAACGGAAAGAGAAAACACAATTCTTTCCGACATCTAAAAGTGAACAATAACAATCTTAGCTCAAAACGTGACATAGCAAATGTTCTTGCTGATACATTCTCTAAAAATTCGTCATCATCTAATTATTCCGAAGCCTTCCAAAAATTGAAAACTCAAAAAGAAAAGTCACGTTTAAAATTCACATCCAACAACTCGGAAAGCTACAACCAGCTGTTTTCACTATCAGAACTTATGGAGGCTTTAGACAAGGCCCATGATACTTCCGCTGGGCCTGACAAAATACATTACCAGTTTTTAAAACATCTTCCAGAATCATCTTTAACATCTCTTTTAAAACTCTTCAATGATTTATGGATTACTGGTAACCTACCTAAAATATGGAAAGAAGCAACAGTAATACCAGTTCCCAAACCCGGTAAAGATAGTGAAGATCCTACCAACTATCGACCTATTGCACTCACAAGCTGCATGTGCAAAACAATGGAACGAATGATCAATTCTCGGCTTGTATGGTACCTGGAAACTAACAATTTAATATCTCCTTTCCAAAGTGGCTTTCGTTATGGACGGAGCACCAACGATCATCTGGTTAGACTAGAAACATTCATTCGCGATGCATTTATCAAGAAAGAACATTTAGTAGCGGTTTTCTTTGATTTAGAAAAGGCCTATGACACAACATGGAAGTACGGGATACTAAAAGACCTGCACGATCTAGGTCTTAAAGGCCGTCTGCCCTCTTTCATATCCAACTTCCTCTCCGACAGAGAATTCAAGGTACGAGTGGGCTGTACTCTCTCAGATTTGCACGAGCAAGAGATGGGTGTGCCCCAGGGCAGTATTTTATCTGTGACACTTTTCAATATCAAAATTAATAACATCACCAAGTGTTTGACTCCTGGTGTGGATTGCTCACTATATGTTGATGATTTTCTCATATGTTATCGGTCAAAGCACATGCATACAATTGAAAGACAACTACAGCAAAATATCAACAAGATTCAAAATTGGGCTAGTACGAACGGTTTCAAATTCTCGAAATCAAAAACGGTATGTATGCATTTCTGTCAATTACGACGACACCACGATGAACCTAAACTCACGCTGGACGGAACACCTATTCCAGTTGTTGAGGAAACAAAATTTTTGGGTATTATCTTTGACAGAAAACTGACTTTTATTCCACACCTAAAAAACTTGAAAGCCAAATGCTTAAAAGCACTTGACCTACTTAAAGTGGTAACGCACACTGACTGGGGTGCTGATAGAAAAGTCATCCTGAATTTATATAGAGCGTTTATTCGCTCCAACTAGACTATGGTTGCGTTGTGTATGGTTCTGCCAGAAAATCGTATCTTAAAATGCTTGATCCAATTCATCATCAGGGAATAAGACTGGCTCTGGGAGCATTTAAAACATCCCCGTGTGAAAGCCTTCTAGCTGAGGCGAATGAACCACCGTTATCGCATCGTAGAGAAATGCTTTCCGCACAGTATGCTCTCAAATTAAAATCAAACCCTCTGAATCCTGCTTTTTCGGCTGTTTTTCAACCCAAATACAAAACTTTATACGAAAATAAACCAAACGCCATACCTTCCTTTGGCATTAGAATATCATCCAGCCTTGACACTACAAATATAGATCTTTCAAAAATTCAGAAAACATCCATCTCCGAAACACCACCCTAGCTAATTAAACAACCAAAAGTACGTTTTACGCTACACGATGGAAAAAAATCCGAAACAAACCCTTCTATCTTCCACAACTCTTACCATGAACTCCTCACCGAATTTAAAAACTACACCAGAATTTACACTGATGGATCAAAGGATGAGGAAAAGGCTGCTGCAGCCTTTGTTTGTGGAAATCACACAACGCAAGTTCGCTTACCAGAATTTACACTGATGGATCAAAGGATGAGGAAAAGGCTGCTGCAGCCTTTGTTTGTGGAAATCACACAACGCAAGTTCGCTTACCAAATGGAGCATCAATTTTTACAGCCGAAATCAGAGCAATAGACCTTGCTCTGCAACATATAGAAAAGAATCGTATTTCAAACTGTATCATCTTCTCCGACTCGCTATCAGTACTTCAGTCACTACACAATAGAAAACTGGAGAACCCATTATTGAAAAACATACTCGTAAAAAATACCGAGCTGAGTGTCTCCCACAATATAATATACTGTTGGTTACCTAGCCACATTGGTATTAAAGGTAACGAAAAAGCAGATCGCGCTGCTAAAATGGCCCTTTCTCAAGAACCATCTGATTTTAAAATACCATATACAGATTTTAAACCTTGTATCAGAAAGTTCTTACGTCAGAAGTGGCAGGCATCATGGAATGATGCTGTAAATAACAAACTTTATGCAATCAAACCAACTCTAGGAGAATGGACTCCTTCCTACAGAACCATTCGTAGGGAGGAGGTAGTCATTGCAAGAATCCGAATTGGTCATACTTATATCACCCACACCCACATACTAAAAGGTGAAGACCCACCAGAGTGCGTTTCTTGCAATGAACCATTCACTGTCAAGCACTTTATGATAGAGTGCTTTGACCTACAACCTACGCGCGATCGTTATTACGTTGTGCATGATATGAAAGAACTTTTTGATAATATAAACATCACTCGTATTATCGAGTTCTTGAAAGCCGTAAATATTTACTCTAAACTCTGACTTTTGTGCTATCACCTTGTGCAGTTTTATGCAATATACATTCCGTCCCATTTTAATACCTATTCATCTTTTTTACATCTCCCGTTGATCGGGAAGCTTTATTTTGCACCGTTACCATCTTACCGTTTTTAATTTCAACCATTTGTTCTTTTATATCGCTGGTCGATGTAGAACCTTTTATAAGTTTTAAAAGATTATACAAGTAACACTTTGTTTGGCGCTAAATAGCCTAAGAGTGCTGATGCGCCGTTAAAAAAAAAACAATCAATCAATCAATCAATTCAACCATTTGTTCTTTTATATCGCTGGTCGATATAGAACCTTTTATAAGTTTTAAAAGATTATACAAGTAACACTTTGTTTGGCGCTAAATAGTCTAAAAGTGCTGATGCGCCGTTAAAAAACAAACAATCAATCAATCAATCAATACTCTATAGTGCCAGCTAGCTTCTCTGCAAAGTTTGCATCAAGAAATGATCGTTTTGAATGTAAATATCACTTACACGACATCTATTACTTCTGAGCAAGGGGATAATATTTGTCTTTTAATGTCATTATTAGTCAAAATAAAGTTGATTAGTTTTACCTTTCTTGAGAGACCGCTCCTGTGGTCTAGTGGTTCGAGCGTCCAACTCGGATGCTGGAGGAAGTGGATTCGATTCCTGGCCGAGTCATGACAAAGACTTATAAAAATGGTACTTACAGCTGCCTCGCTTGGCGCTCAGCATGAAAAGGTTAGTGTTAGGACTGGTCGGCCTGGTGTCAGGATAATGTGATTGGGTGGGACATCTTGCTATATGTCTACGGCATGATGCCTCAGTGCTAGACATCACTATAAACTGCCACACTGCAGACATCGTAGCGATATGACTGAATATTTTTTAAAGCTACGTTAAAAATCCAAATCACACACACACACACCTATCTCAAGACAATTCAAGTACGGTTTATATTATATTGACCATTGTTTTTACAGATATAAATACACACAGCAACAGACTGGAACATTCAGTTTTGTATCGGATTATACAATTATACAATATCGGTAGTCCAATAATAACAGATCCTCATGTTACCCCGTGAACGGATAACGTGGCTATAAATAAACGAAGCTCGTCAGCTATTCAAACATTATGACAAATTATAACTCTTTTGAGGTTTTCTGGTAAATTGTACCTTTTCATTTATACTGATAAAACATAGTTCTCTTGTTAATGACCTTCCTTCAATGTTTTTTAAAAATTGCATACGATAGGAATATGTGCTGCTTCAGTGAAGTACCATTTATTCTACGTCGAGATTGAAAATTATGGGGTTGTCCAACCCCCTGCGGGTCCGGGGTTGTAGAATTGGCCCGACGTGCCTCGCTACGTGTCGTAAAAGGCGACTAAGTAGAGGCAACCTGTTTGCCGTGGGTTGCGTCCCGTGTCGGGGGAGGAAAGGATCCTGGTAGTTGAGCAGTGGCTTTCCCTGCAATACACTACTTTGGCCTCTACTTCTCTTAGACGGGTGGTCGGGATGGGCCCGGTTCCGACAAATCGGCTGGTCACGCCGAGCCCTAGGAGGTCTTTATTAACTTTCTCACCTTCTTTCTCTCTCTCCTTGTATCTCTCTTGATACCACCGTTGCCCCTATATTCTTTTCCTTTATATTTCCCTTTTCCAAGTCTTAGAAGGCTTCCTAGAAGGCGGTGGCTTAACGGGTCAATCGGGAATAATTTTACCGACCTTAGAAATTGGCGACTTCAGGGTCATTCAAAGGTAATTTTATCAACTGAGTATGGCATCTGTGTATCCCTGACACTTGAAAAGTGTCCCCTTGTTGGGCTCCTTGGTGGGTGGGGAGCACGGGTGCTGAATTTTTAATCTAGCCATCATGGATAATTCCAAAAAAAATCAAAATAAAAGATCGAAACCCTTATCAGAGTCTGACGATGAACCATTTAGTGTGGAGTCATTTCCACGCTTCATGGTCATACAGTCAAAAGATGCCACGAAACCGCTTGCCGCACTATCTCCATTTGTCATCGAAAAGACTATCACAGGATCGATTGGCACACCTAAAAGTGTTAAAAAGTTGAAATCGGGTTGTCTTCTTATTGAGTGTGAGCGACGAGGTCAATCAGACAATATCAGGAAAATGAAAACGTTCTTTGATATCCCAGTAACCTCATTCGCTCACACCACACTGAATACGTCCAAAGGCGTGATTCGCTGCCGTGACTTGGCTGGAGTCACCGAGGCTGACATCATCGAAGGAATGAAAGATGAAGGTGTCACTGCAGTCCGACGAATACGTATTAAACGTAATAACAATCTGCAGGACACCAACACCATTGTACTCACCTTCAACAGGCCAACTGTACCCAAAGTGGTGAAAGTTGGCTTTTTGCAAGTAAAGGTAGAGATTTACATTCCCAACCCCCTTCGGTGTTATAAGTGTCAAAAATACGGCCATCACGAAGACCGCTGCTCCAAGAGCCAAATATGTGGCCGATGCGGAGACAATGCTCATTAGGAATCTGATTGTAGAGCAACTCCGCATTGTCTCAACTGCGGAAAAGAGCACCACGCAAATTCCAAGGATTGCGATACCTGGAAACAGGAGAAGGAAATTCAGAGGGTAAAATACACAAATAATATTCCCTATCCAGAAATCAGAAAAATTGTACAGGCAAAAACAGCCCATCCTGGCCCATCCTTCTCCACTGTAGTGAAGAGCAATCCTAAAACAACGAAGGACGCTCAAACACAAACAGAAGCACCCGATTCAACACCAAATTCAAACACCCCCCCATTACCAAGCACAGAAAAACACGGCATCTACTCAGACTACATTTAATAATACCCAACAACCTAAATCACCAAAGAATAAAAAATCTCACGGAAACAGGCAACAAAAGGGGTCAGATGACCCCATCAAACTTTATAACAGGTTTGGAGACATCGAGAGCATGGATGCAGAAGAATCTGCTCCATGCGCCCAAGGGAACTCCAGACCTACAAACAAAAAATTCACCCCCGTACTTCCTCCAGAGAAATAACAAAACAAATTCCGTCTGCGAAAGGTCTAACCTAGCTCCACAATCTTTAATTTAAATTTATAATGAAAAACACTATCATACAATGGAATTGTCGAGGACTTAAAGCAAATTACAATGATATTCTCCTGCTTTTAAACGAACATGATCCTGCGGTACTATGCCTTAAAGAAACCTTCTTGAAAGATACAGACAATATCACATTTAAAAACTACTCCCTGTTTAACACCTGCTCTCCAAATGTTGACAGGGCATCAGGAGGAGTTTCTGTTATTGTGAACAACAGACCTCCTCATAGTTTCATTCCTTTAAACACCTCCCCCTGCGGGTCCGGGGTTGTAGAATTGGCCCGACGTGCCTCGCTACGTGTCGTAAAAGGCGACTAAGTAGAGGCAACCTGTTTGCCGTGGGTTGCGTCCCGTGTCGGGGGAGGAAAGGATGCTGGTAGTTGAGCAGTTCCCTGCAACACACTACTTTGGCCTCTACTTCTCTTAGACGGGTGGTCGGGATGGGCCCGGTTCCGACAAATCGGCTGGTCACGCCGAGCCCTAGGAGGTCTTTATTAACTTTCTCACCTTCTTTCTCTCTCTCCTTGTATCTCTCTTGATACCACCGTTGCCCCTATATTCTTTTCCTTTATATTTCACTTTTCCAAGTCTTAGAAGGCTTCCTAGAAGGCGGTGGCTTAACGGGTCAATCGGGGGGTAATTTTACCGACCTTAGAAATTGGCGACTTCAGGGTCATTCAAAGGTAATTTTATCAACTGAGTATGGCATCTGTGTATCCCTGACACTTGAAAAGTGTCCCCTTGTTGGGCTCCTTGGTGGGTGGGGAGCACGGGTGCTGAATTTTTAATCTAGCCATCATGGATAATTCCAAAAAAAATCAAAATAAAAGATCGAAACCCTTATCAGAGTCTGACGATGAACCATGTAGTGTGGAGTCATTTCCACGCTTCATGGTCATACAGTCAAAAGATGCCACGAAACCGCTTGCCGCACTATCTCCATTTGTCATCGAAAAGACTATCACAGGATCGATTGGCACACCTAAAAGTGTTAAAAAGTTGAAATCGGGTTGTCTTCTTATTGAGTGTGAGCGACGAGGTCAATCAGACAATATCAGGAAAATGAAAACGTTCTTTGATATCCCAGTAACCTCATTCGCTCACACCACACTGAATACGTCCAAAGGCGTGATTCGCTGCCGTGACTTGGCTGGAGTCACCGACGCTGACATCATCGAAGGAATGAAAGATGAAGGTGTCACTGCAGTCCGACGAATACGTATTAAACGTAATAACAATCTGCAGGACACCAACACCATTGTACTCACCTTCAACAGGCCAACTGTACCCAAAGTGGTGAAAGTTGGCTTTTTGCAAGTAAAGGTAGAGATTTACATTCCCAACCCCCTTCGGTGTTATAAGTGTCAAAAATACGGCCATCACGAAGACCGCTGCTCCAAGAGCCAAATATGTGGCCGATGCGGAGACAATGCTCATCAGGAATCTGATTGTAGAGCAACTCCGCATTGTGTCAACTGCGGAAAAGAGCACCACGCAAATTCCAAGGATTGCGATACCTGGAAACAGGAGAAGGAAATTCAGAGGGTAAAATACACAAATAATATTCCCTATCCAGAAGCCAGAAAAATTGTACAGGCAAAAACAGCCCATCCTGGCCCATCCTTCTCCACTGTAGTGAAGAGCAATCCTAAAACAACGAAGGACGCTCAAACACAAACAGAAGCACCCGATTCAACACCAAATTCAAACACCCCCCATTACCAAGCACAGAAAAACACGGCATCTACTCAGACTACATTTAATAATACCCAACAACCTAAATCACCAAAGAATAAAAAATCTCACGGAAACAGGCAACAAAAGGGGTCAGATGACCCCATCAAACTTTATAACAGGTTTGGAGACATCGAGAGCATGGATGCAGAAGAATCTGCTCCATGCGCCCAAGGGAACTCCAGACCTACAAACAAAAAATTCACCCCCGTACTTCCTCCAGAGAAATAACAAAACAAATTCCGTCTGCGAAAGGTCTAACCTAGCTCCACAATCTTTAATTAAAATTTATAATGAAAAACACTATCATACAATGGAATTGTCGAGGACTTAAAGCAAATTACAATGATATTCTCCTGCTTTTAAACGAACATGATCCTGCGGTACTATGCCTTCAAGAAACCTTCTTGAAAGATACAGACAATATCACATTTAAAAACTACTCCCTGTCTAACACCTGCTCTCCAAATGTTGACAGGGCATCAGGAGGAGTTTCTGTTATTGTGAACAACAGAGCTCCTCATAGTTTCATTACTTTAAACACCAATTTACAAGCCATTGCTGTAAGCGTCACTCTACATCGAGTGATTACATTTTGCTCTATTTATTTACCACCAAACACTAACCTAGTACCAAACGAACTCGATAATCTTGTTCAACAGCTTCCCGCACCCTTTGTTTTACTCGGGGATTTTAATGCCCATAACATTTTATGGGGATCGAATCATGTAAGTGACAGAGGTCACAAAGTTGAAGACTTTATTTCTAGACACGATCTGTGTCTATATAATACCAAAACACCTACATATTTACACCCAGGCACGGGTACATACACATGCATCGATTTGACAATTTGTTCTCCTTCGCTGCTTTTGGACTATGAATGGAAGGTCGCTGATGACCTTCACAGCAGCGATCACTTCCCAATCTCCCTTGTAAATCATAACTCTACAATTGATGAAGTAATTCCACAATGGAATTTAAAGAAGGCCGACTGGGCCAAATTCGAAACACTCTGTAAAACCAGGCTGAATGAGGATACAGTTTTCAATGTTAACGACCCCATTCAGCATTTTACATCTATTTTAACCGACATTGCAGAAGAATCTATCCCCAAGTCCTCAGCAAACTGTAAAAGAACCCTAAAACCTTGGCTCACTAAGGAATGTAAGGAAGCCATACGGCAACGCCGAGAAGCCTTGAAAAAATTTAACAATCATCCGACGCCCGAGAATTTAAGTAAATATCGTATTCTCCGGGCCAAAGCTCGCCGCACAATCAAAGAAAGTAAACGAGCATCATGGATGAAATATGTTTCCTCTTTAAACTCTCGTTCCTCAATTAAGAAAGTTTGGGACACGATCCGAAAAATAAACGGAAAGAGAAAACACAATTCTTTCCGACATCTAAAAGTGAACAATAACAATCTTAGCTCAAAACGTGATATAGCAAATGTTCTTGCTGATACATTCTCTAAAAATTCGTCATCATCTAATTATTCCGAAGCCTTCCAAAAATTGAAAACTCAAAAAGAAAAGTCACGTTTAAAATTCACATCCAACAACTCGGAAAGCTACAACCAGCTGTTTTCACTATCAGAACTTATGGAGGCTTTAGACAAGGCCCATGATACTCCGCTGGGCCTGACAAAATACATTACCAGTTTTTAAAACATCTTCCAGAATCATCTTTAACATCTCTTTTAAAACTCTTCAATGATTTATGGATTACTGGTAACCTACCTAAAATATGGAAAGAAGCAACAGTAATACCAGTTCCCAAACCCGGTAAAGATAGTGAAGATCCTACCAACTATCGACCTATTGCACTCACAAGCTGCGTGTGCAAAACAATGGAACGAATGATCAATTCTCGGCTTGTATGGTACCTGGAAACTAACAATTTAATATCTCCTTTCCAAAGTGGCTTTCGTTATGGACGGAGCACTAACGATCATCTGGTTAGACTAGAAACATTCATTCGCGATGCATTTATCAAGAAAGAACATTTAGTAGCGGTTTTCTTTGATTTAGAAAAGGCCTATGACACAACATGGAAGTACGGGATACTAAAAGACCTGCACGATCTAGGTCTAAAAGGCCGTCTGCCCTCTTTCATATCCAACTTCCTCTCCGACAGAGAATTCAAGGTACTCTCTCAGATTTGCACGAGCAAGAGATGGGTGTGCCCCAGGGCAGTATTTTATCTGTGACACTTTTCAATATCAAAATTAATAACATCACCAAGTGTTTGACTCCTGGTGTGGATTGCTCACTATATGTTGATGATTTTCTCATATGTTATCGGTCAAAGCACATGCATACAATTGAAAGACAACTACAGCAAAATATCAACAAGATTCAAAATTGGTCTAGTACGAACGGTTTCAAATTCTCGAAATCAAAAACTGTATGTATGCATTTCTGTCAATTACGACGACACCACGATGAACCTAAACTCACGCTGGACGGAACACCTATTCCAGTTGTTGAGGAAACAAAATTTTTGGGTATTATCTTTGACAGAAAACTGACCTTTATTCCACACCTAAAAAACTTGAAAGCCAAATGCTTAAAAGCACTTGACCTACTTAAAGTAGTAGCACACACTGACTGGGGTGCTGATAGAAAAGTCATCCTGAATTTATATAGAACGTTTATTCGCTCCAAACTAGACTATGGTTGCGTTGTGTATGGTTCTGCCAGAAAATCGTATCTTAAAATGCTTGATCCAATTCATCATCAGGGAATAAGACTGGCTCTGGGAGCATTTAAAACATCCCCGTGTGAAAGCCTTCTAGCTGAGGCGAATGAACCACCGTTATCGCATCGTAGAGAAATGCTTTCAGCACAGTATGCTCTCAAATTAAAATCAAACCCTCTGAGTCCTGCTTTTTCGGCTGTTTTTCAACCCAAATACAAAACTTTATACGAAAATAAACCAAACGCCATACCTTCCTTTGGCATTAGAATATCATCCAGCCTTGACACTACAAATATAGATCTTTCAAAAATTCAGAAAACATCCATCTCCGAAACACCACCCTGGCTAATTAAACAACCAAAAGTACGTTTTACGCTACACGATGGAAAAAAATCCGAAACAAACCCTTGTATCTTCCACAACTCTTACCATGAACTCCTCACCGAATTTAAAAACTACACGAGAATTTACACTGATGGATCAAAGGATGAGGAAAAGGCTGCTGCAGCCTTTGTTTGTAGAAATCACACAACGCAAGTTCGCTTACCAAATGGAGCATCAATTTTTACAGCCGAAATCAGAGCAATAGACCTTGCTCTGCAACATATAGAAAAGAATCGTATTTCAAACTGTATCATCTTCTCCGACTCGCTATCAGTACTTCAGTCACTACACAATAGAAAACTGGAGAACCCATTATTGAAAAACATACTCGTAAAAAATACCGAGCTGAGTGTCTCCCACAATATAATATACTGTTGGTTACCTAGCCACATTGGTATTAAAGGTAACGAAAAAGCAGATCGCGCTGCTAAAATGGCCCTTTCTCAAGAACCATCTGATTTTAAAATGCCATATACAGATTTTAAACCTTGTATCAGAAAGTTCTTACGTCAGAAGTGGCAGGCATCATGGAATGATGCTGTAAATAACAAACTTAATGCAATCAAACCAACTCTAGGAGAATGGACTCCTTCCTACAGAACCATTCGTAGGGAGGAGGTAGTCATTGCAAGAATCCGAATTGGTCATACTTATATCACCCACACCCACATACTAAAAGGTGAAGACCCACCAGAGTGCGTTTCTTGCAATGAACCATTCACTGTCAAGCACTTTATGATAGAGTGCTTTGACCTACAACCTACGCGCGATCGTTATTACGTTGTGCATGATATGAAAGAACTTTTTGATAATATAAACATCACTCGTATTATCGAGTTCTTGAAAGCCGTAAATATTTACTCTAAACTCTGACTTTTATGCTATCACCTTGTGCAGTTTTATGCAATATACATTCCGTCCCATTTTAATACCTATTCATCTTTTTTACATCTCCCGTTGATCGGGAAGCTTTATTTTGCACCGTTACCATCTTACCGTTTTTAATTTCAACCATTTGTTCTTTTATATCGCTGGTCGATGTAGAACCTTTTATAAGTTTTAAAAGATTATACAAGTAACACTTTGTTTGGCGCTAAATAGCCTAAGAGTGCTGATGCGCCGTTAAAAAAAAAAACAATCAATCAATCAATCAATCAACCTTTAAACACCAATTTACAAGCCATTGCTGTAAGCGTCACTCTACATCGAGTGATTACATTTTGCTCTATTTATTTACCACCAAACACTAACCTAGTACCAAACGAACTCGATAATCTTGTTCAACAGCTTCCCGCACCCTTTGTTTTACTCGGGGATTTTAATGCCCATAACATTTTATGGGGATCGAATCATGTAAGTGACAGAGGTCACAAAGTTGAAGACTTTATTTCTAGACACGATCTGTGTCTATATAATACCAAAACACCTACATATTTACACCCAGGCACGGGTACATACACATGCATCGATTTGACAATTTGTTCTCCTTCGCTGCTTTTGGACTATGAATGGAAGGTCGCTGATGACCTTCACAGCAGCGATCACTTCCCAATCTCCCTTGTAAATCATAACTCTACAATTGATGAAGTAATTCCACAATGGAATTTAAAGAAGGCCGACTGGGCCAAATTCGAAACACTCTGTAAAACCAGGCTGAATGAGGATACAGTTTTCAATGTTAACGACCCCATTCAGCATTTTACATCTATTTTAACCGACATTGCAGAAGAATCTATCCCCAAGTCCTCAGCAAACTGTAAAAGAACCCTAAAACCTTGGCTCACTAAGGAATGTAAGGAAGCCATACGGCAACGCCGAGAAGCCTTGAAAAAATTTAACAATCATCCGACGCCCGAGAATTTAAGTAAATATCGTATTCTCCGGGCCAAAGCTCGCCGCACAATCAAAGAAAGTAAACGAGCATCATGGATGAAATATGTTTCCTCTTTAAACTCTCGTTCCTCAATTAAGAAAGTTTGGGACACGATCCGAAAAATAAACGGAAAGAGAAAACACAATTCTTTCCGACATCTAAAAGTGAACAATAACAATCTTAGCTCAAAACGTGACATAGCAAATGTTCTTGCTGATACATTCTCTAAAAATTCGTCATCATCTAATTATTCCGAAGCCTTCCAAAAATTGAAAACTCAAAAAGAAAAGTCACGTTTAAAATTCACATCCAACAACTCGGAAAGCTACAACCAGCTGTTTTCACTATCAGAACTTATGGAGGCTTTAGACAAGGCCCATGATACTTCCGCTGGGCCTGACAAAATACATTACCAGTTTTTAAAACATCTTCCAGAATCATCTTTAACATCTCTTTTAAAACTCTTCAATGATTTATGGATTACTGCTAACCTACCTAAAATATGGAAAGAAGCAACAGTAATACCAGTTCCCAAACCCGGTAAAGATAGTGAAGATCCTACCAACTATCGACCTATTTCACTCACAAGCTGCATGTGCAAAACAATGGAACGAATGATCAATTCTCGGCTTGTATGGTACCTGGAAACTAACAATTTAATATCTCCTTTCCAAAGTGGCTTTCGTTATGGACGGAGCACCAACGATCATCTGGTTAGACTAGAAACATTCATTCGCGATGCATTTATCAAGAAAGAACATTTAGTAGCGGTTTTCTTTGATGTAGAAAAGGCCTATGACACAACATGGAAGTACGGGATACTAAAAGACCTGCACGATCTAGGTCTAAAAGGCCGTCTGCCCTCTTTCATATCCAACTTCCTCTCCGACAGAGAATTCAAGGTACGAGTGGGCTGTACTCTCTCAGATTTGCACGAGCAAGAGATGGGTGTGCCCCAGGGCAGTATTTTATCTGTGACACTTTTCAATATCAAAATTAATAACATCACCAAGTGTTTGACTCCTGGTGTGGATTGCTCACTATATGTTGATGATTTTCTCATATGTTATCGGTCAAAGCACATGCATACAATTGAAAGACAACTACAGCAAAATATCAACAAGATTCAAAATTGGGCTAGTACGAACGGTTTCAAATTCTCGAAATCAAAAACGGTATGTATGCATTTCTGTCAATTACGACGACACCACGATGAACCTAAACTCACGCTGGACGGAACACCTATTCCAGTTGTTGAGGAAACAAAATTTTTGGGTATTATCTTTGACAGAAAACTGACCTTTATTCCACACCTAAAAAACTTGAAAGCCAAATGCTTAAAAGCACTTGACCTACTTAAAGTAGTAGCACACACTGACTGGGGTGCTGATAGAAAAGTCATCCTGAATTTATATAGAACGTTTATTCGCTCCAAACTAGACTATGGTTGCGTTGTGTATGGTTCTGCCAGAAAATCGTATCTTAAAATGCTTGATCCAAGTCATCATCAGGGAATAAGACTGGCTCTGGGAGCATTTAAAACATCCCCGTGTGAAAGCCTTCTAGCTGAAGCGAATGAACCACCGTTATCGCATCGTAGAGAAATGCTTTCCGCACAGTATGCTCTGAAATTAAAATCAAACCCTCTGAATCCTGCTTTTTCGGCTGTTTTTCAACCCAAATACAAAACTTTATACGAAAATAAACCAAACGCCATACCTTCCTTTGGCATTAGAATATCATCCAGCCTTGACACTACAAATATAGATCTTTCAAAAATTCAGAAAACATCCATCTCCGAAACACCACCCTAGCTAATTAAACAACCAAAAGTACGTTTTACGCTACACGATGGAAAAAAATCCGAAACAAACCCTTCTATCTTCCACAACTCTTACCATGAACTCCTCACCGAATTTAAAAACTACACCAGAATTTACACTGATGGATCAAAGGATGAGGAAAAGGCTGCTGCAGCCTTTGTTTGTGGAAATCACACAACGCAAGTTCGCTTGCCAAATGGAGCATCAATTTTTACAGCCGAAATCAGAGCAATAGACCTTGCTCTGCAACATATAGAAAAGAATCGTATTTCGAACTGTATCATCTTCTCCGACTCGCTATCAGTACTCCAGTCGCTACACAATAGAAAACTGGAGAACCCAGTATTGAAAAACATACTCGTTAAAAATACCGAGCTGAGTGTCTCCCACAATATAATATACTGTTGGTTACCTAGCCACATTGGTATTAAAGGTAACGAAAAAGCAGATCGCGCTGCTAAAATGGCCCTTTCTCAAGAACCATCTGATTTTAAAATACCATATACTGATTTTAAACCTTGTATCAGAAAGTTCTTACGTCAGAAGTGGCAGGCATCATGGAATGATGCTGTAAATAACAAACTTCACGCAATCAAACCAACTCTAGGAGAATGGACTCCTTCCTACAGAACCATTCGTAGGGAGGAGGTAGTCATTGCAAGAATCCGAATTGGTCATACTTACATCACCCACACCCACATACTAAAAGGTGAAGACCCACCAGAGTGCGTTTCTTGCAATGAACCATTCACTGTCAAGCACTTTATGATAGAGTGCTTTGACCTACAACCTACGCGCGATCGTTATTACATTGTGCATGACATGAAAGAACTTTTTGATAATATAAACATCACTCGTATTATAGAGTTCTTGAAAGCCGTAAATATTTACTTTAAACTCTGACTTTTATGCTATCACCTTATGCAGTTTTATGCAATATATGTACCGTCCCATTTTAATACCTATTCATCTTTTTTACATCTCCCGTTGATCGGGAAGCTTTATTTTGCAACGTTACCATCTTACCGTTTTTAATTTCAACCATTTGTTCTTTTATATCGCTGGTCGATATAGGACCTTTTATAAGTTTTAAAAGATTGTACTAATAACACTTTGTTTGGCGCTAAATAGCCTAAAAGTGCTGATGCGCCGTTAAAAAATAATCAATCAATCAATCAATCAATTCTTTGGCGCTAAATAGCCTAAAAGCGCTGATGCGCCGTAAAAAAAACAAACAATCAATCAATCAATCAATCATGGGGTTGTCCAGTGGCCCTGTAACAGTATCTGGGAAAATACATATTATTATTGATTTATTAATTTTAAATTTTCTAATGCTGTTATTATGACGAGTTTCAGCAGTTCTAGTGATCTATGTTGGAATAACAAGTTATGTATGTATGTGTGTGTGTGTGTGTGTGTGTGTGTGTGTGTGTATGCGCATCAGCATACAAGTGGTTATATAGTGTCAACGAAACGTACAGCTTTACAAACATAAACCTGAATTCCATAAAGATCTTGGATGATAAAACCTACCAAATAAATGTAAACATTAAGTATAAGACAAAATATTTATAAACACAGTAAAGATGGTAAAATTCTGTAAGGTGTATACCATGATAAAATGTGCTGTATACACCGGATTCGTTTAAATACTCAAATATGTTCTCGAGTGATATATCATGTGTCGACTCTATGGTTTTGAACTATCTAACAGAAAGAAGCATAACAAAAAAGTTTAGTAAAATCATGAAAAAAATTCTTTCTTTATGTTACAACTGAAAAACGTTAAGAGGAATTTACATAATTGTGAATTAAATCCCATACGATCCTATATATTGTATCACAAGTTCCATTTTTAATAACACTCTTATGCCACTGTTTACCAGTACTCTTTGCCACTAATGAATAATATTCTTATGCCACTGTTTACCAGTACTCTTTGCCACTACTGAATAATATTCTTATGCCACTGTGTACCAGTACTCTTTGCCATTACTGAATAATATTCTTATGCCACCGTTTACCAGTACTCTTTGCCACTACTGAATAATATTCTTATGCCACCGTTTACTAGTAATCTTTGCCACTACTGAATAATATTCTTATGCCACCGTTTACCAGTACTCTTTGCCACTACTGAATAATATTCTTATGCCACCGTTTACCAATACTCTTTGCCACTACTGAATAATATTCTTATGCCACTGTTTACCAATACTCTTTGCCACTACTGAATAATATTCTTATGCCACTGTTTACCAGTACTCTTTGCCACTAATGAATAATATTCTTATGCCACCGTTTACCAGTACTCTTTGCCACTACTGAATAATATTCTTATGCCACCGTTTACCAGTACTCTTTGCCACTACTGAATAATATTCTTATGCCACCGTTTACCAGTACTCTTTGCCACTACTGAATAATATTCTTATGCCACCGTTTACCAGTACTCTTTGCCACTACTGAATAATATTCTTATGCCACTGTTTACCAGTACTCTTTGCCACTACTGAATAATATTCTTATGCCACCGTTTACCAGTACTCTTTGCCACTACTGAATAATATTCTTATGCCACTGTTTACCAGTACTCTTTGCCACTACTGAATAATATTCTTATGCCACCGTTTACCAGTACTCTTTGCCACTACTGAATAATATTCTTATGCCACCGTTTACCAGTACTCTTTGCCACTACTGAATAATATTCTTATGCCACTGTTTACCAGTACTCTTTGCTACTAATGAATAATATTCTTATGCCATTGTTAACTAATACTTTCATGCTACTATTTACCAATGCACTTATGCTACCGTTTAATAATACTCTTTAACCGCTCCGGTGGTCTAGTGGTTAGAGCGTCTGCCTCGGATTCGGGAGGTCGAACCCAGCCCGAGTCATGCCATACTTTCTTCTTTAATGCATAGTGCTATACTTGTCAAATTTAATCTTATGTACACATCAGCAGCACAGTACAATGACACGAACTGACTAATGTCAGGAACAAGTAAAACATTTAGTACAGCACTATAAAATTAAATTTGATATGAAAGAAAATAGAAGTTGCAAGTAGATGTTACCACATAAAAAAGGGTTTATTTCATAGTTTATAAAAATCAACTATTAGCATACATATGAGAGATTGGAAATTTTAACTTATAATACAGTGTACAGAATATCAATTCAATTTTAATGTCATGAGAGTTATATCCTGCTTATTTCAACAGTTGTGCAAAAGAGGACATTTTCTCCTAGGAATCTTAAGTACTTCTAAATCTTATCAATTTGTTCACATGTTTTCGAAGCTTACAACTGTGATCCGATGTACCTTTTACTTATCAACGTATAAATACGTCTCTACCCATGAAATTCACTACAACTGTACAGCCTTTATTATAGGTGGGCAAAAACCCATTTGTAAAGGAACAGGAGACTGTCGAACAGTACATCAAATATCGTCGGGTATATATATTTATCGTAACTTAAGCTGTAGACATATTCAGAAAACAATTGCCATGAATTGTCCGTCAATCTATCTTGTCTTTCTTCTTCGTCATCCTCATCTGCAACTTCGGATTCGTCGGTATTGGAAATATAGAGTTCAAACTGGTACGGATTAATTTGGGTGACGGCAGCCGCTTCTACACCATTATCAAAATCTTCCGAGCTTATTAAATCTCCATCTTCGAATGGCGAAGACCTGCAAGCCAGTGACATTTCACTTCCTTCAGAATCGTAGCTTTCGTGTTGAGTCTCTGAAGACTATTCCATAATACCGTTGTTTTCACGTCACAAAATGTGTGTACTTCCACATCCACCATGTTGAGTCACTAGCTCCGCAAACCGGCACCTAATAACATTGCTCTTCCAACATAATTACGAAGACACGTCTAGTTTTGTGCGTAAGAATATAATAATATATCACATTATATTGTTCCTGTCAACCGCACGAGACCGAATACGTGACTTTTCTACTTGTTTTCTTCAAGTAAAACATTTAAATTTCAACCATCTTTGTTATTCTTTCATAAACAAATTAGATCGATCAATAAACAAACGCAGACACAAATGGATACACAAACAAGTAAAAACATGTAATGAGTTTCAATTTTCGTGGGCTGAAATCAATCATTTGGTTATCGTTCAAGTTAAAAAGCTAATTGTAAATATATAATTTCATATTTCTAAAAGCATTTCAGGAATACTTCGTTTTGATATTCGACACAAAGTCATGTTCCGTTAGAAACTTTTTTGAATGGTTATCGCTTTGATTCAATATCATCTTACGTCTATCATTTCCACCACAAATACAATATCTGACCATACTAATTAAATTGGTTTGTCAACTGTCACTGACACAAACACTTGTTGAATCGAAAAGTATTTGTACATACATGTTCTGGCATAAAACACATGCTATGAAATTTTAATTCGTAACTGATATTGTATCCCTAAAATAATTGTCCGGAAACACTCTTTCAAGATGACAAGCTTAAGGATATGATACGAAACATTTTTAAAATGTCAATATTGTCTGTTTGTAAAAAATAAATAACCGCATTTCTATTTTATAGCACGATTACGGTTCAAATTCACTATTATGTCTTTCGATATAAGACAAGGGAACTTCCAGCTTTATTTTTATTTTCATGCTATAGGACATTTAATTTCAAGTATAATATATGTTATTGTTGTTGTAGGGTTTAACGCCATTGTTCAGCACACGATAGGCTATACATGGCGGTCAGTATTAATGGTGGAGGAAGAACCCGGAAAAAACCCGGAAAGAACCACAGACCCACGAGAAGCTACTGGCAAGCTTTCTCACATATCCACATTAGCCGAATCCGAGACTCGAACCCACGCAGACAGAGGTGAGATGGCAGTGCCTTTTTTTATAATGTCAAATGAATTTTCTAATCCTTGATCCTGAGTTGTCCCCCTGCGGGTCCGGGGTTGTAGAATTGGCCCGACGTGCCTCGCTACGTGTCGTAAAAGGCGACTAAGTAGAGGCAACCTGTTTGCCGTGGGTTGCGTCCCGTGTCGGGGGAGGAAAGGATCCTGGTAGTTGAGCAGTTCCCTGCAACACACTACTTTGGCCTCTACTTCTCTTAGACGGGTGGTCGGGATGGGCCCGGTTCCGACAAATCGGCTGGTCACGCCGAGCCCTAGGAGGTCTTTATTAACTTTCTCACCTTCTTTCTCTCTCTCCTTGTATCTCTCTTGATACCACCGTTGCCCCTATATTCTTTTCCTTTATATTTCACTTTTCCAAGTCTTAGAAGGCTTCCTAGAAGGCGGTGGCTTAACGGGTCAATCGGGGGGTAATTTTACCGACCTTAGAAATTGGCGACTTCAGGGTCATTCAAAGGTAATTTTATCAACTGAGTATGGCATCTGTGTATCCCTGACACTTGAAAAGTGTCCCCTTGTTGGGCTCCTTGGTGGGTGGGGAGCACGGGTGCTGAATTTTTAATCTAGCCATCATGGATAATTCCAAAAAAAATCAAAATAAAAGATCGAAACCCTTATCAGAGTCTGACGATGAACCATGTAGTGTGGAGTCATTTCCACGCTTCATGGTCATACAGTCAAAAGATGCCACGAAACCGCTTGCCGCACTATCTCCATTTGTCATCGAAAAGACTATCACAGGATCGATTGGCACACCTAAAAGTGTTAAAAAGTTGAAATCGGGTTGTCTTCTTATTGAGTGTGAGCGACGAGGTCAATCAGACAATATCAGGAAAATGAAAACGTTCTTTGATATCCCAGTAACCTCATTCGCTCACACCACACTGAATACGTCCAAAGGCGTGATTCGCTGCCGTGACTTGGCTGGAGTCACCGACGCTGACATCATCGAAGGAATGAAAGATGAAGGTGTCACTGCAGTCCGACGAATACGTATTAAACGTAATAACAATCTGCAGGACACCAACACCATTGTACTCACCTTCAACAGGCCAACTGTACCCAAAGTGGTGAAAGTTGGCTTTTTGCAAGTAAAGGTAGAGATTTACATTCCCAACCCCCTTCGGTGTTATAAGTGTCAAAAATACGGCCATCACGAAGACCGCTGCTCCAAGAGCCAAATATGTGGCCGATGCGGAGACAATGCTCATCAGGAATCTGATTGTAGAGCAACTCCGCATTGTGTCAACTGCGGAAAAGAGCACCACGCAAATTCCAAGGATTGCGATACCTGGAAACAGGAGAAGGAAATTCAGAGGGTAAAATACACAAATAATATTCCCTATCCAGAAGCCAGAAAAATTGTACAGGCAAAAACAGCCCATCCTGGCCCATCCTTCTCCACTGTAGTGAAGAGCAATCCTAAAACAACGAAGGACGCTCAAACACAAACAGAAGCACCCGATTCAACACCAAATTCAAACACCCCCCATTACCAAGCACAGAAAAACACGGCATCTACTCAGACTACATTTAATAATACCCAACAACCTAAATCACCAAAGAATAAAAAATCTCACGGAAACAGGCAACAAAAGGGGTCAGATGACCCCATCAAACTTTATAACAGGTTTGGAGACATCGAGAGCATGGATGCAGAAGAATCTGCTCCATGCGCCCAAGGGAACTCCAGACCTACAAACAAAAAATTCACCCCCGTACTTCCTCCAGAGAAATAACAAAACAAATTCCGTCTGCGAAAGGTCTAACCTAGCTCCACAATCTTTAATTAAAATTTATAATGAAAAACACTATCATACAATGGAATTGTCGAGGACTTAAAGCAAATTACAATGATATTCTCCTGCTTTTAAACGAACATGATCCTGCGGTACTATGCCTTCAAGAAACCTTCTTGAAAGATACAGACAATATCACATTTAAAAACTACTCCCTGTCTAACACCTGCTCTCCAAATGTTGACAGGGCATCAGGAGGAGTTTCTGTTATTGTGAACAACAGAGCTCCTCATAGTTTCATTACTTTAAACACCAATTTACAAGCCATTGCTGTAAGCGTCACTCTACATCGAGTGATTACATTTTGCTCTATTTATTTACCACCAAACACTAACCTAGTACCAAACGAACTCGATAATCTTGTTCAACAGCTTCCCGCACCCTTTGTTTTACTCGGGGATTTTAATGCCCATAACATTTTATGGGGATCGAATCATGTAAGTGACAGAGGTCACAAAGTTGAAGACTTTATTTCTAGACACGATCTGTGTCTATATAATACCAAAACACCTACATATTTACACCCAGGCACGGGTACATACACATGCATCGATTTGACAATTTGTTCTCCTTCGCTGCTTTTGGACTATGAATGGAAGGTCGCTGATGACCTTCACAGCAGCGATCACTTCCCAATCTCCCTTGTAAATCATAACTCTACAATTGATGAAGTAATTCCACAATGGAATTTAAAGAAGGCCGACTGGGCCAAATTCGAAACACTCTGTAAAACCAGGCTGAATGAGGATACAGTTTTCAATGTTAACGACCCCATTCAGCATTTTACATCTATTTTAACCGACATTGCAGAAGAATCTATCCCCAAGTCCTCAGCAAACTGTAAAAGAACCCTAAAACCTTGGCTCACTAAGGAATGTAAGGAAGCCATACGGCAACGCCGAGAAGCCTTGAAAAAATTTAACAATCATCCGACGCCCGAGAATTTAAGTAAATATCGTATTCTCCGGGCCAAAGCTCGCCGCACAATCAAAGAAAGTAAACGAGCATCATGGATGAAATATGTTTCCTCTTTAAACTCTCGTTCCTCAATTAAGAAAGTTTGGGACACGATCCGAAAAATAAACGGAAAGAGAAAACACAATTCTTTCCGACATCTAAAAGTGAACAATAACAATCTTAGCTCAAAACGTGATATAGCAAATGTTCTTGCTGATACATTCTCTAAAAATTCGTCATCATCTAATTATTCCGAAGCCTTCCAAAAATTGAAAACTCAAAAAGAAAAGTCACGTTTAAAATTCACATCCAACAACTCGGAAAGCTACAACCAGCTGTTTTCACTATCAGAACTTATGGAGGCTTTAGACAAGGCCCATGATACTCCGCTGGGCCTGACAAAATACATTACCAGTTTTTAAAACATCTTCCAGAATCATCTTTAACATCTCTTTTAAAACTCTTCAATGATTTATGGATTACTGGTAACCTACCTAAAATATGGAAAGAAGCAACAGTAATACCAGTTCCCAAACCCGGTAAAGATAGTGAAGATCCTACCAACTATCGACCTATTGCACTCACAAGCTGCGTGTGCAAAACAATGGAACGAATGATCAATTCTCGGCTTGTATGGTACCTGGAAACTAACAATTTAATATCTCCTTTCCAAAGTGGCTTTCGTTATGGACGGAGCACTAACGATCATCTGGTTAGACTAGAAACATTCATTCGCGATGCATTTATCAAGAAAGAACATTTAGTAGCGGTTTTCTTTGATTTAGAAAAGGCCTATGACACAACATGGAAGTACGGGATACTAAAAGACCTGCACGATCTAGGTCTAAAAGGCCGTCTGCCCTCTTTCATATCCAACTTCCTCTCCGACAGAGAATTCAAGGTACTCTCTCAGATTTGCACGAGCAAGAGATGGGTGTGCCCCAGGGCAGTATTTTATCTGTGACACTTTTCAATATCAAAATTAATAACATCACCAAGTGTTTGACTCCTGGTGTGGATTGCTCACTATATGTTGATGATTTTCTCATATGTTATCGGTCAAAGCACATGCATACAATTGAAAGACAACTACAGCAAAATATCAACAAGATTCAAAATTGGTCTAGTACGAACGGTTTCAAATTCTCGAAATCAAAAACTGTATGTATGCATTTCTGTCAATTACGACGACACCACGATGAACCTAAACTCACGCTGGACGGAACACCTATTCCAGTTGTTGAGGAAACAAAATTTTTGGGTATTATCTTTGACAGAAAACTGACCTTTATTCCACACCTAAAAAACTTGAAAGCCAAATGCTTAAAAGCACTTGACCTACTTAAAGTAGTAGCACACACTGACTGGGGTGCTGATAGAAAAGTCATCCTGAATTTATATAGAACGTTTATTCGCTCCAAACTAGACTATGGTTGCGTTGTGTATGGTTCTGCCAGAAAATCGTATCTTAAAATGCTTGATCCAATTCATCATCAGGGAATAAGACTGGCTCTGGGAGCATTTAAAACATCCCCGTGTGAAAGCCTTCTAGCTGAGGCGAATGAACCACCGTTATCGCATCGTAGAGAAATGCTTTCAGCACAGTATGCTCTCAAATTAAAATCAAACCCTCTGAGTCCTGCTTTTTCGGCTGTTTTTCAACCCAAATACAAAACTTTATACGAAAATAAACCAAACGCCATACCTTCCTTTGGCATTAGAATATCATCCAGCCTTGACACTACAAATATAGATCTTTCAAAAATTCAGAAAACATCCATCTCCGAAACACCACCCTGGCTAATTAAACAACCAAAAGTACGTTTTACGCTACACGATGGAAAAAAATCCGAAACAAACCCTTGTATCTTCCACAACTCTTACCATGAACTCCTCACCGAATTTAAAAACTACACGAGAATTTACACTGATGGATCAAAGGATGAGGAAAAGGCTGCTGCAGCCTTTGTTTGTAGAAATCACACAACGCAAGTTCGCTTACCAAATGGAGCATCAATTTTTACAGCCGAAATCAGAGCAATAGACCTTGCTCTGCAACATATAGAAAAGAATCGTATTTCAAACTGTATCATCTTCTCCGACTCGCTATCAGTACTTCAGTCACTACACAATAGAAAACTGGAGAACCCATTATTGAAAAACATACTCGTAAAAAATACCGAGCTGAGTGTCTCCCACAATATAATATACTGTTGGTTACCTAGCCACATTGGTATTAAAGGTAACGAAAAAGCAGATCGCGCTGCTAAAATGGCCCTTTCTCAAGAACCATCTGATTTTAAAATGCCATATACAGATTTTAAACCTTGTATCAGAAAGTTCTTACGTCAGAAGTGGCAGGCATCATGGAATGATGCTGTAAATAACAAACTTAATGCAATCAAACCAACTCTAGGAGAATGGACTCCTTCCTACAGAACCATTCGTAGGGAGGAGGTAGTCATTGCAAGAATCCGAATTGGTCATACTTATATCACCCACACCCACATACTAAAAGGTGAAGACCCACCAGAGTGCGTTTCTTGCAATGAACCATTCACTGTCAAGCACTTTATGATAGAGTGCTTTGACCTACAACCTACGCGCGATCGTTATTACGTTGTGCATGATATGAAAGAACTTTTTGATAATATAAACATCACTCGTATTATCGAGTTCTTGAAAGCCGTAAATATTTACTCTAAACTCTGACTTTTATGCTATCACCTTGTGCAGTTTTATGCAATATACATTCCGTCCCATTTTAATACCTATTCATCTTTTTTACATCTCCCGTTGATCGGGAAGCTTTATTTTGCACCGTTACCATCTTACCGTTTTTAATTTCAACCATTTGTTCTTTTATATCGCTGGTCGATGTAGAACCTTTTATAAGTTTTAAAAGATTATACAAGTAACACTTTGTTTGGCGCTAAATAGCCTAAGAGTGCTGATGCGCCGTTAAAAAAAAAAACAATCAATCAATCAATCAATCAACCTTTAAACACCAATTTACAAGCCATTGCTGTAAGCGTCACTCTACATCGAGTGATTACATTTTGCTCTATTTATTTACCACCAAACACTAACCTAGTACCAAACGAACTCGATAATCTTGTTCAACAGCTTCCCGCACCCTTTGTTTTACTCGGGGATTTTAATGCCCATAACATTTTATGGGGATCGAATCATGTAAGTGACAGAGGTCACAAAGTTGAAGACTTTATTTCTAGACACGATCTGTGTCTATATAATACCAAAACACCTACATATTTACACCCAGGCACGGGTACATACACATGCATCGATTTGACAATTTGTTCTCCTTCGCTGCTTTTGGACTATGAATGGAAGGTCGCTGATGACCTTCACAGCAGCGATCACTTCCCAATCTCCCTTGTAAATCATAACTCTACAATTGATGAAGTAATTCCACAATGGAATTTAAAGAAGGCCGACTGGGCCAAATTCGAAACACTCTGTAAAACCAGGCTGAATGAGGATACAGTTTTCAATGTTAACGACCCCATTCAGCATTTTACATCTATTTTAACCGACATTGCAGAAGAATCTATCCCCAAGTCCTCAGCAAACTGTAAAAGAACCCTAAAACCTTGGCTCACTAAGGAATGTAAGGAAGCCATACGGCAACGCCGAGAAGCCTTGAAAAAATTTAACAATCATCCGACGCCCGAGAATTTAAGTAAATATCGTATTCTCCGGGCCAAAGCTCGCCGCACAATCAAAGAAAGTAAACGAGCATCATGGATGAAATATGTTTCCTCTTTAAACTCTCGTTCCTCAATTAAGAAAGTTTGGGACACGATCCGAAAAATAAACGGAAAGAGAAAACACAATTCTTTCCGACATCTAAAAGTGAACAATAACAATCTTAGCTCAAAACGTGACATAGCAAATGTTCTTGCTGATACATTCTCTAAAAATTCGTCATCATCTAATTATTCCGAAGCCTTCCAAAAATTGAAAACTCAAAAAGAAAAGTCACGTTTAAAATTCACATCCAACAACTCGGAAAGCTACAACCAGCTGTTTTCACTATCAGAACTTATGGAGGCTTTAGACAAGGCCCATGATACTTCCGCTGGGCCTGACAAAATACATTACCAGTTTTTAAAACATCTTCCAGAATCATCTTTAACATCTCTTTTAAAACTCTTCAATGATTTATGGATTACTGCTAACCTACCTAAAATATGGAAAGAAGCAACAGTAATACCAGTTCCCAAACCCGGTAAAGATAGTGAAGATCCTACCAACTATCGACCTATTTCACTCACAAGCTGCATGTGCAAAACAATGGAACGAATGATCAATTCTCGGCTTGTATGGTACCTGGAAACTAACAATTTAATATCTCCTTTCCAAAGTGGCTTTCGTTATGGACGGAGCACCAACGATCATCTGGTTAGACTAGAAACATTCATTCGCGATGCATTTATCAAGAAAGAACATTTAGTAGCGGTTTTCTTTGATGTAGAAAAGGCCTATGACACAACATGGAAGTACGGGATACTAAAAGACCTGCACGATCTAGGTCTAAAAGGCCGTCTGCCCTCTTTCATATCCAACTTCCTCTCCGACAGAGAATTCAAGGTACGAGTGGGCTGTACTCTCTCAGATTTGCACGAGCAAGAGATGGGTGTGCCCCAGGGCAGTATTTTATCTGTGACACTTTTCAATATCAAAATTAATAACATCACCAAGTGTTTGACTCCTGGTGTGGATTGCTCACTATATGTTGATGATTTTCTCATATGTTATCGGTCAAAGCACATGCATACAATTGAAAGACAACTACAGCAAAATATCAACAAGATTCAAAATTGGGCTAGTACGAACGGTTTCAAATTCTCGAAATCAAAAACGGTATGTATGCATTTCTGTCAATTACGACGACACCACGATGAACCTAAACTCACGCTGGACGGAACACCTATTCCAGTTGTTGAGGAAACAAAATTTTTGGGTATTATCTTTGACAGAAAACTGACCTTTATTCCACACCTAAAAAACTTGAAAGCCAAATGCTTAAAAGCACTTGACCTACTTAAAGTAGTAGCACACACTGACTGGGGTGCTGATAGAAAAGTCATCCTGAATTTATATAGAACGTTTATTCGCTCCAAACTAGACTATGGTTGCGTTGTGTATGGTTCTGCCAGAAAATCGTATCTTAAAATGCTTGATCCAAGTCATCATCAGGGAATAAGACTGGCTCTGGGAGCATTTAAAACATCCCCGTGTGAAAGCCTTCTAGCTGAAGCGAATGAACCACCGTTATCGCATCGTAGAGAAATGCTTTCCGCACAGTATGCTCTGAAATTAAAATCAAACCCTCTGAATCCTGCTTTTTCGGCTGTTTTTCAACCCAAATACAAAACTTTATACGAAAATAAACCAAACGCCATACCTTCCTTTGGCATTAGAATATCATCCAGCCTTGACACTACAAATATAGATCTTTCAAAAATTCAGAAAACATCCATCTCCGAAACACCACCCTAGCTAATTAAACAACCAAAAGTACGTTTTACGCTACACGATGGAAAAAAATCCGAAACAAACCCTTCTATCTTCCACAACTCTTACCATGAACTCCTCACCGAATTTAAAAACTACACCAGAATTTACACTGATGGATCAAAGGATGAGGAAAAGGCTGCTGCAGCCTTTGTTTGTGGAAATCACACAACGCAAGTTCGCTTGCCAAATGGAGCATCAATTTTTACAGCCGAAATCAGAGCAATAGACCTTGCTCTGCAACATATAGAAAAGAATCGTATTTCGAACTGTATCATCTTCTCCGACTCGCTATCAGTACTCCAGTCGCTACACAATAGAAAACTGGAGAACCCAGTATTGAAAAACATACTCGTTAAAAATACCGAGCTGAGTGTCTCCCACAATATAATATACTGTTGGTTACCTAGCCACATTGGTATTAAAGGTAACGAAAAAGCAGATCGCGCTGCTAAAATGGCCCTTTCTCAAGAACCATCTGATTTTAAAATACCATATACTGATTTTAAACCTTGTATCAGAAAGTTCTTACGTCAGAAGTGGCAGGCATCATGGAATGATGCTGTAAATAACAAACTTCACGCAATCAAACCAACTCTAGGAGAATGGACTCCTTCCTACAGAACCATTCGTAGGGAGGAGGTAGTCATTGCAAGAATCCGAATTGGTCATACTTACATCACCCACACCCACATACTAAAAGGTGAAGACCCACCAGAGTGCGTTTCTTGCAATGAACCATTCACTGTCAAGCACTTTATGATAGAGTGCTTTGACCTACAACCTACGCGCGATCGTTATTACATTGTGCATGACATGAAAGAACTTTTTGATAATATAAACATCACTCGTATTATAGAGTTCTTGAAAGCCGTAAATATTTACTTTAAACTCTGACTTTTATGCTATCACCTTATGCAGTTTTATGCAATATATGTACCGTCCCATTTTAATACCTATTCATCTTTTTTACATCTCCCGTTGATCGGGAAGCTTTATTTTGCAACGTTACCATCTTACCGTTTTTAATTTCAACCATTTGTTCTTTTATATCGCTGGTCGATATAGGACCTTTTATAAGTTTTAAAAGATTGTACTAATAACACTTTGTTTGGCGCTAAATAGCCTAAAAGTGCTGATGCGCCGTTAAAAAATAATCAATCAATCAATCAATCAATTCTTTGGCGCTAAATAGCCTAAAAGCGCTGATGCGCCGTAAAAAAAACAAACAATCAATCAATCAATCAATCATGGGGTTGTCCAGTGGCCCTGTAACAGTATCTGGGAAAATACATATTATTATTGATTTATTAATTTTAAATTTTCTAATGCTGTTATTATGACGAGTTTCAGCAGTTCTAGTGATCTATGTTGGAATAACAAGTTATGTATGTATGTGTGTGTGTGTGTGTGTGTGTGTGTGTGTGTGTGTATGCGCATCAGCATACAAGTGGTTATATAGTGTCAACGAAACGTACAGCTTTACAAACATAAACCTGAATTCCATAAAGATCTTGGATGATAAAACCTACCAAATAAATGTAAACATTAAGTATAAGACAAAATATTTATAAACACAGTAAAGATGGTAAAATTCTGTAAGGTGTATACCATGATAAAATGTGCTGTATACACCGGATTCGTTTAAAATACTCAAATATGTTCTCGAGTGATATATCATGTGTCGACTCTATGGTTTTGAACTATCTAACAGAAAGAAGCATAACAAAAAAGTTTAGTAAAATCATGAAAAAAATTCTTTCTTTTATGTTACAACTGAAAAACGTTAAGAGGAATTACATAATTGTGAATTAAATCCCATACGATCCTATATATTGTATCACAAGTTCCATTTTTAATAACACTCTTATGCCACTGTTTACCAGTACTCTTTGCCACTAATGAATAATATTCTTATGCCACTGTTTACCAGTACTCTTTGCCACTACTGAATAATATTCTTATGCCACTGTGTACCAGTACTCTTTGCCATTACTGAATAATATTCTTATGCCACCGTTTACCAGTACTCTTTGCCACTACTGAATAATATTCTTATGCCACCGTTTACTAGTAATCTTTGCCACTACTGAATAATATTCTTATGCCACCGTTTACCAGTACTCTTTGCCACTACTGAATAATATTCTTATGCCACCGTTTACCAATACTCTTTGCCACTACTGAATAATATTCTTATGCCACTGTTTACCAATACTCTTTGCCACTACTGAATAATATTCTTATGCCACTGTTTACCAGTACTCTTTGCCACTAATGAATAATATTCTTATGCCACCGTTTACAGTACTCTTTGCCACTACTGAATAATATTCTTATGCCACCGTTTACCAGTACTCTTTGCCACTACTGAATAATATTCTTATGCCACCGTTTACCAGTACTCTTTGCCACTACTGAATAATATTCTTATGCCACCGTTTACCAGTACTCTTTGCACTACTGAATAATATTCTTATGCCACTGTTTACCAGTACTCTTTGCCACTACTGAATAATATTCTTATGCCACCGTTTACCAGTACTCTTTGCCACTACTGAATAATATTCTTATGCCACTGTTTACCAGTACTCTTTGCCACTACTGAATAATATTCTTATGCCACCGTTTACCAGTACTCTTTGCCACTACTGAATAATATTCTTATGCCACCGTTTACCAGTACTCTTTGCCACTACTGAATAATATTCTTATGCCACTGTTTACCAGTACTCTTTGCTACTAATGAATAATATTCTTATGCCATTGTTAACTAATACTTTCATGCTACTATTTACCAATGCACTTATGCTACCGTTTAATAATACTCTTTAACCGCTCCGGTGGTCTAGTGGTTAGAGCGTCTGCCTCGGATTCGGGAGGTCGAACCCAGCCCGAGTCATGCCATACTTTCTTCTTTAATGCATAGTGCTATACTTGTCAAATTTAATCTTATGTACACATCAGCAGCACAGTACAATGACACGAACTGACTAATGTCAGGAACAAGTAAAACATTTAGTACAGCACTATAAAATTAAATTTGATATGAAAGAAAATAGAAGTTGCAAGTAGATGTTACCACATAAAAAAGGTTTATTTCATAGTTTATAAAAATCAACTATTAGCATACATATGAGAGATTGGAAATTTTAACTTATAATACAGTGTACAGAATATCAATTCAATTTTAATGTCATGAGAGTTATATCCTGCTTATTTCAACAGTTGTGCAAAAGAGGACATTTTCTCCTAGGAATCTTAAGTACTTCTAAATCTTATCAATTTGTTCACATGTTTTCGAAGCTTACAACTGTGATCCGATGTACCTTTTACTTATCAACGTATAAATACGTCTCTACCCCATGAAATTCACTACAACTGTACAGCCTTTATTATAGGTGGGCAAAAACCCATTTGTAAAGGAACAGGAGACTGTCGAACAGTACATCAAATATCGTCGGGTATATATATTTATCGTAACTTAAGCTGTAGACATATTCAGAAAACAATTGCCATGAATTGTCCGTCAATCTATCTTGTCTTTCTTCTTCGTCATCCTCATCTGCAACTTCGGATTCGTCGGTATTGGAAATATAGAGTTCAAACTGGTACGGATTAATTTGGGTGACGGCAGCCGCTTCTACACCATTATCAAAATCTTCCGAGCTTATTAAATCTCCATCTTCGAATGGCGAAGACCTGCAAGCCAGTGACATTTCACTTCCTTCAGAATCGTAGCTTTCGTGTTGAGTCTCTGAAGACTATTCCATAATACCGTTGTTTTCACGTCACAAAATGTGTGTACTTCCACATCCACCATGTTGAGTCACTAGCTCCGCAAACCGGCACCTAATAACATTGCTCTTCCAACATAATTACGAAGACACGTCTAGTTTTGTGCGTAAGAATATAATAAATATATCACATTATATTGTTCCTGTCAACCGCACGAGACCGAATACGTGACTTTTCTACTTGTTTTCTTCAAGTAAAACATTTAAATTTCAACCATCTTTGTTATTCTTTCATAAACAAATTAGATCGATCAATAAACAAACGCAGACACAAATGGATACACAAACAAGTAAAAAACATGTAATGAGTTTCAATTTTCGTGGGCTGAAATCAATCATTTGGTTAA